>WPIO01000008.1:9322500-9470000 GCA_009760855.2 Cristatella mucedo | reverse complement strand
CTCTCCGAATTCTGCTTGTTCTTGTACAAGGGTAGGTGGGCGCTGTGCCTCAAAAAAAGAGGCTCGGCCGCCCTGGGCCGCTTTGCCGACCTGGGCTGTGCTGGGCTTGGCCCATGCTTAAGTAATCCTTCGCCACTGCCTCGACGCCGGCGCTGCTGCTGCTGCTGCTGACCCTTCTGACCGGCTTGCTTCGTCACTTGCTTGCAGACGATCGAGAGGACGATCCGGCGAGCTCGTCTATACTGCTGCCCAGCTACAGTGTCAACCCCGTGACCGCGCGTGACGACGGCATCACGCGCAAGTTTGCCTTCAAAGCGGAGCACGGCAACATGAAGACGCACTACTTTGCCGCAGACGGCAAGGAAGACCTGTCACGCTGGATGAACGCCATGAGCTTGGCCGGCATCCTGCAGCGAGACCCCGTGTAAGTGAGGAGCGAGCCTGGCGCTGAGATCCCCGAGGGTGGCGCCGAACTGCTGCATCGCCTCTGCCACTGCCATCGCCTCCGACCCCAACTGCAGCTCGAGGACTCGCCGAGCAGTGATGGGCACCCACCGGCGACGATGTTGTAGCGTTGAACAGGAGTTCAACCGAACGGATGGCGACGGCATGCCAGCGCCGGCCAAAGCCGGGCCGACTGCCGCAGCCTGGCAGCACGGCACCGACGACAGCAGCAGGCCTGGCTCGTCGATGCCTGTGGCCTGGCGCGAGCAGCACCGAAACCGCCATCAGGACGGGCAGCCACAGCAGCAGCAGCAAGTTTCAGACCCCGAATGGCAGTGGCCTCAGCCTCGCCTGACCTCGGCTGCCACCTTCCAAGCAGCAGTTGACCCCGCGCACCACCGCGGCGCAGCCGCCGCTCCTCCCTCGAGCGACAATGCCGACCGCTGGCTGCCAGCGTACGACGGTGGTGGCAACGGCTCGAGCCGTGGCATCGCTGAGCAGCACCAGCATTCACTGCCCTCGTACGAGAACGTCGGCCACTGGAACCCGGCACCGGGCCACGATGCCGCTGACGACTGCGTTGGCGGTCCGCCCCGCGGCAGTGGTCGCCACGAGCCGCCTGGTGGCTGGAGCGCTGGGGCGGCTGCCGGGGCAGGCCTCGGTCAGTGGGAGCGAGACCGAGCTCTGGCGGCGGCACCTCACGATCGTAGCGGCGACCGGATCTTGCAAGCGTCAGCTGAGGCTGCCGCTGCCCGCTCGCCTGCGCACCGGCATGGCGGCGGCGGTGGCGTGCGGCACTTGCATTCGACCGCTGACTACGAAAATTTTGCACTGCAGCCTCTACCCTTTGCTGCTGCCACGCCACCAAAGCAGAATGTTCCGCCGGCCTCGCTGGGGTCACCGGCAGCCCCACCTGCATTTGCCGATACCAATCCGTTCCGCAGCGCGGTCGCCGAAGCAGTGGCGCCGTTCCATGCTGAGAAGTCGCATGACTTCGGGCATGCGCCGCCTCAGCAGCGAGAGCCGATAGCACCCTGGCAGCAGCCGCAGCAGCAGCGACCGTGGCCCGAGGCAGACGTGACGCCGGCCGCTGCAGCGAGCAGTCCCGCTGTCACCGCGGACGAGCCGCCATGGCGGCGAGCCCACAAGCAGGTGCCTTCCTACAGACCCCCGCCTCCGCTGTTGACGACATCGCCCGCCAACGGTTCCGATCGGTTTGCTGGCACGTCTACGGACTCGTCGCCGCGCTGGTCGTCGGCTGCAGCCACTCCGCTAGCTGGCAGCAGAGGCTCACCGCTGGACACGACTGCACAGCAGCATGATCAGGTGACCGCAGCCACTTTGCCGGTGTCATTGCCTGTTACAACCTGTGATCTCCGATCGTCGTCACCACCTCCCTCGCTGCCTTTAGCGACGGTTTGCCTCTCTAAGCGCGCCTGCTAAGAAAGCCTGCTGTCGACATTTCGGTAGAAAAGCCTGCTGTCGACATTTCGGTGGGGCCTGCCGATCCCAAGGTGTCGGATTGCTTGCGCTCAGCTCAGCGTGATCTGTTTGCAGCTAAGGTGGCGCGCCACCCGTGGTGTGGTTTCTTCGTTTTTGGCACGCTGTCGCCATGCCTTTACAGTTGGACTATGTGAACATCTCACCACCTGCCGCATTCTCGTCGTCGTCGGCAGCCACTGTGCTGATGCCTGGCGATGGCCCGCAGCACGGGCGAGCTAATTCGGCCATCCTGTCTGGCGAATTGGCTGCGCACCGCTTTGTGCCTGCTGCCGATGATGCCAGGGGCCACGTACTGCAGTACACTCCTCAGTCGCAGCAAGCCGCAGCCCTGTCAGGTGGGTTCTGGTATACACACGCGATGCAATGCTGCACAGGCTTCGGCGATGTCTTCCTGCAGCCTTCAAGGCTGCATGTGGCTTGTGTGCTGGGCGTTTGCCATTCATTGTTGGTGAGGCATTTCTTTGTTAGTCTATGAGGTCAGCCTAGCTACCAAATGCCACTTGAACTGCATACCAGGCAGTACTGCTCCTGTAGTGCAAGTATCATCTGTTGCACGTGTCATGTTCAGCCACATAGACCACAAGCTGCAGAGTCTTAATGACCTTCTTTGGTAGCCTGATAAAACGATGAATTGCAGTAGTCCTGCCTAGACAGAACCAGGGAGCTAGGAAGATGTTTAGCAAGCCACCGTGGTAAACAGTCCCTAGTCTTTGACGGAGATCGAATGTGATTTCTAGATGCAGAAGCAGTCATCTTAATGAAGCTTTCAAGCTCTAATCAGTTATCGAATAGGACACCTAGATTCCAAGCATGCGGTGATGGTCGAAGTGTAGCATCACCATTTAGAAATGCAAAGCCTCCCGGTTAAGTTGCACACTTGAGGTGGCCTGTGAATACAAATTTAGTTGTATCACTGTTGTGTGTGAATCGAAATTGCTGACATCCGGGATCTGATGTCTAAATTTTATTGATCGCTGATGCAACTTCCGACGGTTTAATCGACAATGCAGCTGAGTATCGTCATTATATATATTATCGTCATTACAAGTTACAGCAGATCCCATAGGACCTAATCACTTGTGGAGCACAGCAGAGGACTTGAGAACTACACAGGTGACTTGTCTGCTGGATAAGACGTGACCACGACAAGACACAGGTAGAACTTGATCGAACAAGTAGGATTTGAACCACGCCATTGCCTCATCTTCCAGACCGATCGTTGTTCTCAGTCGTTCAAGTAGGATATCATGATTGATAGTGCCAAACTGCAGCTGATAGATCAAGCAGGACCAGGGCCATTACCACCGTCGTTGCTGCTTAGGATGTCATTTGTTTAACAGAAGACAGTTGTTTAACTGGACAGGTATCACTTGAATCCCGACTAAAATTTTTCTAACTATTCTTGTCCATTTGTTCCACAAGTCTGCTTAGCGACAATTGTTTTGGGAAAAAGTTTGATAAGAAAGGAAGAAGGCAGACTAGGCGATATTTTGATAGGACCTCTTGAATCCAGTACCGATAGTTTATTTGAAAGACTTTGATACAATGCCTTTATCCAGAAAACTATTAAAAACTTGAGTGATGGCTCTACTCAATTTATTCACCAGTGAAGACCAGACAAATGATGGTATAGGGTCGTCAGGCGATCTTTCAAGCATACCCATCGTGTGTCGATCGTTGTATGCAGACTTGTTCTGCCTGTTTTGGCTATGTGCAGCCTCTTATTTCCTGTCAAGTGTGCCCGTCCTCTTTTGTCTCTAGTTCGTTTTCTCTGTCGTGTTTGTGGCTGTATCTGCCATGATATGAACAACAATTGCCAGCAAACGATCACTCTTGAACCACCACCCCACCCCTAATTCTTTCTTGCTCTCTCTACCTGTATGTCTTTGTCTCGGTGTATCTGTCTGAATTTCTGGCCAACAAATTGTATCAGAACATAGGATTCGTAAGGGTTAACAATATCGGTAGCAAGTGGTGAATGCTACCCCCTTGCACAAATTCAATACAAAATTTAGTGTTTTGCAGTAGATGAAGTAATTTCCGGCTTCTAATCTAGGCACTTTTTTCGAAAGATATTATTTTGTAGTAGTATCAAAACACTGCCTAGTATGACTTATTGGATAACCAAGTATTCCCCAATCTCCAGAAATGCATCTTGACCTATCAGGCATTTCCTCAACAACGATCAAAGGTTGAAGTAAGCTATTTTGCACGTGCACAGCAGTAGGACCAGCCACAGTTCAAAATGATGCAAGAAATTGTTAGAGTAGTAAAAAGAAAAACCGCCTGACTGTTTACTGATGAACAAGAACTTACAGGATCATATATAACTGTTTCCTAAGTCTTCACTCACTTGGCTTGCCAAGTTGATGTGCTAACTTGATCTTCCATCCCGAACAATTAATCGATGTAATGTATCTCCGTCAGTAACTCCACAAAGTCATAAAGACCATGTGGGCGTTACGCAGGAGAGTTTTGTATAGCGCACTCACAGCCTAAGCGGCTTTCGGTACGCCTTCGGTAGCCAACAGACTTCGTCTCACGCAACAAAGAGAAAGTGGGAAGCATAGCAGAGTTAGGAGAGCAGTTGAGGTAGTGAGTAGCATAGAAGTAGCAGTTCAGGACCGCTGAAAAAGATGTGCCATAGTCGGCAGTTGGAGAGTAGATGTCGTTGCGTAAGAATTGTGGAAGCGAGTTCCACAGTCTAGGACCTGCAGAGCTAAAGCTTCTGTCGCCAACTGTCTTTAAGCGGAGGAATGGGACAGCTAATTTATTGTCCACACAGGTCCTGAGGGCGCGACACTGTTTAATATATGCAGAGTATCGTGTTTTTTGGAGTTTCGAATGTATACCAACTAGGAAACATGGCTTGTCGTTTCTTGCTCAAACTGTCCCATCAATTTCTTGCATGATTTGCGCATACAGATGGCTTAAACTTGATTTTCCAGACACAATTTCCGGTACAGTCATTGAGATGCATTTAGGAAAAAGATATTTGGCACATCCAAAAACTTTCACTTGCCGTGTTCTGTTAGTGCTACCATTAATTAATTACCTTTAGAACTCGCATGAAACCACTAAACATATTTATTGTATGTGCTTTCTGCACTCAGTCGGCTAATGAAGATGGAGCCATGCATAATTTGGTTCGGATTTGGCTTCCAACTCTTAATCTTACCTTCTGGTAGTAGTTTACAGTATCGGTTTTATAAACTCAGTAGTACTTGAGGTTTTGTCTTACTTCTTGAGTCGTTGGGCTTTTTCGGGCCTGCATGGTATACATTAGCAAATTGCTCGTCTCCCTTCTGTGAACCTCTTCTTCTTATTTAGTTGTCTGAATAGACAATTTCTGTGACCCTGTTGCATAGGGCATCCCTTTGCCGTCTTTCTACTTTGGTCCTGCGCACTTGCTTCATAGCAAGGTGTGCAGCTGCACGTGTATTCCATCAGACACCGACAGCAGCTACAGTGCTTTTCATCAAGCCGTCACTTGGGAAGAGAGTATTTGATGCCGGAATGCTTTGCGTAGATGAGACCAAATCTTAAATTGTTATGCAGATGTCAGCATGTCATTGTATGTGTTACAGTTGGATGTGTTTAAAACAAATCTAGTTGATCAGTGCTTGTGGATGACTAACCGGTGTGCTGTCCACATCTGTGCTCATTTTCAAGCAGAATATAACTTACTGTCAGACGTCAGTTGTATAGTCCTCCGAATTCCTCAAGTCAAGGCGATTGCTTGTTGTCGCTTGCTGCTTCCAGTAGGCTCGTGTGTACATGTACTCGTGCTGTGCTTGTGTGAGCTATTAGCCTGAGGTAGCTCCTGCTCTTTGTATTGCTTCGGTTCATCCTGTGACTCAGCTGCAGGCAATTGTAGTGCCTTTGTGATGCTTGTGCCTGGTCAATTATGTTCACTCTGCAATCCTAAAAGAAATCTGCTGCGATCTGTTTAGTCGATCCAGTCTGATAAACGTAACACTGGGGCACCTTCAGCACGTGGTTGGGTTAGGTTTGATAGACGACGTCACACGCAGCCCTCGTGGGAGGGTTAAACGAGGCCGAATGGCAGCTGTCGTGCTGTAGCTCTTATGAGGAAATGGCTGGCGATCCCGGGCGATCTGGCTGTCATCTCTCGCCTGCCAGCGGTAGGATAGTGCAAGTGCCTAGCCGCCGAGGTATGTCATTGATCCTGCTGCGTTGCAGCCGTACCTGAGTTAGGGGCCCTGCTAGCAGCAGTCCTCCACCTTAGCTTTGGTGCTTTTCTTTCACAGCTCGGTATCCTGCGACAAATAGTGGTGTTAGCTGATGCTTTAACTGCCAAACAGCTGCACCCCTGCATCCTTATGTATACTCTAGGTGGTGCAGTAGGTGATGGGAATGTGCCTGCTGTTTGCCCAGCCTCGAGAGATCTCTCGGATCGAACGAGATTATGGAATGTGACTGGAGTATTGGAGCTGACGCCTGTAGTGTGCAGTCCTGCTTGGCGTGGGCTGGCGCTGAGGCGGGCCTGCAAAGTCGTTACATTTGTCGTCGTCGTCGGAGCCGGTGCACGCTTTTATAACCGTAGCTGGTGCATGCATGCTGTACCCTCGTTATGGTGGCCTCCTCCGAGGATGATCGTAGAATGGATCGCTTGGCACCGTAGTTGGCACTGTCGGCTACCCCCTCCTCGGCTTGCTGCCAAGCTGGGCGCTTGAAGCTTTCGTTGCTTGTGACGAATGTTTGCAAGCACAGCTGGCGCCGGTCGAGCGGGCACACACTTGCAGACTTGTCCTCAGAGCACGGTTTTTACTGCGTAAATAATGGCAATAGAGTGGTGGCTGGCTTGGTCGCAGTCTGTGCCCGGCCACCGAAATCGAACTGTGATCCACTGCTTTGTCCACCTTGAAGGCTCTCCTCCTCCTCCTCTTATTCCTTGCAGTGGGCGGCACGTGGTAGGACGTGTTGCTGGCTCCGGAAGTGGTGAGGCTCAGCAGGATCCCCCCTAATCGTTGCACGTCGAATTGGTGCCATTTTATCGTGGCATTAGCTGCCACTAGTTGGAGGGTGACTTAAACCAGTGTCTCCAGTTCTGCTCAAAACACGGAGCTGCTCCCTCCCTCCCTCTCTCTCTCTCTCTCTCTCTCTCTCTCTCTCTCTCTCTCTCTCTCTCTCTCTCTCTCTCTCTCTCTCTCTCTCTCTCTCTCTCTCTCCGTCTCTCTCCCTCCCTCTCTCTCTCTCTCTCTCTCTCTCTCTCTCTCTCTCTCTCTCTCTCTCTCTCTCTCTCTCTCTCTCTCTCTCTCTCTCTGCATAGGTGACCCTCGCCCAGTTGGTTATCGTCGGCTGGATTCCTTTGGTGCAATTTTCTCCATTCATCATCATGTTTATGAAACTGAGACATGCCGCTGTCGAGACTCGTTGTGGTGCGTCACTGCATCAGCCATATGCACACTGCCTGCGCTCACTGCTCTTAGCTCTTTTTGCCGACCGCCTGATGTATTTTATTAATGGGTCTACTCCTGAGTGCCGGTTGCAAGCTTCGCTCGGGTCATGCATGTGTCGTCGTCTGTCTGTCTGGGAGCATGACCGGTGCTGCCCACTTCATACTGCCTTGCAATTTTCCAAAACAAGAAGCAAGAAAACAAAACAAGAAGTGTCCAGTGGCCTGTAGGCACGCCGGAAGTGACAGTCTTGTGCGCGAGTACCGCGCCCCTCAGCGAATGTCTGTTTCATGAAGTCATCGTCTGTTTTCTTTTCTTTTTTTATTGCAGATGCAGCTGCACCTGTCCTACCGACCTCGACAGCCTCGCCAACAAGGAGCAGCAGCAGCAGCAGCTCAAAAGGTCCAGTTAACTTCACCAAAGTGACCGCCGAGGAGCTCTCGGGGAGATCGGTAGGACTTCCTGACTCCACAAAAAACGCTAGCTGATTTAGCAGCCTCTTTTTGTACAGAGGCAGAAGAGCCTTAGAGGCTATCACCACCGCTTGCAACGGCGATAGAGGATCATACGCTGCAGAATTCGAACCCACGAACTCGGGACCGAGGTCATGAAGAGCGACCGCCTTACCTCGTGTCACGGCTCACCCCCCCCCCACTCCCCGGCATGCATGGCTAGGACATTGGCTTCTTGGTCGCGACTATCAGAGGTCACGACTATCAGAGGTCACGACTAAGCTCCTACGGCCGACGAAACGCATTCTTCTGTCTTTCCCGTGCAACACTGTCACACGCGCAGGGAGCTCCTGCCGAAAGAATCCCGTGGGTAGCTTAAGTCTAATTTAGGTTTCCACTTCAAACCCTCCAGAGCACTTGCACACGTCTCGGTGGCTGACCTCGATTCGGAACGTGGCCGCACCGCCTGCTGGAAGCACGCAAGGCGCTGACCATGGCATCCTGGCGTCTGGCGGCTGTAGTGCTGTAGAGTTTTGCATATTCCTTTCAACAGGCCCACTGGGTAGCAGCCTTGTGCCTCTCTCGCGAAGCTATGCGCCGCCGCTGGATTGGACAGCTGCTGCTCTATGCCACTGCTAAGCTCCTACCTCCCTACCCCTCTCCCCCCCCCACGAAGCTCGAGCCACAAAGGGACGCGAACAGACACTCGTCTTTTAGCTGTCGAAGCAAACTGCTCTTTGCGCCAGTCGCTGTGGGGCCACACTTCTCCGCTTGCGGCGTATTTCTTAGCCTCGCTTCTGCTCAGCTGCTGCTCGCACCTGCTCTTGCCGATGTCGGCTCGGCCTGCTGCACCCTGCTTTTCCTGTTGGTCAGTCGTGATCTGCTTAGTACGAAAAGCTCTGGCTCGCTCTGTCCGCGCTGTTGCGGACCCCCCCCCTTCCCTCCACCTTCACTGGCATCTGCGCACAGCTCCAACCCTCTCCGATGTCGTCGGGTCAGGAATGGCTTTGAGCGAGCATTTTGTTGGCTGCCGTTGACTTTTGATGCTGCAGTCCAGGCTGGAGAGAGCGAGTGCAGCTTGCAACATGTAGCGGCCATCTACTGCATACCGACTGGGATGCATCCGAACCTCCGTAGTGTTAGGTGTTAGCGCTCAGTTCTCCTTTGCTGCTGCACACTGCCTCGTGCCAGCCATGCTTGCACCGCCAAGTTTTGCAGCGCAGCTGCTGCCATGGTGCACACCAGGCCGTCCGCACGCAGGCATGCACACATACACACACTCATCCACTTGCGCTCTCATTCACTCTTGCCCACGCTTGCTAATGTGACAAAATCCGCCATCGTCGCCCTGACGACCTTTGTGGTGCCGCCAAGCGTTTAGGCAGCAAGTCGTCGTTTTGCATTGACGTTGACGTCGAAGCTGTGCTGCTGCTGCTCGTTTGTAGCACGAGCAGCTCGTGTTACTGCTCATTGAGCTGCGGCGACAGTTTTCCCAGGCAGAAGCTGCCAGGGACGCTGCGCAGACGCGGTGTCAGCGGGCGCGGGGCGTGCTGTCACTGGCTCACAGCAGCAACAGGTAAGCATGTGTTGCGCGTGACATCCTAGCATACCAACCGATAGCACTGCAATCTGCATTCATTGGCCTCGTAGGCTTGTTAATGAGCTGCATTGAAAAGAAGGTCATGTTCGTGCAGCACCATGAAAGAAGCAAAAGTGCCAGCTTCTGACTCTCTAGCCATAGGCTTTAGGGGATGTCCGCCTCGTGTCACCAGCGTGTCGTCGTCGTTGGAGATTGCACTTGATCACAGTCTGCTTGCAGATGCCTTGCAGCTAGCCTCGAAGCCAGCTGATTCAACTGCCTCGTTTATATTGCAACATTTATAGAGTGGTATTTATATAGCACCACTTATATTGCAGCATTATTATAGCAGCATTTATTAAGCTTCTGACTCTGGCCCAGAGGTTTTAGGGGATGTCAGCCTGGTGATGTCTGTGCCTGAGTGTGTGCTTAATTGTAGCTTGCAATCAAGGCTTTGCTGCAGCTGTTGCGTATGACCGGTCTGTTTTGAAGCCGGCTCATCTCTATAGCCCCCTCGGTTATAAATAGACAGGAACCAGCTGGAGCTGGTGGCTAGTGACCTGGAGCTGTTGCATGTCTGTCAAGACAGGACGATAGCTTGTCAGGATTGCAATTTGCAATTAACACTGAGGTTCGTTGGAGTGTGCCCCTAATTCGCATCAAGGCTGACTTCGCCTTCGATGAGAGACATTGGGTGACTTTCAGAAAGCCTTCTCGCTGCTGATTTGATCACTTTAACGCATCGTCGTCGTTGCATGGTCAGCTTTCGGCTGGATTGGTGGTGCCCCAGCAGGCCTCGAAGTCGGCTGATATAACGGCGGCTGCTGGCACGCCTCTAGCAGTGGGCAATTGAGAGAGCTGCCCCCCCCCCCTGAGCGCCAAGCTTGCACTGCATGACACGGCCGTGCAGTGCAAGCTCCTTGGGCCTTGCCTGACGACTTCATTTTTTATGGAGCTGTTCCCGTTGGTGGGCGGGGGATTGACAAGAGGTCACCCGATAAGACGTGATGACTGCTCAGCCGAGTCTGAGCGTGGCTCGTCTGACTCGTGTTTCCCTTGCTTAGCCACAGGCTGGAAGGGGGTGAGAGGAAAGGGGTGCATGTGGTCGAGATTCTAGAAGGGGCCCTGCCGCTTCTATGTGAGCATGGCTAAGCTGTTAGTTTGGGCGAGGGGTTCGTCTGCTCCCTACAACAGTGGGGTCATTGGATCAACTCGTTGCTGGCGCTGGCATATTCATTGCCGCCGGCCTATTCGTTGCTGCCAACGCTGGCTTAGGGGAAGGGGAGGTGCGGTGAGCACCCACTGCTGCTGCTCTGGATTGACCGAAAGGGCCCTGCTGCCCGGCGTGACCCCGACAGCCCTCCCCGTGACTGGTGGGTGGCCTTCCGCCTCCTCTAGTGGCCACGAATGCGCATTTTACGCTTATTCGCAGCCTCGAATCTGGACTGTAGAATTGAGAGATTCGAGGGGTGGTTTTAGAGTGAAACCGGTGGCTTCTTTGTTGGAGTTCTACTCAAAAGCTATTTCCTACCAACGTCACTGACCTTTCATTTGCTCTCCTAATGGTCTACTCTTTCCCCACGGTCTCATGTTAATTGCCTTTGCAGACCACGATGTGCTGCTTGATGCTTGAGGGAACCAGCTATGCATAATGGACGACCAGCCGCTGAGCTGCAGCTGACTGCCCTAGTGGTTGTGTCTAGTCGATCGCTGCTTGTATTGATTGCCTGCCCGTCTTTGCAGTTCCATCGAAGCGGTGCTGCACCGCAAGGAGGCGGACGAGCTGGCCAGCTACGTGCGCAACATCGACGAGCAGGTGAGCGCCTGCAGAGCAGAGCTGCTCAGCTGACCGCTAGCAGGCGCAGGATATTGCGAGACGGCTGGTTAACACATTTAAGCTCAGTTGAGGCGTCTTCTTGCCACGTTATTTTTTCAGAATCTGTTTTGGGGAAAACTAAGGATGATGATAATAATAATAATTAATAATGAGAACGACACCTGTACATTTTTTTAGCGCCCTGGGAGAACTTGGCCTTAGCATGGCTTTGCCTCTGCTGCAGGGTACCACGCTCTCGCAGTGCTAGCTCTGCTGGACCGAGTGAGAGCATGAAGCATCACTTAGTTTGGCTACTGCATCGTGGCATTTCTGTGGATGGGAGGGGGTGCTGTTCGTTAACCACCGTGCTGCACTCGTGCTGTCATACTCCACGAGATAGCTTCGAGCGCTCTGCGCCGAAGACCAGAGGCGCCTGAGGCACCGCAAGGTAGAGCTCCTGCTTCTTTGCTTGCCAGTGCTTGGATGGGCTTTTACCTAGGAAATCCTAGGTGCTCTACTCACGAATAACCTGCGCCGTGGCAGAGCCCCCCCCCCCAGCAATTGAGCGCGGACAAATTGAAATCTGCGCAGCCAGTGACCGAGGTTGCTGCAGCCTCAACTGTCAGCACTGCATGCCGTCTGCTTCGCATTGACACACCTGCTGACGTTCGAGTCAGGAGAGGCTCTATTCGCGCTTCTGAAAATATGTCGCCTACCATTGTCTTCCACAGATAGAGGCGCAGAGGCCGGTCGTTGAGATGGTTGACGAGCTCGTTAGAATGGGCAGCCCTCACGGGGCGCAGAACGCCGAAATGGCCGACCGCTCAAATCGCAACCTGTTTCGACGCCGACTGCCCAGTCACTCCGAGCAGCCCTCTGGCAGCCCTGCTGCTCAGCCACTGCAGCAGCTGCAGCCGAGTCATGCATCCGAGGGCCAGGTCGTGCGCACGGTTGGCGCCCTCAGCGCACGAGAGCAGAGCGTCACGAGCGGCGCAGGCAGCCACGCAGATTGGCTGCGTCGCGAAGTCGAGGCTGCCATGCGCGAGCAGCACGCGCTTCTTGGCATGCTGACTTTCACTCAGGTAGGCGCACTGCGGCTGCCAGCCGCTGCTGCCTCGCGACACCGGCGGCCCCCGAGGGTGCACGCTGAAGCGTGGCTTGTGTGACCGTGCGCGACGCTGCTGCTCTGCCTCTCTCGCTCGCACAGCGCCAGATGGAGGAGGCACGCAGCGGTCTGCTCGAGCAGCTTCGTCGAGCTGCCTCGAGAGAGTCGGCACCGCCGTCACCGCGCATCACCGACCAGCTGGAGCGAGTCGACGCGGAGCTGGCCGCCGGCGACCGCAGCATAGACGCTGTCACCAAGGTAGAACACCGAGGTCTCCCACTGCCGTTAGGCAGCAGCCGCGCTTGCCGCTGAGCTGCCTGGTGCTGCATCGTTGGCTTTGCCCTTTGCAGAGGCTGCAGGAGCTGGCCTTGAGAAAGGCCGAACTCGAGATGGAAGCGGCAGACGGATCGATGTCTCTGCTCGGCCCCGGCGGTGGCACGAGCCACCTGGCTGCGCCGAGCGACTCTGCAAAAGCTGCGGTAGGATAGAGGCTATGGCTGCAACCGAAAGTCGATGCTCTGCCGCTGCGCATGTCGTTTTCACTGCCAAAGCTAATGCCTTCCTCGGCCGGAAGCACACAGCACTCGGCCCTGAGCTGTGCACTGCTTCGGCCCAAACGCAAAGCATATGCTCGCGTCTCCAGGGAGAAACCTTCTACCCGCGGCGCAGTGCGGCTTCGACGGCATCCAACGGCACACCTGTTGGCTACGGCCTCGAAGGAGGTAGCAGAAGCAGCCAGCGGCCGTTGCCGTTTGAGGCTTACCAAGACCAGTGGCCGTCTGCATCCTATTCGTTGCCGCCGCCTCAGTCGGCTAGCGGAACCTATTTTGAGACAGACTTGGATTCGATGGTGACGAAAGACATCGCCTTGCCGTCGCCGGTGCCGGCGCAGCCATCAGACTCGAGGGTAAGCGCCCACGACAGGCGGTGGTAGCAGCTGCTGCTGCTCAGACAAGGTGCACTGTGGGTGGCAGCGCAGCCCTTGGTGGGTGGAAGTGCAGCCTCCAGGAAGTCCCTGGCACTTCCTTCTTCTGAGCAGGGCTGGGTGCATTATTAGCTCAGCCCAAGCCGAGTCCCCTGCGAGCAGTCTTGAATTATGAATTTTGAATTTCACGTCCCTTGCGAGTAGCCTTGCCCCCCTCCCCGTGGATGCCCCATGATCCTACTGATCCTACTGCGTGCCGTGCCTCCATCGTCGCTTTAGCTCTGGAGAGCTGCAAGCATTCAGTGAGGCAGCAATGTCGACGCAGGGGAAGGGTCGGCGGCGGGGACCGGGTCGCTCTGGACTGTCTGCAGTTGTGTGTGGCTCAGTCTATGATGACGATGATTGACTGGTCGTGCGATTTGCACTGCCTGTTGGTACGCGCATGACCAAACAAGCTGGCCAAGGCAGCAGCCCTGACCGTTTGACTTTCGCCTGTCAAAATGCCATTTTATTGGTAGGATCCTTACCAGCCTGTGGCAGGAGAGTGGGACATTGGGGAAGCAGACGACAGTACGAAGCGGTTTTTTGGTAAGTGATGGCTTTGCATCCTGCCGGGCCGTCCAATAGAAATTTGGCAGCCTTGACACAGGCTACGCGAGGCATTTTTTTGAATAACACGTCTCGGCGGTCGAATTTCGCGAATCGCACGCACACATGGCACTGCAGCACACAGCAGCGCTGTCCGATGCTATGCCCCGGGCGTTTTAGCCAAAGTTCTCTCGTTACACGCCAATGAGGTTGCAAATTCGGTTTCGGACTAGCAATCTGTCTTAGGTTGTCGACGATTGGGTGGCATCTAGCAAGAGATTGGGGAAGGTTCGTGGTTGCTTCGGCTTACTGCTCTTTGGCATACTCGGTGGGGTGTGCACCATCTTGCTGCCTCGTCATCGTCGTCATCCTCTTACAGCTAGCTGTAAGGTGCCTGGATATAGAGATTTGGTTCTCTTTGGGCGTTGTACCTGCGAATTTTCGTCATTGCTGTTGGTTGTTATTTAGTCATTATTTTTTTTATTTTTGCCTTCGACTGCTGCTGCCACCTCACCTACCCAGGGCCGGACTAGTACGCTGGCTGTCGTATCCTGCTTGCGGTTCGGTTCGCCTGGCTAGCAGACAGCCTCCACCGGCCGGTCGCTCCGCCCTTCGCGCACCACCGATCGTTGCATTCCGCCAGTTGCCGCTGTCACCGCTAATTCCCTGCCTCTCTCTTAGGCATCCTGCCCAAAGAGAAAGCTCGCAGCGCAACGACCGTCAGGGATGTGAAGCGAGCCGCCGCCTCGAAGCTTCGGCTCGAGCAGCAGAGGGACATCAGCACCACCGATGGTAAGTCTGCCGTGCGCCCGCCGCCCCCTCCGCAATGCAGTGCGGCGTTCCGGTGTGACGACGCCGCACTGTGCACACACCCTGAGCTGAGGAGCCAGCACTGCAGCCAGGCTCTGCGTTACCGGTCAACTGTGGCCACTCGTCGGCACTGTGTGTCCACCAAATGCTGGCTGGTCCAATGCGGACTGCTTAGACACCACCTCGGTGCCTAGCTTGGCTGCTGCATGCCGACACCAATGTTTGGGACAGTCATTATAGTGATAATTTTTTTGTAATTGTTTTCATAAGATGATTATTTCTAATGAGTTAATGCCAGCTATTCTGCCACACTTTCTCGGCACTGTGCAGACAGCTGACACTAACCGTTTGATGAGCACTCAGCCAGCTAGTGTGCACTGGGCAGCACGTGACCAGCTGGACAACTGCTCATGCTTGTTGTTTGCCTCACAACCATTTGTGTTCATGAGCCGGAGCTGCTGATGCTTAGGAATACTTCGTGTGGCCACCTCGCACACATTAGGATACATGCATATGCGCTCTAACACATCGAAATGCTCTTAGATATTGAATTTCCCACTTGCTTGGCGTCTCCGGCTTTGTGCATGCTTTGTTGGAAAGGTTTAGTCGGCACGAGGTTTGGTCCTGCTGCCTTGAATAGAACGAAGGTCGAAGGTGTGTGTGTGTGTGTTGTGTGTGTGTGTGTGTGTGTGTGTGTGTGTGTGTGTGTGTGTGTGTGTGTGTGTGTGTGTGTGTGTGTGTGTGTGTGTGTGTGTGTGTGTGTTGTGTGTGTGTGTGTGTGTGTGTGGCCATAAGTGTCCCGAGATTCCCTGGAAGCTCGGCGAGATTCCCTGGAAGCTCGGCGATGTTCCGTTTAAAGCTCAGCCATGTAGCGGTGGTGTATCGGCTGCCATCTTCTGTTACGCTTTTGCAGGATTATCCCCCGGCGCTCCTGCGGTAGCGACCCGGCCGGTAGGACTGCCGAGCAGCTCGGGCCCACCGAGCGTGCAGGTAGGCTGTGGCTGTGGCTTGCGCGCAAGGAAGCCTCGCTGTCGGGTGACACCGTGGGCAAAGGACCTCTCTCAGCTCGGCGCGGGCAGCCCATCGCCGCCACGCTCTGTTGCTCGTCCTGCATTCAGCCATGCTGTGCTCCTCTGTCGTCGGCCGCGGCCTCGGTTCTCCACCTGCAGCCGCTTGGTTCCGTCTGGGCGAGCCACTAACAGTGCTCTCAAGGTGGCGACGTCCGTTCGTTCATGCCCGTGCGTGCCCCGGCTTGGGTTGCAGGGGCGCTTCGCTGCCGAGTCGTCCACGGCGCTCCACTTTGCGCCAGCTCACGTGCCAGCAGCTGCCAGTGGCTACCTTGGGAACGGCACTGGCGCGGAGGGCGGCCGCGGCGGCGCGCCTCTCCGAGGCGGTGGCAGCGGGCCGGGCCGGCATCCTGCAGCAGCAGCAGCTGCCGTGCTGCCAGCCGCTTCTGCTTTTCGAGCTCCCCAGGCTGGCTTCCGCAGAATGGGTAACGGTCGCGTACGCTACCTCACCATCTCCAGCAGCCAGCCGCTGTCTTTCGAGGCTGCCACTCTGACGTCCGCCCAGGTAAGTATCGGTACCGGCTCTGCGTGTGACTCCGGCTGCTGCAGTAGCTGCTGCCACGGTGCAAGGGCAGCAAGGCCACAGGAGCCGCCGTCGTTGCGGTCAGAGACGGCAAGCTGGCCGCCGCCGCTGCTGCTGCCGCTTCAACTGATAGAACCTTGCAGGCTCGTGCAGGCTGGCAGGACCGCGATGCCGAATCTGCAGCGAATGCTGCCAATAGATCCGATAGCCGTCGGACGGCTGCTGGCAGTGGTTCGCTCGTGAACTCGATCGACTTAGAGGTACGTTATGCAGAGGCAGTCGCTTGAAGTTTTGCTTCTGCCCCATGTGTTGTATATGTATGTCTGATTCTCTCTCTCTCTCTCTTTCGCTCTCTCTCTCTCTCTCTCTCTCTCTCTCTCTCTCTCTCTCTCTCTCTCTCTCTCTCTCTCTCTCTCTCTCTCTCTCTCTCTCTCTCTCTCTCTCTCTCTCTCTCTCTCTCTCTCTCTCCCCCTCCCTTGTGTGTCTCCTCTGCTGATCTCTCTCCTCTCTGTCTGTTTTTGCCGATCTCTCTTTCTGTATTGGTCTCATTGCCCATCTGTCTGTGTGTGCATGCTCCGCCACTCTGTTGTCTCACCCACTGCCCACCTTCCTTTTTTGAGTGTATGCTCTGCTCACATTCACGTGACTGATGCTGCATAGCCAAATTCTGCTTTGCAGCTGTCGGCACCACGGAAAGTAGTCATTCCCGAGCGCTACGTGCCCGATGCCGAGGACGCTGCAGAGCCAACGGATGAGGAGAAGAGAGCTCGAGCTCATAAGACCGAGCGCCTGCGCAAGATGCTCTCAGCCCAGAGGTGCGTTGGGCCACCAGTGTGCAGCCCTGAGCTGTCGTGCCCCCTCCCCTACTACGTCAGATAGCTTTGTTGTGTGTCGAACGGCCTGGAACGGCGCTCTCCTGTTCTTCTCCGGGCTCAGGCCTGGGCAGTTTGCCAATTTTTTTTTTTAATTGTGCATCACATCAGTAGTCGGTGCCTTTGAGGTGTGCCTTTTCCGGTTTGGCATTGAAAGGCCCAGAAGTTTGACGTGGGGTGTAACAACCTACTGCATGTTCCTAGGCGGGGCACCAGGTTGTGAGGGGCCAGCAGTCCCACTCCCTCCCTTGACTCTTGATTGAGCCAGCTGGCTGTAGGCCCCGGCATCCTCATTCAGCCCTTTTATGATGTTTATTTATTATTTGGCCCCATCTTGCTATCTCTTTGGCTTCATTGTGGTGTGTGCGCTTGGGCGTGATCCCTATAGCGTCTTGCTATCGGCGGTGTCTTTGAATTACAAAAAAGGTGTTGAGCTGGTGCTGTCTTCACTCCCACCTGCACTGGACATTAGCACGATAGTGTATGTGGCTGTCGACGTGAGAGATTTGTTTGGCTTGCTCCTCGCATGCAGTTTACCGGGTCTGTTAACTCGATCGTCCGTGTCGAGCAATATCCTGAGCCTCAAAATCTCAAACGATGCAAAGCTACGGCCCCTGCTCCAGTTATTTCGATAAAGACTGGGAACGCCCAGCACTCCACCCTTTATTTTTTTTTAATATGAAGACCAAATAAGTAATTTTGCGATAAGTGATGGTGGCGCTCTCTGTTATGCATTCAGTCGCTACTTGTGCTGTGGAGCTGAAGATTTATTTTTTAGAATTACCATCTCGCCTAAACACTATGAGCAACAATCACAAATGCAACGGGTGATATGTTGAGGCACTTGCTCCGTTCCGGTCTACCCTTTGCTTCGTGGGCACTCGTTTTGTGAAATGTTTCAAGTGTATCTGCCACTGGTTCACTCCTAGCACGTGTCTTGCTAGCAGAGCAGGTGGCTGGGTGCAGAGCGGCAAGTTTTTGTGTGGGGGCAATGGTGTGGAAGAGAGGCTTTTCAACATCTTTTTCACGGGATCCTTGCTCTTCAGATCTGGGTCGTGTATTAGGAGGAGGTACACCTAGGCGTTTCTATGTAGCCAAAGAGCTTGGCCCAGGCTAGTTGTCACCGAGGCTCGGCAGTGCATGCCATGCTGGCAGGTGGAGTCATCAATACCCCATTGTGTTGAACCACTGCTTTGGTAATGTGTTTGCTACCTGTTTTCTCGCAGGCTGCTGATTTCTGATGCCAAGATGGGGCGATATCCCCTTGGCTGCAGCTCATTGCTGCAGCCGCTGTGCGAGCCAGTAGTGCCTGAAGGTGAAATCCGGCAGCTTGTTTAACCCATTCGTCTGCGATCTACCTACAACTGTGGCCCCTAGATATTGGTTTGGACTAGGGGTGAGATGCTTGCCTTTACCGACCAGAGTCATGGGCTCGAGCCCTGCGACATATGTATTGCTCCTGTATAGAAATTAATTTCTCTTAGGATGCTATGCAAATTAAATTTATTTATTTATTTATTTATTTATACACATTCCAACCGTGGCAGCAGCTCACTGCCCATACAGACTGACCCCGGAATCTTCTACGTTTTTTGTTACCACTGTTGCTTATGCTTAGCTTGTTTGGTCAAGTGTTGGAGTTACGAAACCATTTCAGCCGAGCTGGTTTGGTCCAGTGGTTAAGGTGCTTTTCCCCGACCAAGGTCTGGCTGAGGTCGTGGGCTCAAGCCCCGAGAGATTAAGTTCTCTTGTGGCGCTATACAATTTTTTTTTATTTCGAACAGGCAGTAAAATGCATGGTACAAAACATAGTGATGGCTTGTTGTAATGGCCATTTGGTTGTAATCGCCACAATATCCCGGGTCAGACGCTCGAGGCCTAAACGCCCCGGGTCACAAGATTAGGACTGGGCATCTTCTAGTTAGAGCCTTACATGGTTACTGGTACAAAGTTCATATATGCAACTAAGCAGGTTCGTGTGAGTTCGTGCTGGTTAACTCTATCCCTTTGATCGTGTTAGTCTAGCAACTGGTTAACTGTAATTCCTTACTGGTGGCAAGAAAATCTTTATTATTTACATTCGTTTTCACATCTGGGCTGCATATTGAGGCTGCTTAATGAGTCGAGAGATTTGAGTAGAGTTGTGAGTTCCTAAAGGATGAGTTCACAAGATTCGACGGGATTCGTGTGCATATGCCTGCTTGTATACTGTCTGCTGCTGGTAGATGTTGTCACCGATCATTTGGTAATGCTTTTTACACAGCATCTATAAAGTGCCTAGAACGAGATTCAGTTCTCTGAGGGCATTATACAAAAGTATTATTACTATTGTTATTGTAAACTGCTAGGCCAGTTCTCCATTTCCTGATTCCTTCACCACCAGGCCTGTTAGCCTTCCTTTTGCATCCTGCTGTCGTGATCGTCAATCTTTCGGCAGTTTAGTGGCATCAAGTGTGCTTGCATATTACTTTCAATAGCTTACAAGAGTGGACTCGTGCTGAAATCAGCCCTGCTCATGCTTCGACAACTAATAGCACGGCCGTTGGTGATCGTCTTGTTGTGGAAAAGAAACGGCGCGAGACTGTGCTTGAGATGCGACATATGCTTGCCCAGGAAGTCTCACTCAAGACGCGAGAGGCTGCCGCTGGTAAGTCATGTCCCCCCCCCCTTGCGTGCAAGCTCTCCCAAAATTTGCAGTTTTTCACTCTCCAGTCTTCTAACTTGATTTCATGGTCAATATAGCTATGCTTGTCTCTCTTGCCTTAACGTACGCACTTTTGTGTGATCAACAGGGATGCCTAACTTGAAGTGGACAGGCCATCGTTTACCTCTATAGTACCCCCGTGCAGTGCCGTTCCTTGATGAAAAGTGTAATGCTAGCATTGTGAATCTTATGTGCTGGTCCTTCCATCCCGACCTCGCCAGAGTTCGGGATGAGCAATCCTTGCTCGTGCATGCTTGTGCAACAAGTCACAGGTCAGCCCCCTCTTTATTTGACGAGCTGCTGTCTTTGGTGTTTGCATAGATTCCTTTGCATAGGCTGCCTGATAAAATAATCCATTCTTTATCATTAAGTTAATAGTTGTGCTCAGCCATGTCTTCGTCGGTCGAGCATTTTTTTCGCGAAAATGCTGATGCTGATAAGCTATTGATAGTTATTCATGTTGGTTTGTTTCAGCTCAAAAGCTTCGGTGCCGCTCACAAGAGAGTCTGCCACGCTCGGTTAACTCGCAGGCGAACCGTAGCTGAATCATTGCATTGAAGCCGTCTTGAGTGAAGAGTGCACTCCCCTAGTCGACCTTCAACTGATGGGTCACACCCCATACCATTTTTTGCGTAGATGTCAACGAGTCAATGTGGGCACAATGCAGCGTCGACAATGTATGCATTGCAGCACCTCGCTCGCTGGCCCGATCCTCTTCATGTCTGACCAGTCCACTTAGCTCCACCAATCATCGGCGTACCGCAGCATGTCGAGTAGCAGCTGTGTTTATTGTCTTTTGCTATCATTCCATTGTGAGGCTGTGATAATCCATACTGACACTGTGCTGCTGAGACGCATTTGAGTTAGCTCATTTTTCTGGATGTCCTTGGTCATCCTCCCGTGTAAGCGCTAGCCGATGATCATGTTTGCAGTGCCGATTTTTGTCGCACCGCATTTCTCTTTGATAGAGCAGCATGCATTTGTCTCTTTTCTTTTCCAGCTCTTCCCTCACATAGCCTTGCCAATTATCTTGCAGTTTCAAATCTTGATTCTAAATCGCTTGCGGCCATCTTTTAACAATCTTAGATTTGTGTCCGTTTTCGGAATTCCAACGGAACCACTTCTGTGCCAGAGCCAGTATTGCCTTCCGTGTGGTATCATCACTACTCTACTTTTTGCCATTGGCTGGTTCTATACTAACAAGGAAATTTTGTACTCTGTTAATTTTTTACGAGTGTTTTTTGTGAAGAAACACGCTTTCGGTTTAAAGCCTGTTTACTCGACTGAATTTTCTTGCTTTGTGAGCAGAGATGTTTTCTCAAGGGTTGCCAATCTCCTTGCAATTTTGCTGCATTTGCTTTAGTAGTGTATTCACCTCGCTGTCACGTTGAGACCTTACGGTGACCTGTTACAAACTTGTTTGGCGATTATTTAGCTTTGATCAGCAACACTCGTTTATGGTTATGATACTATGCACGAATTGTTTATGCAATGAAAGTCATTCCATCTGAATTACGTATGTGTAATCATTAAGCCTCACATTATGACTTTAGGCAGTGCTTAATTTTTGCTATGAGTTTTGAATTATGTATTTCAATTTCATTCGTTCTGTCTATTAAGACAATCCCATTAGAGGCATCACAGCTGCTACATTACATTCACCATGGTTTGCCCATGCATTAGCTAAGAAAACTACGGATAGTATTATAGTGTACCCTTTCTAGATTAAGGCTGTTGCTGCAGTGTCAGCGACTGGCTGCTAATCACCGAAGTGCATAATTTCTTCAAATGCCGGTACAGCGATTCTCGTGGTTCCCGCAGCCAATCTGAGTATCATTAATGTGTTGAGCTGTTCATTGATCTCGGTTATTTCACTTATGAGAATCTTGTGTGGCTTACCCTAATAATGTAGCCTAGAATGAGGCCATATCGTGATGGAATGGGGCCTTCCATTGCCCTGGTGCTGCCACCTCAGCTTCCAGGATGACCATGAAATATAGCAAATCCATTTCTAAACAGGTAGAGCGAACCGTCCCCCGTATCGCACAAATCGAAAACTCACTAATGTTCAGTGTTTCCTTGTTCGCCCTATAGCACTGCGATATTGGCCGGTGCAGGCAGGAAACCACGACTTAAAATCAGAGGCTACTTAGTGGCCACGACGGCCACTGCCAGCCCTTTACAACCGACTGATAGGCTTTTTATATGACCTAATTGATGTAGCTGCTGCATACCGTGAGCGAATTCATGCTTCGAGAAGATTGACGAGATAAGTGTTACAGCTCCTAGCACTAAATGGACTGATAGACCCTAATTACATATTTCAGCCCTTGAGCAGTCATTTAGTAGCCGCAGTCGTACCTGTGTAAACTGATCGTAGGATCGCCTGGCTCCCTTTAGTTTTAAATGCAAAAATACGACGGGTCAGCCAACGGCCTGACGCCAAAAAAAATATAGGCTGATTCACATTCCCTTCGGGTTCAAGCATTCATTATTCCGAATTCTGCACGTATGGAGAAACTAGTGAGGGATTTTTTGTTTCACGGCTAGGCGAAAAAACTTAAGATAAAAACGCCCACGCATATGAGAGTAATAAGATTGGCTCTCACTATAAGAGCCAGCACAGCACTCTCCTTGCCCACCATCACTGTCGGTGGCTGGCCTTCGTTTACTCCAAGCTGTTGCTCGCTTTCGCTGGTTCTGCTGCTGTCGCTGCCACACAGCCAGCTGAGTAAGATGTCCTTGCAGGTCGTTCTGCGAACGTTTATCTCGGTTGCTTCAGCCGTCGTAGCTGCTATCCCGGCAGTACCGGCATCGGCCTTTGCCTGCAAACATAATGCTAGTGGAAACATACGTTCGCTCCGCCGTTTATTTTGCAAGCGACGTTCCACAGCGGCTGCAATGATGCATTGCCTCTGGTTGCCATTTTTGTTTATCCGGTCTACAGTGACCGGTGCATGCTGGCCTCCGAATAATTTTGAACTAGTTAAGGACCTGCTTCAGCGCCGAACCCGACCGTGGTCTATATTTGAACGAGGTTCAAAATTTCCATTCAAAGTAAACTTGGTTAATAATGTCAGCTGGGGTACCAGAAAAGTCTGTAAATTGAATGACAGCACCTTAGGTGATTAGCCTGAAATATTATGAATAGTCTCACGTAGTACAAGGCCCGTTTTCATGGGCCAAAGAACGAGAGCGTTTAGGAAATGAATGTATTAGGAAAGTCACTTTAGACTGATCTCATATCTCCTGGAAAAATTTGCAGCACAATCACGGCAATATTTATGCAGAAAATAAATACCCCATATTCTAGCAAAAAATTAAGGACTACTTATGACATTTTTCTTCGGACCGGCAAGACATGCAGACCAGAAACAAAGGTGAGATTAGCGAACCTGCGCCTGATCAGGTTTTGTTCAGGCCAGATTAGCCCAGTAGCCTAAGCTCGAAGCTTTTTGGCGAGAAGAACGGGCCTTAGGCGACCTGCCAAGTAAACGTGCATTGCACACAGGCTTCCGTCTACCAACGGAAGCTTGAATAGGGATTCCCTACACTCCCCCTTTTTCTTAACTTCGGAACTGTACCTCAGTTTTCGCTAGGCCACCACTAGCCTCCATATTCGGGCTTGCAGCCGTTTCGGCACGAGAGGACGCTGTCGCATCGTCCACGTCTTCAGGCCTCAGATTTGTGTGTGAATGAGCGTTGACTTCTCCAGTCAATGTCCACCAAGTAGTTTGGTGAAGCTAGGAAGGGACAGTCTCGATATGAGATGGCGCATGGCCGATCGGCGATTGCTACAAGGCTGCCGGTCCATGGTTTCGCTTACCTGGCTCGGCTTCGGCGGGGGAGTAACGACACTCACTGCGGCTGTTACTGCGAGCGACAAAGCGAATACAAGGATGGCGAAGTGAAGGAAATGAACGTCTTTGAGAATGAACGGTCGGGTATCGTCCTGCCCACAGGCAGCCGCTGGCAACACCCAGTCTGCAACCATTCTAGCGATGCCGATCGCAAGACCGGACAGAAGTCCCCAGAAAGCACCCTAAAAAGAACGATTGATTATTTTGCTGAGCACTTAAAGAGAAATGCATCGACCTTAAGGTTCTTTCACTCGCTTCTAGGTCTTTTCATTCTCTCGCTCTGGCTTACCTGTCGGAAATATAGCAACTACTTGGACTCATGTCGTTTAGTTGCGCCTTTAAGCGACCTCAAATTTTTTGGAGTTGTTGGTTTCAGTTCCTGCGCTCCCAAAGCCTGGACCCCCTTACGATGGAAGTGATGCCACCTCCCCTTGGCTCGTGGGCATTTAAAAGAATTTAAAAACCTAGGTTTTCCTTGAAGTATTTGCTCCTTTCGTATAAGGTGTCTTTTGTGTGCTCTTGCGTGCTGAAGCTTTGCACTTTTAGCCTTAATCAGTTGACGTGACTTTCTTTCCGGTAATCATTAAGGGCCTAGAAAAATATTTAGTTACCCTAGGGTGATATACAAACACTTTGTTACTATAATAATTTCATTGCTAGGATTTCAAACGTGAGAGACACGCTATCGTTAAAGCACTTAAGAACTGACCGTATCGGCTTGGATGCAGAGATTGCAATAACCTACGGTTTCTGCTAATGGGGTTGTAGGGAATATGGACCGGAAATGCCGATGTGCGATATATACCCAACCTGCAAGTACATACTACTTTAGGGCTGGTTTCATCCGAGTTTTATTTAAATTTTGTTGATTAAGCAAGAAAGCACGCCTTAGGGTTCCACAGGCTGCTTGGCATGGGCAAAGTCAGAAAATAACTAAAGAGGTGGTCAGACCTTGACTTTGTAAACGGCAGCTAATCACATGAATTCTGAAGGAACAAGGAACATATAGGCGCGGCGAAAAGGCACAAAGCACTCGTTCTGGTCGGCTTAAGGGGGCGGGGGCTCGTTCCCACAGAAATCATTTATCTTGTCCTCGATACCTTTATCAACTATCTATAAAACCTCTTGCACGAATAGTATAAGCAGACCAGCTAAACTCATAAATTAATATATCAAAACTAATAAGTGTGCTCCAGTCAGCATTTAGAGTCACTCCCTCCAAGAAGATCGCACTTACGTGAGTGTAGAACAATCTACGGAAAGCTAATTCAGATTCTGTTAAGTTGAATCTCATAGCAACACTAGATACGATTAATAATAATAATAATAATAGGTCGGTTTCACAGTGCATTAAACGGTCAGAAATCTCTTTCTAGTTACTGCAGAATTCGCTGCAAGGAAAGTATTGACAAAGGCTTATTGAAAAATGCGGCGTTCTGCTCATACAAGCATTCGAAAGCACGAACGTAACATGCTTATACCAGCATGCAGAATCACAAAATAAAGATACTCAAGGTCACCGCTTAGTAGCACCCCTGGGTAGTAACATGCACTGAATCATTGCGCAGATAAGCACGAAAAACATACACGAAAAAAAGTGTTAATTCACTGGGTGCAGGAAAACTGTAGCCGAACAGATGAGTCGTTGGATGACTTACAAGATGCAAGCTCAATGGTGATGGCTTCATAAGCAGGAAGCAAGCTCCAAACATTCGGATCATTGAAGGCTGGAAGGCACGATCACCAAACGATTTCAATTTGGTTCGTCGAGGAACGGTGATACAACTGGAGCTGCGGAGCGGGTGGTTCGAGAGCAGACCGTAGGAGCGAGGAGATCGGATAAGTCAAGGCTGAGGCGAGCGAGGCGACATGTAAGCCAGAGAGGTTTACCACCAAGATTGGAGACCATCGATCACCGAGGCGTGCTTGAGCACCTATAGTCTCACCCTGGCATCGTTGGCACCAAATAATAATGGTTTGGGCCGTGTCTCAGTGGGATATTTCGCAGCGTCAACGTCAACGACCAAAGGTCATCCGATGAGTAAGCCTTTTGAAGTATGAGGTAACCTAGGGATCTGTGCACGGTCTACTTCTTTTCGCAATTTATAGTTTTGCTCTTGTCTGTGTACTTGCCACGTACAACCACGGCTTTGATGAATTCCATCGGCTGCACATGTTCTTGCTCCGATCCGAGAGCTTGCCATTCACATATAGCTCCCTCCGTCCTTTGCGCTTCTGCTCACCTATTTAAAATACTTCCTATCCTTCCCACCAAACCGTATATTCGCTACTCTGACTTGCGTCAGAGCTGATGTGCATCTGACCATTCTTAAATCCGATGGAGTCAGTGCATTTATGGCTTCTATTCTTACAAAGCCTGGTACTCCCTACCGACTGACAATGCGACAACCCCTGATCTGACGACATTTAAAAAGGAACTAAAACTCCGGCTACTCCTCACTGCATTAGCTGTGACCGTAAGAATAGCCTTACGTATGCTTATGCTAGCCATAACTATCCATGGTATCCCTATTCAGTTGACATGCTTTCTTTCCAATGTACGTTGAGTGCTTAGACGGAGATTTAGTTCTTGTAGGGTGCTGTTCAATTCCTTATTGTCACCGGCATGAAAATACCGTTTTTACCCTTTGGATATGCTTTAGCTTTGTAGCCTTTCGCCACCCAGCTGCTGGACGTTCACTGTGTGGATGATAATGACAGCAGTCTACTCATTTGCATAGCGCTCCACGAGAAACTAATCTCTATTCAGGCGCCTCACATATGCCACAGGGCTCGAGCCCACGACTTCGGCCATCAAATTCACTCCCCTTGACCTTGGTCGGAGCGAGCACCCTAACCACCGGGCCAACTAGCACGGCAACGGTATGTCGAAGATAGTTAACAGCACGCTTTTTGGACATGATTTACCTGCTCGTTGGCTCTTGTCCACAGGATGCCGAGCAAGTAGACAGCCAGCACAGGAGGAGCCAGGTAGGAGCTGACCGACTGCAGGTAGTTGAATAGCTGGCCACCTTGCGAGGTCTCGATCATGGGCAGCCATGCTATGCTCACACCCACGAAGACCAAAACGAAGATTCTGCCGAGGAACGACGAATGCAATTGTCTGGCCCGTCTAGCGTGAAGCGGCAGTGCACTGGCCCCTGTTGCTAAGCATACAGAGGTGCAAGGACTCGGTGGTTTTTACTTCAGCAGGCCACGTGGACGTACTGGACGCCGGCGGGTGCTACATATGGACGATATGCGGCGTCGCACTGTAGTAATTGTAAAGCAAGATAGATACACTTGTAACCGCAGCTTCAGCCTGAAAAATGGCTACCGTAGGTCAGACTCTTACGGATCAATGAAAAGGCAACACATGGCAGCAACTCACTTATTGCAGGTGCTAACTTTAGTGGATCTTCAGGGAAATGAAAGTTACAGCCAGTTAGCAGAAAGTAACTTTTTCCGCAGTCTCATCGTGATTGGGATCAATAGCTGCCAAGCCAGAAGAAACTTTGCCCCCAATATGAAGGGATTTTTGTGCTTCTGGGTTGGGCCTATGCCCGCATTCACATTCGCAGCACTGCATTCGGGCCGCCTCCCTGCTAGGCCCCCTGCATACGGGCCTGGTATCAGCTAACCAGGACGTACGCAGAAAAGATGCAACTGCATCGTAGACGGCTGTCGCCTGATGAAAGCATTTTGGGGATCACGCGTGAAAGTGAGGTTAAGACCGTGTTAACGAGAGACTAGCTGTACAAATAGTCGAGGTTTGAGGCCCTCTGTACAATACATTCAGAAGCGGGCAAACAGAACTATATTTATATTCGACATTCACAATTTTTCAATTCAAATTATATATCCATAATCAATATCAAAGCTACAGCTCCGTGGTGAGTGCATTAAGTGCACTCTTTATTCAAACATGTGCGTGCTAAATTGGTCAAATTACGATAGGGCCCGAGATTGTCTGCGGTTCCTGAATTACAAGGATTGGAGCCCGGATGCTATAATGTATGTTTCAGATTAAATGAAAAGCCCGTTTTAAGTGGTATTTAAATTAGTTTCAGTTTTGGCTTCAAACTGGTCTAGTCTGTAGTCTCTAGCTCGTCGTGCGAGAGCGCGCTCGAGGAGCTGAGAGGTTGAAAAGGTAGGCTGGTGCTAGCACGGGAAGTGTCCTGCAGCAACCAGACAGGGGACCTTGATTGAAATTGATTCTGTGCTTAATTGGGAGCTAGTGAAGCTTAGACATAGACGCAAGTGCGGTGATTTGGAAGCTACTCCGTTGACAATAGATCAGACGAGCTGAGACTCTTTCTTCTATGTTCAGTCCGACCACATTCCTCGGGCTGTTGTTGCAAATTGTAAATTCTTCTGTCAGCTTTACCGAATATCTACATTTAAAAAGGATGGTGGCTTCTTGAAAACTCCTTCTGGGTTTATTTTGAGCCTTTCTAAGGAGATTTAAATTATAATCACTAATAAACTGTCTGCTACATTTATTGAAGTAAGTGCATGTAAGTCCCTAACTAATGTTCATTCCATTGTGACGACGAGCAACGAAGCCCATAATGGATCTCACTCAGTGGTAGAAACAAATCTCTAATGCCTTACTGAGTTGGTAGGTTCGAAAATACAGAATGATAAACGGCCGTCAGCTGTGGGACTGAGATCAGAAGAATTTTGCCTCAAGTGCAACCAATCCAGCAGCAAGGCGTTGGTTTTTTTCTGGAACAGCACTCTGCTGATTAAGCTCCCAATCCCAACGCTCCGTTCTATGGATCTCAACACAAGATTTAACAGTATCGGATTTAAATAACCACCCACACGTTCGTGGCCGCATCACCAATGAACTGACTGAATAAGGTTGTACCGTTTAATTACAACTTGATATTGAACTGCAACATATAGGTATCTCATATATAAAAATTGCACGTCCATTGCGGACGGCGACCAGTGGCACGTCAGTTGCTCAACTTGAGCATTTTAAGGCAGGTGGGCGCGAACGAATACACAAACACACACACACACGCACACACCTTCGATCCACTGCTTATTTGCTTCAAATTACCGATAACAAAATCTAACTTTCAATACTTCTCAGGAGCCCGTTCGTCAAGTAACGGTATGCATTTTATGAGAAGGCAAGATGGACGGGTGCGATTTCCCGCAAAATTTAAAGAGTGAAAGAAGCCAAAGAAAGAAATTTTCGAAAAAGCCTCAGCGAAGACAAAATCAACAGGAAAAGCCTTTGAAAGTGCATAGTCGGAAACGGAAGTCATATTGAGTGTGCATGGGCATACGATTCGAGATTATTCATTAGATGCCAGCTTTTATAACACTCTATACAAGCTTTTGTAACCGAAACTAGTATGTAGGTTTTTTACCGCTCGGCCAACCCACGCCTTAGATAGGCCGTCACCTAGCCAAGTCGCTACCCCAGGACTAGCGCCAGCCGTCATTCCATTAAACTCTTTACAACAAGATCGCACGAGCCACCAATAATAGGGGAACTAAGCAGTTCTACTGGGGAGCCTAGGGTAAATTCCGGGTGCTGAGGCAACTTGAGATAACAACGATGCCAGCACTGCCGAAAGCGGTCGGGAGGCCCTTGAACTGAAGCAATCTTGAAGGCGACCACTGCTGCTTCGGAAGTACTAGTCACGTCACCAGAGGTGCGAGTGACTGAGAAACGGAGAGTAACGCGTGGAGCAGGTCTCAGCTCGCCGAGGGATTCGGCTCAGTGGGCCCTACGAACCGCATACTACGCGGAAACGTAGAACAAACTGGCGCTAACAGCGAGCGAAAACTTTGCAGGCTCTCAAGGTCGGGTCCTCGTGGCTTTACGCGGTTGTCTGCCTTGTCCAGGAACGCCATTCCTCCGTCCTCCGGGATGCGCTTACTGAGCGATAAGAACACTCATCGGCCGATTCCACGGCTCTACACACAAGCTTCTTTGTCTCCCCAATAGCCCAGATGGCTGTACACAATCGCTCATCCTGCCCCAAGTCAAAGGGCAGGCTTGACCCAGCCGGATGACCCTCGGCTGGCCGTAACATATAGCCACAAGCCTACCGACGGCTACTTTGGGTACACGTTTACGAGTTTATCATCCTATCGCCAGCAGATGAAAATTGACGGAAGCGGAACAGTTGAATAGTGTGTCACGCCAAATCGTCTCGACAAGCAGTGTCAAATTTACCTGCTGACTACCATCAGTTCTCGTTCAGTGGCGGACTTTCGAAATTTTTTCCATATATCCATTGTAAATAGGGTGCTGCCACTATTAAATATGGAGGTGAGCGAGCTCATCAGGGCGGCCATCATGGCGGCCAGCATCAAACCCTTGAGACCTAAAAAAGCAGCGACAAACTAATCTAGATAAATCAAAACCATGACTGCTTTCAAACCTGAAAAACATGGAGCTGTACATGGCACTTGTGGAGCTCTTCGAACAAAGTTTAAGACATAGGAATTGATTCCTCCGATAACGTCTTTGCCATACGCATGCTGGAATCTCTCTTATCGTGTGCACATAAACCAATGCAAATAAATTCTGAGTGCTAACTTAAATGCAAAGTTTAGATCGACAAGCTATCTTGCACGATCTTGTATACTATCTTGTATCGATGCAGGCGCTGAGGCACGGAAGAGAGATGGTGCATAAATGTCCATCACAATGACTCCGCACTGCACTCAGCACTACATAGGCGAAAGACAAAGCCCAATTAAACAGCTTGGCTGGCAAGTAATAGAGCTCAGCAGCATAAGGTATGCGTGTCTATTTTTTAGTGCTTAATGGCCTTAAACTACCACGCCTGTCATTGGATTACATTGTATTCACGCTTCACTTTCAATCTACCTGCTGTCCTGTCGTCTGTCAGTCCCCAGTATCTGCGTGTCACAATGAGCAAGATGGTAGCCTAAAGGCTGCCAAAAGCAAGGAAGACCATAATAGTACTTTGGTGCTAGGGTTGGAGTCCTAATGGTTTGCACCACCGAAACTGGAACGTAGGGTCCAAGCTTAGATCATGCTGACAGTCGTGTCACTTTTATGTCAATCGGTCATTTACCTGACGTTTTGTTCTCTAAACTTAGTTGTGGTATTACAATTTTAATTGAAAATATGGAGAGTCGTTATAACAGCCGATATACTACCTGAACTCTAGATAATGAGAAGGTAATTTTGGCACCCACCAGGCCAGATGCTCACGACTGCTGCAAGCCGAACGAAAAGGGACAGTGTAAGATTAGCTCGATAGTCCAGATTTCCAAGAGTAACAACATTGTTCTTTTACAGATAATTTACTTATTTATACATCCCTGCTTGTCACTTCGTTCACATTCAAAGAATGCAGTATTATGCTGGAGCGTTTCCTGCTGCACACCTAAAGCCTTTGCGTCGTTCGATTCACATGCAGTATTTCATGGACGTCAGCTCGAGTAAAAGAGAAAAGTAAGAGCCGAAGTCAGGACAGTCAATGAATCAGTTATTCGGCGTAGCATATTCGTAAGACGGCTCTAAAAAAAGTGGTGAAGTCAGGAATAGGAGAGAAGATATCGAGATGTAGCTTGTAGATGTGATGTTCACAGTCTTGGACATGAGCAGCACAGCTTCTGTCGCCAAATGATCTAAAGTGGAAGATAAGAGTAGCTGATTTATTGTCCTGACGTGAGATTCTGGGAGGCACGAGGGTGCGAACCTGGAGTAGAGTGTTGTTCGGATAGATTTTAGGAGTCGCTTTTGATGGTCAAGTTCTTGTCAGTTCTCGTAGATATGATGGTAAATGTGTATGCTTGGATTATCTTTATATGACACACTGAGAGTCTTCTGAACACCGCCCTCTGTCCGTCTGCTCGAATTGCAGCCACTACTACATGGTTTCAAGAGAAAGATATATATATATATATATATATATATATATATATATAGAGAGAGAGAGAGAGAGAGAGAGAGAGAGAGAGAGAGAGGGAGAGAGAGAGAGAGAAGAGAGGAATGTAAAGAGGGGGAGAGAATATCAGCCGATGATATAATTCCCAGATGCAGAGATGCCCAGCTCTCTGCACGGCAAAATTCGTGAACGCCAAGGCACCATTTTTCTTGTCACAGTCAGGTCATTTCGGTTAATAGCCATTTGGGTCTAGGTTCTATTCGAAATTAAGGAATCTCGCGTTTCAGTGTTAATTTAAGGCTTTCTGCTCAGGGAACTGTTTGCTGCTTTAAATACGGTACTTTTAGAGTAGTTCTGCTTCAGAATATGTAGATAAAAATGGAGCATTCAAGATATGCTGACTAACCTGTCGGCATGAGCTTGATGACGAGCCTCACGTAGGCGAGGTTTGAGCAGCCTTCCTTCACACCGCAGGCCACCTCGCATGCCTCAGCACTGGCGCAGGCTACGACGTCTGCAAAGGAATGATGCGCACGTCGTAGAACCAGTGGCTTCCGATAGCGACAGGCGTGCTCTTTGACGTAACCAAAACCCTTAGATATATTTGCCGGCTAGACTTTAGCGAGAGAGAAGTCATCGATGCTTAACAAAAGGTACACAACCTGCTGTTTTCGACGAGCCTTACTCCGCCCCCTAAGCGTCAATCCGACTTGGGCAGAAGAAGTCGGCGCGAATGAAGTTTCAGCCCAGTAATCAGTCTCAGACGCTCGAACGCGACACCAATTGCTAAGCGCTAAGGATAACTCTCGGATTGATACGTTGAACACTCTTAAAACGCATATCTCGCTGCCTTCAAGTTGGTGACCAGGTCGCGAAGCTTACACGTGAAAGATTTAATATAAATTGTCGGGGTGAGACAGTAGGAGCAGCTTAGCTCATGCTAGCTGTGCCGGCAGGCAAACGCGATTAAAACGGAGATAAACGCACTCGCCGCTCAATTGTATTGGTGCTAGAAGCAAAAGGGTGTCATAGTGTCATCCGTTTGTTGACACCAACAGCTGGGTATTGTGACAGTAGGGTATTGTGACAGTAGGGTATTGTGATAGCTGGGAAATATGACAGCGGGGTATATGTCAAGGGTGAATATAGATACCTCACTTGACAAAATTTAACAAGCAGCTCAAATTTTACTAAATAATTGATATGCTTCCTTTATAGCACATCTAAAGTGCCTAATTATAGATTTAGGGTTTCTTTTTGTTAAATACAAACGTTTTATTGTTGTATTACTATTATAGCTTCATTGATACGAGTAAGTAGGGCTCACACAGCCAGTCTGAATAGACCTCCACCTGCTGTCTAATGAGAAACTAGTTGAATTAATACAACTACTGTAACGGAAACGGCGGCTATCCGGTGAATAATTACATTAATTCTGATGCTACATTTTTTTCTACCAATTTTCATGAAATCTATGCCATAGCACACATTGGAACAAAATATTGTAATTGTACTGCCAATTTTCAAAGCTAACAATGAATATATACTTATATTTCCATAGCAAACAATACAATATATTGCCATTGTCATCAAAGCAAAAATTAAGTCCAGCATTCAAGCTGCAGAGACTTACGCAGCCCACGATCCACTCCATAAGGTCAGACTCGGGACTCCGCAAGTGGTGTGAAAAAACTTAAAACTTACAAAAAAACTGCCCCATAATTGTTGCAATAATATAGATGTTGTTCATCTGGACATTACAACATATCGATATTGTTACGGGGCACCCAATGCAATATATTTTTAGCAATACTATACAATATATTGCCCCGTAAATGTATTTTTGCTGAAGCCTGTGGTATAATAATCCGAAGTTTGGAGGTCAATAGAAAGGCGCCGCGCGCGAACGCGACGACATGCCAACTCGTTCGAGCCGCGCTTGACCGACGGCGTACCTGGAAACTTGATTCGCGAAATCATTCCCGGCCAAACCATCAGGAAGAGCGGCAGAATCTTCATGTATCCCGCGAGTATGCAGCCGGCCTGGGCGTGCGCAGTGTTCTTCGCAGCCAGAAGACGCTGCACGAGCACCTGTGAGACGAGAGAATCCGAAATAGCGGAAGAAGCGGCTCCCAACCTTCCTAATGCCGCGACCCGCGTGTAATACAGTTCCTCATGTTGCGGCGACACCCAACAGTAAAGTTATTGTGTGCAAAATGTGGAAATTTGCGTTCTCCGACGGTCTTAGGCGACCCGTGTGAAAGGGTCGTTCGACGCCCAACGGGGTCGCGGCCCACAGGTTGAGAACCGCTGCTTTAGCGGTTGCGACAATTCTGCGAAGCTTTGCAAGCAGCCCAGCGGCCGCGCCGAGTGGGCGTCTGAGCGCTGTAGAAGCAAGTTGCCGTGTAAACGGCGCGTCCTCGACCTAATAGTCTTAGAGCACCTGCTTCGGCGCGTCTGCCTCCGAAGCACTCGCCGACAAAAAGTCTCGGTGTATGGTAGCGCGCTATGTTAAAGCCCCGCCGCTCGAATGCAGCTGGCCGGAGCGCCACCCATTTATTGGACAGCATGACCGGATACGTCCAGACGGCTAATTTAGCTGGGGGACGGGACCTCTATCCTCTTGACTTTTGTTCACAGAAAGCGTTTTCTTGAGACGCACTCGCTGTTCGGATGAAGGACTCGGTAAAGAAAAAAATGTGCAGTAACTGTGGCTGCAGCGCAACCTATGACTCGAGGAGTGATTTAGAGGATTTTCAAGCTTCTAAAGGTCAGTTCTATTTGATAGACATGCGAGGTTCTCTGTCTCTATCTGTACGAGATTGGCACACCGATGTTTCTGCAACCGAATGCGTGCCATCTCAGGAACCGCCCTCTGCACAGCCAAGGAACTCTGTGCTCCAGTGCACGCTAAGCGGAGTGCGTCGTTTGCTCGTTTGCATCGTTTTAAGTTACAGATATATGCTCGTGAGACATAAGTTACAGTGTGTCTTAAGTGGCCTACCGCATGGCGATAAGTTACAGATGATCCGCTATGCAGCACGCAGTCAGTCGCCCGAGGCTGAGATTTCTTCCGGCTCGGAAGTCCAGTTTCGCACAAAAAGCGCATGCCAAGAGCTCGATGGCTTCGCTAATCGCCTTCACTCACAGCGAATGAACGCTGCGTAGAGAGCACGAGTCAGCGGCCGCGCACCGCTGACGGAGCGGCCGCTGTGGCGCGTCGGCTATGGCGGCGGAGGCGGCGTACGAGAGAGAGAGAGAGAGAGAGAGAGAGAGCGAGAGAGAGAGAGAGAGAGAAAGAGAGAGAGAGAGAGAAAGAGAGAGAGAGAGGAGGGGAAGAGGGAGAGAGCGAAGGAGAGACGGAGACAGAGAAAGACAGAGAGACAGAAACAGAGGCAGAGGCAGAGACAGACAGACAAAGACAGGCAGAGCGAAGCTCACCTGGTCTGTGCAAAAGTACCACGCCGAGAGGATGTTAATGCCGATGAGCACGCCCGGCCACGGGTAGTCCGGGTCGTTGGCAGGCCGAATGAGGTGCAGCGCTCGGGAGGATGCCAGGCCGCACGAGCCGTTCCGCCGCAGCACCTCGTCCGGGCTGGGTACCGCGGCGAAGTAGTCGCGAGTCATGCTCTCGTAGCCGCCGACGTCGACCATGCCTGCGTGGAAACGGCGAGTCGAGCTCGGCGAAAGGGCCGTCGGCGCCTGTCGGCCTCGCTCGGCAGTGGGAGGAGGGAGAGGAAGGTGTGGCCGCGGCCCCCTAAAGACGCAGCCGAGCTCGGCGCTGGATGCCGCCAAGCCGCTTGCTCCCTCCATCTTTCCGCCACCCGAACGCCATGCTAGCGACAGACGGCGAAGCTGACGCCGAGCCGCCAGGGCAGCATCTGTTTCGCAGGTGCGCGAGCCCTCTGCCTGGCTGCTCTCCGAGGCTCGGCGGCCCGGCGGAGTCATGTCGAGCCTCTCTCGGTACGGCTCGGCGGCGCGGCGCCGCGCCGCCGCCACTCTGCTCTGGCGTTGATACATGATATATATGATGTATAATGTAAATATGATATTTATTATCTATGCCCTGGCGTTTGACGAGCGCATCGAGAAGCGCGAACGAGCGACTGGCCGAAGAGGGCGGTTCGCCTTGCGAGCCCTCGGCTACGGCAGAGGGCTCGCAAGCGGCGGCGGTAGCGCGCAGCAGCATTTTGTCCGAGAGCTGCGCCATCGACGAGCCAGCTAAGCGGCTCGAGCAGTGGCCTAGCAGCGGCTGGGCGGAGGCCGAGCGCTAGCGGCGGCGGCAGCGTTTCTTCTTTTGGTTTATCGCGCCGCACCGAGCGACGCCAAAAAAGAGTCGCAGCGAACCAGCGGCCTCGATTTCGTAGAGACCGACTGCTAGAAGAAGGGCGGCTTCCGCCGCCTAAACGCTCGCGGCGTGAGAGGGGGAGGCGGCGGCACAGCTGCTGCTGCCGCGGAGGAGCGAGGCCGAGCGTCCCTGAGTGCTGCTGCAGTTGTCTTAAATAATAAATAAATACTAGCTGATTTAACAGCCTCTTTTTGTATAGCGACAGAAAGGCCTTTACGGCTATCACCACCGCTTGCAGTGGCGATAAAGGATCGCCCACCACAGGATTCGAACCCACGACCTCGGAGCCGAGGTCGTGAAAAGCAACAACCTTACCCAGTGAGCCATTACGACTCTTGAGGTGCATACGCACTTCACCGGCCACATCGTCGGCCACAGCTCCGACAGGAGGCAATCTCTTCTAGCGGAGAGGAAGGGTGATGGCGGCCGGGGCTTCTCTGCCGCTATACACAGGTGAACGAGGCTCGGAATCGGCCGACGATATCTACTTTACTTAACTTTTATTTTGAGTGCCGGTTCGTGGGTTAATTGGGATTTTCGGCCAGACGCCGCCGCCGCGGCTCGGCGGTGGTGTCTGGTGGTCGCAGTGGCCCGCGAGCTCACTTACTAAGAGCGGCCAGTATCGTGGCTCCAATGAGGATGACGACAGTTTGGAGCGCGTCCGTGTAGATCACCGACGCAAGGCCACCTATGAACGAACGAGAGCGTGAGCAACGTTAAGTAGGCGAGTGCCCCACGGAGGCTCCGCCCACGGAGGGTGAGGACAGAAGTTCGTTGGGTGGAATTCTGCACGCACCGCTCTCGGCGAGGTCGTGCAGCGCCAGTATGCTGCAGACTTTCCGCCCTATTTCCGCCCAAGCTGAAGCCCGGCCAACATTCGCACCGTCGTCGCACCCTGCTGCTGGCCAGCCGGATGGAATAGACTGCTGGCCGCATTACACCATTTCTCGCTGACCTGCACTGGCTACTAATCAAGCAACGAACCGACTTCAAGGTTCTGTCAATCTTAGGTTCCTTCATTCTTTGGCTCCTGCGTACCTATCAGATCTTCTCCCCCCAGCAGGCTAAGCATAGTACCACCCTCTTTCCGGAATCTAATCGTTTACCCATACCTCGCACAAATCTCAAATCCTTTAGAGACCGTGCCTTAAGTTCGTATGCTTCCAATTCCTGGAACTCATTTTCGACTGCGTCACGACATCTGGCTTGACCACATTTAAAAAGAAACTAAAAATGCATATATTTATCGCAGCATTTAGTGTGTCACCGTGATTCGTCCTTCACGTGCTTATGCGTGCTGACACTGTGCATGCTGCCACTAACCATACTTGCATGCTGACCCTGTGCATGTTACCCCTAACCAGTTGCTCTTGCTGTTTATTGAGCATGCTACCACTAACCATTCGATCGTGCTTCTTTCGCAGGCAAATTTATTATTACTATTATTATTAGTATTATTATTATTATGAGAGCTTGTCTGTGGCATCGAATGTTTCTGCCCTTACAAAGGTGTCAAAGATGCACTCGAAGGTCGGGCAGCACAGCTGAGAGCCGCTGACAGTTCGGCCGTGGCTCTCTCGGGAAGCTTTACAGTTAAGGCTTTACAGTAGGACTCTGGCATCGAGGACTTCCCCTCCTGCAGTCCCAGCTGCACCCCTCCCCCAATTTGACGGGAGTGGGAACCCTTATCTCGCGTCCCTTAGTCTCCGAGGATCGATGCAATTCGCCGATGTCAATCGACGCCATTGCGCTCGGATGCAGTCTGAGAGCAGCTGCTATCGCGGCCTTTTTTTTCAGCGAACATTGGACTAGAATTCTTACTCACGCACGCACACGTAAACATGCGCAAACGTTGCCGTTTCAGCAGCTTCCGACAAAACAGCATCGTTTGCATGTCACCTAGATGCCCTCACAAGGACATTTTGTCAGAAGCAGTCAAAACGATAGCACATAAGTTTTTGTGCGAGTGTGCGGCAGAGGCAGCACCAAAAAACAAAAGAAAACTCGAGACGCCAAATGAGACAGCGCCATAAAGGCAGCGTTCTGCTCGCTTTCTGGCAAGATATGACCGACCGCCATGGTCTCGCCGAGGGCTCTCGCTGAGCGAATAGGAGATCAGCAACGCTCTGGAATTGGGGTGGATTAACGGCGTCGGAGGCGTTGGATGAGCGGCGGAGCCACTGATCGGGTAGCCGCCGCCGAGCAGCTCGAGGCGCTGCCGGCATGCCGAAGCTCGGCCTTAGTCAAGCTCTCGCTAGGCGAAAGCGGGCAGGACGACGAAGCTCACCCACGATCGTGTACAGCGCCGTCACGCCGAGTAGCAGCAAGACCGAGTAGTAGAGGTCCCATCCGAGCGCCTCCCTGATGATGAGAGCGCCCGCGTAAATCTCAGCCTGCAAGCGAACAGCCGGACGTGTAGCGGGTTGCGGCAGGTGACGAGCAGCGATGTGCACGGCGCTCTATGTTTCTCGCTGACCGGTCGTTTCGACTATCTGACGCGAAGGCGGCGGCGATGGCCGCCGCCACCTTCGAAAGAGTTTCTCAGCGAGAGAGAGAGAGTGTGGAGTCGAAGGCTTCGCTCGGTTGAATTGCAGCGAGCGAGCTCGGACTGGAGCGAAGCGAGCCTCCGCCATTATAGCGTCGCCCCCTCCCCCCGATGCCAAAGGCTTTGCCATCGCGATGAGAGGCTCTTTGGGATGGTAACCGAGAGTCAACTAAACCAAACTAATATGAAATTCATGATTGGGAGAAGTTCGTAAGAGGAAAACCGAGAGATTCTCCTTCACTTTATTAAGAGCATCATTATTATTATTATATTATTACGCTGCCGACAGTTAGCATAGAGGTAATGGAAACGTGCCTGCCACCAAGGTCATAGCGCAGGGGTAAGAGGCTCGCTCTTTACGAACCAAGTCGTGGGTTCGAGTCCTGCTGGGGCAATCTTTTATTGCCCACGGCAAACGGAATTGATAGTGGTAAGGCTCTTCTGCAGCTATACGAATGCTGTTGTTAAATCAGCTAAACTCTTTTAGTAATAGTAATAATAATAATAATACATTTGTATAGCACCCTCATAAAACTGAACCTCTTTCTAAGTACTTTACAGATGGGGTGACTCTTGCTTCCTGCTTCTGCCATGCTCGCTCGAAACCTTTGATGCATACGTCACGGAAATTAGGGGGCGAGCGGCAGTCCAACATTTAGGGATGACTTAGAGAAGACTCCAAGCTAACCTTGGTTCTACTTCTTGGCCAAGCCTCAGGCAACACTGAACATATTGCCAACCATTATCGCTGTCAAGGGCACGCCTTCTTTATTGCTTTGAAAAGATGGCGGACGTGTGTGTGTACATATCTGAAGATCTACAGTGTATAGTATAGAGCTGTTTAGTATATAGTGATTTTATAGAGCATAAATGCATATAGCTATATACTGTAGATGAATTTACATATGTAAAGCATGCATATGTATATGTGTATACATGTCTATAATATATATATATATATATATTTATAGGTATGTATGTGTGTCTAAGTGTGTATGTGTGTGTGTTGTGTGTGTTGTGTGTGTGTGTGTGTGCATGTGCGCGTGCGTGTGTATGAACGTGCATATGTAAATAATATATATAAACCATGTATGTGTACCCGGTGGCTAGCTACTAGGTCAGTCCATAAATAGGCAGCAAACTTTCGTTCTCAGGCAGTTTGCTCGATCTTTCCACGGACCTATCCTCCTTGATGATACGCTGCAAGACGACACGAGTCGAGGTCCAAAATAAATTTAATAACCCAAACGTGATTTTGCCTTGCAGATCGATACAAATGCGCACCGGTTCGTTGTTGTAAACGGGAGAGCAAGAGTGCGAGGGGCCACTTCAGATTAACTAGATTCCTGTACGCCCAGTACAATCACTTGAGTCCGATCCCAATACGCCAGAAATTCACCACAACTCTCTCTCTCTCTCTCTCTCTCTCTCTCTCTCTCTCTCTCTCTCTCTCTCTCTCTCTCTCTCTCTCTCTCTCTCTCTCTCCCTTCATCCCCCTCCTCCTCCCTCCCCCTCCCTCCCTCCCTCTCTCTCTCCCTCTCTCTCTCTCTCTCACTCGAGCACGCCCTCTCTTTCACTATCGCACTCTCGGAGCCCCGCTCAGTCGACCGGGGAAAGGCAATAATAATAAAATAAAATAATAAGGCTGCACGAAAGCCAGGCAGTCGATTCGCGACCGCCGGAAGTGCGGCGAGGAGCGGGCTGCGAGAGCTCCTCTCCTCTCCTCGGGCTCCGCTGCGGCCGCTCACCGAGAGCTTGGTGAAGACGAAGAGGATGAGCGCCTGCACGGCCAGGTAGAGCTGGCAGCGCGAGCCGCCGAAGCGCCGCTTGACGTACTCGGGCATGGTGACCACGCCGCTCGCGTGGTACACGGGCACGAACACGAAGCCTAGCAGCTGTATGCAGAACAGTCCCTGCAACGAGCGCGCGTGCGAGTGAGCGCAGCTTGCGTGGCGGCGCGCCCTCTCGCGACCGCAGCCGTCGATCGCAATGCTGGCTCCTTTCTGTGCCAGACCTCCCCACGCCCGGGCGTCGCGCACGAAGACGCGCGACGCATGGGCGGCTGCGAAGCGGCGGCGGGCCGTCGCGCACCGCTATCGCCGCGACTTGCCATAAGCTCGTAGCTGACGACGGCGATGCCGCTAGTCGAAGCCGCGCCGGCCATTCCGATAAACGAGCTGCTGCCTATGTTGCTCACGTAGAGCGACATACCGACCTAAAGAAAAATAAAAGGAAGCTTCGGAACGAGCGCACAAACAGAACCGGCGTGTCGGTCTGTGCGCCGGCTCTCTACGCCGCGGCTTCAAATCTTCGTGCGCCGGCTCAGTCGGAAGTGCCGCTGCAACGCTTTCCGCCATCTTCGGCGAAAACAAGAACTCGGCGAAGCAATGAAGCCAAAAAATTGCAACAAAAAGTGTAGCGAAAAACACGGGGAGGAGATGCAGGCGTCAAGCGCAGGGGTTTTAGCAACGACTGCACGATTCCTTTCAGCAGCAAAAATCAAAAGAAATCCGTCAACCGACAGAATCGGTCTGTCGCACCAGCCACGGCTTAGAGACCCGTGTTGAGAGCGTTCGCAGTCTTGCGATCGCTGCTCGGTTGCTGGATCGCTGCAGGCGTGGCAGGGCCCGCGGTTGCGAGATCTTTTGCCGCTCTTGAGGCAAGCTACGTTGCAGTCCAGTCCGCGGCAGCTGACTTTCGGGCGTGCTCCGTTGTACGGCGGCGTGACAGTTGTCGCCCCCTTTCAGCCGGGCGGCAGCGCGCCCCGGTAGAAGTGCGCCGCTACTGCCGGCCTCCGTCGAGATCGGTTAAATCGGGGACCAGGTCAAGGTGCAGCGCGCCCGCGAGAATTGCTGGCTGCGACGCCGACGGGGCCGCCTGCTCTCGCGCACTTCCACCGCGGTATTCGTGTGATGCGTCTATCTGCACGGCCAGTGCAACAAAATACCCAGCAACCGCCTCTCGCCTCGCGCGTTTGGCGATTCGCATTCCACACTCGTCGGCTGGCTGGCTGGCAGCTGTATTTGTGGTGGCGCCCCCGGCAAGTCTTTTCCTCGGCAATGGGGCGCTGGTTTGGCATCGTATGCTCGTGAAGTTTTTCTGCGCGGCATCTCGGCGGGCGACGGTAAAGTTAAAACGATAAACAGTACCGCGATGAGTGGGGGTCAGGGCCACCGGCAAAGTACCCAGCCAGGGTGCAGAGAATACGGAAACGCACGCGCAGTGCTCATTCGCATGGCATGCCCTGTGGCATATCTTATAGGTGGAAATAATAATCAGGAGACAGCGCATGGCATTTATCTTGTGCCCTGCGAGAGCCAAGTATTTGTGTAGACACTTTAAACATCAACTAAGCACTTTGTGCCGTTATTACTTCGTAGTTGAGTTTTACCCCAAGCTCTTGACAGTTTAGAAATTTGATTTAGCGCTTTGCGATTTAGAACTCAGTCTAGGTGCAGTTGATGCATTCTGCGGAATGCGAGCTTTTGATTAGTCACAAGAACTTGACTCGGCAATTCGATTTTCCATCGATCAAGACTGCATACTTCAGCTGCAACGATTAAATTTCTTAGCTAATCAGCAGTCAATCGAGCCCGTATGCTCTTCCTTTATTAGCACTGAAACGCAAAGGTGGAGGTTAATATACGTTACCTATTAACCTAGACGTAAAGTCTGATATTCGAGACTCGAGGGTGAAGATGAGTGAAGATCCACACTCGAATGGAGCACAGTCCTTTATCAAAGAGCGCTGAGCCTCAGATCTCTTTCAAGTTCGCCGGCTGAGGCATGCATCGAGGAGCGGTCGATCGATAAAATCTGCTGAAGCGATGCGACAATTGTGTACTTACTAGCCACCAACTCATTTCTCTTCCGGCAAGGAAGTAGCCTTTGGACGTGCTTCGAGTGCCTCTCCTGGCAGCCTAATTAACGATAGTACGAGCAATCTCAATAGTGCAATCGCAGATCTTGAAAAACACCAATAGATACTGCATGAGAATTTGATCTCTTCACCTGATAAACACTAAAGGCACGGGCTAAGCCGAGCGAGATACAGGTGGTGAAACCTTAAAGCGAAATCTAGGCTTTCATTTCCCTGCGGATGAAACATGCTCTTCGCCCTCATTTCAATCATTCGCACAGCCTTCAGCACGTCAAACTAATAATAATAATAATAATGCATTTGATAAAGCGCCCTCAGAGAACTCAATCTCTTTCTAGGCGCTTTGCATTTGCTGCAAAGGGAAACGCGGTTAAATCGGCGAGTAATATCATGCTTGATAAACAAACTCACTCAACTCCCTGCATGCATTGCTGAAGTTCGCATTTGCATGGCAGCAAACTTTCTGACGATATAAACCGACTTACTAGTTATGGGATTCCCTGGCGTTCGGTAGAAATTGGAATAGACATCCATCAAAATAGGCTACCCAGTATATCTCCTGTAGCATCTTCGAGAAACCTAGATGTGCTGTTTCAAAGCAATCTTTCACCAGACAGCTAGATCAGATCCGCAGTCAAGTCTGCCAGCTTTCAGCTAGGTAACAATGAAAATATTCGGGCGTGCTTACGCTGGGTTGCCGCAGCTAAGTTGGCGCATGCATGAGCGACATCCGGTCTCGAATTCCGTAACTCATTACTTGCAGGTCTTCTAGCCTATGCAGCAAGGCGCTTACAGTTAGTGTAAATCTCTGCAGCCAGGCTTGCCTGTCATGAGCTTCGCTGTTTCCAAGTCACACCACTTCTCGTCGACCTGCACTGGCTCCCAATCAAGCAGCGTATCAATTTCAAGGGTTCTGTCACTCACTTTCAGGCCCCTTTATTCTCTGGCTCAAGCCTACCTCTCAGCCTACCTATCAGAACTACTTCCCAATTAGGCTAGGCATCGTACCGATTGCTCTTCTGACTAATGTTGATGCCTCAAAGCAACCGAAAATCCTGTATAGACCGTATCTTTAATGCGTACGCTTCTAAAGCCTAGAAGTTACTACCAACTAATGTCACGACATCCATTTAGTTGATGACATTTAAGTAGAAGCTAAAAATGCAAGCAGTCCTCACAACATTCGATGGGTCCACGTGAATATTCCTTTGCGAGCTTACGCGTGCTGACACTGTGCATGTTATCACTAACCATATTGACATGCTTACCCTACAGCATATCTGAGGTTGCTAAACAAATGTATTATTAGTATTATTAACTTAGATGAGTACGAACTTCAAAAGTATTAGCCCTTCTAAATGAACCATCAGAGCAACGGGCGTAAGTAAAAACTAGCTTGGCCGGCGCGATAAGTACACACTCCCAGAACACTGGCATATGACCTTGACCCGGAGGTCTGCGTTTCTTAGCATTGCACTTTTGAGAGTGCACTAACGCTCACACATCCGCCGTGAAGGAGCTATGCAGATAGCAGGCTGAATTCTAGAACTGCCAATGTACAGAAAACCGAGATCCTAAATAAAAAAATATTCGCTGATTTAAAAGCCTAATTTAAATAGCGGCGGAAGAGCCTTAACGGCCTTCACCCTGTTCTTGCATCTTGAGTTGATCTGCAGTGCGATGTTTTCACCTATATATGCTTGCATTTAAGTTCACCTTCAGTAGCACTATTAGTGACAGCTATACTCTATTCCACACATATTTCGCAAGCGATGTTTCAGGCTGCACATGGCGGTTGGCCGACGAGAGTGCCGGCGGTCTCAAACATCGTAGTGGCGAATGCAAGTAGCAATGCTGCGAGCTGAAGACCGGAAGAGGCGTCGCCGGGTTTGGTCGAGAATGGCAGCAGGCGTTTGTACATCAGAGATTGCTCACCCACAGTCCGACGCCGATAGTGATGCACAAGTGGATAGCGATAACTAGATAGTCCTCCCATCGGATCTCCTCGTCTTCCGCCATCTTTATTCTTAACGTCCGATCGCGCTATGCACGTTTCTCAAGCGACTGCATGGAGGTGCAGATGCTAGCGCATACGGAGATCTCGCTTCCGCCAGCGTCACAGTGCCGCCGATAACGACGAGTCAACAGAGAGTTAAGCAAACAAAGTCAGCTTGTTTGTCCTACTGGCTCGGATTAGGCTATCTTCTTAATTGACACCATTCGCTGCAAGACTCAGATTCAAATACAAGACGATTAGCGATAGAGCAGCGTCGAACAAGCTCGAATTTATTGCAGACATCTCGTACAAAATTTGCCAATGTTGATGCCTAGACAAATGACCTCGACCAAACTAACTGGTAACCTAAGCATTTGGCAAGATAGCGATGCTAAAATTACGTACTGATTTTGCTAAAAATGCACTTTAGAAGCTTCAACACTGGTTTCGTCTGGCCACAAACGCAGCGATCCTCTATTTCAGCCCTTGCTGCCGCGAGAAAAATACCGGTGACACTTAAGCTTTGCATCGAAGCTGACTTGAAGCGCCTGAATAGAGATTAAGTTCTCTTGGGGCGCTATATACATGAATTATATTATTATTATTATTTTTATTATTACTTGTAGGTGCAGCACCGCTGCACGCAGGTATGCCGACGGTTTTGGAGTACGACAGCAGCTACGAGCGTCCGTACCTTAAGATACAAAAAATATTAGCTGATTTAAAGGCCTTATTTTTAAAGCGGAGGAAATGTCATAACGGCTATCTCCACGGCTTGCATTTTGCAATAAAGGATCGCCCACTGTAGGATTCGAACTCACGACGTATCAAGAGAGGTAATGTTTTCTGGAACGGCCACTGTCGTATACTCGGCGGTTCGCTCACCGATTCGTCAGCAGTAGTGATTTAATGTCACCTCGGTCATGAAGAGCGAGCACCTTACTTCGTGAACTATCACGGCCCAAGTCCATGTCCATAGAGTAGAGAAGTTTTTCGACAGCCGTAGAGAATTACAGGTGTTCTGCAAATCTCATACGGCGCCCAGAGCAACCTTGACCTGCTTGAATGGTGAAAAGCCTCGAGCGAGATTCAGGCCTGGCCCGTTTTTAGGGCACAACCGACTGTCCATTAAATGACCTAGGCTTTTATACCACCAAACCAAGTATTATGGCAGGACAGGTTACGATTAAGTATAATTGAACTGAACTGCTGCTCATAGGACACCCTAAGCGTGTGGCTGGACTAGAAGGCTTTGCTCTTCTAATTGGTCAGCGGCTCTCAACTTGTGGGTCGAGACCTCTTTGGGGGTCGAACGACTCTTTTTCGTCGCCTAAGACCATCAAAAAACATGTATTCCTACCTTTCGCACACAATAATTTTTTGGTTGGGGTTCGCCACAACATGAGGATCTGTATTAAAGGGTCGCGGCATTAGGAAGATTTGAGAGCCACTGTAATAGGTGATGCTGTTGTGCGACTATCACCATGTGCTCAAAAAGTCGCAGCTGGTACGGGAGACATGCTTGTAAAGCTCACTTCGTTTGTAACTTCTGAGTTGCAGGTCCACTGATCAACGACGAAGCCATACAGTATACTCTCCGTTCGACGTTAGCTCTCCTTATATTTACCTGAAGATAGTACTGTGCCTTTGAAACGGGTGTGTCGGAGTAAATTGGGAGTATGATTTTTGTCACCATCACTAGACTATAACTAAGGATTGTGTTCTTAATTGCCCGATGCACGCCGGATTGTCAAGCTGAGGAATTTTTTTTACGTTACAGTGTGATCAAAGTTATCTAGGAACTTATTCGTCTAGCTAGTGACTGGGCTAAGACTTATACTTCTTTTTTAAAGGCATTGATAACCAAACGAATACTACTGGTATGGAGCTTTGCAGAAATTAATCAAGCAGGGTCTGTCACAAGCTATGCTTACATACAGCAGTGATTTCAAATAATGAGCGACCGGGGTCTATCAGTGGAGGTATATATATATATATATATATATATATATATATATATATATATATATATATATATATATATATATATATATATATATATATATATATATATATATTTGAGGTCAAGGTGGAGGCCTTTGACCACGGAGGTCGTGGGCTCGAGCCCCGAGGCATTCGTAAAGAGCCTACTAGATACAGATTTGGTTATCATGGGGCAAAACACAAATAAATAATATATATATTATATATATATATAACATATATATGTTTATTCAGCACCGAATTTCGTGCATTGACTAACTTATTGTCTCTTGTGGCTCATGTGCATGGCCCTACCCACATCAAGGGTCACACACTCGACCAGATTTGCTCATACTGCACTTTGTCATCACCAATTATTACTAAATCCTGCTTATCTGACCACATGCAAATCTCATTCAATCTACAGTGTGTGCCCACATCCTCCTCTAAAATAACCTGTGAATCGCGAAACCTCAGGACCCTGACCCTGACCTCAAGACCCTTGACATCGATGCTGTCCGTGCGAGAATATCTGCTTCGCCTCTGCTGCTCAGTCCTCCCTCTGATCTGGCATCATTGGTAGATAGCTACAACACGACACTAGCTGACACGCTCGACGAGTTTGCCCCTCTGACAAAGCGCACTGTGTGCCCCCGCCCAGACGGCCTATGGTTTACCGCAGACATTAAACTAGCCAGGTCTACTAAACGAAAGCTTGAAAAGGCATACAAAAGATCCGGAATAACTGTCCATTGAAAGGCATATGAAGACTACTGCAAGTCGTACCAATCAATCCTAGCAAAGGCCAAGTCTAGCTTCTATAGAAACACTGTTGAATCACAGATGCACAATCCAAAAATGCTGATGTCGACAATAAACCATCTCCTCAACCGTTCCCAGATTAGCTCCTTACCTGATGATCCTTGTGATGATCTAGCCGATAGCTTCTCTCGATTCTTTGTGCAGAAGATAGACAAGATCGGGTAATCCATCATTGCGATGACAACCTCCCCACTAGAATGCTGTTCCTCGGCTCCTGGCTGCACCTCAATGTCTGCATTTAAGCAGGTCACTAGTGATCTAGTCCTAAAGTTTGTATCTCAATCAAAGAAGACAACAAGACCCTATTCCCACTGTCCTGCTCCTACGTTGCATTGATCTGCTGCTGCCATGCATAACGAACATAATTAATATGTCATTAGCCTCAGGTCATGTCCCAGCACCTTTCAAAAAAGCTGTAGTCGGGCCTCTTCTCAAGAAAGCAACACTAGACCAAGAGAACTTGAGCAACAACCACCCAGTCTCCCTTCTACCATTCCTATCAAAGACACTCGAACGGGTCGTGGCAGACCAGCTGAACTCATATATCGAAACCTCACACCTTGCTAGTAAGTTCCAGTCTGGCTTCAGAGCTAATCACTCCACAGAGTCAGCATTGCTTAGGGTATACAACGACCTACTTAGGAATGCAGACATGGGTAGAGTGTCTCTGCTTGTTTTGCTTGATCTTTCGGCAGCTTTTGACACCATCGATCACAAAGTTCTTGTAGAGCGCCTCTCATCTCGCCTGGGCATCACTGGCACTGCTCTGCAGTGGTTCAGGTCCTATCTCAGCGGGAGACTCCAGAGTATTGACGTGAATGGACAAAGATCATCGCAAGTACCTCTGAAATATGGAGTACCTCAGGGCTCAGTGCTAGGTCCGGTTCTTTTCACGGTTTATACTCTCCCTCTTGCTGATGTGATTGCCAAGCACAATCTAGGCTTTCACTTCTATGCAGATGACACTCAGTTGTACCTTTGCTTTGATCCCTCCCAGCCTTTGAGCACCTAAAATTCTCTAAACTCACTTGGTGCATGTATCGATGGCATCCGCACATGTAGGGCAACCAATTTTCTAAAACTAAAAGATAACAAAACTAACTTACTAGTTATGGGCAAACCCAGTGTGATTCAGAGATTGGAAAGGCTGTCTCTCAAAATTGGCTCTGCCAGCATATCTCCAGTTGAATCAGCTCGAAATCTAGGTGTCATATTCCAAAGCGACCTTTCGTTAGACGACCATATCAGCTCCACAGTCGTCTGCCTATTTTCAGCTTCCTAACATTGCTAAAATTCGGGCTTGTTTAGATAAGGATACCACGTCCAAGTTGGTCCATGCATTCGTGACATCCCGTCTCGACTTCTGCAACTCACTGCTTACTGGCCTACCTGCATGTGCGATCAGGCGATTGCAGCTAGTGCAAAACTCTGCAGCTAGGCTTGTCTGTCGTAAGCGTCGCAGTTGCCACATTACTCCACTTCACGCCGACCTGCACTGGCTACCAGTCAAGCAACGGATTGACTTCAAGGTTTTGTCGCTCACTTTTAGGTCCCTTCATTCTATGGCTCCAGCCTATCTCTCCGACATACTCCCCCCATCAGGCCAAGCATCGTACCACCATCTTTTTGGAATCCAACAGTCTAGAAATACCTCGTACAAACCTCAAATCCTTTGGAGACCGTGCATTTAGTTCGTATGCTCCTAAAGCCTGGAACTCCCGCCCGACCTGCGTCAGAACATCTCATGACCTGACCACATTTAAAAGGAACTTAAAAACACACCTATTTAGGACAGCATTTGCTGGGTCCCTGTCATTCGTCGTTCATGTGCTGACACTGTGCATGCTGCCACTAACCACATTTGCATGCTGACCCTGTGCATGTCACCCCTAACCATGTTATTCATTTTGTTTGTTTTTCAAGCATGATTTTACTTACCATTCAATTGCATTTCCCTTTGCAGCAAATGTAAAGCGCCTAGGAAGAGATTAAGTTCTCTGAGGGCGCTTTATCAAGCACATTATTATTATTATATATAATATATGCAATATATATATATTACATACATTATATATAAAATTTATTCGTGTATTGCCCCAAGATAACCGAATGTACATCTAGTAGGCTCTTTACGAATGCCGCAGGGCTCGAGACCACGACCTCCGTGGTCAAAGGCCTCCACCTTGACCTCGGCCATCAAACGCTAGTATCTTAACCCCTTGGCTGACGGCACATGCAAAGTGATCTTGTGTGGAAAATTTTAAGGAAGTGATCAAATGAATTGCCCCATGCGGAAACAAGCTCTTTTAAGACATCCATTTTGGCCAAGTTAATTCACCTCACCACTCAGTACAATTGCAATTCATAAGGAAATCCACTCATTAATAAAAAAAAATTGATCCGAAAACGGCTTAGCCAAATTCTCTTCGAAATCCTGACTGAGACTCATTCCTAGCTATGGAGCACTGTTGTATACATACCTGAGCCACTATGGCCCTTTTGCCGGTATTATGTATATATCTCTGTCAGTATTATGTATGTAACTCCACAAAACCACAAAGACTATGAGGTTGTTACTCGGGACTTTTATATACCACACTTTTTATACCGCACAAGTATAAGCGGCTTTCGGTACCCATTCGGTATCCAGCAGACTTGATCCCACGTAACAAGGAGAAAGTGAGAAGTATAGCTGAGTCTGGAGAGCAGTTGAGGTAATGGGTATGGCAGTAGCAGCTCAGGACGGCTGGAAAGGATACGCCATAGTCAAGCAGCAGTAGAGTAAATTTCGTTGCGTAGGAATTGTGAAAGTGAGTTCCACAGTCTAGGATCTGCAGCGAAATAGCTTCTGTCACCAGCAGCATTTAAGCAGAAGAATGGAGCAGCTAATTCATTCTTTGTACAGGACCTGAGGGCACGAGAAGGCTAAAACTGGTACAGCAGGTCAGCTAGGTACGAAGGGTACAAGCCGAGGCTGGGCTTGTGGGTAATTGTAAGAATTGTTACTTTATATCACTTCATCAAAGGGCAGCCACCGAAGCTGTTTCAGCAAAGGAGACACGCGGTCAAATCTCAGGGATTTCTAAACTAGCCTTGCAGCCATATTCATCACCAGCTGCAGTGGCCTAGTGTTTTTTTCGGTTGTCCAGCCAAATTAGAATTGCATGAATCTAGCCGAGACAGAATCAGAACGGAAGTTACATTTTTTCTATGCCACCGTAGAAGACAGCTCCTAATCTTAGATAGAAACCGAACGTGATGGCTGGCTGTGGAGGCAGTCTTCTTAACGAAGCTTTCAAAATGTAGGCAGTGGTCGAAAACAACACATTATTTCCTAGCAGATGGTGATGGTCACACAGCAGCATCACCTATTTGAAGAGCCAAGTCGTCCAAGTCTAGCCACAGCAAGCACAACTTGTGCACTCACGGCATGGGTCTGTTGGCAGCCCGAATCGAGGGGTCTAGGTTATGCCCATCTCTTGGCAACACACAAGCAGGGTACACGTACATAGGTTCGGTTCACTACTACTCCCACCTGGGCTGCACACGAAATGCAGGAGACACTAATAAAGCTACTTATTCAACAGCCAGCCAACGATCGGATTCTGCTAACACTTGCCACAAACTACAGTCAGCTGCTGCCACGCCAACCAATAGCAAAGGTTGCCAACTGGTGTAGCAGAAATTTCTGGTGGTAGGGGCAAGCGCTAGGTGAGAACCGTCTTGGCAAATTTCAAAGGGCTACGTGCCGATGAACACTCACTGTGACAAGCCTGGCATATCGCTGTCTTTTTATCCGGTCTGCTTGCTGCTGCGAAGCAAAGTAAATGCAAAAAAACAAAGCACGCTTAGTTTAAGGTGCGGTATAGTTTTACTGCACCCTCTTGCTGGAACCCCCCCCCCCATTCCAGTCCTTACTACCCGAAAACGATCGTAGTAGTGGCCTCATATATCTCGTATACTGCCCTCACACCGTGCATGGTGATCGCAACATCGAGCAGTGGCGAAATCATGCCTCATATCGCTTAAAAAGATGTTCCGTTGTTCTGCAAACAGTTGGCGACCACGGGGCTGAGCATTCGCCAAGGGACACACCACCACCCTAGGGGCACACCACCACCCAAGGGGCACACCACCACCCTAGGGGCACACCGGACCGCCCCAGGGGCACACCACCACCACCACCAGAGCTCCATAAGCTGTGGTCAATCCGAGTATGCATGGAAAGTTTGGAAAAGGCGACCGGACCACGCCCCTCGGTGGTGGCATCAGCATCTATCGCTGTGGGCACGAGGCGTGGCATTCCCGGCTGATGACGCCTGTGACGCTGCTGCTAGAGAAGCGGTAAAGAGCGGCCCTTAACCGCCGACCACAGAATTGCTCACGAGCTGCACGAGGCTGCCGTCGACCATTCCCGTTCCAGGTTCTCTCTTGCACGAGTCTCCGTGGCACTGGTATTGAGTCAAAGTGATTGCTGTGCCCAGCGCTGGCAACGCAATGCCGGGAAGATTCGACGAGTGTGCGGTCTGGCGGCAGCCGCCAGACTGCACAAGCATGCCTGAGCCGAAGCACAGAGCCACGGCCGTGGCGGCAAAGCTGCTGCCGCCGCCTCCGCCACGGCCGCGGCAGTGGCGGAGGCGGCTTTGCCTAATGCACGCACGAACTGTCCGAGTCATCGCCAGCCCGCCTATTCATGCACGGGCTGTCCCTCCTCCTGCTTCTCCTCGGTCGGCTTCGGGTCGCAGTCGTCGCCACCTTCGCCAACCTCGGTGTGCTGGGCTCTCTGCTGTCTGCTTTCATCTAAGAAGGCCTTGACCTCGTCGTAAAGAGCATCGCTTTGACTCTCCAGGTGCCCTAACACCGACTCCAGGTTGTCGACGGCACTGCACAGGCTAGTGTACTCTGCAGGAAAAAAGCGGCCGCCAGCTCAACCGGATGCACATCGGGGGGGGGGGAGCGGCTCACGCCGGTTATGACTGGCGCCGGGCCGAGCAGGTTTCGAGGCCGTCGCAGCCGGCTCTCGCACGGCCAGGGCGATTTAAAGAACGCGCGCCAACGTGCGCTTTGGCGCGGTCATAGCTAGCGGACAGCGTCGCAGGAGGGCATTCAACCGGACTCGATGCCGCCGACAAGCGAAGCTGCCAATAAACCAAGCCGAACCGGAAAGAGGTCGGAACAATGCCTGCCTCTGGTCTGAACATCTAATGTGGGAACGTGCGTTAGCGGCTAACGCACGCGAGAAAAAGCACGCTTAATTGCATGCATGGGCGAGCAACGTCAGCGAGAGAGAGAGAGAGAGAGAGAGAGAGACAAGTGTCACGGGTTGGAGGAAGGGCAACTACGACCGATCGCTACGTGCTACAGTGAGGAGAGAACTTAGGTAGGTGGCCAAAGGCGGAGACGAGAGAAAAACGTTTAAAGGTGGAATGCACACGCCATTCTGAGCGGGTTCGACCACCTTTCAGCAGTGAGGCCGAGGCTCGCTCCAGCCGCGAGCCTCGCGCGAGCAGCGATCCTCGGCCTCACGGTGTCGCGTGCGGATTCAACCGGCTACAGAGGGTCGACATAGCGTACAAATATTACCTGAGCCGAAGCTCTGAAGTTCTGAAACGACGTCGGCACTTCTCTCTCCGTCGTCTTCGCTAGTGCAGACATCCGACCCCTCGCCGACACTACCGTTGTCCGACATAGCCGCAAACCAAGCCCAGGAGCACCCGGAAGTGATGGTCACGTGTCACCAGACTATATCCGGCGACCTTCAGCCAATCGCTTGATTGGCGGAAATTACCGGCGTCGCCATTACCATTTTTGAGTGGATAGTCGTTATTTAGAAGGTACGTGGAATCCTCACCATCATCTTCTAGCGAATGTCATCCTTCGTTACTTTAGGCGATGCGGGGTAGTTAACTTTGAATTGCATGGTTTTATTCACTAAGATTTGTCAGCCATTGCATTGCACGATGTTTCTTTTGTGGCGCGCTTTATGCCTCTGCCCGCCTTGGCGGGCTGCGGCAGCCGACCGCGTATCTTTGTCACTTCTCTAAACCCCGCACCGCTATCACAGTTGTCGAATCCTTCGCTTATTATCTTTGAAAGGAGGCTTTGCATTTACATTTGTTTGTCGACGTCGCGCTTTCCGTATGGCGTTGAGGCCGAGTTGGTCCTCATATCGATTGTGTATAAGTAATTGTTATCCACATCTCCACGTACGTACTTCCGTACTTTCAGCAGTCGCAATGGCCGATCTTAACGATGAACTGCTTGACTATGAAGAAGAGGAGCAGCAACCGCAGGTAACGGAAGAAGCCGCTGGCGACGCCAAGAAGGATGTCAAGGGTGAGTATGCAGCTGAAGAAGGCTTTCATATTGACGGGGAGGGGGATCTTACCATTTAGGCTCTTTGCGAGCTCACGATTGGCTGGGCGTTTGAAGGTGCCGGAGAGGGATTGCTCATTGTTTGCTGTGCCATCAAGCTAAGGACAGTGCATTGACACGCTTCCTTTATAGCTTATTTAAAAGTGCCTGGGACTGAGTTCTTGTAGGGTGCCATGCAAATTAGCCTGTTGCATTTAGATGGATATCCACGTGCCGCCTCTTACTTAGCAGGATTTCCGGTCCCGTGCTAGCTGATTTGCTAACGCTTCACGTTGTGTATCCAAGTCTAACCTAGCAGCAACATCTACAAACGAGATACCAGCCCCGGAGTCTATACGTTGTTAAGCAATCCCGTCAGTTTCCCGATTTAATCCGAGGTTTGGAGTGTACCAGCTTACGGTTTTAATGACGCAAAAGGCCCTCTTAAGCAAGTCTTGCGTGGCTTAGCTACGTCGCCCTACTCTTCTACCAGTGCCCGATCCCCTGCTTCTATGGAGTTTCCTGTGTGCCAATCGGTCTGGGCTGATGTCACACAGCTGGCAGCGAGGCTTAAAAACCCACCGTATTGTTATAAAATGTCCTCATCATTGTGCCTGCAGTCTGTATTTAGTTGATATTCTTCTTTTTGTTAAAGGATTGTTAGAAGAGACACGATTTCTCATAGATTCCCCACCCAAATCCATTATTTAATATGCTCTGCTTTCCACTCACTTTTAGCCTATAAAGAGGTTGCACATTCCGAAACAGGTTGTAGGTTCGAGTACTTAATGCAGGCAATGCCCTGTTGTCAACTGCCAGACATGGGTGCGGGTGGGCAGCATGATAGCTGCTAAGCCTCTTCTGCCCCCATACTAATGAAGTGGTTGAATCGGTCGATTAACATTTACACTTGGGTGTTTGTGGTGCTCTCATTTGCTAGCAACTGGTTGTGAGTTCAGGTATTTTTTTTATCTAACCTGTGTTAATGTGCATGTGTTACTAGTATGTGACTTTTTCGAACCTCACTCTTGCCGTGCAATTGCACCTGACAGTACCGGTCAAGTGTTGCTTCAGCGTGCGTTTGATCGCCTACCTGCCTTCCTTTTAGGTACCTACGTATCGATTCACAGCTCAGGCTTCAGAGATTTCCTTCTGAAGCCTGAATTGCTGCGTGCTATTGTGGACTGTGGATTCGAGCATCCTTCTGAAGTGCAGCATGAGTGTATTCCTCAAGCCATTCTGTCTATGGATGTGCTTTGCCAGGCAAAGTCTGGCATGGGCAAGACTGCCGTGTTTGTCCTAGCTACCCTGCAGCAGTTGGAGCCGGTGGATGGACAGGTATCTGTCCTTGTCCTCTGCCACACTCGTGAGCTGGCTTTCCAGATCAGCAAGGAGTACGAGCGGTTCAGCAAGTACATGCCGACAATCAAAATTGCAGTCTTCTTTGGAGGTATGCAAACTACCTGCTTGTGCTGTTGACTCGGGGCCATGCACATTTGATGCAGTTCAAATTTTCATCTTTTTTATCTCCATGCAGGTTTGGCAATGAAAAAGGATGAAGATGTTCTTAAGAAGAACACGCCTCATATTGTTGTCGGAACACCGGGGCGCATCCTTGCATTGGCAAGAAGTAAAGTGCTCAGCCTTAAAAATGTCAAGCACTTTATACTAGATGAATGCGACAAGATGCTGGAACAGCTAGGTATGTCGTGCTCTGGCCAGATCATTCTGCCCTTTGGTTACCATGGTAATTCGCGATTAATCAAAGCATTTATAAATGTTTTTAGACATGCGACGGGATGTTCAAGAAATCTTCCGTATGACTCCACACGAGAAGCAAGTTATGATGTTCTCTGCGACACTGAGCAAAGAAGTTCGTCCAGTCTGCAAGAAATTCATGATGGATGTAATTATTACTTGCGTTCGTTGATTAACACAGTTGGAGGACCCGTCGACTTGTTCTGGCCTGGCTGAGCACTGCCAAATCTTGCCAAGTCATGCATATAATGTCAAGGACTGCGCGAGCCTGCACTGCCGGCGGTGCTTCTACACAGCTGGAGCCCTCTGCAGGGCTACAGCTTCCTACCCATCTCTGGTGATGGCGTTTGCCGGAAGTCTTAAAGCGTTGTGGCTATTGCCCTCAGCTTGGGCAACAGCTTCACAGTGGCAGCTGGTCATGGCAGGGCCATGGAAGTCAAGAAGATCCATGCTTTCTTGCGACTTCATCCACACTGCTCGAGGCATGGCTTTGCCACAGAAGCTATCGCTGCAAGGATTTGTTGTCTGGTCAAAGAAGGTCGACTGGTTTTACGGGTTATTGCTGAATTGCTCGCTGTGTACTAACATTATACTCGTTTAGTAGTCATTGACTAGTTGAATAAGCAATCCCTAAGTACTTAAATGGGTATATTTTTCCCTTTGCAGCTGAAGTGTCGGCTTGTCAGCTGATTTGACCTTATCTAATATTGCTTACCACGTCTCCTTTAGCTTGGACTTTAAGGGACACCTAAAGAATTGGCATCTTCTCATAAAAATACTCTAGGTTATAAGACATTACCATTCATCAGACGAGAATTTTTTTATTTTCTGTTGTGACAATGTGCTGTGGAATTATTAACAAGGCCTGCTTAACCCAATTTTCCTGGCATTTTTAATGGCGAGTGTCATGGCTTTGGTATCAGCAATAATTGTATACCAATTGGAGTGTGCATCTTTTAGCCGATGGAGGTCTATGTTGATGACGACTCCAAGTTGACGTTGCATGGGCTTCAGCAGTACTATGTGAAGTTAAAAGATAATGAGAAAAACAGGAAGTTGTTTGACTTACTGGATGCGTTGGAGTTCAACCAGGTATCCAACATTTTCTGGCAGATTGCTTTAGATGGTGCTTAAGGAGCTGTTTTGGTTTTTGAGATATTAAAAGCAACATAATTTTTCAGGTCATCATCTTCGTAAAAAGTGTGCAGAGGTGCATGGCTTTGGCACAGCTACTCACAGAACAGAATTTTCCTGCCATCGCTATTCATAGAGCTATGACTCAGGAAGAAAGGCGAGTGAACCACTTATTGCATGGTGTTGGGCTTGCAGCAAAGCTGCTCATGCTTGACGCAGTTTTTTTTATGCAGGTTGGCACGGTATCAACAGTTCAAAGAGTTCCAGAAACGTATTCTTGTGGCCACCAATTTGTTCGGTCGTGGGATGGATATTGAACGTGTCAACATCGTGTTCAACTACGATATGCCCGAAGACACTGACACGTACCTACATCGTGTTGCTCGTGCTGGACGCTTTGGTACCAAAGGTCTGGCCATAACTTTTGTGTCAGATGAAGATGATGCCAAAATTCTCAACGAAGTGCAAGATCGATTTGAGGTCAACATCACTGAGCTACCCGACGAAATTGACCTCTCGACCTACAGTAAGTTATCAATTCTGATATTAAAAGACATTGTTAAGCAGTTATGTTTATTTGGGAAGATCGCTAAAGCAAGATACTATTTCATTTTAGTCGAAGGGCGATAAAGAAAGAATTTTTCCCTGAGCTGCGCAGAAGACATGGCTACAGACTTGGGGACCGAGTCGTTGACCACGTTTTATTTCAGTATATATCCTGCTGCAGCTTGACTGCTTTCATGTATTTAGATGTAAATATAAAATTGCTTGTAAAAGTTTATTAGTGACGTTCATTGTATGCAGTGTCGACACCTTGATCTCTACCCCTAGCATGTAAGTACTTTTTTTAATTTTGTGATACCTATGTCGCTACCTTACATATGACAGTACTGTATTACCATATATGACTATGTTGTAAAGAAAAGAAAGCATCTGTGTTGACAAAAGTGAAATCAACGTATTTTCTAGCGGGTGTCTTAAGTTGTATTGTCTAATGTAGCAGGTTTTCGCAACCTAGTGGCATGTATATCATAGTAGTTATGCCTTGTGCTTTTAAGGTTATAGTGCCAACTAACAATATTGGCATTCAGACAACCCTAGGATCAGGTAGTCATTACATAAAAAAATGGTCCGAGTATTTTGCTAAATAGATAGATTTTGCTCTTGGTGTAAAAGACAAGAGCTCAATTTTGCTAAGCTCTATTTTCTGCTTAACTTTATACTTCATTTGTGCGGTTTTAACCGGTTTTTTCGTTACACATCTTTTGTCTCTTGGGGTCTTGACTAGAACGTGGCTACGTCTTGAACAAATTTATGGAATTGCTGAAGGCGTCTGTCCAGCTAGCAATAGGCAATTTTGATATCTTGAACTGCTGCCTAATTACGTGCAGTCTGCTAGTACTGGAATATATGGCTCAGGAAAACGGGTTGCAAGTAATGTGTATTTGTGAAAGAAAGGGAAAACAGAACTGCCAGTCATCATGTTATATGAGAACTAGGTTCAGCCTATGCTCAGGGCTACGAGAGGAAAAGAGTACCGAAGCCGTAATCGAAGGCGATGTATTTGTATCGCGAACAAGCTGAGTTAGTGTTTCGTCCTATTCGAAGGGTGTGTTGTTGAAGTGCCTTTTCGAAGAAATGCATGAAAGGAGTGCTGAGATTTTCGCATCCGTGTTCTCCGAAACTATCCGACGCCCCCATCGCATCTTTGTGGTGGATGTAACTAGTGCTGGACCTAAACTGAAAAGGTTGGCGTGTCCTGCTATCAGGACTGTCGATTAATCGGCTATAACCTATATTTTAATGCATATATTTTCCATGTGTCCATTCGCCGAGTTCGTGGCAACGGAGCGACAGGAACGTATCCAAGCTGGTTAGGCCCAGTAGTTTAGGTAGTCGCCTCGAACCGGTGTGAATTTATTTCATGACCGATGTCATGGGCTCGAGTCCCCGTGGTATATGTGAATCGCCTGAATAGGGCGTTATTAAATTTGCCTTTTTCCTCGTCACGCTGCCCCGCGGGCAGATGATAACTAGTCGCTGTTAATAATAATATAATAATAATGCACTTGATAAAGCGCCCTCGGAGAACTCTCTAGGTGCTTTACATTTGCAGCAAAGGGAAATGCAATTGAATGGTGAGTAAAATCATGCTTGATAAACAAACAAAATGAATTACATGGTTAGGGGTGACATGCACAGGGTCAGCATGCAAATATGGTTAGTGGCAGCATGCACAGTCTCAGCAATCCTCAAAGTGATGCTCGACATGTAGAACTTGGCGTTTGGCGGACGCTAACTGGATACTGCCTAGCGCTCTCATTCGCATCGAAGGTGGGAAGAAGAAAGAGAGGGAATATAGAATATAATTCATTTGAATACCGCCCAATGAGAACGTTATCGATTCAGGCGTCTAACTTATGCCACGGAGCTCGAGCCCTTGGCCTGACCTTGGTCGGGTCGAGCACCTTGACCACTGGGCTAAACCACTCGAGAGGGAGAGAGTCTGCACGCATAAGCAGATAAAGTACGAATCACAGGGACCCACTAAATGCTGTGATAATTAAATGCATTTTTAGTTTTTCTTTAAATGTGGACAAGTCAGGAGATGTCGTGACGAAAGTCGGGAGTGAGTCCAAGGCTTTGGGAGCATACGACATGAAAGGCACGGTCTCCAAAGGATTTGAGATTTATACGAGGTATAGGTAAACAGTTAAGATTCCGAAAAGCGAGTGATACGATGGTTAGCCTGGTGGGGGAGTAGATCTGATAGATAAGCTGGAGCCAGAGAACGAATGGTCCTAAAAGTGAGTGACAAAACCTTGAAGTCGATGAGCTGCTTGACTGGTAGCCAGTGCAGGTCAGCGAGAGGTGGTGTGCCGTGGCAACTTCGAGAAGAAGAGACAGAGTGCCCGGTTGTTAGCGAAGCTGTGCTTTCTAGAGATGGGAGAGAGAGCGCACTACAGATACATCTTCATTGTTATTCATTTTATAAACAGCTGAGTCGATATATACATACACACGCACACACAGACACACACACACACACACACACACACACACACACCACACACACACACACACATATATATATATATATATACATATATAGATATTCGTTTGTATAGCGCCCTAAGATACTTGATATCTATTCAGGCGAGGTTGCTTCCATGACCCGCTCCCGAGGTCGTGGGTTCGATTCCTGTGGTGGGCGATTCTTTTTTGGCCCCTATAAGCGGTGGCGATAGCCGTCAAGGCTCTTCTGTCGCTATACAAAAAGAGGCTGTTTAAACAGCTAGGATGTGCTATGGATCTCAAACCCACGAACTCAAGACATCTAATAGTCACCTTAGCTGGGCGAGTACCTTCACCTTTGGGTCAATACATCACTCTGTCCTAATCGAAATCGATGGCTGCATTAATGTATTGTGCTCGCCCGATATGAGTTGGGGCAAGGTCGCATAATTCAGTCAACTGGTGTTTTTTTTTTAATATAGGCGATCTAGTGACCGCACAATTACATGACGCGATTCCACGGCCTGCCAGTTGACAAAGAGTTGCTCAACTGTCTTGTAAGCTTTCAGTTAAGGCGTCACTAACTTTAAGCATATCGGCCGCTGCCGTACTACTGTCTATGCAAGTTGCCAGACCTGTTCAAATAGCAAAGGTTTCTTGTGTCAATGAATTATATTCTTCCTCAATTAGTGAATAAAAATGAAGCCAAGCTAAACCAACGAAATATATGTGGAGTGCACTAGTGATTGAGCGCTTTATGTTACGGGCTCAAAAAAACATGCAAACATTGAGGTTTTTAAATCCTTTCTTTTGTGCAGACCGGCATATGGGCAGCGCCAAGAGCCGAATGATGGGAGAGCAGCCGAGGCAGGGCAGCCCCCGCCCCCCCCCCCCCCCGGTAGGCTGCTAGCTCGGTGTGCTCGGCTCTCCCTCCCGTGCACTTCAGCCAGGCTCGGAATGCACGAAGCAAAGCCAATAGGCAACCGTGTTCAGTGGCACTTTGGCGTCTTAGATTCCTTTGCAGGAAATGTAAAGCACCAAGAAAGGGACTGAGTTCTCTGAGGTCGCTTTATCAAGTGCGTTATCATTATTAGAAAGTTGTACACCCACAAGCGGCGGCCGGCCTCCGGCTGCAGCTGCACGATACTTTTGTGCAGTCGCGACGACGTCCGCCCGCTCGTTCCTACTTGCTGCCGCGCCGTGCGCCGCATCGTGCTCTGCTCTGCTGCTGCTGCTTCTTCTTTCGGAGAGTGGCGAAGTCGGCCGCGGGCGAGCGCAGTCTGTTCGGCAGACAAGCTTGGCAATTGCCAGCGAGCTCTCCTCTCGCGGCACCGCTCGCCGCTTCCAGTGGCTGCAGCCTGCTGCTCCTGTGCTCGGGCTTTCGGCCTCGCGGAAAGAAGGAGCGATGAGCCGGCGCGGCGAGCCGCTTCGCGCGTACGACGCGAAGCGACGACGACGCCTTTTCGGCTCGCGCCGGTAGCGGCGATCGCTTCTGAACGGAGCCAGCGAGCAGACTCTTCCGAGGCGACCGGCGCCCTAACGATGAACGTCGCTGCTGATGCTGCTGCTGTTGCAGTGGCGGCGGCGGCGGCGGCGGACACCCCCGGAGCGGAGGCCAAGCCTTCGCCTTCGTCGTCGTCATCGGCGACCGGGGCGGTGGCGGCGGTGGAGGCGGTCGACTCGCGTCGTCGCGAGAACGAGCCTCTGTCGCCTTCCACGCTGAGCAAGCTCAAGTGCTATCGAAACCGCGACTACGCGCAGCGGACGCTGCAACACGGCATCAAGTGCCTCGCCCGGCTCGATCGCGACGGCGGGCGGCAAGTCGACGAGGCCTGGTCGCGAATCAGGTAGCCGGCTCCGCGTGCGCTCGCGCACGCGCAAGGCCGGCGGTCGGGGCTGGCCGGCCGCTCGCCCACCCCCACGCCACCCGCCTGCCCGGTGCGGCCTAGCTAACGTCAGCGGCGCCGCGCAGTTGTGACATTGTAGACGTGCAGGCGAAATTCGACGGCGCCGACGCGACGCTGTTCGAGGCCAAGGATTCGCTACAGGTCACTCTGCCGGAGTTCCGGTGAGCGGCGGTCGCGCCGCTCGCGCGGAGCAGCGCGTGCGCGGACGGGGGACGCGCCCGTCCGCGGCCTGGTGGCGGCTTGTACCGCGACTCTGAAGACCGACGTCTCGCGGTCGAATCGTCCTTGCGCCAGCGTGTTTTCGCTGGTCAATTGAAGACGTGCCTAGAGCCAGCTTCAGCAATCACAGCGAGACGGGAATCTTGGGGAGCGTGCGTAAAAGTGCCGTCCGCCGAGACTGGAGAGACTCACCCTGCCGTGTAGAAACGGCCCTTAGACGGGCCCGGCGCCGCGCGGCGGCGGCTGCGGTCAGCTGCTCAGTCGCCAGCTCTCCGTCGCTGTTAGCAACGCGGTCACTTGCCAGACGCGCTCCGCGCCAGGGTAACTGCGAAAGCTTCCTTAATTGCAACACGGTTTCGCGGCAGCAGGCAGTGGCCGGCCAAGTACGCGCGTGCGTTTTGTCCGCCTGAAATGGAATGGTGGCTCGAGGCAGCCTCGCTATGGAGCCAATTTCGCAGCTAATATTTCGCCTGCCTAGCTAATTATGCCACGTGCTGATTCTAGCTAGCTCAGCTAACCGTATCTACATGCCAACTCTTGCTAACTCTGCTAAACCTAGCTACATGCTATTCTAGCTAACCATATCTACACGTTGACTCGGTGTATGTCACATCTAACAATGTTATGCTTGATGACTCTGCGAAAGTTGCTGATAATCGTTTGGTCATGCTTACTTTACATTGTCTTTAAAGTGACTAGAAAGAGATTCAGTTCTATCTATACAAATTTAGTATTATTATAATAACTATGCTTGGTAGCACTTAGCGGCTGATTAAACTGGCCGTTTGATCCGAGTCAGCGTTCGCTTGGCCACCACCGCCCCCCCCCCCGCCGCTTGGCTACTGCGCCGCTATGCGCATAAAGCCTCATTTCAGCTCAGCTAGTGTGCGCGCCGGCGGCGCAGTGCGAGCTCGCACCTGCGGGCTTGCTTTGTATCTGCGGGCTTGTCTTGTATCTGCGGGCGTGTATTTTATCTGCGGGCTGGTATTCCGTTCGAATCGTAGCTCGAGCCTGTTCGCTGGCTGAACTGCCAGAGCCACTGCCCACCCTCAGGTCCAATCGGGATACGGAAGTAGCTGCTCCTCAGTATAGCTCGAGACTCCAACAAAAATATGCTTTTTACTCTGCCAGTCTTAAGAATGGGGAACTAGCACAGTTCTCACGGAAAAATACGACGAACCACTCTGGATTGGTCCAGGGGTTAAGGTGCACGCTTTTGACAACCGAGATAGCGGTCCTGAGCCCTGCGACATACATATGTGAAGCGCCAGGATAGAGATTTAGTTCTCTTAGTGCGCTATACAAATAAGTTATATTTATTTGAATTTTATTTATTTTTATAATAAAATCCTTCAAGCTTCGCCGGCATGTTTTCCAGCAATCCTTTACCGCTGGATGGGTGCTATTTACTTTCTCAACGACCATCAACAATTCCCCACAATTTCTCGCGCCCGTCCGGTGGTGCATCGCATACATACATACATACATTCATACATACATAGATACATTCGTACATACATACATACATACATACATACACACATGCATGCATACATACACACAAGCATGAATATATACAACGCTGCTCATAGCAGAATGCGCACCCGAATCCGCCCAGGCCTCGAGCGCTGTAGAAACCCCAGTGTCATATATAACGCCCAATCGTCTTGGCGTATCGTAGCTGCAGAAGGAGCCAAGCACGCGCACGCACGCTCAGAGCCCGGGTCCTTCGGATGGGAAGCAAAACCGCGAGCCGACTGCTCAGTGGCCCTCTCTCGTTCGGCGTCTGGACGGTCGCCCGGGAGCCGGGCGCTGGCGCGAAAGCGCGCAAGCAAGCCGAGTGGGCGCCGCCGCCAGCCTCCGGTGTCTTCTCGCGGCAGGGCGCAGGCGTCGGTGAGCATCCGGCTCGGCGGCGGCGGCGGTGCGGCCGCGGACGAGTCGCACTGGGAGATCGGCTGGGTGACGGCGTGCTACAACTACGACACGTACGCACGGCTGGCGCCCGTCGACGACGCGCCTCCGTTCACGCCGGCGGGCAAGGTGTTCTGCAACATCCCGGCGCGCTTCGTCAGCTGCGGCAGTGAGGCCTGCCCGCCGTGGCACTCGACGCGCGCGTTCTGCGCACTCCAGCCCGGTCCCGGCGAGCAGACGGTGACGGTGACCTTGCGAGGGGACAGGGAAATGCACGTTCCCGACGTGCAGTGGACAAAAATGGTCGGACAGCGCGCAATGAAGGCGTTCAACTTTAAGATTAGCGACCAGTACTACTCGTGGCTGGTCGTGCGGAACGTCACAAAAGGTAGACGGCGATGCGACGGCCGCGGCGGCCAATGCGGCGGTCGCGGGGTGGGAGGAAGAGTGGAGAGCGCGGGTTGAGAGGAGGAGCGGAGAGCGCACGGTAAGAGGAGGAGCGGAGAGCGCAGGGTGGGAGCGAAAAGCGGAGAGCGCAGGGTGGGAGCGAAAAGCGGAGAGCGCAGGGTGGGAGCGAAAAGCGGAGAGCGCAGGGTGGGAGCGAAAAGCGCAGGGTGGGAGCGAAAAGCGCGGGGCGAGAGGCGATCGCGGGGCGAGAGAAGGAGCCGCGATCGCGGAGTGAGATGAGGAGCATATAGTGAAGGGTGGGAGGAGGAGGAGCAGAGAGCGCGTGGTGAGAGGAGAGCAAAGCGCGACGAGGTGAAAAGAAGAGGTGGCTACTGTGGAGACACTTGAGGACTAGTGAGTCCAAGCGTCGGAATCAGTCAGTCGACTAGTCGCGGGCGGGAGGGTGCCGCAAAATCACGCAAGCCTGCCGCGAAAGGACGCGGCGGCGGCGGAGCGGCGAGAATTCGCGAGCTCGTGATTCGACGTCATTCGGCGGGCTTGGTCGGCGGCGGCGGCCGCGGTGATCGCGCATCGATCGGCGCAGGGATGCTTCTCTTCGCTTTAGACGCGTTCTACGCTATTTACACGGTCATCTGGGAGAGGCGACTCTCGTTATCCATCGACATCGCGCAGCCGCTGGGTAACAGGGCAAAGAGAGACTACCGCCTGCTCACCAACATGGACGCGACGGAAATATGGCCGCTGCCGGAAATAGTGCTCGAGCCGCTCTACCTGACGAGCTCGCTGCGATGGTCGTGGTATCCCGAGGATCCGCTGACGGAGCCGCTCTTCCGGCCGGCGGGCCTGGGCGACCTGGTGCGGGGCTCGCTGGCCTACGCCATCAGCGCCGTCCTGAGCGCGCTCGCCATGTACTACGCGCAGCGGCGCATTCGCGGCTAACTCTCGGCGGCGGTGGCGGCGCGGTGCGCTTCGAAAGCCTGGCGAGCAAGGCGTGAACCACAGGGCATCCAGCGAATACGTGCGCTAGCTACTTCGCGCATCTGCCGCCGTTACAATTTGTGCACTCTCGCAGTGCATTCGCTCCCGAAGATCGGTCTGCCGATTCGATTTATACAGCTCTATTATACAGCGGCGGAAGAGCCGTGGCGGCTAGCAGTGCTCTTGCAGCAGCTAGCGTAGCCACCGCAGGTGTCGAACCCGCGACCTGGGCAGTGACATGCAAGCGCCATGGCCAGCAGCTGCGGCCCCTACGATCCCGATCCCACGCATTTACAGCAGCCGGCTGGTGCGGGGCTGCTTCGGAGTTGTTGCCGCTTCAGGATTGATGACAGGACGCAGACGCTGCAGAGTGCGACGTTCTAACCACTGCTAGTTGTATGCATCTCTATCTGTAACTCTAGAAAGCCACAAGGACTAGGTGGAAATGTTACGGCACGTGTATTCTATGGCGAACTCAAGGTCTATTCAGCTTTCGGTGTGCATACAGTAGTGAGCAGACTGCGTCTCGCGCAACAAGGCGGAAGCTAAATCTATAGTTGAGTCAGGAGGACAGTCGAGGAAGTGAGAGTAACATGGAAGTAGCAGCTCAGAACGGCTGGAAAAAGATGTGCCACAGCCAGCGGCAGGAGAGTAGACATCATTGCATAAAAAGTCAAGCCAACAGTTTTTTGACGAACGTAATGTACAACATTATCTGACGCATCTAAACATGACTTGTCAATTACTTGCACTGATGTGAAGGCTTTGTATGGGTTCGTATGCTCTCGAAATTGCTTTTACGCTGGAACTTGTTTTTGTTCAACTATTTGATGGAGGTTCGTGAACACGTGACTAGACGCTGTCGCACTGGGAAGCTACGCCTTCCCAAGGTCACCGAGCCAGTCACGCCCCCAGACTGAGCTCATGGATTTCCGTGTCTGCTACTTTCTCTTCATTGAATGTTTTTAGCATTTTCATGCTCGCCCGTATCTCTTTTGAAATTCTTGAATTTTGCAGCCTGCCCATTATTAACAGATCCGGTTGGCTATCGTCCATAACATTGGAGGCCAGAACCACGGTTAAGCCGGTCTGTCCCTTTCACTTATTTCCAAATACCTACGAGACAATGGCGATATATAGTGCGAAGCGACGGAAATTTATTTACGTCGCAACGTGGTTCTGCGATATTTTTTGACAGCCGAAAAGCAAAGTGGCAAGCGCTTGCAGAGCCACTCCCCCACCCCGTGCGTCTTGATGCCGTTAAACTGGTGGCTAAGCATGTATTTCTAAAGCGAGCCCTGGAAGAAACTGAGCGCGTCGGATGCAGAGCACCTCTCAAGTTTGGCTGATCGCTTACATTTCTCGAAGACTCGGTAATCAGGCAGGTGGCGAAGCTCACCAGGCTTGGCCGGGCAGACCCATTCGTGGGGGCTACTGGAGCATAAAGAACTGGGTCGGTGACTCGACGATTGACCTGGCTGGCGCACAGTGTGCCTGAGCCATCGACCCCACGGCTACAAGTTTGAGCTCTTACGGAGGATACGTGAAATTGTGGTCCGATTCGGGCAGTCGCCAAGCCCACAGGCATATTTAGACCATTGGCAAATTTTTTTGAGAAATGGCCGGGCTTATTTCTTATGTAATAAAAATAACCATACATTTGTATTGGGCGAACTTAACATAAAGAGAAATTAATAGATATTTCTAGGCAATTTACATATGCCATAAAGGAAGCATGATCGTATGCTTAGCGATAGCATTCGCGATGTCTACAAGGATAACATAGTTAGCGGTGATATTTACAAGGTCAGCATGCAAGATGGTCAGTGGCAGCAGGCCCAGTGTCAGCATGCAAAAGCATCCAATGGATGAATCTCAATGCCCCACTAAATGCTGGGAAAATAGGCGCGTTTTTAGCTTTTCATGTATGCATATATATATATATATATATATATGCATATATATATATATATATATATATGTATATATTTATTTATTTATATATGCATACCTTCATCCTCTGGTCATTGGTAAACATTTTGCTCCTGATCGGAGCCCTAGTAAATGAGATAAATCTAGGCTTGCTGCGGCAGTCACGTGACTCTACCCCAGACCGTGTTAGGTCACGTGGCTATAGCTCCTTAATTGCACCTCCTGGTAAGAATAATCTCTCTGCAAGCACAAGAAAATCTTCAGTAGAGAGTATGCTTACGTAGAGGCTAGGTTGGTCGCCTTTAACTACTGAGGTCAAGATGAACGTATTTGATGACCGAGGTCGTTGGCTCGAGCCCTGGGGAATATACGAAGCTTATGAATAGAGATTACGTTCCGTTAAGGAGCTATGCAAATGAATCCTATTTGAATATTTACATAGAGTCCTCATTATGAGCGAGTACATGCGTATATCGCATATCCATCTACCGGTGTGGTATTTTGAATGCAGTTCCACGTATTAGGCTGATTAAAGATTTTGCCTGTCGGCAGGCACCAAGATTCGCAGACGTCAGCGCCAGCCAATTCCTGATCGACAGCCGGACGCAAGCTCAACAGGGCAAAGGGCGCGCCTTGAGTAGTTAACGGCTTTAAGTTAACTTAGCGTCGTGTGAACCACGATAGAAGCAACATTGGCGGCATCCTGCGTATTTCGTCGTAAGGGCCGTCGTAAAGCCGTCGTAAGGGCCGTCGCGAGGCCGTCGTAAGGCCTTCGTGCGAGTGGCTGCCGCTCTGTGACGAGAGGTAGCTAGCTCAAAATATCCCCCTACACACAGTGTGCCTCATCCTGCAGAATTCAAGTTGGCGGCTCTGGCAATTATCTCGAGTGTTCTTTCTAGTGTGAAGTCGTACACTACGGGCCATGCAAGCGAACTCACCTTAAGCTGCATTGAATTAGGCCGATACTAATGCTTTAGCCGCTGCGCTCATTTGAGTGGGTGGCTTGTTTGCCTCTTAATACTTGGTTGGCTCGTAATGCACGCGGGCCGTGCGCTCATTCGCCGAAGCGCACGCTGCTAATGGTTAACGCATTGTCGCTTTTACTTGGCTTCTTTAGTTTATAGACGTGCATGCGCTTGGGTTGTTTGCACACACTTGTTCAGGTTAATCGTTATTGATATGCTGGAGCTTACTCGCTGCAATATTAGCGAACGTTCGCTTTAATTACTAGAAGTCCAGTACGACCGAGTTCGTGACGCCGCATAGTAAGCATTAGATGACGCGCGTTCTTTATGGGCTCGCTTCGTAGCCAAAAGGCTTCCACGGCACTATAGCTACGGCTCCTTTCAAGGAAATAATGACAACATCGAGAAAGTTTCAGCAAGGGGCCGGGGCAGTTGATCTGGCGAATTGTCCAGGAAAATTCTAAAAGGTTCTACGGAGCTTTTGAAAATTCTAGAAGGTTCCAACGATGGAATATTCTCGAAGCTTCCCACAAAATCGAATGCGAGCACTTTCAAGGAAATGCAAGCTACGACGATTAGTCCGAAAAATTGGAAGAATCGCAGTCGCCCGGCATCACTGACATTGGGGAAGTGTTACTGATGACAATAAGTTGCTAATCTGCCAGACAGATCTGCATTGAACCTAAACTCACCTCCTCGTGACTGCTGACAGAAAGAAGAATTCCCGCCATGTTGTTCTTAAGAGTTAGCCCTAAAGTTCCTAAATTGGCAGGCGACAGTCGCGCCGCCTCGGCCGTTTCAACCAAGAAAATCTGCCGCACGCTGCTGCCGGCAGTTAACACTGTGCCGTAAATCGCCTCTATTTAGCGAAGCGAGCACGCGCGACGTCGACACGCCGGCTTCGCTTGCACGGATTGCGCCAACTTCGCGCATGCGCTCGGGCGGCATCGGCACCGACGTAGGTTCGCCCCCCCCCTACGACGACGGTGCGCAGCGAAGCGCATTCGCATCTCGAAACATGGCCGACGAGTGGCCCCGAATGGCCAGGGCAGTGACCCATGGCGAGAGGATCCGCCAACGGCCGGCGGCGGCGCTGCCAGCGATGGTGGCAGGCGCGAGAGTGCTGGTGCTGGGCGGTGCCTCGAGCGGCGGGCCGGACGATGTGCAGATGCGGGGGGGGGGGCTGGTTGGAGGAAAACGACACCAGCATCGAGGCGGCGCGGCGGCGGACGATGTGCAGATGCGGGGGGGGGGGGGCTGGGTGGGGGAAACGACCAGCATCGGCGGCGGCGGCGGCGGCGGCGGCGGCGGCGGCGGCGGCGGCGGTGACCGCACTGCTCGCGTCACAGGTGGCGTTGCTGGTGGTCGCTGTTCGGCCGCTGGTCTTCGGTGGCGGCCGGATGCAAGGCTGGGCAGGCGAACTTGTCACCGCCCCAGTTCAGCTTCTGCACGTTCTTCTTAGGCAGGTGCGGGAAGTTGTGGTCGGGTCCGGCGAGCACGTGCGTCTTGTACACGTTCTCCGGGTGCCACTTGAGCGTCAGCGAGTCGCACTTGAACGGCGCGGCGAGCGAGTACTCGGGCAGCGGCCAGTTCTGCGTGCTGTCCATGTCCGCCTGCAGCTGGTATTCGCACGAGCACCGCTTGCCGACGTCGTTTCGGCACGAGATGAACAGGACCCACTTCCGTCGCCAGACCACCGTCTGCACCACGTAGTAGGAACCTGAGCATGCGAGCGAGCCGGGCACGATAGTGCTGAGAAAAGGCTCGGCGCTCGCCGAACAGCACCGAGCAGTAGCAGCAGCACACAGCAGCAGAAGCAGTAACAGAAGCAGCAGCAGAAGCAGCAGCAGAAGCAGCAGCACACAGCAGCAGAAGCAGTAGCAGAAGCAGCAGCAGAAGCAGCAGCAGAAGCAGCAGCAGAAGCAGCAGCAGAAGCAGCAGCAGAAGCACCGAGCAGTAGCAGCAGCACACAGCAGCAGAAGCAGCACACAGCAGCAGCAGCAGAAGCAGCAGCAGAAGCAGCAGCAGAAGCAGAAGCATCAGCAGGAGCAGCAGTTGCAGAAGCAGCACACAGCAGCAGAAGCAGCCATGCCGCCTCGGCGGCTTGCCAATCCCCGGCCCCCCCCCCCGCGAGCCGGAGCGTCGATGCGATGATGATTTTGATGAATCAATGCGATGCGAAACGGACCATCCGACGCCATCAGGTGAAGAGCTTTTTTCTCTCCCGCTTTGGAGAGCCGATCTGGGGTAGGATTCCATACGGAGCTGAGCGCTTCTCTATTCCTCCCGGGCTGGTTACGGCCTGTCGAGTCCGCCCGTCAACGCTACGCCTCTCGAACGTCTGCCGTTAACGCGAAGGTAGACAAGGCGGCGAGCCCTGGGCGGAATTGGACTGGGTACGAGTTAATACGCCTACCGCTGTCTCGGAGGCGCCCTCGAATTGCGCGAAGCATCGGAGCCCGAAGCTCGCACGCGACCCGGACTTCGGCGGTGGTGGCTTCGGAGTAGGCTTCTATGCGGCGCCGGCCATGTGCTTCCTCTATACGGTTGAAAATCGATCGCCGCTTTGCGTAATGGGCGCGAACAGCGCACGCTGCCGCCGCAGCCTTCGGCTGTTTCGATCGGACGCCGCTTTATGTGGGGCGAGTGGGTTACGTGATTTCACGAAGGCTGCCCGGACTTAGCGGCCCTGGCCTACTGCAATACAACTAAGGAAACCTCGAGGCTTTCGAAAGCAAGCACACGCGCGCACCTTTGTACGACATGACGCCGGCGCTGCAAGTCAATCGGCTTTCCGTCTGGCAGCTGCGAGGCGCCCTGCTGGTTGGGTAAGCCGGATTCCCTGGCTACCGCGCCGCGTCCGGTCGGATTTTTGTTGAGACTACTGTATGAGCTACCGGTGTAAGCAGCGATGCAACGAACGGGCCGCCGCGTTCGAGCCGGACGTCGTCGCAGGACGGCTAGTCTTTTTTTTGTTACGCAGCAGATACTTTCGATCGCCGTTTCTGAGAGAGCGGCGGACGAAACTGCCAAAACGTCAAACCGTCTATAGCACACTCAGAACATGAGCGAGACTCAGAGCCACTGCCACCGCCGCCGCCGCCGCCGCCGCCGCCGCCGCCGCCGCCGCCGCCGCCGCCGCCGCCGCCGCCGCCGCCGCCGCCGCTGCCGCCGCCGCCGCCGCTTCCACCTTGCCCCCGGGGCGGTCTCGGCGGCCGTCCCTATCTGCGCCGATTACGCCGCAGGCGCCGCTCGCTGCGTTCCCCTAGAGTCAGGCGGCGCCTTCTCACCCGTGACCAGGTTCTTGAGCACTAGCCAAGAAAAGTACTTTTGAGAAATCTTCGCTTTAAACGGCTGCATGTCCTGATCTAGGATTCTCTTCGACCACGTGATGTCCGGAATGTACTTCTCGTTGGGGCTAGTCACTCGCACGTCGAGCGTTCGCGTTTCAGACGACTTGCCGATTTCGGCACTGCAAGAGGCGGCGTTGTGCCACGGCGCGTGCGCCGGGCTGGAGCAGCTGACGTGCATGAACGGTATCTCCCAGTAGGCGCAGCCCTGACACGTAAACGGGTACTTGTCGCCAGCGAGGCAGTAGCACGTGTACACATTGTGCTTCATGCACGCCGTTATCCAGCCAAACTGCCACCGGCCGTCACCGCCGTACGGCGCCACTTCGATGAGAGCCTCTGCCCTGCGGCGGCGGAAAGCGCGAATGCTGCCGCCTCTCTGCTGTTGCGCGGCGACCGCCTCGGGCGGAGCGCGCGTGACCCGCTCTGCACGGTGAAAGAGAGAGCCGCCTCTGAGAGAGAGAGAGAGAGAGAGAGAGAGAGAGAGAGAGAGAGAGAGAGAGAGAGAGAGAGAGAGAGAGAGAGAGAGAGAGGGGAGAGAGAGAAGAGAGACACACAGGAAGAGAGAGAAAGAGGGGAGAGAGACACACACATAGAGAGAGGGGAGAGAGGGGGGAGAGAGGGGAGAGAGAGGGGAGAGAGAGGGAAGAGAGAGGGGAGAGAGAGGGGGAGAGAGAGAGAGAGAGAGAGAGAGAGAGAGAGAGAGAGAGAGAGAGAGAAAGAAAGAAAGATAGATAGATAGATAGAGAGAGAGATAGAGAGAGAGAGAGAGAGAGAGAGAGAGAGAGAGAGAGAGAGAGAGAGAGAGAGAGAGAGTGTGTGTGTGTGTGTGTGTGTGTGTGTGTGTGTGTGTGTGTGTGTGTGTGTGTGTGTGAGCGAGAGAGGGAGAGAGAGAGAGAGAGAGAGAGAGAGAGAAAACGTGAATCCGAGGGCAAACGGATCGCGGTCTTTTATTTCTTGCTGCTACTACTGCTGCTGCTCCTTCTGATTTTTCGCCTGGGCACGTCCTCTGACTCGTCTGACAGGCGGTTCATGCAAATAACAGGAGGGATGGGTGAATTCAAAGATAAATCAAATAAACTAGATCACAGAGGGGCCGAGAAGACATGCCATTTATGACGGCTCAGTATTGTAATAACGCATTTGATATAGCGTCCTCAGAGAACTCAATCTATTTCTAAGCACTTTAAATTGCATTGTTAGTTAGCACTGCCAGGCTCGATTCGATTTAAAACAAATTGATGTCTGTGTCATCTTTTCAGTTGCTCATAAGTCATTCGTTCACCGTCGCTATTCCGAAACGAGGCTGACAGGGGTGAAACATTTCCGCAGTCGTGCCGGAGCATCGGGCCTGACCGATGCTTCCGCCACAGACGTCGGTGAGTTGGTGCGCTTATCGCTAATGATTCGCATACCTTGAAATTCAACACCTCAGGATGACTTCCCAAATTCTTTTTGTGTGTATCTCAGTAGAGATAAATCGCCCATCACGACAAACGAAGTTCTGCTAGACAGTCCAGCAGTGCAATTTTCAGCTGCTTTCACGTTGCTTGGCACAGAGTAGCTTTGCATGTAGAGCGAGGCGAGGTGAAGCAGTTTCTACTAATCACACGGATGATGATCCCACCCTGATGCATCGCTTTTATCGCCCAGAATTTTTGGATTTCTTTGTAGGATCCGATGGGTCTTTTATAAATATTTCAGGGGCGCATAACAAAGCCTCGCTACTAAGCTTTCGGTCGTGTTTCCTTTGCATCAATTGTAAAGCGCCTAGAAAGAGATTTAGTTATCTGAGGGCTCTTTATCAAGTTTATTATTATTATTATTATCAATATTATTAAGCTGTCAATCGTTAGAAAAGCGTGAAGTGAAAAGACAAAAACTCATCACCAGGTCAAGCAGCAGGGTAAGGCAGACAGTCGCGGGGCGACAGTGAAAAGCCGCAAGACATTCAGATCAAAACGTAGAGGCAGATAACAGGTAGCACTGCTGCACGATGACGAACCCGAGTAGCGCTGCTAGAAGTCACAACTGTGGCGAGACAAGTATTACTAACGGCCGATGATCCGATTTTACCTGAACTCCGGAAGCATCACCACCATTTTGTCCGCATCTTCAGTAATCAGCGGCTCGGGCTCTTTAAACTTTGTGGTGAAATCTTTTATTTCAAATCTGAAAGTGCGCAAAGTATCCGGACTTGTCTGCCGTCTCTAATGCTGTCAAATTCAGAAGACGTGTAGAGACGGCTCTAGTAGCTGCTGTTGACGCCGCAACGCGTGAACATTAAAGACGCAGTGCAACTGCTCTCGCCCGCCGCGCCCGGTGCGCCTTGCCGCGCCAGGGTGACTCGATAGATCGCCTCGGCGATTTCTCTGGTCACACGCAGCGGGAAAGGCATGCCAGTAATGCTCTGCGGGTATCTGACCGCCACGTGCAGACGACGAGAGCAGTGCTTCTTCCGCTGCACGAGGCTTTACCCACGGCCACGCCCCGCCCTCCGAGCGCCCTCATGGCGAGCAAGGATGCCGCACGGGCCCTAATCAGGCTTAGCTTTAGTGCTCCACAGAAGTGCATCCGTTCACAGTTTCAATTCCCGGACGGCGCGACGACGTACTGCGCGCCAGCGGAGAGTGACCTCTACCAGCAAGCAGCTGGCCTCGTCCGATCTGGGAGAATGTCAAGGTCAAGTTGGTGTCGCTCGGTCGCAGGCTCTGCAGTTGGTCGATAGAATACAATCGTTTCCTCCCCGTCCCATGCGACTGACGGCCGACTTTTCGTTCACGCGGCCACTTTTTCGTTCACGCGGCCACTTTACCGATTGGCGAACGCTCTGGCCGCCGTCAGTCAGCTATGGTCTCGCGGCTACCGCCACCGCCGCGGCGGCGGCCGCCGCGAAGCGTTTCGAACGCTGCCGCCACCTGGCGGCCGTAAAGCCGCCGGATGACCGCGTCGACGAAAGCTTGATGGTTGACGGTTGCGTGCGATCGACGCGCCCGCTGCTCGGACGCTCCGCTCGCGCGTGAATGGAACGCTGTCCGGCCCGAGCTGACCCGTCGTCGCATCGTCGGCTTTACCGCCGCCATTAGCTTGTTTTCTTTGCATTGGCATAGACTAACCGATCCGGGATCGCTTATGCGTTGACGAAGATATTTTCAGTAGCGAAATATTTCAGTATCAACTGCTTCATTTTCAGCACCGAAGGCTGAAAGGCCTTTTCGCATTAATTTTCAGTACCAAAGGCTGAAACTATCAGCCGTTAATTCCACCTCCGACATTCTGCGATGCGAGGCTGGAGGGGAACTTCGCAACGATACGTCGCGCTCGGATCGCGCGAGTGCGTGCGCTCGCCTGTCACGTGTTCAGTTTAAAATCACGAGCTCCGATCGGGGCGGGGTGTCCCATTCTCGCGCCTTGAAATGAAAACAATCGTGGCAACCGTAGCCACCTTCGCTCTCTCGCTGAGCTGCAGCATCAGACCTGGCCACCCCGTTCGCTCTGAATTCAGGCGAGCCGAGGGCTTAAAATTAGGTACTTGCACGGAATGAACCACTATTACGTACGGACGCGTATAGGATCAACAAGCTCGCTTCGAATAGTGTGAGAAACCTGCTTGTCGGCAATTTGACGCATCGAAAAATCCAGCTAGCGCTGGTCGGCATCGCGGTGGAGATATTCCGGTCATTAGCGCTGACGCGAAGCGCCGAATTTCACTTGAGAAAAATACGAGTTTTAGGTGAGCCCTAGCGGAGCTGTGCAGCAAAGAATGAAATTTCTCATGATGCTTGTGGCGAGCTTACGGTGTTCAAAAGTAAAGTCACCGTCAAGATAGCTAACTTACTGCGGCAAAGAAAAGTCAGTGTCGAGGTTAGCTAGGCTGTCGGGACCTTTTTTCAACAGAGCTTTCACGTCGCCCGGTAGAGTGACTGGAACGTAGTTCTCGTAGTAGGTAGGTCCAAGACGATAGTAGATATGCTCCGGGTCTCGCTCGAGGTCCTTCCTCGCCTCTTCAAGCAGGATGTTAGACCGGTCCGCAGGGTCTGCAAAGGAGACCAGCGAAAGCTTAGCTGCAACGCCATTGGCTCATCGCGGCTTTTCTTTTAGAGGTCATCAGAGGGCCACAGGGGATTGGTTCTTGGTTAACGCGAGACGAAGCATGGAGAGCGGAAACGAACCGAGGACATTGAACCGATGCCTAATCGCCTCAGGGAGGCGCGGTGTTAGCTGGCGCGAAAATAGCCACACCGCCGTAGGCGCTCAACAGCCGCACTGGCTCGCCAGGTCGCTTCCCTTAATTCCGGGGCGCTAACCTTTGACCTATCTCGGAAATATGCTCTCGAAGGCTAGAGCCCAAGACGGAAAAATCGCGCTGACGTAGGAAAGGGAAGGTAAAATAAATGAGCTGCAGTAGGAAAGCCAAGCGTCTTATGCAGGCTTCGCTTCGCTTTCTCGCTGAACATTGCACGGTAGCGAAGACATTATTACGACAATATGCCGGTTTTCAAAGTGTCTTCAGAGATTGCAGCCGGATTTACAGTCTAGGCGGCCACGACAGCGGCTGCGCTGAGTGCAGCCGTGACGAAGCTTGAGCAGTATGAATTTATATACAAAATTCCTTTTTAAGGAACCCTAGGATATTTTAGCATCTGTCCTGGCGCTTTACATATGCCGCAGGGCTAGCATCAAAGGCGAGCACCTGACCTATAGGCCTAACGAGGAGGCGATGAGTCCATGCTTTTTTGGTATTTCCAAAAGCCGCCTAATGACGGGAGGATTTATAGAGCCAGAGACTGCAGAGGCCTATCGGTCAAATGTCTGATCACCGTGCGGTGGCAGTCGGTGACGTCCTTTCACTTGGCGGAACTATTCCCCGAGCTTAGATCTAGACTCAGCGGCTTAGTCAGCGGAGACTCGCCTATGGCGAATGGATGCCGTTTCACTACTGCCTGGTAAATACAGACTGCAGAGGTCAAATAGCGTCTCAAACGGTGGCAAACCGACAGCCATGGTTGCCTAGATACGAAGTAGCAGTGCATCAATAGTCGCAGTAAAAGCGTGCCTAGATACGAAGTAGCAGTGCATCAATATCTTGATCTGAAGGAGGAGTACACGAGTACCCGGATACAAGAAATACACCGCAGAAATTCAACTCGTAAGAAGGCGATGTAATGGTCTTCGGTTCCCGGATATTTGTATGTCTGCACTTATGTAATGCATCTCTGTCTGTAACTCCACAAAGCCACACAGACTGTGTGGGTTTTACGAAAGAGTTTTCTATAGCACACTCAAATCCTACGCGGCTTTCGGTACGCATTCGGCAGCGAGCAGACTGCAAATCAGCCCAACTGTCGTCGATGGTGAGGAAAATGGTGCAAGTGCAGGCTAGAGGCAAAGGCACGCCAAAATAGCCGCCAACCGCGAGACAAACGTCTCAGCGACGCGCATGCGCAGACGCGCATGCGTGATTTTCGCGGTGCAACCCTTGAAGTTGAAAAGCAGCAAAAAGATTGCCCGCCCCAGGATCACTAGCGCGCCCGCCCGCAGTGACGTCGCTGCTGCGTGCTATGAGACGACTGTGGCAATTCACGACGGCTAGGAGGTGAAAGCAGACCACCGGCTGTTGCCAATCGCAAAAAGGAAATTGCCTCCGCCTTCACCACCGATAGCGATGCAGGAAGTGAAAGGCCCGATGCCAGCCGAGCGCAGCGACTCTTTGTTTGCCCGCGTTTGTTGACGCTCAGGTAACCTTCAACATCTACTACCCATTGGCATAGCAAAGGAGCGGGCATCGATTTATTCTGACGCAGCGGCGGCGGCAGCGGCGGACGATCCATCCGCTGCCGCTGCCAGTCTGTCGCCAGTCGCGACGACTGGCGGGCTGCTGCCACGTCGCCGGACCGCGCGCGCGCTCCTCGCCACCAGCCTCGTCGCGCGCAGGTACGCCGCCGCCACCGCCGTCGCCGCGGCGCACGCTCTGGCGTGCTCTCGCTCGCTCGCGCGAGCTCGGCGCGCTCTTGCGGAGCCGCACCGTTGCCAGTCGGCGGAGCGCGCCGCCTGGCGCTCGCCGAGAGCGAAGCTCCGGCCGGCCGTCCGTCCGTCTGATCTTGGCCGCAGTCACTGCATCTGCGCTCTATCGATGGCCGACCGAATCGCGCGCGCGCACGTGCGCGCTCAAGTAGCGCGCTCACTCGCGAAGTGTCCTGCCGCCGGGCCTTCGCCGCCATTTGACGAGCAGCGGCAGACTTCTTCGCCGAGGCAGCACACGAGTCGAGCGCTCGCCGGTGCTTTCGAGCGAGCGCGAAAACTCTCTCGGCCGCCGGGCGCGAGCGCGTGCAAGTCGGCGACGGGTGACGGCGCAAGAGACGGCGAGCACTGACTCGGGCGGGCACAGCTCGGCCGCAGCGCCCGTCCACCCGCCCGTAGCGCGGAGGGCTGCGCGTAGCGGCGCCGCGCTTACGGCGGCTTTCAGAAGCAAAGCGCGCTCTGCACGTGCGCGCAGTACATGGGCATGCGTCGGGCGGGGTGCGACGTCTTTTGAGCCGTCCCCGCGACGTCGGGGCGGTGCGCGCGCGTCCATTTCTCTGCAGGAGAGATTACGGGTGTCTGTCGCAGCTGCGTCTTCGGGGAGCGCGGCGCTGTCCGCCCGCTGCTCTGACTAGGTGGCGAGAAAATGGCGGCGGCGGCGACGATAGTCCAGTACGTCGGTGGTCCTCTAAGCTTGCGCGGGCATGATTCAAACTCAAGCCTGATTCCAGTGGACTGGAAAGAGTTTAGGATTAATTCTCTTCTATTATTCGGTAGTGCTTTCTATTTCTCTTTCTACAGTACCAGAAAAAGTGCCTAGAACGAGATTCATTTCTGTGAGGGTGCCATACAATTGTATTATTATTATTATTATTTGCTGCGAATGAGCAATGCACGTAGCTTTGGGAGTCACAGCGAAGTTTCAGCTCCATCTCGATCCCGTGGACTCGCGTGCTCGTAGTCGCGGGTGCTGCTTTAAGCACCGAAGGAAAATTCTAGGAAATGGAGCGCCGATACAACGAGGCCGCATTAGGAGCCAGTCTGTGAGGTTATGGAGCCGCGCACTGAGCGCGACGGAGGCGGACGTGAGAAGCAGCGCTGGCCATCGCCGCCATTTTTCCCGCGCTCATCTCGGTGGATTTCCTACCAATGGCATCCGCCATTTTTTGATGCCTGTCTAAGCGGACTTCTTACCGATGGCCTCGGCGCTTGTTGCCAGCGATCCCTCACTCAGAGATCCCCCGCCAAATGCGACCCGAAATTCTAGACGCGTTCGTGTGCGAGACTACGCGGACGAGAGCGGAGAGTTTCCGCAGATACCCTCTTTTTGACCGGACGCGCTTCCACCTCGCCAGCTCTAATCCGCGTCAACTCGTACCTGTCATTCGCGGGCCTCCGATTACTCTTTCGAGTACTCAAAAAGAAGCGGCTGTAGCTGATCCTAAGAAAAGCCCTCGCTTCGTCCGCCGAACAATGCACCGTTTATTCGGCGGCGGCGGCGGCGGCAATCGTAGCGGGCGGTGCGCAACGCGTCGCGAACGCGCGAAGCGCCGCGTTCACGCCAGCGTGAAATAGGAGGAGAGCTGACGGCGGAAGCAGCCGCTCTCCTCCTCCTCCTCCTCCTCCGACGACGACGAACAATCCACTGCCACCGACCAACGTTTCCGGTTCGTGCGCGTCTCGCAGCAACGTCATCTTGGACGCGACCGATCCAGGAGACACGACTCAACTTGACAAGTAGCGGCGGGGGCGGCAATTTTTTCCGTTTTTTTCTTACATTTCTTCAGTCTGAGGAAGCGAGCCTGACCGATTGAGGTCAGCATTCTGTTTTAGAATGATGCCTTCGCAGTCAAGAAGAAATCCGAACCAAATTTTCTTGGACCCTATTTCTATTTTCTAGCCCGCATTTTCTATTCAAGGCGCGACGAAATGCGATAACCAGAGCGGCCGTAAAAATATTTTGCTCCTGTTTTTATTTTATTCACACAGAACCTCGAAAAATTAATAAAAGATATAACAAGTGCAAGAGTAAAAATGATTAGTAAGGTGTCTGCAATTCACCATTTTATTTTATTCTCACTCAGTGCTGCTTTAGACGGTGGAGTTAGTAAAAGCACCGGTACTCTAGTACTTCGCGTTGGACTCTCCTCGATGCTTTGAAAGGCTAGCGCAAGTACTACTTACGAATTTAGATGCTAGCAGAAGCGGTTCGTCTAGCTAGGCAGCACATTTTTTCCCAGCTAGAAGCCGGTGACCCCGAAGAGCAATTGAGCTCCTCGCATTGCTGGTCTTTATTACGATTAAGCCAACGTGGCAGGCGGGCGTAGCTGCTGGGGTTCGCCGCTTTGACTACAAAGGCACGCGATGATCAGAACACTGCTGCAGTGCAGCCTTTTTCGAGTTTCATGTCGCCTGTATTGGTGTCATGGCCCCCGTAGCACCCTCCCCCGAATGTTCGAGCTGCCAACGAGGACGACGAGGCAAAATTCAAACGCACGCGTCACTGCCAACGATGCGCACTGCCGAAGCGCCCCATCCGACACTCCGATCCTTCGCATGTCGCAAAAAATTGTGTGTGACTGTTATCGTTCGTCACTTGGCGTCCTTTAAGCTGCAACGCCGCCGTACTGCGCCTCTGTCGGGTCGCCTTTTACCGAGGTCACGTGAGGTCATTTTTTCGCGCGTCTCGCGGCTGTCGCAGGTGCGTGCGTGATAGCATCGCATTCTTTGGCGTGCACGTATGCCACAGGGCTCGAGCCCACGACCTCAGCCAGACCTAGGTCGGGCGAGCACCTTAACCACAGGACCAAACCAGCTCATCGGCCGCCATTGACTTTCCCGAGTTTCGCAAGCTCTCGGGACTCAGCGTAAGCTCACTCCTGCACGTGTTAATGTCGGCCAGCATTAAAAATGGCTCGGCGGGTGCCGCCGTTTCGCTGCGTACTTTATAAAGCGGTGCACGCATGAAGCTGTTAGGAAACTCATGGTCGTCGGGTTTCTTGCAAGCACGCAGTAAACAGACTAGGATGATTTGTTCAAGTGGCTCGGTCGAGGACCTCTGCCCCACATTTTTGCGCAACCGCGCGACGAGCGTCGTTTCAAGCGAGGCAGCTGAAACGACCGCAGCGCGATGCTCGGATGCACCTCCAAAGCACGAGAGCGTAGCGAGAAAGAACGACGCTTGCAGTTTCTCGAGGCTCCATGCGAGATGCGGTGACAAGCTGTCGGCAGTGCCTGGAGCAGACTCGTCTGTCGAGAGAGCACACAGACGGCGAAGCCTTTAGGCACTAGGTTTGGATGGACGCCGCCGCCACCCCGCGGTGACACCTCTGCCAGTGCGCTGCAATGCGCGACGCTATGGCAGGCATTTCGATACTCCGCGTCCCGCCGCCGCGGCCTGACGTCACGAAGCCTCGTGACGTCAGGCCGCGCCGGTCGCGGCTTCCGCTCACTTCCGCTTCTCGTTTCTCTCTCGGCACCGGTCGTGCACTGTCCTCGCGGCTGCGGTAGGTCGGGTGTTCGCGGCAGGCGACGCGGGGCCTGCGTCGGAGCTTCTTGTTTACTTTTAAACGGAAAAGCTCTCATCTAGTGTTCAGGAGTTTTGTCTCGAGATAAGGTAGGCCTATTGGTACAGCAGCCAGTACACCTGCCCTTTTTACTCTCGGCGCCATCTTTAGAAAGCGAGCTCACGCTTTTCGGGCTGGTCACGACCGGTCATCGGCTATCGACTGGGGCGTCTCCAAATGCACAAAGTCACCAGAGTGCGAGATATCCTAGCGACGATTCCAACACCGCCGCCGAGCAGTGGATTCGCTGACCTGCGCAGCTGGAATGCTGGAACTCAATTCTCTGGCGGAATCCTGGAAAAGCTCCGTGGGGCACTCCAGCTCCAGCAGACGACTGTGGAAGACTCGCCTCGTTTTCACATGCTAGCGTTGCCTCGAGAGCGGGCAGCTCCGATTCCCAAGGCGCTTTGCCGGTCGGTTGCCAGTGGATGACACGACGATATCGTTTTGATACCCTAACGACGGCATTCAAGGGCAGGCTAGACAGAGTCCTCATTGAAGTCGTCCACATCTCAAAGGGACGCAGTGCGCAATGGGAGCGACTATGCGGCTACTGTACCAGGGTGCTGCCCTTAGGCGTGTTGTCTCGCCCACTCGGCCTCGGACGGTCAGTGACCCGGACGTTTGCGTCCGGGTGCTCCCTCTCTGAGTGAAATGCATTGCTCCAAGATATTCGAACCACGATATTCCCCGTGAGAATACTGTAAGATTGAAGTAAGATGCCTATTTACACGTATTCGCACTGACGATGGACGTAGATCAGCGATAATCCTCTTCTTTTCGTTCCCACGCCTTGTCCGAGGCTAATTTTGAACGCTTTTGGGTTATCTTGAATTGCAACTCCTCGGCCGCTAGCGGCTTGGCAAATCACGTTGAGCTACCTTAAAAGCTGGCTCAGACGCTTGCCTCGGCTTTCTCATTCCGAGGCAATCTATGCAGACATTGACGCTTGCCTGCAAAGCACGCACGGAGGCCTTACTTCTGGACTCGCAGTGTCGCACGACACCGGCGAGTGCTCATTCGAGCCGCGACGCGAGCTCTGACGCAGACAGTGACTGCGCGCAGAGCCGCAGAGCGGCGAAAAGCGCATAGCGTAGTGAGCTCGCTGCTCGTAGGCTAGTAGAAACCGCTTTCGATCCGCCATCGCTTGTATTCTGGTGAGCTCCGTTCGATCGCTGGGCGCTTGGCTTGGCCTTGACCTTTTCCCAGCCAGTCTGTCTCCGCCGTGGCATTGGTCGAGAGTCACGCGCACGTCCTCCACCGGCCCGTACTTGCCTAGACGCGAGGAGGGCAGAGGCGCGAGTCATGGCTCGGCCAAGGTCAAGCCGGAGATCGCGGCCTACTCCGAGCCTAGCGACGCCACCGCGCGCGGTAATGCAGCGCTCGGAGCGCATCGGAACGCTCTCCGAGGCACTTGGTCCGCCGAGCTGCTTGGTGGAATGGATTGAGATGGACTAAAATGAATTGAGAGACGCTGCCGGCATTGAGAGCGATTGCCAGTCGATCGCTCATACGAGCGGTTGCCGCACTATCGAACCCGCGAGAATCGAACCTGCGGCTGCTGCTGCTGAGAGCTCGCACGCTCGCACTCGGCGAGCTCTCAGCGCGCGGCGAGGTCTCGGCGAAATTGCTCTGACCGAGAGCGGTCTGAGGAGATCAGCTCTCGATCTCAGATCGAGAGCTGATCTGAGGAGCACTCTCTGATGCGGCGCTGCTTCGTCCGTGTCGTTGAACGCCGCCGGTGCGGCGCGGCGAGCCGCGACAGCGCGACCGTCGCGCAGTACCGGCGGCGGCTCTTCCGCTGCCGCTGCCACCGCCGCCTGCCTCACTCCGTCGTCGCGGTCTGCATCCAGCGTACGGCGGAGGGCAGATCTGCGTCCTGCCACCCCACCCCGTCTTACTCCCGCGCGGCCGCAAGCTCGAGGGCAGTCTGCACCGCACTCTAGCGCGCGCTCACGACCTACTTGTGGCGGCGGCGAGACGGCGAGCGCGAAGCGGCGAAAAAAGGGCACTCGCTGCGGCGTGACACTGAAGTGTCGGGGGAGTGGAAGAGAGGCTTTTGCGTGCAAATTCTGGAGCCGCCAGGCCGCGAGGCTCGCTCCGGCTCTGAGAGCAGCAGCGCACGTCTCGCTCCGGCTCTCCGTCTGCCGTTCCCTTCACAGCGGACGAGCAGCCCGCTCTGAGCGCGGGAAGGGAGGTGAGCGCTGTGGCCGCACAGCCCCGCCGCCATCCCGCCCCGCCGGGATCGGTGCATCGACGCGGCCGCTATTCAGCGCGCGCGCGCCGAGACAGCTTTCCCAGTTTCGCTGCTGGCGAAAGGCCTGTAAGCCCAACGTCGGTTCGTGCTGCCCTGAAACAAGCCGACTCGCTGCTCTGCATAGCTTCCCGCGAGTAAGAATAGCCGACCATCGTCGCTCCGATCTCACTCTCGTGTGCGCGCACGCGAACGCTCGTCAATGAAAATCCATAGTCGCCGCAGTGGCGCAGCTGAGATGTTTGCAAACGCAACCATTGGTTACGAAACTGCGAAGCGGGCTCTGCGAGCCGCTATTTGCACGAACGCCGCGCGATCAATTATCTCCGCCCGCGAGGAGCTTCTACCTTTCTCCGCGCCCGCTCGAGCCCTATCGAGCGAGGCGCTCCGCTCGCCGCTCAGCTGCGCAGCCTCGCTCGCTCTTGAGTTACGGAGCCGCGAGCGTGCACGCACGCACGCACGCACGCACGCGCGCTTCGCTTCGACGTGCAGGTGACGCAGAGCGGTGTTGACGATCGCCGGCGCGAGCTAAATCGTCGGCGTTGATCGGCGGCTCGCCGTCGCCGTCGCAGTAGCGGCTGCCCCGGTGGCCGGAGTGGAAGCCGTCCAATCCACGCGCACGCGCTTTGGACGGTGGCGGCAAGGGCGGCGGGGGCGTAGGAAAGAGTCGCGGCAGCTGCCGCGGCGGCGAGACCGCCGCAGCAGCCGCCGCGATCAGTAGCCACGTGCCGGCGGCGGCCAGCAAAACATTGGAGCTGCGACTAAGACGACGACGACGACGGAATGAGCTTCAAACTTGCGAAGCTGTACGGCGTCCTGGAGGGCCACGATGCGTTCACGCCGAGCAAGGTGCGCGCTCTTATCGAAAAGGGCGAAGACGTGCAGCTGACCGACCCCGACACAGGTAAGCGCGACCGAGGTCAACGCCAGCACTGGCGCGCAGCCGGCTGGCAGGAGTATCGCCATCTTGAGATGCTTCGCTTCGACGTTACGCGAGCAGCGCTGCTTGGCTCACCGGTTTTCGGGAAGGGAGTTGGCGCGAAACACGTCCGATGCGATACATCTTCGCGTGCACATCCGCAAAGCCTACGAGAACAGAGTGCTGGTTACGCTGAAAAGGCAGTTCCCCGTTGAGCACTCCCGGCCTTTCTTTAATAAAATATAATAATAATATAATTAATTTGCATAGCGCCCCAAGAGAACTTAATATCTATTCAGGCGCTTCACATATGCCTCGGGGCTCGAGCATGCGACCTCAATCAGACCTTGGTCTTGGCGAGCACCTTAACCGCTGGACCGAACCAGCTACTATTTGGTGTGAAACAGATTCGAGCTATGCAGGATAAATGTGTTCAGCAATATTGAATGTCTTGTGTTCAGCAATATTGAATATTGTATATGTCCGTACATATAGGATATATACAAATCTTCATGCAGTGAATCTTCATGCAGTGTGCTAAACATGTCCTGTGTGCATGTAAATGCCTGTATATATATATATATATATATATATCTAATATATATATATATATATATATCTAATATATATATATATATATACATTATTTCGTTTGAAAAAAGCTCCTAAGAAATCTCTATCCAGTCACGCTGCACTACTCGATTCAAAAGAAGCAGTAGCTAAGGGTTACTGACATTCAAAGTATAAAGCTGAGACGAGCAATAAAAAAGAATACATACACGTACTATCCTTTACTATGGCACATCTTTTTGAGCGGTCCTGAACTGCTACTTCTATGCTACTCACTACCTCAACTGCTCTCCTAACTCTGCTATGCTTCCCACTTTCTCTTTGTTGCGTGAGACGAAGTCTGTTGGCTACCGAATGCGTACCGAAAGCCGCTTAGGCTGTGAGTGCGCTATACAAAACTCTCCTGCGTAACGCCCACATGGTCTTTATGACTTTGTGGAGTTACTGACGGAGATACATTACATTACATAAGCAGTATGCAAAAGCACGCAAGGAGACAGTCGGGGCCGCCCCGATTCGGAGAATTCGCGAAGATCAGCAGCAGCTCGCACTGGTCAGCTCGCAAAGCACACTCAGCGCGACACACAGGAGCGGGACACGTGGTTTCACTGGGGAAGAAGAAGCAGCGAGGAGGACTGAGCAGCCACAGCAGCAGCAGCAGCAGCGCCGGTGCTTAAATGCGCGCACGGTCATTTCAAGTGGCGATAGGATCATCTGTGAGCGCGTTCCAGACTTTCGGCGAATAAAAGCTGAGAATCCGATCGCAGATCCGATCGCAGGTAGATACCAACCTAGCGAGCGACGAGCAACCCGGAGGAGGACGGGAGAGGACGGAGGAGGACGGAGGAGGACGCCCCGGCAGCGGCTGCTGCAGCCGAGGAGCCGAGTAGTGGGCGAGGCGACACTTAACACACACACACACAGAGAGAGAGAGAGAGAGAGAGAGAGAGAGAGAGAGAGAGAGAGAGAGAGAGAGAGAGAGAGAGAGAGAGACAGACAGACAGACAGACAGACAGACAGACAGACAGACAGACAGAGAGACAGAGAGACAGAGAGCGAGAGAGAGAGAGAGAGAGAGCGAGAGAGAGAGAGACAGAGAGAGCGAGGCGATCAGATAAGACTAGCGCATATTTACTAGGTTGGTCTCATTTACATGTGTATACGAAGGTATATACCGGTATATGCATACTCGAGTGCCATCTATGGGTGTGCGTGCGTGCTTGCATGCTCTTACACTTGCATGCAAGGTGCATGAGCCGCGTCTGTGTACTTAACATGCCTACGCTCCGAGACAGCTGAGGATAAACTACACTGTCACAGCGTAGGAGGCAGTAAATGCATTGGTTGGCTATGGCATAGAGCTAGAGCCAGACAAAATTCTGACACCAATTGTAGCTTGCCCCGCCTCCAAATCGGCAACCTCCGTTTGCTGCTACATATTGAAACGGTTTCTATCCTTATCGGACAGAAAAGCACGCAGTACATATACCAATGCGCTTACCAGAAGCTGGTTAGGCTTTGCGGTGTGTGAGCTAGAGATAGCTCTCCTCCGTGGCACCTTTTTAATCTCTGTGGCATTTTGGAGTTACAGAGATAAATTACCGAACGTTAGAAAAAGCACGCACACGTGTGAATATATATGTGCATGTGCAACAAAATGAATTAACGAATACATATACATTATATATATATACATATATATATATATATATATATACACAGCATATCTAAATGTGGCTGCCCCAAAAGACTGGCTAAAGACTCGCTAAACGTATAACTGAGTATATATGCAGAGTATATATCAGTAAATTCTAGTCAATATTATGCATGTTAACGCCAGTAGTATCTTAATGACATAATATAAATAAATGTTTGCAGCTAGAGATGGGGCCATTATTTGCGTCTACTTATTCAACTACGCTGCCTGAAAGGATTTTCATGTAAGAGAGTTAAAGACTCGCAAGGGATGAACAATTATAGCGCAAACTTGTAGTGTTTATTCATTACTAACCCGGTGGTTACTCATGGAATATAAATTGTCACGGTTTCTACGTTGGTGATGGTTGGGTGAGTCGGAGGAATAGAGCCGGGCCAGGTCTCAGGCTGCTGTAGGGTGGCAGATGCTTCCCCTGACCCTGCCCCGGCTCCGACACTGTACGCAGCACTGATTCTATACAAAACTACACAGTGGACATAATATTTCAGACACGAAAATAAAAGACAAAGTGCACTCATAAATTAACTTTGCATTCACGCAAATTCGGTAAGTGTCAATTTGAATCCCCGCCATTTAGGACCATGTAAAAAATGAAGGGATGAAAATCATGAAATTTTCGCTTCCGGCCGCGCCTCGATGCCGCTGCTGCGAGGCCGTGCGGATGTGCGCCGCCGTAGGCAGGGGCTACGTCCATCTCGTCGTCGAACTGCTAGAGGGACAGCGCGGCGGTGGCGGCGGCGGCGGGGGCAGTGAGGCGGCTGCCTGTCACCTCGTCCCGTCGATGGTGGCGCTGGCCCACGCCGGCGCCGCCGTGAACCTGCAGGACGCCGACGGCAACACGCCGCTGCACTTGGCCTTCATTCTCGACGGCGGGCCGCGCGTCGTCGACATTCTGCTGAAGCTGGGCGCCGACGTCAACCTGCGAAACGACAGCAAGCAGAAGGTGACGGACTTGGTCACCGAGCACTCAGATCCGGTCATGGTGAAGATCCTAGGCGAGTGCTCGACGGGCGGCGGCGGCGGCGGCGGTGGCAGGAGACGAGAGCCGCTACGGAGGCCTCGCGGCGCGGCCGAGACTGCTAGCGCTGCGGCGCCGTCGTTGGATTGCGGCTGACGCGAGCGCCCATCCGTCCTCTGCGCAGGAGTCATGTGTCCCAGCCTGTACCAGGCCGTGGAGGCCAACGACTACGATCACGTCGTCGAGATGCTTGGAAAGTGGGGCAAGATTGACAGCCAAGTTGACGGCAAGTCGCTAATAGAGGCGGCCAAGCAGGGCTGCTCCAACGACATCATCAAAGTCCTGCAGGTAGGCACCGCCCCAGCATGCTGCTCGAAATCGCCGCTGTCGCCACCGTAGCATCGACGCTGTGCAGTCGTCTCTGGCCGTAGCCCGGTGCCTTTCGCCCCGGAGGCCCGAGGGCTCGTGGCTGCACTGCGCGGCGAGCTCCTGAGGGTCCGCGAGCGAGAGAACAAGAGCGAGGAGCAGAGAGAGAGAGAGAGAGAGAGAGAGAGAGAGAGAGAGAGAGAGAGAGAGAGAGAGAGAGAGAGAGAGAGAGAGAGAGAGAGAGAGACAGAGACAGAGAGAGAGAGAGACAGAGACAGAGACAGAGACAGAGACAGAGACAGAGACAGAGACAGAGACAGAGACAGAGACAGAGACAGAGACAGAGACAGAGACAGAGACAGAGACAGAGACAGAGAGAGAGAGAGAGAGAGAGAGAGAGAGAGAGAGAGAGAGAGAGAGAGAGAGAGAGAGAGAGAGAGAGAGAGAGAGAGAGAGAGAGAGATAGAGAGAGAGGGAAAAAATGCATCCACTCGAGACTAACGTGGTGCGGTGGCAGCATCCGCCCGCCGACCTCCGCCATCGCCTCGCTGTTCGTAGAACAAATGGCCGACGAACCAATTTATTTACGCGGCTCTAACCGGGGACACGAAGAAAATGAAGAAGATAATGAAACGCGAGAAAATCGACGTCAACGTGAAGACGGACTGCTACATCGACGAAGAGGGCAACGCGGTCGATCTGCCACTGCTCGGTGAGTCGACAAAACGCCTGCCGCGACGCGAGCTAACGTCGGGCGCATGCTCTCTCTCTCTCTCTCGCTCTCGCGCTCTCTCTCTCGCATTCACGCATCTCGCTTTGCGACCTCGCGTAGGCGAGGTCGCGGGGGTAGCGCAGGTAGCTTGGCCGTTCGCTTCTTCGCACGTCCGACGTCCGCGACCCGCGGCGGCTCGAGGCGGCTTCGGAGGGCGCACAGGGCGACGCTTGCGCAACGGCGGCGGCGGCGGTGTCGAATGACCGCTGCAGGCGTGTGCCTGGCGCTCGAGCTGTACGAGGTCGTCGAGCTGCTGCTGGAGAGCGGTGCCGACCCGAACCGAGCCGTGAAGGTGGAGGACGCTTCCGCCGAGGCGGTGGGAGCGAGCAGCGACGAGCCGCTCTACTTTTATCTGATGAAGCACTCGCCGTCGCTCGTGTTCAAGGAGATCTTTCCCAAGCTACTCAGTGCCGTCGACCTCAGCCTCGTTGTCAAGTACAGGTAGGCAAGGTCGCAGTAGCGTCGCTTGCTGGCGGCTGCTGCTGCGGCAGCGGGATCTTTAGAGGGTCTTCAGGGTTCTTTGGAGGCAAAGACACGCCGACGACGGCCCGTCGGAGGGCGCACGCGCTGGCCGGCAAGTCTCGGTGACGCGCAACGCCCTGTGTCGGCGCCACCGATGGTCACGCGTACGTCATCTGCTTTAGCGTCGGCGTGCTGTACACGGGATACTCGCAAAACTGGCCGGACGCAATCGCACAGCATCTGATGCAAAAGGGACTCGACATCACCCGCCGCAGCGAGGAGGGCTACACGCTCCGCGATAACATATTCGTGCAGGTGCGTGGTCTCCGTGTCCGTCAGAGTGACCTAGAGAGAGAGAGAGAGAGAGAGAGAGAGAGAGAGAGAGAGAGAGGGAGAGAAAGAGAAAGAGAGAGAGAGAGAGAGAGAGAGAGAGAGAGAGAGAGAGAGAGAGAGAGAGAGAGAGAGAGAGAGAGAGAGAGAGAGAGAGAGAGGGAGAGAGACAGAGAAAGGGTGAGCTCTACTACTAGTTGGTGCAGCCAAACGGAAGGGTTGCTGACATCAGATAGCGTTTCCATCTTAGGTTGTCCCCAACGAAAGCAAGTACTCACTTTAGCTGATTTTCAGCGGAAGTTAATGGAATCATATTAGCTATAAAGAAAAACGCAGACCATATTTCTGCAGTCTAAGGCTTCCATTAAATTTTAGCTTATGCCACAGTCCGGAGGCTGCATATGTGCAGCCATTTTGCTTGGCGTTATCGGGCACCAATAGATTAGTCTGCAGGCATTGAGATCACTCGCCACGCCCTGGTGCTTACAGCGAAGTAGCTCTGCGAATGCGTAGACATTTCTAAGGCGACCGTTTTTGCTGGTGGTACTGAATAATGAATCCTGAAGTGCAGGTATGTGTGCATGCTTGACCCACTTTATTTAGGCAAGGGAAAATTTTCTAAGCCACAACTTCTTGAATATATCAGCCTAATCACTCGCAGGGAAAATAGCAAACACATTGGTGGTGCATATTTCGAAAATCGTATCCAGCGACGCTAATAGCGCGATGCTAGCTTTCAATCGCGGAAAAAATCGCTGGTAAACGATATTCACAGTACAATTTTAAAGACCTTGCATATTCATATCAGTACATAGCTGCGCTAAGGCTCAGTCGCAAAGACTCGCTCACTGGCAGACGATCGCCAAGACTGACTGCCTGTGCCAGTTTCCCACCGACGCCACATGCAACCGACCGACTCCAAAGAACTGGCTCGGAATATGCTTCATCGTTCAAGTGATGCGAACGCAAGAAGCCCGCACTAATAAACAATCATTGGGCAAGTAGGCGTTTAAAAAGAATTTAGCTGCTTAGTTGCTGACAATGCTTTTAAAACCGAGGGTTATGCATTTTAGCGAATAAACGCCAACGTGCAACGTATTTTGAGAGCCTGTTAAACGGTACATGTATAACCATGCACATTAGCAACCGTCACTAAGGATATACATAAGCACATATAAACATTAAGATTACCCAATAGCGTGTGGCCGAACTAAAGCATCGCACGAGTGGTTTACTTGCGAGGACTTGATCGGTCGTTCTTAGCAAAATGGACAGCAGCTAGTTCGCGCCAGAACTTGACCAGCCGAGTGACCTCGACCAGCCATTCCTCGCCGGGTTATACAATATAAATCATTCGCATAGCGCTCTAAGAGAACTCAATCTCTATTCACGTGCTTCACATATGCCGCGGAGCTCGAGCCCACGACCTCCTCGGCCAGCCCTCGGTCCCCCGGGGCGAGAGAGCGCCGCCACATTTAAGTGGAGGAGGCATAGCCTACAGGCAAAAATCGCGGGCATCGCGTCAAAACCGCGAAGCGTCGCCGGCGAAATGCGTAATGGGAAACTTAAAGACCATGCGATAAATGAGAAGAGCTGCACAAAGGCGCAGCCGCCGGCGATGACTTGCCAACCGGAAGATTGCCGCCATATTAAAGGAATCCAAGACTGACTGTCGCGGCCAGGCTCTTCATTTTTATTCGCTCCACTGGGGAATGAATGCCATCGCTAGGCTGCTCATTGGTCGTTAAAGCGAAGCAAAGTGCAGATTAATCAGCCAGCATTATTTACATAGCGACCGACTGGCCTTTGCGGCTATCACGCCACCTGCAGCGGCAACACAGGTTGGCAGCCTACTGCAGGATTCAAGTGCTCAAACGCGGGGAAGTGTGGGCACGGTACCCCTAATAATTGAAAGCGTCCGACAACGCAGCCCTCTCACTAGAGGATGTCGGATGAAGATTTCGGCACTTATTCACTTATTCACTATTCGTCGTACTGAAGAGTCGAGCGGTCTCGCCAAAACTATTAGCACGCTTTGAGCGAATATAGGAGAATGCCAACTGAAGTAAAGGCCTGCATCTATACGCTGTACGCTCTATAGCGTTTCCAAGCGTGCAGTAGCTACAAGAATCTACCTCCGCGGCGCGCCAGCTGCGACCGCGCGACGCATCAGCGGCTACCACGTGACACGCCAGCAGCAACCGCACCGCATTTGCCACCACTGTATCTTTTCTGGCTTCGGCTCGGCAGAAATGGCAACTACCTCGCCGCTGGTGTAAATCGTGAAACATCTTGCGTTTAATAATGACGCCGACGCCATTTACCTATTATGCACACGACCATCTTATTCGAGCAAGTAAAGCCTGTCGAATCGTGGCAAATCGTGCCGATTCAAAGATGGCGGCTCGACGAATGCGAGTATCGAGATTCCGAGCGGTGCACTCGTCACGCCCCCAGATCGTAGCAGAGGCGAGGTTTTCGTTCTCTTCCACCGTAGTGGAGCTCAGCGGTACAGCGGACGAGGCCTGTGGTCCGGCTGCAGCCGCCGAGCGGCGGCGGCCGCCGCCGCTGCCGACGCTCTCCGACATCCGCGGCGCCAGCAGCTTGAACGCCGCGGCTGCAGCCGTTGCTGCCACGTCTGCGGCGCCTGCCACGCGCTCACTCTCTGCCGCTTGCTCTCTCTTATTGTCCACTGCCCATCTTTCCTTGTCGCCGGGCTCTCCGGTCCGGGCCGCGATGGTGGATCCCTTCTTTTGGCGCTCTCGCCCTTCGAAGTTTCCCCGGCGCGTGGGCATGCTTGAGCGCGCCTGCGAGCGCAGCACTCAGCTCGCGCAGCACTCCGCACGCGAACGCGCAGCATTAGAAAACGGCGCGAACAATCGATCGCCCGACGACGAGTGCGCCGAGTTCCGGGGCTCCGCTGCACGCCGACGGAAGGGCGGCAGTTGCACCACGGCTTGCACAATTCTAAAGCAAATAAACACCAAACGGCCGCCCGTCGCCGAGCTCTTCGAGAGGACCCGCGTAGAGCGAAGCAAAGCTCGTCGACAGCGAGCATCTCGACTGCGGCGTCGGCGGCGGCGACCGGCGTGTCCGTTGAAAAGTAGAAAGCCGCTCCGCACGACGCTTCCGGTGGGGGCGGACCGCTCGCCTGTCGCTGCCTGGAGGCAGGGCTGCAGGCAGCGATGGTCGCGCTCCACCAAAGAGGAAGCGCGAACTCGCCGGCTCGAAGTCGCGCCCCGCCGATGCCGCGGGGCAGAAGAAGCCGAGGCGAGCCGCCGCCGCCGCGGTCTCGCGTCTCCCTTACGCACACCGGCTACTCTGCACCCGTCGCTCGTCCGCCAGGTGGCGTTCTATCCGAGGCGAAAGCGATTGCTCAAGCTCAACTACGTCGATCGCTACGTCATCGGCCTGGCGACCAAGGGCGACGTGGAGCAGCTGCGTAAGCTTGCCCTCAGGGGGTACACCAATCTGAACGTGTTCGACACGAAAGGCAAATCGGCGTCGTACCTTGCCAGGAAAGCCGGCCAACAGGCAGCGGCCGACTTCCTCGACGTGGCCGCGGAATACAGCGTAAGCTCGATCGGGCGGGCGGGCGCGCGCGGCGCGTCTCGACCGCAGGTCGTCGTCGTCGCGTGCTCCGCTGGCGAACGTCAGTAAAGCGAGCCTGGTGAGATATCTCAGCGGGAGCTCAATGCAAGTCGCTGATGTCCTTTGAGCGACATGTCTCCACTACGCAGCGAAGCTCATTGCTAGAGCACTGTCGGCGCGCATACGTCTGGTCAACCGTCAAAAAATAATAATTAAGATCGGCGTCTTCCAGATTCCAGTCTGGGCTGTAAACTAAGGTGATTATGCCTTAAAACTCGAATAGGCATGCAAAAAAGCGTATCGCGATATATAATAAATTTATAATTCATTTATATAGCGCCCCAAGAGAACTTAATCTCTATTCAGGCGCTTCACATATGCCTCGGGGCTCGAGCCCACAACCTCAGTCAGACCTTGGTCGGGGCGAGCACCTTAACCGCTAGACCAAACCAGATAGACAGCTGGGTGCGACATCTAGATAAAAATGCGATCCATCAGCGTTGGCGTTTTCTGCATTTTTCCGGTTAGCTTTCTTCCTGAATTGGTTGAGTTCGTAAGCTCCTTAAGGCCGCCTTATTCATTAATTTAGTTATTGATTCGTGATAGTTTAATCTCTCAGCAAATAATTGCGGCGGAAATCCCAATGAATCACTGGAAGTTCAGTAAAAGTGGGCGCGACCACAAGTCAGCTGGCTGCCAAAGAGTACTACGCAACGACATCTACTCTCCTGCTGCCGACCGTGGCAATCCTTTCCAGCCATCTTGAGCTTGCACTTCCATACTACCCATTTCCTTTACTACTCACTGCCAATCTCTCGTTTTCTCTTTCTTATTTCTCTTTTTTTGCTCACCGACCGCGCTTCAAGAAGCATCGCCGCAGGCATGGCGGGCCAGTCTGGCCATCTGGTGGGGCAGTCTGGCCATCTGGTGGGGCAGTCTGGCGGGCCAGTCTTGGCCATCTGGCGGGTCAGTATGGCGGGCCAGTCTTGGACATCTGGCGGGCCAGTCTGGCGGGCCAGTCTGGCGGGCCAGTCTGGCTTTGCGTTTGCGTCCTTTTCGAGTGGCGACGGAGCCGGAGCCAACTAGCTCCTCTAGAGCTCCGGAGGCGCCGGTCTGGGTGCAGCCGCCAGGCGGTGTCCCTCTTTGTCAGTCCGTCGTCGCTGTGACGTCGGTGGTTCACCTTCGGTGGCCGGCTCCTGCGGAACCGGTGCCTGATGGACGCTGCGGACGGGAGCCGTGCACGTCCACTATATAAGTCGGGCCTACCGCGAACGATGGCAATATCAGCTTATTTAACGGCCTCATCCGTGCAGCGGCAGAAGAGCATTAACGGCTGTCGCCATTGCTCGAAGATGGAAATAAAAAGATCACCTACTGTAGGATTCGTAACCGCGGTATCGGTAGTTAAGGGCGAGCCTCTTACCTCCCTGGCTTGCACGGCCACCAACTCGGTGTGTATGCTCTCGCAGCATCACAATCCGGAACGTCTCGCCGCCGCGGGGCTGTCGGCCTCAATCCGGAAGCTACTATCACGTGCGAAAACCTCGCGCCGCTGCCCGCGATGGCGCGCTCAACCTTGCGAGCGGCACGGGCCGGCAAGCGGTGGTGCCGGTCCTAGCCGTCTATCTTGAAGTAGCTTCTCTCGTTCCCTGCCGTTGCGGCGGCGGCGGCGGCGGCGGCGGCGGCGGCGGCGGCGGCGGCGGCGGCGGCGGCGAACCGCTGGCATCGCAGGCCGATTCGAATTCGACGTTTCGCTGCAGCATTGCAACATTGTTCGCGAAACATTGCAGCGAAGCGTCTACACGCTACACAAGCACATCGAGTCGGCCAACTTGCTGCAAGCGAAGGAGATTCTCAGCAACAACACGGCGTTCGCCTGTGACCGCACCGGGCGAAGCCCGCTGCACAAGGCCGTGCTCTACGAGCGCCGCTTCGTCATAAAGCACCTGCTCAAGGAGTACCCAGCGCTGACGAACGCCAAAGACGACGTGAGCGCAGCCCGCCGCGCTGCGCTCCCGCGAGCGCTTCCGTCTGCGGCTCTCCGCCGCGTCAGCCGCCTCCGGCGGCGGCGGTTCGGCCGCCGCGCGCCGCCGGCCACGGAGGCCAGCGGCAATTGGCCCGATCGGTTCTGCGAAAGCTTGCACGCCGCCGCCGTGCTGCTTTCGCTCGCTTTCAGTTCGGAAGGACGCCGCTGCACTACGCATGCGCGCTGCCTAGCGGCCAGGATATCGAAGACGTGCTCATGAAAAGCGGCGCCAACGAGGCCGTCCAGGACGACGTGAGTAGCGAAAGCGTTTCGGCGGCGGCCGGCGGCGGCGGCGGCGGCGGCTGCTGACGTTTCCGAGAATGCGCGAGCACTCGCTCCAAGCGGCAAGTAGGGGTCCTCCACTCAACGGTCGCCGTCGCCGGGGTTGTTTCGCGGCCGCCGGCTGTGTGGCATCGAACGCGCGGTCAATAGGAAAACCACGTTACGTCGACAGCGACATCGAGGCTGCGTCGTAACGCGCGCCTCATGCCCGCCGTCCTCGTCCGCTCGCGGGTTCGTGAGAGCCACCATCGTCTCTCTGTCACTCGTCATCGGCAGCTGCAGCCACTTTCATTTCCCCCTCTCTCTGTCTGTCTGTCTGTCTGTCTGTGTCTCTGTCTTTGCCTATGTCTCTCTCCCTCCCTCTCTGTCTCTGTCTCTCTGTCTGTCTGTCTGTCTGTCTGTCTCTCTCTCTGTCTCTGTCTCTCTGTCTGTCTGTCTGTCTGTCTGTCTCTCTCTCTCTCTCTGTCTGTCTGTCTGTCTGTCTGTCTGTCTGTCTGTCTGTCTGTCTGTCTCTCTCTCTCTCTCTCTCTCTCTCTCTCTCTCTCTCTCTCTCTCTCTCTCTCTCTCTCTCTTTCTCTCTCTGAGTGCGCTTTCGCTAAGGCCGTGCTGACCAACCCCTGCAGCAGCACTGTCGGTCGCGTCACGTCGACCCCTCGCGTGGAGCTTAACAATGACTGATGAGATATACGACCATTTTCAAAGCTGTAATTCAGTGATTAGATATCTGAAAAATATCACCCTACTTGGAGTCGCAACATACGGGCGTGCTATTGGTAGCTCAAATGAGCTAGCATCTGCTGCGGACCCTGGGCGGATGTGGGCTTGCCTGCTCCGCCGAGAGGGCCAACAATTTCACGCATACTCCTCAGAAGGGTCTTTGGGATCGCGCTAGTTAGTTTAACTTGCGTTCGTGTGATGGAGAGTAATTAAACTAATTGCCCTTGCAAAGTCAATAGCTTAGACAGCGATCGTGAAAGCGCATTGATCTGCAGGCTGCGATGAGGAAAGTCGCCAGACCTCCACCGCAAAACGCCACGACAGTTGCGAACTCGCGCGGTCGGCGTAAAACCTTCTAGCGAATTGAGTGAACCGACTAACTCGTTATGGTCAAACCAAGTGCGGCTCAGAAATTGGAAAGTTTAATGCTCAAGATCGGCTCTACCGGCACATCTATCTCCCGTAGCATCAACAAGAAACCTAGGCATCTTGTTCCCGTAGTGAACTTTCACTATACGACCACATTAGCTCCGCCGTCAAGTCTGCCTGATTTCAGCTACGTAGCACTGCAAAAGATCTGGCCTGCTTGACAGGGACGTTAAATTTGAATAGGTCCATGCATTCGTGACATTCCACTTGACTTCTGTAACTCACTAATTTCTGGTCTACCGACGTGGCCAATCAGGCGCTTACAGTTGATGCAAAACTCGACAGCTAGGCTTGTCTGTCGTGAGCGTTACACCACTTCTCGCCAACGTGCACTGGCTCTAAATCAAATAGAGTATCTACTTCCAGGTTCTATCGCTCACTTTCAGGTCCCTTCATTCTCTGGCTCTAGCCTACCTGTCAGAACTACTCCCCCACCAGGCTAGACATAACATCTAGTTTTCTGAACTAAATCGTTTAACCATACATCTTTCAAACCTTGAATCCTTTAGTGAGCGTGCCCTTAGTTTGGTTCGTCTGCTTCCAAAACTTGGAAGTCACGACCGACTGACGTCATGGCGTCCCCTGACTTGAAGAAATTTAAAAAGGAGCTAAACACACCCGTTTCTCACAGCAGTTACTGGGCCCTTGCAATTTGTTCTTTGTGTGTTCAAGCGTTCTGGCTCTGCACATAGTATCACTAACCAGCCACTTTGAGTTGGCTGGGGGGGGGGGGTTAAGGTACTTGCATTTAACGACCAACGTCAAAGTGCTTAACTTTACGAGTGAGGTCGTGGGCTCAATCCCTGCGGCATATGTGAAGCGCCTGGATAGAGATTCGTTTCTGTTAGGGAAAAATGAATTACATTTTTAATTTACTTTTCAATCACATTTGCATGCTGTCTCTAAAGTTTTTATGCTTCTTGACACTGCATGTTATCATTAACCGTGTGATATTGTGATTTTGCATTTGTAAAGTACCGAGAGAGATTTATTTCTGTTAGAGCGCTGTACAAATGTTTACTTATTAAAGTGCAATGGAAAGCCTTGGAGGATGCTGTAGCTGCCGCAGCTTTGGCGCAGCTTTGCAGCTTTCTCAGTCTTTCTGCTAAATCTGTTCCAGCTGCTTACGCGTGACGACAATCGTCGGGCGATTGCACTTTTTAGTTTGGAAGAACTGCGATGGACTACAAAATTAGAACGGACGAGAACTTTTTAGACCAGGAGAGGAAAAAGAATGGCGCGATGAACATATACCTGCTGGAAGTCTACATCAATATAGCAGACGGAATTATTGAGGACGACTTTGATCTCGTCCGAGGTACGGCCGCGCTAGCACCTCGTGCCTCAGGCACCGGGTCTTGCTGGTCTCCCAGCAGCTTCCTTGCTGGGTGCACGCCGAGACCACCGCGTATCGACGCTTGAGCCTGTGGTCGAGGACTCAAGCGCCACCACATCCCCATCTCACGTGACCCTGCGGTGACGTCACCTCCCATCCATCGACCCCCCCTCGGGTAGGGTGGGGATTAGCTTCTGCAGCAAAAGTTCAGCGAGTGTCCTGCGGCGTGCGACTGACTATGAGCTCAACCATACGTTGCCACCTTTAATCCTTGCTGATTGGTGCTTTTTGAGCAGCGCCTACCGTCTCGCCAGGGCATCTCTGGCGACGGCATGCACTGCATTGGCTTAGGATTACCTCATCCTCAAAGGTTTCTGCAGGGCGATGCCGACGAGCAAAAGTCATCCGGGAGCCTTTAAAGTATGGAATACCTACCCGAAGGATATGTATGGACGGCAGGATGTAAGGATGGCATTAAATTTTCTAAAACTAAACGATGATAAAACTAACTTACTAGTTATGGGCAAACCTATTGTTATTCAGAAATTGGAAAGGCTGACTTTCAAAATTGGCTCTGCCAGCATATCTCCAGTTGCATCAGCTCGAAATCTAGGTGTCATATTCCAAAGCGACCTCTCGTTAGACGACCACATCAGCTCCACAGTCAAATCAGCCTATTTTCAGCTTCATAACATTGCTAAAATTCGGGCTTGTTTAGATAAGGATACCACGTCCAAGTTGGTCCATGCATTCGTGATATCCCGTCTCGACTTCTGCAACTCACTGCTTACTGGCCTACCAGCATGTGCGATCAGGCGATTGCAGCTGGTGCAAAACTCTGCAGCTAGGCTTGTCTGTCGTGAGCGTCGCAGTTGCCACATTACACCACTTCTCGCCGACCTGCACTGGTTACCAGTCAAGCAACGGATTGACTTCAAGGTTTTGTCGCTCACTTTTAGGTCTCTTCATTCTATGGCTCCAGCCTATCTTTCAGATATACTACCCCATCAGGCAAAGCATCGGACCACCCGCTTTTCGGAATCCAACAGTCAACAAATACCTCGTACAAACCTTAAATCTTTTGGAGACCGTGCATTTAGTTCGCATCCTCCCAAAGCCTGAAACTCCCGCCCGACCTGCGTCAGAACATCCCCTGACCTGACCACATTTAAAAAGAACTTAAAAGCACACGTATTTAGGACAGCATTTAGTGGGTCCCTGTGATTCGTCCTTGATGTGCTTATGCGTGCTGACACTGTGCATGCTGTCACTAACCAAATTTGCATGCTGACCCTGTGCATGTCACCCCTAACCATGTTATTCATTTTGTTTATTTTTTTCAAGCATGATTTTACTCACCATTCAATCACATTTCCCTTTGCAGCAAATGTAAAGTGCCTAGAGAGAGATTGAGTTCTCTGAGGGCGCTTTATCAAGTGAATTATTATTATTATGTATTTGGTCCGCTTCTACTTGAAATTTCCACTCGTCTTTTTGAGGATAATATGACAAGCCAAAGCCCCAGACTTTCATTTCCATGTAGACGACGCACAGCTAGACCCTGTATCTATGCGTTGATCACTCGCTGCTTTCCAGGTACGTCAAACTCTCCCAGCTACCGCGCAGCATGCAGAAAGCCCATCTCAAATTTAAAAACAGCTAACACACCAAGGTTGCTATGGGCATGTTTAATGTTACTCAGAAATTGAAAAACTCCAACCCTTGCATTGGGCTCGACCCGCATACCTTGTGTAGCGTCTTTAAGCGATTTGGGTGTCCTGTGACGATATACACTTTCATCCGATAACCAAATCAGCTCCACAGTCAAGTCTGCCCATATAAAAAAAATGTATTGTTATTTAGCCTCCGCCTTTGCGGAAGTCCGGCGAGCTACCGGGGTTTCGAGGAGGGTCTAGCGGAATTGCAGAGCGACTCGAGAGGTTTGCTGATAGGCTAGACCGACGAGCGCGGGTTAAAGGTCCGGCGGAAAGGGGTGCTGTCCATTAAATAGCGATTCCATTAGAGAGGCTCTATCCTATCCGAGCCGCTCTGGGCAGCTCGCCAAAGGGGCGCGACTTCGAGGAGATACACACACGCGCACACGCGCACACGCGCGCACACACACACAAACACACACACAAACACGCGCGCACACACACACACGCTCGCGCGCGCGCACACACACACACATATATATACATGTATATATATATATATATATATATACATGTATGCACCGTTTTATATTTATATATATATCCATTTGAGTTCCATTTTATAAATAAATCAATTTTATTTCCATTACATATATATATATATATATATATATATATAATTGCATGCACCCTCTTATAAATACATAAATACACACACATATTAATATATAAACAAGAAGATATATCAAATTTTTCTACCCACACTGCCCTAAAGGTGCGACTTCAGGCTCTCCAAATGGGTACGTGCATTGCTTTTTTAATGTGATCCTTAAAAATACTTCAGGTGCGGAGCTCGTAGGCCTCGGCGCTTAGCTTCAGGCTCAGCACTCAAAGCGTACTTTGCTTTAAAGTAAGATTAAAGTGGCCCATTAGCAGGTGCACCATTGATTCGCTGTTGCCCGTTCGTTGCCACTAGTGCCACCAGGATGACCAGAGGGATGATAGAAAGCTTTCCGCGGTGAGTGAGCCGCATTAAGTCCAGAGTCACTGTGCAACCATGGGATCAGCGCCAAAGGATGCTTCTAGAACCGCCCTTCACCCCAGCTACGACGGGGTTACTAGGTTACGCTCTGATCTGATTAGATCGCCAGCTGTAGCCTCAGTGCGCTCAGTACAGTAGCGACCTGCGAGTGATTGATTGCTGAAATTGCCAAAGGATGGTCCAAAGGATGGTAAGGTTGAGCCATTTCATTCGTGGTCTCACTAAATCTCGCACTGTGACACCGCAGAGGGGTCAGGGGGCGGAGGGGACCGCAATGGGGGGGGGGTGAGCGTGCGATAGTTGCAATTCCAAATGGCCTACTCAAGCCCGTCACGTTAAGTGTTGCGAAAAAACCCTACTTACCATAGAGAACCAGCTGTTTTCGCAGAAAAATTATCGAGAATACTGTAAGCACCACTGGCCAAAAAATGAATGCATCCCTAAAACCTTGGCCTAGCATATGCACAAGGGAACTGCGTCAAGAGAAGAAGCACCATAAGAGCAGTCGTGTCTGTGTAGTCATGACTACATGCGCCGAAGAATGCACATCTGATTTCAGCTTATGCTAAGTATTGAGGGCATGATAGTAGATAGTGCGTGGCTTTACTCGCCGATGGCATTCGGTTTCCGGATAGTTTAGGCCAATGTTTATTTCTCAATGCTTTAATCCGGGCAGAGGGAGGCCTGCGGCTGACGTTCTAAGGACTAGAACGTGCGAGCAGGTGTTGAAAAAAAATGGAGAGATGAAGCTTCCAGCCACAAGCAATGAGCAATAGACAGAGCTGGTTTGTCCCAATGGTTAAGGTGCTCGCCCAGTTCAAGGTTTGTCCGAGGTCATGTGCTCGAGCCCTGCGGCACATGTGAAATGCCTGAATAGAGATTAAGTTCTCTTAGGGCGCTAAAAAAAGGAATTATACATATATGTATGTATAATAGACAAAAAGCTCAACAGCGGGCTTGTAAAGGTCAAGGAATGACCAATCAATAAAAACTCTCGGTTCGTAGTTTTATCCAATTGTATAGCAAAACGCTGTTGGATACTAATCACATTTTTTGCAGTGACAATGCTTTACGGGTTGGTTTAGAATTTAAGTTTTGCAGATAGTTTTCTTTAGTATTTGCACGTGGAATGAAATTCCTACCGTTACTTACCTTTACTTAAGAGAAAACCGGAGACTGTCGCCAGATCTCAAATATAAAAAACCTAACAATTCCTTAAACGTATTTAATGAGAATTGAGCATTTTTTGCTCAAGTAGCTCGCAGCTATTTTGCTAATTCTACTTTGAGTCCGATTTCCCGACTAAAAAGACAGCAACAATCCGGTGGTTCAAGAAACTCCGGGATGCGACAAGCATGTCATGTTTCATAGGTTCACTCCCACTGCCGCACTATCTTCATCCCTGATACGCGTCCCTGACCTTGACCTGTTCGCAGCAAGTTGGATACTCTTACGTGCGAGCGAGCAGAGGCATCTGCGAGCAGAACGTTTCGCGAGCAAATCTTTTCGTACGCGTCTTAACGAGTCGCCGCTGCCTCACCGCTGCAGACACGAGGGATGATCTCTTTGAGGACGTCAAGCTCGACCAGGTGACGGAGCACATGTTCAAGCCTGCCGGTGACACGCCGCCCTCGTTCCTGCAGCTGTGCATTGACTACAAGAGAGAGAACATTGCCCGATTCATGCTCAACTCTGGACTCAGCGACAACGCCACGGTGGCGGTGCGGGGCGCGCGGCCGGGCGCGCGCGAACTGCGCTCTGCACACTGCGCTCTGCCGGCGCCCGGAACGCAGCAGCCGACTACGACGACGGGGGCGGATTTCCGCCCCGTCGTCGTCGTCGGCTGCTGCGCACCGTGCTGCGCGCACGGTGGAAATATAAAGTTCTAGAAAGTTCTAGCCTCCGCAGGGGTCGAGAGGCTGGAACTTCGAGAACCTACTGAGAGCGACTGCGGCAGTAGAGGTTCGACAGCTTAGTACGCTGGTACGCTGCGAGGCTTGCAAGGAGGGAAGAAGAGCGTGCGCGACGGCAGAGACGTGTCACGTGTCGTGACGCGCGCGCGGCGCTTGAGTCCCAGTATTGGACGAGTCGCCACAGGCTGGCGTCGCACGATGCTGGTTCTAGCCGAAGCGCGTATCGCACGTGCTATAATTATCGACGGCATACGATATTCTCCACGGAAACGCTTTAATTCGCTTAGTGATGTGCATCTCAGACGTCATCCTGTCCTTGGCTTTGTCGGCGAGTCTGCACGAGGGTCTATCGTTATGCGCTTTACATTCGGGGTTCTCTTGCTTTTGAAACTTGCAGGGGCCCGCTATTCGGTGTGATTAACGATGTGACGCGTTTGAAGTTTAAAGTTCAAAATGCACGCTCGGACCGACCTTTGGTTAGAATTCGCCTCTCGGCTATGCGAGTCCGCACTCAGTCATTCGTTCATTCATTCATCCTCGGCCGTGTCCGTGCCGTGCTATATTTCAGTGAAATTAGCTCGCAATGTCTGCCGCACTTCGTCAGCATTGTAGCCTAAAGTGTTCCTTAAACATGATGCACTTTTTTCCTCTGCAGCATTCGCTTCTCAAAATTACTGCTCGAGAGTGAACTGCGAAGCGAGGAAGAAGTTAGGGTCACACAGACTTTCAGCGACCGCTTAAAATATGCCGCTCTCGTCTTTCTTGAAGCGCGCTTTAATTTGATGCTGCACTAATTCGCGCTCTATTTCGCAATTCCGACGACGCATTCCCGTGCGTTAAGCATTTTCGCCTTGCATTAAGCATGTGCTTATAGATACTGACGGAAATGCTCTGGACACTGCTCTCCTAGCCAAACAAACAGCCGCGCGCCTGCCTCAGCGCTCTAAAGGTGCCCCGTGGCGGCGGGCAGGGCCTCGTGGCGCTGCGCAAGTCCACGGGCATTGACTCTTCAATTCGTTCAAAGCGCACAGCGTTCCGCGAGCTCTGTCGACGTGACTGCAGGACTGCGACGCCGCCTAGAAATGAGAGACGGCGCCTCGGCGAGACGAGGCCCGGTTTGGACTTATGCATTCGCGCTCAAAAAGCAGAGGCTGTTGCGTGAAACCAGCGCCTCGGCATTTTTTCAGTTTGAGAAAGTCGCGATGCCGTTCACCGAGGCCATCGAAAAATGTGGCATGATGCGACTAAAGGAGTACATTGCAAGAAAGGTAAGTTCGTCCAAGAGCGACGGCGGCGGCGGAGGCGGAGGCGGCGGCGCGTTTCCTCGGTGCCTTCAGAGGAGACATCTCACGGCTGGGCCGCTGCCTCGTTTGCACTGCCGCTGATGAATCAGTAGAGCGCTCGTGAAAACGCCGTCGCGCGTACAGCCGACACTGGCCAGTGCCCCCGTCCCGGCCCGGCTGCCCTAGAATCGTTTCCCCTGACTACCCGCGCGTCGTGCTGCTTTGTCGTCGCGAAGCGTTGGCGCCGAAATTGCCGCACGAAAGATGGCTGCCGTCGTTCGTCTCGAGAGATCGCGCGCAGGCAGACGGCGCAGTCGCGTCCGCGACAGCGCCAGTCTTCGAGCCGTCGTCGAGTCCTCGAGCACGATGTCACACGGAGGCTGGCCGCTCCGCGTTGGAGCCGGGTGGCCGCTCGCGAGTCGGGGGGGGGGGGGGGGTGGTGGGAGGAGGGGAGTTAGGGGGCTGAGCATGCCGACGTTTCGCAGGAGGGCGAGTCGACTCTTTCTTACTTTGGATTAGTAATCAACCCCATTGCTTGCTCGTTTCGCAGCGGCTCGAGAACGGGGATGATGGCGAGCTGCGATTCAAGAAAGCCGAGGAGGCCATTCGCGGCGGCGGCGGCGGCGGCGGCGGCGGCGGCGGCGGTGCCGGCGCCGGCGGCTCGATGATCGTCGCAAGCGGCGGAGAGTCACGTGACGCCAAGGCGGCGGGGGCGGAGCGCGGCGGCGGAGGCGGCGGAGCAAACGGCCATGGCGAGCACGGGCCGAGCGAGCAGCCGAGCAAGTCGTGCTCGCTGCTCTAGCGCGGGCGTCAGCGGTACGACGAGGCGGCGGCAGCGGCAGTGGACGAGGAAGGGAGGCGGACAGCGGACAGCAGCGCGGCCGCAGCCCACGATGTCCGCCGCGACGCTCGGATCGCTGCGGCGACGTCGCTTTTGGCCGAGCCCGGAGCGGCGCGAGCCGGCGCGGCTCGGCTCGCGCCGCTCCTGCGACTGCCGCTCGAACGCTGCCGCCGAGCGCAGCCGACGGCAGCAGCGAGAGCGAGGCTGAAGCGGCGGACGCGGGTTTCGTGCTGCGCCAGGAAGAGTCGCAGCTCGACCACGTGGTCGAGTGTGGAAACGAAGCGCGCGCCCGCGCCCGAGAGGCGTGGCGGATCTGGGCGAGTTTGTGCGAGCAACCGGCCGGTCAGCCGGCCGGCTCACGCGATGACGCTGCTGCTTACTGAGGCTACACCGAGCGAAAGCCAATTGCTGCGGTGCGCATGCTTGAAGTCAGCATATATTTTTTCTCAAATTCGGCGAGCCACCTGCTCTTTCTTATGGAATGCATACAGCAATATTTCGTGCCCGTGAGATGAATGAAATAAACTGCGGGACACTTTCGCGCATTTAAAGAAGCTGAAAACTTCAGAGAGCGATGGGAGCATTTTCAACGCTAATAGCGCTTGTTGTTTGTACCTTCTCATAAGAATATACCAGTAAATGCAGGTAAGTGTACCTGCCTGCAGGTCCGTGCTGTAGACAGAGCAGTTTATGCAGTGGCTGTCACGGAACTCCAACGTAACTGATTAAAATAAGAGACTCATAGAAAGGCTTCCTTTCCTTATTTTATGCGCCCATTTCACCAGATACCTAAAGAAGAAGTGTGACAGAGGGAAAGTGTATTATTACGAGTCTAAAGTAAGTGATTCGCACGTGAGCCCTATGGTGGTAACCAGGGTGACCGAATTTCCGCAAGTAGAATCACAATTAATTATTTATTTTACAGATAGCTGCTCTAAAAAGTATAGCGTTTTGAAGTTGAAAACGCCGTTGACCTGATTCAGGAGCAGCACCGTCAGAATCACGTAGAAGAAATCTGAAGAACTTAGTGCGCAAGAGCTCAATGAAAGGATGTACGCTACGGTTGGCTATAATGACGATATAAAAGATGTTAGCAATGCTGTTCTTATTAGCGCAATGGAACTAGCGTGCAAGTTCTTGGAAAAATTTCCCGGAAACTTCATTGCCACCCGCTGGTCTGAAAAGATTATGCAGGAGGTCCAGAATCGCGGCGCCAGTACTAGCCTGGGTAGTATCGCTGATAGCAATGACGAAGATTCTGACAATATTGGTGCGCCGTTGGCGGCGGCATCCGATATGGCGCAGACTCGTGGCAGAAAAAAAGAGAAACAGCGCAGAAGGCTGCTCCGGGCGTGCAGATACGCTCTGTGGGGTGCCCGAAGAAGGCACAAGCGGTTGTCCCAAATCAGCCATCAATCTTGAGACATTTCTCAAGAAAATTGGCTCAATTTTCGTGATTGAGCCCTGGATTCTTGCCATGGATCTGGTCAGCCGCTGCCTACTTGCGAAATAAAAATAATCGTTTTCGAAATCGCTGTCTTTCTGATGACTAATAGAACTCGACAAGCCCGACATTTTTAGCCTATTTTCATGTAACTTGGACCAATATTCAGGTAGTTATCGCAGTCCGCGCGCACCCGGGTTACCATAGTAACCCGGGTTACCGCCACCGGGCTCATATGTCGCCCTATCGTCAAAACTGCAGGCTAGTCGTCAACAGTTGCCATTACACCGTCAGCAGAAATGGCTTCACTGGTTATCATGCATCTTTGGAGGATAAATAGTCTGTAGGTATATAGGTGGCTAGATACATGCACAAACAAGGCATTAATTTAGCTTAAGTGCTTTGCTAATGATCGTGATCGCCTGGTCAATTCTTAGTGGTTTCGACGTAACTTCCATTAAGTTGGGGTTGCATGTTTAAACGCCACCAGACGCTTTGTTAATATTCCCGAGAGTTTACGCTGTAATACCGTACAAGTGGGAATTCTTTTTGAGTTTGTGAAGGCATGCGTCACTGGAATCGTTTCACGGCTGCTGCAGGAGTTTGACTTCGCGAGTTTTTTGTTAGGACTGCTATTAGGCTAAAAGGTTTCTGGGGGATTACATATACGGCCTTTTAAGAGAAATAATGGCTTCCAGGAAGGTAAGAAAGAGGCTTAGGTAGATGTGGAGACAATCCAGGAGGTTCTAGATTTTTCTGAGATGTTTCAAAAATCTCTCGAAGCCTTCAGTAACAAAAATTTCTATGATCTATCCGCGAAATGAAATAGAAATTGCAGATGAGTCTCAGTGAAAAGAAAAGTGGTATCCAAGAAAATTCTCAATTTACAACTACTGACTACGAGAAAGTACTGTCCTTGACAGACTAATAGCCTTAGATGGCAGGGCAGTTGGAGGTAATGAGCAAATTTATATATTTCATAACTACGCCTAACAGGCAGATTGATAATATAATTAACGCTATCTGTATCCGTATTTTTTAACTTACCAAGTGCAGCCCCAACTTGCATTCCCTGGTGATGTATTTTTACCTTTAACACCATGCAGACTTTTCTTGGCTCACAAAATACTCATCTCGTAAAATTTCCGCAGTGTAAAATGTAAAAATACATCCTCACGGATATATACCTGCAAACTTTTTCTTGAGCTGGGATTTATATAGATGAATACATTTTATTTAAATAAACAATTTTACTTTATATAATAAATTATGAATTTACCAAGTAACTTTGATGATCCTAAGCTTTTGAAACGGTTATCATCAAATGGATGTATAGGAAAATTAAATTCTTTCATTTTTTAGAGTTTTCAAAGGACATTTATATTTTAGATAAAAAAGAAAGAGAGTTTTAGTGCATGTATTAATAAACTTAAAGCCTATAAAATTGTGTTTTTTTTAATTCTTTTTTATTGAGGGGCATAGAAATAAATTAAGGAATGCCATTGAAAGATGTTTTAAAATTGAACCAAAATGATTGTTTGATGAATGGATTGATGTAAAAAGTGTGTGAAATGAGTACAGAGTGTCGTAGTGATTACAGTTATAGAAGATTTTCTAGTTGTTGTGTTACTAGTTCACAAGGCCAATAGGATTTAAGAATAATATATAAACATTGTATATTCAAAATTAAACAAAAGAGTTTTTTCTAATATATATGGATCAATATGACAAGTTACAGATAATTAGAATTAGAATGTTATTAAACTGCACTGAATCTAGAAAACTTATTAAAGAAGTACAAGTATTCCGATATTCCATTAGATGTCATTGATTCCGTAGTAAACAGACCCTGCTACTTGTTATATTTCTTACATAAATGCAATTGATAAAGAATAATAATGAAAACCTTGTAGGTTTTGAATTCAATTTCTAAATATTTTGCAACTACTGGCTCAAATACTTTTCAAAATACCATTGGTGCATACCTTATTTCCCTTCGGTTTGATAAATATTTTTTAATTTTCTGTGTGCCAGTTTTTTCAATATATAAATCAGTCTGATCCTCAAATATCGCATCACATCATAACACACAATATATCTCTGATCCACCAATATTTAGGGTTATTGATTTTTCACACTTATCTTAACCTTGAACAAGTTGGTTTGTTAATAAAACATTTTGTTGTTAGGAAATATTAACATTACTCAGAGTAATTGTTTTCATACACCCACGAGCCCTCCATCTATGTGAATTGTGAACTGTTACCGTTTGAAGTTAACTCATCAGTGTTCTCACATATCGTTAGGAAGTGAACCGTGATAATAGTCTGAAACTCTTGCTGCTGCTTGTGGAATTAATTCATACTATTCGATAATAACATCAAATCTTGTAGTGTTTCTAAATGTTTGATCATTACAATGGTAATTAATTAAATGTATTGGGTATAAAGTTACCTATTCTGGATATGTAACACCTACTGGGTCTCTAACTTCATTAAGTCCTAAGAATTTATTTCTAAACTTTGTGAAATCTAGGTACTCTGTTGAGCACTTTCCATCTTATGATAGGTACTTCTAGTAACACATGGATAAGTATTAGATCCATTTGCAAGTACACATACATTCTTAAAATTAAAATAATTATATGTGCATAGTTTTCAAGTATAGAAACCGTATTTATCAAAACCACGGAACCGTATTAGTCAAACCATTTCGCAAACAAGGGTAAGCCATCTAACTTCATCAGTAGTGTTTTGTACTGAACAAGTTCTAGTGTAATTTTAATTCCTGGTTAGTATTATTTAGTGTCATGTTTTAATATCGTCTAACTTTATAGTTAAGTTGAGTTTCTTTCCTCACTCACTAGAAGTTTCTGCTCGGCTTGTTTCAATACTTAGTCCAGGCGTGTTACATGGTACCATTAGTCTCATTTTGGAAATATTTATTGAAAGCATTACAAACACGATTTCCAGCATTAGCAGGTAAAGCTGGAGTTATTCCTCTGGTCAGAAGTGTATTAACTCTATCAGATACAGCTCCAGATGCTCCAGTCATTATAGCAGCATAAGAAAATCGTCCAACTATTGTATTATCAATTGAAAATGAAATATTATATAAGAATCTCTTCATATCTGCTCAGAATCCTAATACCTTGCTAGTGGTAATGAGATACTAAATATTCCATTATTATCACCTAGAATATTTTTAAGTGTTTTTCTGTACATAAAACCAATGTTAGAGGTTTTTGCTCCAGATGCTGCAGGACTAGTGTTATTTTTTATTACAAATGTACATATTATCTATAGAACTCGCTTCATATTTCTTTCATCCAGTAGCTGGAACTTCCGTTGGTTGCACTCTTTTGGATAAGTAAAAAGACCCTTCGGCATTGTTACTCTTCCGACTCCTTGAGTTTTCTATTTCTTCAGAACCTAGTCTTACTTTCATTGCACTAAACATCCAAGCACCAGCATTTTTAACCAACCCAACTCCCAAGCCAATAGGTGCTGCATATGCCCCATTAGCAGCAGTCGGCAATTTAATTTGCCCTTCTAGAACTGGATATGAATCTAGTAATACATAGCATTTATTTTGTTCTGCAGGCACTGTACATTTTATCTGTTTATTTTCAATATTTTCAAGTTCATTATAATTAGTATAATTGGCTTGAAGAATTCTCGATACTGATAATTTCTTATCGGATATGTCGGTAATAGAGGATTGTTTAATTCAAAAATAGTATCGATTGGGCACTTGCCATTTCTTCTCTATACAAAAGCGGTAATTACTTACTATTTTCTCTGAAAGCATAATCCTGCTCCAATTTTTCTATTGTTCTATCGTACCCATTATGTCTAGGTCTTGGGACTACAGATTTCTCTTGTATAACTTTCTCAAGCTCTTTAAAGGCTTTTGGATCATTCTCTTTTAATGCTTCAGAATAGTCTTGAATATCACTGTCTATTTCTATAGTTTTTACTCTTTGCTTTTTACTTTTTTAGGTTAAAAATCATAGCATTTTTAATGCGTAAGTTCATTTCGTTTATCTTGCGATTATATTCTGTCTTTTTTTACGACGTTCGTATTTCTTATTTTTATTTTGTCTCTTCTCTTCCGCTCTATTATCTAGTTCTCTTTTATTTGTCACTTACTCCTGGTCAAGTTTTTCTTTTTAGTTTGTAGTTCAGTAAGCTTTCTTTGCTGACATACCTAAATTCCTTCGTTTGCTATGTTAACACACATACTAGTCGCTCTAGCGATAACAAGTGCAACTTCTCTTTCTCCATCTATTGTTTTATCAAGTACACCTGATCCATATTTTCCTCCAGTTATCTTATGATTCCATTGTCGAGCGTAGCTTTCCATCTATATATATATTATTTAAACACTTCTATAGTAATTATTAAATCTTTTAATATTACAAATTTTACAAAATTTATCTTTTTATGTGTTAAGTTAAAAGCAGCTGAGTCAATCGGATTGATGTCTCCTCTAGTGGGTAAAAGCAATGTATTTGGAATTTGTGGGTCTACTCCTTCTCCTAGATTTACATCTGCAATATCAAATAAATACAACGAATTACACTTAGTAAGAAATCCACTTTTTTCTTCCAAGTAATTCATAGCAGGATTAGCTAAATCACAATTTGTATTAATTCTGCTTACTCCATTTTTATGTACTATTATAATTCGGTTCCAAGCTTAATATGTTCCAGAGAAGTACATCCCTTTTTCAATTCCTTTATAAGGAGTACCTTCTAAATTAATAGGATCAAACAATCCTTGATTATTCGAATTAAATTCAAGCGTGTCGCCTATACTTTCTGTAACACCGGAAGCATTACTGCCTAAAGTACCACATTGTCACCGAATACCTACACTATTATTTTATCATCTGTATCCGTGGAAAAGCCAATTCCAAATTCATCATTACCTCAGGCAGGATCTTAATAATCATCATAAGTTATGGCACTTCCTCCCATCGCTTATCCGTCATAATTTGTATTTTTTAACCCATAGTTTCATAAATTTACTATTGGTTGGCATAACAATAGCCCTGGCTTATTACAATACATATCTCATTAGAATCAGTTATTGATCTCATACACCAAAGCATGTCATTTATACCTGCCGTTACGTTAGATATAGTTTTACTGGTGTACATAAATTTTATCTGACGCAGCCCTACTTTATTATATCCTCTTTCTTATAAGATTATTGAAGGAGATCGTGTTTTCGTTGAACCATTAGTGGTTCCCCGTTATTCTTATTGACATCTCTTAAATTATATCAGGTGGTATATATTATATCTCAGATGGTTGTCTTAATGCTTTAAGACTTTCAGTGGAATTTTTATGTGTCATATGCAGCAGGTAGTTTAGGTCGTACTTTTATTAGATTATCTAGATTAATATTACTTGAGTTATTTGTTGATTTTCTGATACTCTTTGATCCATATGAGCTTCTGCACTATCTTTGGCAGCAAACTCTGCTTAAAGCCTCTGCATCTCCTGATCATTCCGAAGTTTTGTTTCATCTCTTAGATCGTGAAGATTTTGGATTTTTTCTCATAATCTAATGCTTCTTGCACTCTACCATGGTATGCAGGTTTTTAGAAGTAAATATTTCCGTTACCATCTATATGCTAGTGTCTTTATCATTAAATATTGTTATTATCTATTTTTCAGAAGAATCTTCAGTCCAAAATCGCTCTTCTTATTCCATCTTTGTTTAGTCAATCACAAAATATCTAAAAATATTTCGCGAGCTAGAATTTACCCAATCCCTAAGTATTCTTTAGTAATTATCTCCAACGTGTGCATCTAATATAGTTAATATCAGTAGCATTTAAAAAATTATTAACAGTTATATTTTTTCTGATTTCTTTATGATGTATGTTAGTGAAACCTCGTGAAAGATAAAAATATATGTAGTCCTTTATTCCTTGCACTATTAAAGCAATCATATTTGAAGCAAGAATTTTTGTTTGATCTCCAGTCATCCAAAACAACTACATTCCTTACAATTTATTAACGAATCAACTTCTAGCATTCTATCTATCAAAACACAAGCACCTTTAGCCATTCCATCTGCTATCCTTTTAAGTCAACGATTTTGATCAGGACTAGAAGCAACTTTAGCGCAAGTATAATAACTTAGCATTCCATGGAATGTTTAGGGGTTTAGCGTTTACTATTGCAGTGGCCATAGCAAGAAGACGAAAGTACAAGGTGCCCTTTACTGGTATTTCCACTATGCCCACTGGACGAACGACACACTGACTCTGTTATAGCTCGGCTAAGAGTACCATTTTCTGAGCTGCCATAGTTATTCGTGCTTCTGCGGTGCTTTTCATACTGAAAATGTACATGTGTGTGTGTGTGTGTGTGTGTGTGTGTGTGTGTGTGTGTGTGTCTGTGTATTTGAGCTCGTGCACAGTGCTGCCAAGAAACCACCTCTCAACCTTGGAATCAAGATACAATCTCAAATATTTTAGGGTTATGTAAACTCCCGACAAGCATAATTTCATAAGAACATATAATTTGCGTGGGTTAGAGAAATAACTAAGAATGGCGAATGCTGCCACGTTAGTTTGCTTACCAGGTGCGAAAAAACGAAATGAGTGCGCTTTTGCAGTTTTTGTAGCACCTTCTGGCTTCCGAAATATTCGTCATTTTGTTAAGATGTTTCTGCAAAGTTGGTCAGAATACTGCCAGGTTAGATTTTCTGGATGAGCCAAGCGTACCCCTCTCTAAAAATGCACGCTAGAGACAAAATCCACCATTTTCTCAATATGAATAGAAGCAGTTATACTGCATACTGCTATTGATCAGACATGAGTAAAAAAGATGATAATTATAAGATAATAATAATAATGTCTTACATAACTCCCGAAGAGAACTGCATCTCTATTTAGGTTTTTCATAACTGCAAAAGAAGCCAAACCAAAGATTCAATCGCAAGCGCACTATTTTTTCTAAGCAAGCATGCAAAAACGCACGGAACGATATTTAGGGCTCATGGCCAGGATTCTTAGCAAGCAGCATACACCGAATCGTAACCCAATCGTTCGCAGACAAGCACTCAAATTACTCAAGAAAATGGACAAGTTAATTGGAGTCCTATACACAATCTTTTCACTCTTACCCTGATTGTCATAATTTAAGCAGTCTCGCTATGTTCAAATACTCAAAAGGGCAATTCACTCAGACGGAGCAAAGGCTGTATAGAATATGTAGATTTTAGCTTTTTTATGATTTTTGTCAAATCAGGAGATGACATGATGTTGGTCAATTTCCTACGTAGTCTTAAACCACGTGTGACCCTGTATCTGTGCGTGTGGAAAAACAGGCGTCGCAAACCTTGACCACTCCTGGAGAAAAACAATGCACGGGTTTATTATATTGTTTATTACAGCATTTGGCGGGTTTTGTGATTCGTCCTTCATGTGCATGTACCTGCTTAAACTGTGCCTGCTCCTTGCGGATGCTATCACTAATAATTTGGGAATGGTTTCTACACAGCATCTGTAGAGTTCCCAGAAAGAGATTCAGTTCTCTGAGGGCGCTATAAAAATGTATCATTACTATAGAATATCCAATTAATTATTAGCTGAGACTTTTCTGACCACTTGGTCCTAGAAAAAGTGATCTGATTAGAACTTTCAGTAATGGTTCTTTATGATCAGTTTCTCGATCTTGTACAAAGTTAAGCGCTTGAACTTTGAGAGATATTGTCTATACAAGAAACAAATGTTTATTTTATAGGAAATGAATATTTACTGTCTTAAATGCCTACGGTATAACGGCGATCTTTATGAGGAACATACCAAAACCCAGAACCTAGTGATGCAAGAGGAATGATGAAGGCAATCTATGTAATCTATAAACGTAAAAAACCAAAGTTTGTCGAGCTAAGATCTGCTGAAGTAAGTGGTTCTAGAGTATTATCTCATTGACTTAAATCAAGTTCCGGAATATTATCTTAGGGACGATTCAATAAAGATAAAGCTAATCATGGACTTAATTAAAGCTGTAAATAAAATAAGTATTAAAAATGTCCCATGAAGTTGATAATTTATCACAAATGATTTAGATTTCAGAAGAGTGTCAGATAATCAATACATAAAAACTTGATGAAAAATATATCACCAGAAGGTAGTTAAAAAAGTCTAACGAAGATTCATTTTACTACTTTGAAGTACACGGAGTTCCTCCATGACCGCGTTAGTAATTTAATACCTAATAATACCTACAATATATTATATATACCTGTAATATATAAATATATACCTAGGAAACGTTCTAAGTCTTTCACGTTACAATTGCCAAGTTAAAGTGACACTGATTGTGGAAGGTGATGTCTAGAATACTTAAAAATCATGGAGACGAATGATTTTAGCTTGGAACTCACTCCCGACTTGAGTCAAAACATCCCATGACTTGACCACATTTAAAAAGAACTTACAAACATACCTATTTAGGACAGCATTTAGTGGGTCCCTGTGATTCGTCCTTCATGTATATATGCTTATGCATGCTGACACTGTGCCTGCTGCCACTAACTACACTTGCATGCTGACCCTGTGCATGTCACCCTTAACCAAGTTATTCATGCTGTTTATCAAGCATGATATTACTCACCATTCAATCGCGTTTCCCTTTGCAGTAAATGTAAAACGCCTAGAAAGAGATTGGGTTCTCTGAGGGCGCTTTATAAAGTGCATTATTATTATTTTACCGCAATGAGATTGCCACTGAATTAATTTTTACATTAAACGAAAATATTACACAAATAGTACGAAACGGTAAAAAGGTATGGTCACCTAAATCTCGTTTCTCCCCTCTATATTTTCCAAGAGAGAAAGTACTAAACGTGAAGCTTCTAGAGCAGAGCTAGGCAGACTCCAGCCTTTAGGCCAGATCCTGCCTAGTGCTAGTACTCCAGTCCGGCCTGACGGCCCCCTCGTTTCTTACTGATGGATCCTGCGAAATTGAGTTGCCTCGGTTTTCTCCCCCTTCGCGATAGAAGTACTTTGACTTACGAGGATCCCAACGAACGAGTTTTCGAGGAGCGAGCCGTCTCTCGGCCGCTTTTGGCTTTGAGTTGAGTGTTAACTGTTTTTGTGCTTGATTTTGCTTTGTGCGTTTCGCAGTTTGATTTTAGAACTGCCACTTTGCTTCTTTCTTCGCACGGCTAGCGGCGGCAGCCCTTAGCCGCGACGGATTTTCGCCAGAAAGTGCTAACGCAGAGATTGGCAAAATCCGGCTTTTATAGGCCCTAGCTAGCACTCCAGTCCGGCGTAACGCCACCCTAGTTATTTATAGTGGCATCCGGCCTAATTAATAGTAATAATACATTTGATATAGCACCCTGAAGAGAACTCACTCTTTCTAGGCACTTTAAATTTACTGCAAAAGAAGCACGATCGAATGGTTAGTAATACAATTATCGCGGTTTCGTTGCCCTTCATTACTGCTGGTTGCAGTTCAAACTGTTGCTGATGCTCTTTTTTAGAACTGTTGTCAGGAGCTTGTATGAACAGAAGCGCATGGCCATGTTGGTGGGGGGGTGATAAATTTCTACCCATACAATTGCCGTGCGTGTATGTGCGTTAGTTGCGGCATTTTTTCCGTATAACCATGCCCACTCCGGTGGGCCAGCGGAGTGGAAGCGGTTTCTTCTGGCCTAGTGTGCCTTCTTAACATCCTGAAATGGCCTAGTAGTCCGAAACCTCTGCTGACCTCTGCTCTAAAATATTTGTTACAAAAGACACTTCAGTTATAATCAGGGTAGAAGGAAAAAGATCAAAGTAATTAAAGCCATATATAAATGCTTATATCTATCTTGGCTCTAATCTAGAACTTGAAGAACAATTTAACAAAACAGTTGATAATGCTTGCATTGAACTTGGAAGTTGTGAATCATGAACTAAGGTAAACAATTGGAATACGATTTTATTTTTGTCCAAATAGCACAATGACTTATTCTCTGGGCAACAAGAAAATGCAAATTAATTGTCCTGAAGAAATCACTAGCAAACTTGGAATAGATTTTTGAATAACTGGCCTACTAGATGAATCATATGCTAAAAAAGGATTTTTTGATGGTGTCTGTTTACTCAAATATAAATGAAAGATTGATCTGATTAAGGTACAAGCTTCATCAGTCCAGATTCCTGAAATTTTTTATGTAAGAAAGCTATAAGATATTGGTTGATGTTTTTACTTGTGCTTTTTTATATACTCTCATTTAAATTTTTTAAACTTGTTTTTTTAGTTACTAAAGCTAAGTTAGGCTTTTTTAATCAAACCAAATCCAAAAGATTGTATGTACAAATTACAAACATTCCTCCACAACGTGGATTGTCTAATGATAGGGCAATTACATTCTTTTGTATATATCCTAGCACTGGGGAGTTGTTTTTTCAAAGTTAACATATCAAATGCTAACGTAGAAGACTTAGCGGGTACTGTTTGCAGAGGTTACATTGCTATAACGATTGCTAAGAGAAAGTACCATAAAGCGTCATAACCCAATTTGATTTTATGTCACTGATCACTGTCCAGGGCAAACTAGAAAACACATTTTAGGTAATTCATTAGATGACAGATATGTTAATCTTAGATGTGCAGCTCATTCTGCTAATATGTATAAATATAAGCTGAGAGATGATAAGACTACTGCAGTAAAGGGTGCTTACTTTGATAAGAATAGATCTAAACTATATGCTAGGTTGCACTATACGGAAAATTGAATTCACAAGGTAATAGGAAGCTATCACGATACCCTAGATGATGAAGCTACGAAAGCTTACAAATACTACTCAGTAGAATATGCAAGGGAATTCGCTAGACCTGTTTCCGAGTTATCTCTAACATTTTATTCACCAAGTTCCTTGCATAGCCTTTGATTTTACTTAAGCTTACATGACTCGATACTTTGTCTTTGAAAAAGTCAGTAGCAAATGAATGATTTAACCCAGCGGTTCTCCATCTGTGGGTCGCAATTAATTTCACAGGCGTCACCCAAGACCATCGGAAAATGCGAATTTCAACATTTTGCATACAATAATTTTATGATTGGGGTGGCCATAACATGAGGAAGTGCATTAAAGGGTCTTGGCATTAAAAAGGTTGTGAACCACTTATCTAACCCAAATCAAAGTTTACTATAATTCACTATAACTCATTTGTGTAGCGTTAGCCTTTGCTAGCATAATCGCGGCTACAGTACGAGCGTCATTACATAACATAATCATGTTACCTTGCATCTAATGCTGTTCTTGCAGCAGCTTCAGCAAGCCGCTAAGTCACTAAGGTTTCATAGCTCGGTTTGCTTAGGCTCACGTTCATTTGAAGTTTCTCCAAAAATATAATCATGATCAAGTACAGCTCTGTTAAGATCATTTACGCCAGAATAACCTTCATCTAATCTTTGGCGAAACCTAGTAAATTGAACCATACACATTGCTAGTCCAGTATCAAAAAAGCTTCCCCCTGGAACATTCTCACGAGGATTCCCATTAGGTAACTTCGTGTGGAGCTCTTTATTACTAAATGATTTAGTCGCACACTAAAATGATTCTTTTTCTAATGATTCACATATGTCTGTCAGAGTTTTCTGTCTATGAGTAACTATTATTCGTCTTTCATTAGTTGTATTTTCATATGTCAATCTTAGCGAAACATGATTCGTTGAATGTTAAAGTATTTTCATTTGACCTTCACTTATTTAAAGATCTATAGGTACATAACTTATTTGTATACAAAATTATCATTTTTTTAATTCAACGCGGAGTTTCAACATTGCATTGTACATCTCATCTTCTGTTTTTCCGTCTGCATAAAAAGTTGCTGATAACATTGCAGATTCTGCTTTGTAATCGCAAGTCTTTGAACACATTTTTGAGCCCTCTAAAGCTTGTATACATGTTTTCAACTAAGGTGAATAGTCATTTCCATTGTTCTTAACTAAATTGATTCCTTTATTAAGATTTCAATCTATTACTAACTTTAGACATACATAATTTTTTGCTAAATCAATGTAAATGTCACGTTTAAGTAGCTTTACCATCATCTTTAAATCTGAAATACGTCATGGAATTTAGAGCTATGTATACTTAATGCACTCATTTGCTCTTTATGAATTCTCATTTGAGGAACATTAGCAGTATATTAAGTTATATCGATTATATTTTTTATGAAACTGCCAGTTACTCTTACTGCAATATAAATTGCTGTACCAACCGTTTCTACAACAGCTGCAATAGTTGCAATAATAGCAGGGACAGCAGGTAGTATTCTCCATTGCGTACTTGAAAAAAATTCAAAGACCTTGATTTTGAATCTAAAGCAGGTGCATCCCAGCCAACCTGTTCGCTAAAAGTATTACTCAATTAGAACAAATTTACTTAGTTGTAGATACCATCTGAATTGCGTTTCTCAGCTTCTAGTAGTACCTCATTCATATTATAACCGATTTCGAAGTTTGCTATCATTTTTTAGATTCCAACCTACTTATCAGCAATAGTCTTCCAACTTAAGTTAGCGTATATACCTGAAGAGATATAACCAAAAATTTATTTTATAAATAATCCGAGATCAACAATACCACTTATACCTCCTAAAGTGTAAGTAGCAGCCCCAAAAACTTGTAAAGACTGTATCACTGTGTACAATTGCGGTTATTTTATTGGTTACTGCTAAATTAAGTTCCATCACTATCTTTGGAACAACTTTAATAGCTGCCTTTGAAGCAAAGTTTAAACCAGTTGTTATTCATGATACCTCGTGTTTTGTTGTGCAATTCCATTTTTGATTTTTTCTGAAACGTCTCCCATAATTTTATTTGCTAATGAAAAACTAGAACCAGTTCTAGATTTTAAAGATTTTTTAGTTTTCTTAATAATTAAATTAATAAGTGTAATTAAGTCTGCTTTACCTAACTGGGAATAATTTAATCTTATTCTGGAACCAGATAATACCTTTTAATTTTGTCTATCACTTAGATTATTTCTTGTTTCCATTCTATATAGCTTGTATTCATTATTGATGAAAGCGATTTTATTTACAGATTTAAACTGTAATAACAACAGCATTGTGGATCTCGGCCAGCCAGTAAATGATTCAGACGCAATTAGATTAGACTCTGTGGTATTTAAAGATTTCAGAATAAACCATGCAACCAATTTTAGTAGACCTAAAGCAACTGTATCAAATAATTTACTAACTAAATATAACAAGAAATGAGATCTCAACTTAGTACTAAAAATATGTGTGGAATAAGCCAATTTTCTGCAGATGGAACAGAATTTCAAAGTAATAGATCTTATAAAATAATTAACTATGGACTACTAAAGAAAATGTCTAAATTCATTGGAGTATTTAACTCAAATATCGCTATAGCAAACAGTACAATTACCAATCTTGGTTCTAGTGATGTGTTATATAAGTTAACAGTTGATCAGAAAACAGGTAGTTTTTATACTAAATAAGTAAGAATGACTACATATTCAAGTTTTACAGAAATAGAAAACTTAATACCTATGCCACCAATAGAAGCTAATGGAATAGGTAGTACAAGTTCAATCGTACAGATTATTCCTGGTGATTTAATAATGGTTAATTTTAAAAACAAGTCAACTGGCTTCGCTACACTATTTTCAAGTTTCTTACCAGGATACATAAATAACTTGGGAATGATACCTAATGTATCTCTGGTAATAGATGGTTTTTGGAGTGAGTTAACAAACACTGGTTCAGTATCTGGCATTCTAATGTTAGTAAACGTCCAAGTAGCCTATGAAGATATATAATTAATAACTTCAATCTAAGCTAATCATTTCCATATGTTGACTTTATTATCAATATTGTATTGAAGAGGTCTTTAGGATATCAAAAAAGGGAGGATCTTCTAAACAATTATATAAGAACTGGAGATAAAATTTCATTAAGTCTTAACATAGATAGGAATCTTATTAAAAATGTAGGTGTTCTTTTTAATCAAGAAGAAGATGCAGTTAACCAAAAGTATATTGATGCACACTTTGTCACTAAGGTAACCCGTGGAATTATTGGAGATGGTGATCTAGATATGAACAATCATTAAAAATTGATTTAGAAAATCTTGTTAATCATACAGATGGTGTAACTAAAGATTATGAAGATACTAAAATTTTATTGACTGGAGGGCTTACGACAGATAACCTAATTGTGTAAGGGCAAATAATAATTGATTATTTTGTAGATAGAAATGAATACTTCATTCCTAATAATAAATACATAGAAAATAACTTCATTAAAAACTATAGATCTACCAATGGAAACTTATATTTGGGTGGGAATGGTATTAAAATTGCTAATAATCCAGTAGATCCTAATGATTGAGTTAGATTAGGTTACTCAAATAATGTAATTAGTGAAAATATAATGACTGTACCTATTCAAGGATTTATGGACGACCCACTAACTATAGATGTTTTTGGAGTTCCTCATACTGGAAAGTGGGTCAGTAACATAGGTAATGTTGTGATACCGAGAGGGATAATGGTAGTTATGCATGCTACTCGGCACCAGATTGGAACTTAAGTACTTATGCCTCCTTCGTATACATCATCGGGAGTAGTTGGAATCTTATCTGGAAGTTGTATGCTAGATACTAATGGAAAACTTATAGAAATCATTTTTTAGATCAGGAAGTACACTATTTAATGCAAATAACACATAATATGTTTTTACAGTATTAAGATACAATTTTGACGAGAAACTATCTTTCAATGAATGAATCATTAGACATTGGTGGAAATAAATTAATGAACTGCAAATACTATCGATTCTTCAATTTATGTTAGTGAGACTTTTGCTGATACTAATTATCTTAGAAAAGACTCTAATCTTGTAATTACAGAAACAATATCAGCTAACTATAAAAAATACGGTAACCTATAAAATCATGTTAAAAAATTATGCTGTAACTGAATCTTATTTAGATATTTAGGTATCAATTAGAAGTTCTAAAGTAAGGGGAGTATTAACAATACCTAGCCTTCTATCACCTAAACTAGTTGGATGTTTTAATATTGACAGATTGGATAACGCACTTACGATAAAAAAGCAAGGATTAATAGAGATTTCATAATAACTAATACATTTACTTTTTCCATATTTTTGTGTGGTAACAGTGAAAAAAGGTATTAATATTGGAGTAAATAGCCTTGATATAGATTATCAGATATTAGAGTAGCAAAGCCAGCATACTGTAAACTTATAACTAAAATAACAGACATTGATTCAGCTCAGTTAAATGTAAGAAATAAAATTCATGATAAAGCATACCATCATGTTAGAACTAGAACTAGTAAATCTGATTATTTTCAAAGAAATGGTAATATTTTATATTATAAAATGGTGACATCAAGTATTGAAGTTTATTTAGCTGATGACAAAGAAGTAATAATTAGACGCTATCATCTTTTTTCATCACCAAGATTATTCCCTTTAAACTTATTTTCACTGAACTAATATATAATAGATAATAAAATGCTACAAATAACTAATTTTCCAACAAAATTGAATATTGCTGATTAAGTTCACATTACTCAACGAGTACTTGTTTTTTGCAGTAATTTTTTATATTTCATTCACAATGAGTTATCAAAGTTAGATCATAGACCTGACTTTATAACTCCAAACCCAGACAATTGGGTAAGAGTATGAACAACAGGAGGAATTGATTTCTTCTCAGCACCAAATATATCTAAATGAAAATTATAAATATTTAAATATAATGGAAAGTTTTAAAGTTGAAGTATCTCGTATAAATGTGCTTGGTGAAATTATTGATAACGATAGCACACAGATTACAGAGGAACTGTTGAAGAGATAGTTATGTACAAGATAGCTAAGAGATAATTACATTTAGCAGCCCACGAGGCAATCGATAGAATGCTCAGACCACAGAAGTGGATCTTGCTATTAGCCAGATTGGCAAAGTACTTTCTTGCTTAGCAGGCCAACATTTTCCGACACATGCATAACAAATAGTTATGAACGAGATACCTAAGAAAGGAGCAGAAGCTTTCTATAAAATTAAAACAATTACTGAAATAAACTCTCCTATTGCGGTTCTCTTGTATAAAATCTTTATGAGGAACTAACATTGAAGAATAAAAACAATTAGTAAATGTTGTAGACATATCACTAGTTTTTTAACTTTGTTTTAGATAAGCTGTAGATCTCATGTCATTTACAAAATTAAGTTCAAGATATCTTAGAATTAAGATTTGAAATATCAATATATGGATCATTTGTATTCATTTTAAGACTTTTATTCTCGAGTACTAATCTTAATGATTCAGAATCATGCAAATCCTCAATGCGATCCATTTGAAGTGAGCAGAATTCAAAATAACTTTTAGATTGCCAGATAACTTCTCTAAGACAATCTCTGCATCTTGTTTGAATAGGAATCGGGTTTATTTTATGTTATAAATATTTTTTATTGTGGAACTGTATCGTCTGGACCAGATGTAGCTGGAGCAGCAGATGTGTTGGTATCAGCTGTAGACGCAGTAGTTAAAGCTGGTGTAGTTTTAGCAGCAGATGCAGCAGCAGTTGAAGCCTTTTGTCTGGCACGTGTTCCATCTATGATGTCTGGTAGGATTGCATAGCATTCATCTTCAACAGTACTTGAGTTATCAGGCTTAACTCCAGAAACATCAGATATGAGAGTGGAAATAGTGGGAAGCTTAATAGCAATCCAAGTAGTATAAGATGAGATTTATACAGGAGTATCAAGAAATTCATCAATCTCAGTCTTAACAGTTACTTCGAGATATTTAGTAAGTTATTTCACTCCAGAGTTTATAACTCTTACTACCTCAGCATCACATTCATAAACATAAATTTTTTTCAAGACTGATCAGTGAAAATGGAGATATCAAAGTCCCGTGTTTGTGCATCTTGAGCAGTCATTATAGACTTGAAAAATTATCAACGTAATATTTAAGAAAAGCAGCAGAAATATTCTGATTAAGATAAGAAATATATGTTGTAGTTGTGATTGCCTCGATTGTCTTGATAGTAAATGACAAATTTAAACGAATGAATCAGTAGACATAGAAATAACTAGCACACCATCTTTGGTAACAGGAGATTTCTTTTTTTTTCTTCATCAGCTGTTTTGCTGATTGGTTTTCCTTTAAATTCTATTAATCTATTAATCATGTCACACATTTCATTGAGAATACTTGAATATGAACTACCAAGATTGGAAATTAACTTACCCCTAAAATATTTCAACTATGTGCTGATCAGCTACTTCATTTTATGAAGACAAAATTGATTGTAATGTCATTAATGAGATTGCTCTCAGCTGAGCATTCTTGACATTTCCATTTCTAAATAATATTATAAAATCATTTAATTTTAAAAATTTTCATATTCATCTCCATTGCCTTCCTCATTTTCATTTAGATCTTTTTCGATTTCCACTTGACTTGATAGATAATCTGTATAAACTGAATATTCATATTCTTCCTCATCTCCAGAAAGAAGTTTATCAAAATCGCCTAAATCAGAATCTTGCAAAACTTCTTGATCAGGCATTTCCTATCCTATTTGAATTTTAATTTTTGAAACAAAAGAAATTATTCCAACTTGGTACTTGTGACAATAGCCTCTAGGTTCTTTAATTCTGTGATGCCCACAAGCATATGAGCATTTTCCGAAGTTAAGCTAATAGCGCTCAGACTCGAATGTAGACAATGCTACCTTATTAAGTTTGCCGGTAAATAATTCACATTTCTTTTGGATTATCTTACGAAATTTTCCTTTTTATTACTTAATCCCTTCATAATAGCACCTTCAAACCTAACTATGTGATCAGTTAAGATTTCAACCAAAGTTTCTCGACCTGTTATTTGTCCAAGACCGCTTTAGTAACTACCTGCTGCAGCTGCATTCCCTCCTTCACCAACATACTTAGTACAGTAAAGCTTAGGTCTTAGTGGGCAAGCTTCAGAAACTATTTTTCATCAGCCTCATCGCTTAACTTTTCAATTGCATCATTATCGAAGCATTCAGGCATTGAATTAATGTCATCGTAAACGTTAATTGTTTCAATAAATAAATAAATAAATCCTAGCTGATTAAGCAGACTCCTTTTGTATAGCGACAGAGGAGCCTTTACGGCTATCACCACCGCTTGCAGTGGCGATACAGAATCGCCCACCGCAGTAATCAAACCCACGACCTCGGGACCGAGGTCGTGAAAGCAACCACCTTACCTAGTGTGCCCTCAATGTCTAGTATAACAATAATAATAATAATACAATTGATACAGTGCCCTCAGAGAACTCAATTTCTTTCTAGGGCTTTACATTTGCTGCAAAGGAAACACGATCAAATGGTGCGGGGTAACATGCTTGATAAACAAAATTAATTAAGGTTAAAATATATGAGAATCACTATCAGTATGGACAAGTCTTATTGTAGATCCACATTTTGATTTTAGCACATCATAGTACAATTTTGCATGTATAATCTATTTTTTTAAATCTAGAAGGTTGCGACCAACAAAAATTAGTCTATTCAACCTATCTATTTTTGGCTGATTCATTTGAAATATAGTTAATCTGTCCCCAAAGATTCTAAATTTAGTCGTCGTTGGATCTCATTCGTTTAGCAAACCTTTTACTTCCACTTTTATCAATTACACTGTCAGTTTTATCTTTTCTTTCAACATTTTCAAAAGTCTTGCCATAGAAAGCGTTTATAATTAATTTCCAAGCATATCTTTAAAATTTCCCATTAGTATTAGCAGCCTTCATATCAGCAAATTTTCGAATATAGGACATAAACCGATACCACTGATTAAGCTTAAAAACCCATTTACGGTAACTTCCACTCCAAGTGTTAAACACAACTTTGTCTATAAAGAACAGTATAATCTGTCTTCTCATTGAAGTCACGAACCAATTTGGAACGTTACTAGCTCCAGTCTTAAAATAGTCCAAAGCCTATCAAATACATTACAATGTACATCCCTATTTAAAGCACACATAGGATAATCATTACGTAGGTTGTGGTATTCCTTTGAAATTTCAGGATCGTATTTTAGGTCAGTAACAAATGAAAGCACCGACATATTATTCATCTGGAAGTGCTAGTACAGAGTCTTTATTTCATCCTTCAATTGAACACTCACGAATTCCATAGTAAGTTCTTATCGTAGCGGTTGTATATAAAATACATGCATCTAAGTAAACTATCTAATTAATTGGTTTACTTGGATCTTAGCCTGGTACCAATGGGCTAATTTTTCGGTATCATTCTCGCCTCCTGACACCAAGCGTTACCAGCGTTTCTTGTTCTTTTCAGAATTCTCTTCCGAAAACCAAACCTCTTGCGAACATCGAATACAGAAACCGATAGAGCTAAGACCTGTTTATAGGAGCGTAATTTCTCACTAGCTACGATTAAACAAAAAAACAGATAAGCTTTAAAGACGCAGCACCGTCATGCTTCTCCTTCTTTCGCACATCTTCTTTCACACATTTCTGTATTCAAGGTCACTAGTGACCCCGTAATGAGGTTCACATCTCAATCAAAGAAGACGACTAGTTCTCTAGATCATATTCCCACTGTTCTGCTTCCGCGATGCATCGATCTGCTGCTGCCATGCATTACTAGCATCATAAATATGTCACTGTGGCCTCAGGTCATGTCCCAGCACCTTCCAAAAGTCCTGCGGTTTGTTCCTAGCCCTGACAGGACTATTCGAATTAACATCGTCCCGCATCTATCGCTGTCTCGCAAGGTCAAGGCAAGACCAATAAGAGATCTGCACAGCGTTGGCGACGAATAAAATTGGCCAGATAGTTCTTCGCCACTAATTCTACTAACCGGTCAGTGCGTGCCAAGGACACTTCGCACTGGCCAAACTAGTGCCTGCAATCGGTTACCCGTCCGTCCTTTATCAACTGACGCCCTCTTCATCTTGTGCTGAAGCTCTGCAAGGTTTTACCCATTCCGGCTCGGTGTGGTGAATTTCGTCCACTTCCAGGTAATCTATTCTTGAAGCTGTCACATTTCCTATTTATTGTGTAACGCCGAAGGCTCGGCGGGGTAAGCTTGACCTGCCGCTTACCTAGCGGCGTAGCCTATCGCCTAATGCCGTTCGGTGCGCGCCTACGCGCAATAAGCTGGCCGCCACGAAACGAGCGTTTCTGGCGCTGACCTGCTTACCGTTACTAAAAGGGGTCGTGAGTCCGCGGCGTGAATTGGAAGCAAGGCACATAAATTGGGGATTTTACTGAACTTTATTCGCAAGCGCACAAAGTCGCTGCGCGTCTAGTTCAGCTTTATCTCCACACTCCTCGCACGTTCAACACTCTTGCGGAGGGAATACTCCTCTACACTAAGCGCGACCCGGACCCTAAACCCTAACCGGTGAACTAGGAATCCGTTCCCACCTGTGCCGAGGGAATACCCCAAACACGCCAACTTAAACACTCGAGCGGAGGGAGTACTTCTCCACACTGAGGTGCGAACCGGAGTCTAAACCCTACCCGGTGAACTAGAACTCGGTTTCCACCAGTGCGGCCGGAATACTCCACACACGCCAACTCAAGCACTCCTGCGGAGGAAATAATTCTCCACACTAAAGCGCGACCCGGAGCCTAAACCCTACCCGGTGAACTAGAGCTCCACACACGCCAACTACGCCTAGCTCGCGCCGGCAAATCCCTATGCCGAGAGCACGTGCTAGCGCGCACACACACGACACAAAAGAAACACAAAACACGAAAGAACAAACAAAATGCCAGCTCGGGCGCGATACGACCGTGTTCGGTGGGGTTCCACCGAATCCTCCTAGAGCTGTCTCGTCCTGTTCCGTCAATCGCTGGCGAACAGCCCGCCCTCCTCCCTCGCTTCCAGAGAAAACGAGTCCGACGGCGGAGCCGGACCAAAGACAGAAGACCACAGACAAAAAGACACGAGGCAAAAGACCCAGAGCGAGCGTCGCTCGACTCTTAAATACTTGGCTGAGACAATGGGGCAAGAGCTTAGTGGTATTGGGCCCGGACACCTTGGCCCATTACGGAAAGGAATGACTACCGTTCCCAGGCCACTGGCAGGGCACCTCCGTCCAGCTTGAATGGCGAATGGGTTCCAGACGCTTCTTTCTTGGGAAGAGGGAAGGCGGGGGTTGACAGGCTAGCCAACATCTATCAGCAGCTTCCGCGAGTATCGGACCAATTCTAAAGGCCGAATCGCCGCTGCTCGTCTCCGAGCTTCCTGGCCTGCTCCTAAGCGCTTCCTCTCTAACCGCACTGACGCTCCTCTCTGGCTCACTGCTCCAGGACAAAGGGGCTCTAGCCCGCCGCCGAACAGCTCTTGTTCGCGCTAAAATTCAGCCAAAGCCAGCAGGGCGCTACAATTGCTAAGCCGTAAATGGGCTACTGGTTGCTGGTCTACTGGACTCCTACCTCCATGAACCTTCGCGGACTCCTATCGTCGGGCTGGGGCGGGGCTGCTCGAAGTTATGCGGTTATTAGCGACGCCAGGATGGACCACGCCCCCTCCATAGGACAGACCAAGGTGAATAGGCGATGGCTGTTGTGTACGGTCCGACCGATATTCCACACCTGTAGCCTGCACTGGCATTCCCTACCTGCCCCAGTTGAATTTTCGTTTTGAGCGCCTCGTCGCACCTCCTCTCCTTCGGGTTGCCATCACTGAATCCAATCGCATTCGGAATGTCTGCAAAAACGCACGGGGATTCGAGACCCAGACTTAGCGAACCCTAGCACCAATCTAAGGCCCTCGGACTCGCCACATAATAGATATACCTAGCCTTCACCTGAGGAGTGACGATGATACCCTAAGCAGCGGAGACAACTCTTGGCCATGCAACGCTTCCGGCAACGTTAAAATCGAACCGGGAGCCGGGAGCTGTGAGCCGGGCTGCCTGGTTGCCGCCGTTTCACCATGGGCCAACGATTTAGTAAAAAAAGACGCGGTAATTATACAAGGTAAAACAGGAAATTGTCTTATTAGAATTGTGCCATATTATTTATATCAGGCAGTTCAGACGTCCACCTTCATTCTAGGTTTGCAATGGCTGATCGACGAAGCTTCCCGTTGCCATGCTGGTCAGTGTGGGAGCGGATGGCGCCGGCGACTTCCGTAGCTTACACACGATTCCTTGCAGAACGAATTAAATCGTGGCATAAAGAACAGAGCAGACTGAAAATTGGCAGATAATAAAAACTTGCAACTATGAACATTTGATATGGTATGCCAAGATAGGAAGTCCATAGGCCTATGCCTGGTTAGGCATTCGATGCCGTAAAGGCATCAGTCACCTGCTTCGGACCTAAATCTATATTTCTATACTGCGTGTTCTTAGTCTAAATTGATTCGTATAAGAAAAATTTCCGTGATCTGCGGGCAACTTTTGAGGGGATTTTCTAGCGATGCGGATACCAAAGGTATAATCCTAGCTCACGAGAGGGCGGCTAGCCTCAGTCCATATAACGCCACCAGTTAACCAAACGAGACCAAAGTTAGTGCATTGACAAGGAGATATCTATGGAACCGTATACAAGACTGCTCGAAAATTCACAGCCCTCGCTGTAACTGACTGATCATGCAGATAGATATAGTGTGATATCCGCTGTCCAAATGCTTCAAAATTGCAGTTTCGTGGTAGTAGTAGGTAAACAGCTGACTCTTACCTAGGAATAAAGGCATACAAATCCGCTACGTATTATGCTGGCTCGTTGCACTGCGACAGCCTGAGCGGCACTTAATGCGTGCTCTCTGGGACACTGTCGGTTTTGTGCCATGTAAGCTGGTGATCAACGGTTTCAAATAAAGCCGAGCTAAAGGTAACGATTGTCATGCTGTCTCGACCTTGTTGACTCGTGGTTCAAAGGAGATATGGGCTCATCCTTTGGAGCGTGTCGCAGATAAAAAAAAGTTCACTAGTCTTCCGAAGCCTGGCCAGGTCGCCGAGACCAGTTCTCCGTGCTCGAGGAAGTCGTCCAGTGGGCCGAGATTCTTTCACCTGTTAGTTTGGTGATTCTGATTTGGACTTGTCGTAGGGATGATCAGTGCACCGATCCAGACCACCCAGGCCCGATCTTGGCAACCGCTAACGACTTCGGGACCATTCAGAGTATCGTCGACAGCAAGCAGGGGCATCAAGCTGGCTCGTTGAATTACCCGAGCGACTCGGCCGTGCTGTCGTGTGCTGCCGCCGGTGGCACGGCATACTTATTCGGAGGAAAAGATCAGGTAATGGTGGTCTGCATTTCCTGTCTGTTGCTGCGGGCTCACGTGAGATCGTTCAGTTGGTACCAAGTTCCCCATATTTTTGTACTAGTGGCAGCAGATAGCAATTGCGATGATTTTCCGGCATTGGCGTAACAAAATGCTTAAAATGCAACCGCCAGCATCCGGTGCAATGCCAGCTCAGGACAGACCTAAGGTCTCAGGCCTACTTTTGTCATCCCTTAATCCAATCCTGTCCTGCCTCAGTGGCAGGGGGGCAGTGGCCGCAGCAGCAGCTCTACTGGCACGTGGCTGGTGGGAGCAGGACTCGGTGCATGGCAGCTGGCAGCTGGCTTTTCCTACTCATCTTATGATTGGCTTTATTGCTCACGTAGCGGTATTACGTAAAGCGACTAATACCTCCGTGAATTGTAGATCGTAAGCGAATACAATCATTCTAGTGGCGCAGCGACAAACTCCTGGCAGGGCCATTCACGAGATGTCACGAAGGTAACCGTGCAATTGTTGCAAGTGCTTTTTTTTGGCGCACGAACCTGTCTGCCGATTGTGTACAGATCATGCAATGCCAGAAGCAAGTTTGCGTAACACGTTTTGCATTGCCCCGGATGCTTTGCGACCGACATTGGCAAGTCGAATCGTCATGGTTCACTGGACTGACCGCTGGCTGGCTAGCTCGGAGTGTGCTGCTTCTGCTGTGGCACTCACGTAGCCTGGCCGACTTGATAGTCTCTAGCCACGGCGTGCAGCGCTCGCTAAACCTGGGCTGGGCCAAATCAGCTGAGGCCGAGGCTTCGTGCATCTCCGTCGGTTTACCAGCGCCTGTCCGATCTGGGCTGACTCACTGCACATGTCCAGCAGTGAATGCAGCTGCTGCGGTCGTCGCAAGGACATGTGAGGGCAGACCCTGTGGCTAGGTCGGCAGACATAGTGGGTGGGTAGCGGGCTGCCTTTGACGGGTCGAGAAGTCTTTTGGTCCCTGCAAAGTTAGAGCAGACTCTGCAGCTGGCTGCGACCAGCCCCGAAAGCACATCCAGCATGGCCGTGCTGCCATCTGACGTCGATGACGTCAGCTCCCAGCCACCCTTTTGCTGAAACACTCCTACTGGGGCTATAGCGTGTGTACCTCGCTGTGCCCAGCTTCGTTATGCTGTTCCTTGCTCGTGTCCGGGGAGGGAGAGGGCCGAGGATCTGCGGTGCAGCGCTCCATCGTGATCTGCCATACTAGTGGCAGGCCAGCTTTAGCGAAAGTTCATCGCAAAGACTGCTCGAGCTTCGTATGAGGCTTGGCTGTGGCCGCTACTTACGAATCGGCAGGAACATGAGTGGCGAGCTAGCGAGCACTCTCCATTTGCTGGACCCGCGAAATAGGCGTCGTGAGCAAGTCAAGTAGCCATGATGCACACGCACACGTGCGCGTGTTCGTGTGCATGCACGTGATTACGTGCACGTGTGCATGCACACGGAGGCAAGCATGTGCGTGTGTCGTGGTTGCAGTTGCATCAAGCTACTGGCGTTGCCGATGCCACTGCCAAGACGTGCACTCAGCACTCGCAATAGCTCTGGCTCGACCTCTGGCTGTACATGCGACCCACTTGTTTGCAGCTTGCTCTCCTCTGACGGCATTCGGCGCACTTTCGGTTTGCCGACTTGCCGGTCACCTGTGGTCGACAAGTCGCTTCTGAAAGCCTGCTTATGGTTTTTAGCGGTCATTTGCTCCAGTTGCTTATCGCGTCGACTCGCATGATCGTGCATCCATGGGCGTGCAGTAGCCGCTTAGCATTCTGCTGATGACCAGAACTATTTCAGCACGTTCAGTGATGCTTTGCTTTCCAGTTGTCAGCTCTACGCATGCAGCGGTCAGCAGCATAGTGCGTGCAGAGTCAGTTCGAGGAGTGCTTCAGCTCCGAACTTCCCGTTTCTTGTGCTGCAGGAAATTTGTGCGGCAGACTCGACTAGTTTTTGGTCCACGCGATAGGGTGGCTGCAAACTGCATGTTGAACCAGACTGAGCCAATAGCCGGTGTCATTTGGTGCTAATCCGGCTGTCTGGGCTGCCGCCAGGCTTTTTTTGTGCAACGGAAAACTGTTTCTAGCTGACTTTTGCCTAGTAGAATTAGACACAAGCTCAGGCTCCGAAGACTTCGTGCTGCACTCAAATGCTTAAGCTAAAACTGCCAGCCGTTAGTAGCTGCTGCCTATCTTCTGTGATGCTGAGCCGGGCTATAGCACATTGCATCTGCACGCCACGATCGCTTTTGCCGAAGGAGAGCGCTCCGTATATTTTTTCGATCCCCGGTAGCGCTCTTTTTTCTTCAGGTTATGTGGCACATGCCTGCGGAATTTGCGTTCAGCGCATCGAGAGATACAACAGCAAAAATGTGGCAGCGCGGCAGCCCTGCTGCATTGGCTACCTTCAGCAATCACGACCTCGTCGTTACTGGCCTGGCTGTGGATCCGTACTCCGGTACGATTGTACAGCTACGGTTTTAACGATTCGTGTCTGGCTTTCTTGTTTTTTCAAGGTGAAGGCACGAGCTTCTTCACCAACTTTCATTGTTAAAACTGCTGCAGCATTGATCATTTTTACAACATTTTGATCGCGATCAAGGCAGCGTGGCACGGCTGACCCTACCCCCTTCCCCCACCCCGATCCGAGCATGATGCTGGTTTAAATCCTTCGATAGGCAAGTCTCCTACGCACTTATGCACCGGATCTCGTGACAACAAGATCTGCATGTGGGACATAGAATCAACGAAAGTTATCATTGAAAACAAAACTGCACAGAACCTGGTGAGTTTGATGCTGCTTGTGGCTGCTTGTCAGCAAACGCTCTTTATTAGTTCTCACATAAGGTGCACTCACATCACGACCGTGGGTTGAGTCCTACAGCATGGAATTAGGTTCATTGCGAGCGAAGCGAAACCGCCAAGTTCTTCCTGCCTCTATGTGCATCAAGCTATTGAATAAGCTACTCCTTCGTTGTTACTTTTCAAGAATGAATTTAGGTGGCTTCGGATCCATCGACGAATTGAAGGGAGACATTTTCTATAACCAAGTGGCAGCATCATATCACCCCAATGAGTTGCAATTTCATCTCTGAAAAATCTTCACACATCCGCATCAAAATTCCTTCAAGTTGGCTTGCATTCTTTGAGCGATTTCTTTTTCTTTTTTCATTTCTTGTTTGATTTTCGCGTGTTTTACTTTGGTCTACCGTCCAGGTTAAGGGGTTCGTTTTTAACGACCAAGATCGTGAGCTTGAGCCCAATGGCATGTATGCGAAGCGACTGGATATAGATTAAGTTTTCTTAGGCGCCATACAAGTGAGTAATATTTTATTTTTATATTTCTATTTTCTTTGCCGTGATATTCTTAAGTGATTGCTTGGTCAAGCATGCTGCTTCTGCTGCTGGCTCCTTTAAGTAGCACAATTTGCAAGCTAAAAGAGACGCGATCGTCTCTAAGCTAAGGACTTTCTCGGGAAGATTGGTTTGGCCCAGTGGTTAAGGTACTTGCCCCGACCAAGGTCTGGCCGAGGTCGTAGGCTCGCGCCCTGTGGCATGGCATATGTGAAGTGCCTGAGAAGAGATTGAGTTCTCTTAGGCCACTATGCAAATGAATTATATGTATATATAGAAATGAAATATATATATATATATATATATATATATGTGAGTGTATATACATGTAACTCATTTTATATAGTGGCCTAAGAGAACTTAATCTTTTTTGCATGCTGCCGATAACCATGCTTCCATGCTGACCTTGTGCATGTCACCCCTAATCATGTTATTCCTGTTGTTTATCAAGCATGATACCATTCGCCATTCGATCGTGTTTTCTTTGCAGCAGTTGTAAAGCGCCTAGAAAGAGATTGAGTTCTCTGAGGCGCTTTATCAAGTGTATTGTTATTATTATTATTATTCTCAGACGCTTCACATATGCCATGCCACAGGGCTCGAGATGGTCCTGCCCCCTGCAGACTACTGGTGTCTGTGCGAAGCAGGAGTTGTTACAATTTTAAGACCATTTTAAGGCCTTGGGCAGTGGTGGAGCCAGGAGGCATGTATCACCCCCATACAGTGGGGCATGGAGCTGGACGGCACCCTTTCCCCCTTTGAAGCACGAGACCGTTACCAACGTATAAATTATGTCTTTAAAGTACTCAATCACTTACTGCCGAGTTCGTGTCGAGTAAGCACAACAATTTTGAGCTATAATTTTTCACAAATTACCGACCCACCCCTACTTAAAAATCTTGCAGTCCTTGCCGCTATACAATAGTTTTGCACGCCTTGCATCCAATGATGAAAATCCTGGCTCTTTCATTGGTCTTGGGTTCGAGTCATCCAACAGGCACACCATTCTGCTCATTTTATTGCTCTTGTGCCATTCTGCAGATCCACCTGCTTGCTTGCAGCAGATTTATGAAAAGCTAGGGTCATTCTTCTGCTATATAAATGAGGCTGTTGCACAGGCCTATCCTTACTTTACTATAGGTTGCTCGAATGGGCGTGGCACAGAGGACTCGAAAAGCACGTTTGCTCTCACGTGATGTTACCACGTGACGCCAAGCTGGCGTCTTTTCATGCAGCTGGTGTAGCCATGCACGTTGATGGCTCATTTTGACCCGTTGACATGTTTTCTTTGCGCACGACTGGACTTGTTCAGTGGCTGTCTCTGCTACACGGCGAGCTGTTCTGTTCTTTAATTTCTCTTCGTCGCGAGGCGAGGCGAAATAGCTCTTCGCGTTTCAGGTGACGCATTTATGCTGGAAAGACGGATTACTGGCTCAGACAAGCGAGGACAAGCAGTTACGGTAATATTCGCCGCTACTGCTGCAACTATTTTTATTGGCTTGGTATTTTTGTGGTATGAAACCATACATGATTATGTAGACTGCGGAACGACTCTTATCTCCTGCTGCGTACTCTTGCGAACTGTTTCCAGCCATCCTGCACTGCTACTTCCTTGTTATTCACTCTCATGATTGCCCTCCTGTCTTAGGTATTCCTACCGTATTCTCGTTGCTTCGTGAGATGGAGTCTGCTGGCAATCATACGTGCATCAAAATTTGCTTAGACTTGGAATGTTGTATAGAAACCTCTCAAGCAGCACAGCAACCACTTATTCTTTGTGGCTTTTTGGAACTACTGACGATGACATATATTAACGAAAACTATATTGATGAAAAATGAAAGAAAATAATAAAAATGCAACATTTGTATCGAAACCAAAGAGAAATAGATCCGTTTTTGGGCACTGCATTCTGGAAATTGAAGCGAGTCACTTGGTCGGTTGTATCATGCATGCACAGTGTCAGCATGCAGCAGCACTCGCAAGGTAGTTCACACGCACCCACCACATGCTGTTCCGACTGGTAGATTTATAGGCTCTTTATAAATATCAAGTGAAGGGTTGTCGTAACATCAGTAGATAGATCCAGGCTTTAGGCCATGATATCACTGGAAGTAAGGTGCTCGCTCTTCATGACATATATATATATATATATATATATATATGAGGCTGTTAAATCAGTTAACATTTTGTGGGAGCACATGAACTGAAAGTGAGATCTCTGAAGGATTGCCTAGAGATCAACTAGTGATGCTTTGTACTCTTCTTACCGGGGGTGCAGCTGCATAGCAACTCGCAAAATCCTCCAAAAGCGAACTTGCGTTTCTCCACATGACTTGGAGATCCGGCTGGAGTGCGTGCCGGGTAAGTGGCGGTTTAGACCTAAAGAGCTTTGAAGCCCATTTTCAGGAGTGAAATAAGCAGTAGCCTCGGCAGTCTGCTAAACGCTTAGGGCTTTGGCTCGAAGGAACGATGGCTATGAATAATTGCATCCCGAAGGTGACACGTTTTCCCCTGCCAGTCTCCTGCGGGCCTTCGCATTTTTTTATATTAGAAAAGTCTCTTTAGTCAATGGCTCAATCCTAAGCGTTTTATCTTCTTCGTATTGTGACGCGTATTTATCTAAATGCTTAGAAAGGTACGTTTTTACGAGGCTTTTTATGTGGTACTAGGTTACATTCGTTTTTTGTTGGGATTAGACAGCTACTGTGTTTTTGTATTCATGTCGGCTACATGCATTCTCAATCCGGTTCCTTAGCGTTTGCAACTAGTCGCTCTGGCTAAATGTAAGCAAATTTGTTTCCTGCTGATGTTCCGACGATCGAGTCTTTCGCCATACCCAGAAGTTCGGAATTGTGTTTCTGGCTCACGTTCGCTATGCGTTTCATTCAGACTGTGGGATCCAAAGAGTTTGCAAGTTACGAGAACGTTTGCTCGCAAGCAGCAGATCTTGCTTAGCTGCGACATTTTGGCACCGCTGGTTATAACAAGCAGCCACGGCATCAACGGCACAGGGTGCGAAGTAACGGTGAGACGTATTGTGGAAGTAGACACTTACCCTCGGGTCGAACTGGCCCAGCTTGCTAGGCGGTCATCAGCTGAGTCTTTCTAGTTGATCAGGCGAATTCTTGCTCCGACTGGTGAGCGCGTCCATGGTCGCAGCAAGCCTGCACTTCGGTGCTTCCGCTGCTGACGCTCTCGATCCGGGTACCGTCGGTTTCTCGTTTAACGTAGCTGTGGGACGTCAGAGGTACGAGCAGCTTGCCTGTGAACGAGTTCAAAGGTCACACGGAGTCTGTGGCTGCCTGCCGATTTATACCGCAGCTCCATGGTCGCCAAGACTTGTTGGCTAGTGTAGCCAGTGATAGATGTGTCAAAATATGGAGTCACAAGTCACCAGGTAAGCCAAGCGCCGTCGGCTGGCCAGTCGTACTCATATTTTTCCTATACCGTCTTGTCATATGCATTGCTGTACCCACCTTTTCTCCCAACTTTTGTTCAATGCAGAACTCGTTTGCGACCTGCAAGCCATTGGTACCGGTCCATTGACTGACGTAGCGATCAACGAAGGTGACACGAGGTAAGTTACCGTCCTCACATCTGACGTGCCGATGCACAGGCCTTACATTATCTCACGCGTGCAAGCTATTGTTTTCTGTGATCGTGAACGGTCGAGTTTCGCTGAATCTAGTGCTGTGTTGCGTTTAAGAGGTTTCGTAATAAGACCAGCTAAATAAGAGGTTTGACCAGAGTTGTTGATGATTTCCGATTATTAGTGTGTTACCTCTCTATGATAAATGCATTCACCGACATTGGAGGAGTGCATCACGATAAAGGGTGGACATTTTCTTTGTACTTCTGTTGGTTGATCGATGTCGGACACTCATATTAATAACTTGCAGTGCTAAATTTTTGACAGCTATGGACGTCAGTTTTCCTAAAACCGTAAAGATGTGACGTTGTATGCAGTCATAAACCGCGACTTCCGGTGCATGCTAAGTAGTCTGGTGGTTGCTAGAGAGTGCGGTCCATGCGGAATAATCAAGATATACTCGTGATGTGAGGGCGTTTCTCGTTGAACGACACAATAATTTTCCGTTGATGCTGAAATAGCGGCAAAATTTGCATGACTTGCAGCAACATGTCAATTTGAGTTGAAGCGATTTCCGCTAGCTAATAGAATGGAATCTGTGCCTTCATTGGTAGATTAGGCTTGGTATAGTGAGCCACATCCAACGTTGAAAAAGCGCCCAAAGGCATGCACGTTTGCATCGTGCACCAGTGACACTGTAGGATCGGCAGACTACCGACACGATCGATGCCCGCACACTGGCACTGTAACCTCTGTCTACAAGACCCCATTTCATTTGTCCTTCATGCTCATAGAGATGGCAAAGTTACGCTGGCCGATGGAAATTGGTCAACGATAGATAACACGGAGTGCGAAATCGCGCGAGAAAGCGAAAACATTCGGATGGAATCGGGAGAAGGTGTAGTGCTGCTCGGCGATGCAATAACTACACCGTCAGTGAGTGTTTTCGGTAAAACGACAGCTTGCTCCTTTGAAAATATATTCTTGAATCCGTTTCTGCGGTCAGTCACTACATTTTTTGAGTGTGCAGATTCATAGCGAAGTGAGCGTAAAGACCAGACCATTACACCGTCTCACTTACACAGTCGTAAGAGTGCCCCAGGGATTAGAACCCTTCTGGCATAGGGCAACGAGAATTGCCTATCACAGTACTCGAATATAATAATAATAATAATATTAATAATGTACTTGATAAAGCGCCCTCAGAGAACTTAATCTCTTTCTAGGCGCTTTACATTTGCTGCAAAGGGAAATGCAACTGAATTGTAAGTAAAATCATGCTTGAAAAACAAACAAAATGAGTAACATGGTTAGGGGTGACATGCACAGGGTCAGCATGCAAATGTGGTTAGTGGCAGCATGCACAGTGTCAGCACCCATAAGCACATGAACGACGAATGACAGGGACCCAGCAAATGCTGTCCTAAATAGGTGTGTTTTTAAGTTCCTTTTAAATGTGGTCAGGTCATGAGATGTTCTGACGCAGGTCGGGAGGGAGTTCCAGACTTTGGGAGCATATCTAATGCTTTGGTCGCCAAGTTACCTAACTCGCTAAGAGTAGTACCTTACCGCTTGACTGAGGCCCTTGGGACATATTCTTTGGCATCCCCATTGCTCAATTGGCTATGCGTGAATTTTGTTGGTGTCATGCAAAAATTCGCAGCCCCAAGCTTAAGTCCCTGGTTTGGCCTAGGGGCGAAGTTGCTCGCCTTAAACGACCAAGGTTAAGGTGAGTACATTTGATGACCGAGGTCGTGGGATCAAGTCCTGCGGAGGCGCTTGAGTGAAGATTAAGTTCTTTTAGAATGCTATACAAGAGAATGCACTTTATTATTCAGAAACTGATCTTTCATATGGCCGACAGAGAGGATTTTAATTTTAAGAAACTAGCATTGCGGTACCACTAATCAATTAAATTCTACAGCTTCATGTGCAGCAGCTAGTGCGTCAACAGTCGACCTTTGGTATTTAAGTTTCATCACTTGTAAGCCCGTCTGTACCACGAAGAAAGGCTTAAGCAACAAAGGAATCTTAATCTTGTCGCTGCAGTATGTGCAGTGTTTTTATCAAGAAAGTAAATTTGCTTCCCCCTTATTTTTCTCAATGACGTTTTGAGGCAGATTTGCTTTGGCTGAGCAGATTCCATGAATGTAGCGCAGATCATTCGTGTGCAGAGACTGAATTCGCTCTTCCGTTTTCATGGCGTCCGTTACCGTTTCCATAGCGGGCACATCTTTTCCTGCCAGTCTCAGCTGGTACGCGTCATTGCTACGGTTGCATCGTCGGCCCGTTGCTACTCTTTAAAATTTGCCGATTCTGCTTTGCTTCCTACACAACGTTGGCTTTACCGTTGCTGATTGAGAGATTTGCAGACTTTGAGTGTCAAGTGAACGGCACAGATGTCTGAAGCCAACGCTGAATCGTCGTGCAGCCGTACTAAGCCGCGCGTCATTGCCGACGACGATACTTTTAGCCGCGCTAGATGCTTATCGAGAGACGCTTCTTTACCTGTAGCGAGCTGGCTGCATCTCTAGCAGCAGACGCGTCCAAATGCCGCATCCGTCTCGCTCACCTTCATTTCACGCTCGCGGCCGAGCGATTTCCGGAGAGTCGAGCGACCAGTACCCTGGCAGAGGCACTGATTTTAGCTACGAAACTGGCAGACACACGTCAGAGACTGCAACAGTCGATTTTCGGCAGCTCGGGTCCTTTTGGTGTCCATTTGCTGCAGCCAGCACGGGCACCAGAAGCGACGATAATGGCCACACTCAGCGCGCTTCGCTGCGTGCGTCACGCGAGAACTGCGTTATATTAGCGTGTGACTAGCTCCTATTTCTTTCTTCGCATTTTAGATTGTGTGTCTCGACTTTTGAAAAAGGGTTAATATTTCTATCGTGCATTGAGACTCAAGGCATCTTGAGGCTAGTCTACTGAGCTGCAATGAGGAGACGCGGGTGCGCTTTCACGTATATCTACGACCGTCGTCAACAAGCCGAACTGCCTCAGTACATAGACCTACCGTCCCCATGAGCCAATTCTTCGAACGAAGTAAACGTTGCTGTAGCAGTGAAGATATCTTATTCTTCTAGCCGCTACGTTCGATTGCTTCTTTTGGATTAATGTTGCATGCTATTGGTTCCTTCTATTTAGCCGCCATACCTGCTGTCGATTGGGGCGTACTTGTCACCGGATGCGCGTGCCGGCTCAGTGACTCGCTTAACTTCGAGCTTGCATCCGGCATCGGGGCGCTGCAAATCAAGTGTATACATCCGACTTCGTCGAGCAATTCTTAATTCATAGTTTTAAGCGGAAAAAAATCTTGTGAGGCTAAGAATGTATCGTTCCTCCGCGTGCAACTTTGAAGGTCGTGAATAGCTATTGGATTGTCAAATTGTCCAGAACAGGAAGCGAGGTCATGCTCGCTGCATCAAAGCAGCGACCGCGGAGCGCCCGCCAAAAATTGACGGACGCTCGCTAGTGGGCGTGCCTGAGAGAAGCATCAAGCGGGGCATAGGTTCAAACGGAGCTTTCCTCTTTAGACAAAAGAGCTCCTCCACGCCGGCTCTGCGCGAGGCTCGCTGCAGGGCGTTTGAGCTTCGTTCCCTCGGCATTTAAACGATCCGTCACGGAGACAGATGTTGATCATGATCAAATGTCAAATTAGAGATGGCTTAACCAAAAGTGACAGTCCAATTTCGCTTGTCGCCACCGGAGTTACGACAGGCTTTCGCGCATTGCAAAGGGATGAATATGCGATATAGCATCGCCCTCGTAACTCGCGCACGCGAACTCGGAAGTCCGAAGCTGGCGTTTCGTCTACTCAGCACGGGCAGTCTTTCGATTGGCAGGCTGATTTCGTTTTTGAAGACGCCGCAGCGGGTGCGCACTCAAGAGCGGTGCGGCTATAATTGGGTCAACGAAAACCATCGAGCGTCACCACCGCTGCACACGTTTCGGCAAACCGAATATGCCGCCATTTAGGGTGGTCCGGCAAATTCAGCCACACATACGGGCCTCGCGAGCCACGCGTTTCACCTTCTACGGCTCGCGCAGCCCTTCAAACACTCGCACTTGACAGGGCCAGCCAGCCGCCCGCTTAGCTCCTCGAATTCTTCCACTTTGTTTATATCTATGGTGATAAGGATACCGTCTGAGCGCCGGGTACGCAGTGTGCTGGTCGCCGGAAGTGGGAAGAGAGCCATTCGATCGTGTTTCCTTTGCAGCAAATGTAAATTGCCTGGAGATATATTGAGTACTCTGAGGGAACTACATCAAATGGTCTGGGCCGTTTCCTGGTATGGATCGAACTGACGCTGCCGGCTATCGCAGGGAGGTGACAACTTAGATGTCAGCTTCCTTCACCGAGCCCCCCGTCCTGTAACGGCCCTCGCTTAAACGGTCGCTTCCGAAAACAATGGCCGCAGCGGTCGACGGCGAGCGGGCGAGCGGTGTTGGCGCCAGACCAGGCGGGCGTGCGCCGGCGGCAGCGCGGTCGCAGCTCGCGCCTCGGCGGCCTCGGCGGTAGCCTCATCCGCGGCCAATAATTAGGGCAGCGCGAGGCGTCGTGAGAGATGCGAAACAATGCGCGAGCTAATGACGCAACGAAATGAGCGCGAACGCCGTATGCGAGTGTCGTCGCCCTTTAATGTAATTGTCGCGCTGCGACCGCTGTCGCTCGAACTTGAAAGCGACGGAGGCAATTTTCGTGCACGTCGGTCTCGCGCGAAGCACTCCCCTCGACCGGCCAGCGACCGAGCCACGCGTCACGCGTCGGCCGCTGCGGCGTCTGCCGGCGATCCTCGGTTTCGGGGTCGCGCGGCCAATGTAGCGGCGTCGCACGAGCCCGATGCTGCAAGAGAGCTTGCCGCCGCCACCGCATTCGTCGTGCGGCGGTGGCCAGCACCGTCTGCAGTCGAGCGTCCGCGTGTGCGACTGCTAGGTAAAGGGACTGCGCACGCTTTACGCGATTGATTTCAGATCGGCGTAACTACTTAGGGCTGCAGCGAGATCGAGTCTCTGTGGCCGTCGCAGCGGCGGACGCTAATTACTCTCTTTGGACCTCCAGCAGTTCGCTGCTCGTCGAAACTATCGGCTCGTTACTGACGGAAAGTGCCCGGATGGACGTGCAGCGAATGCTGCGCCGATTCTGTGTCGATAGGAGTGCGGCGATTGGCCGATGCGAGAGAGCGGGGAGCTCTCGAAGCGCCGTAGCGATACGAGAGGACGTCATGGCAAAGATACGTTTAGGACAGGAGGAGGAAAGGAAGCTCCTGAAAGCTCATTAACTGAAGAAGAGGAAGCTCTAGGGCAGCCGGAGAGAAAGCTCTAGGGCAGAAGGAAAGAAAGCTCTAGGGCAGAAGGAAAGAAAGCTCTGGGGAAGAAGGAGAGAAAGCTCTAAGGCAGACGGAGAGAAAGCTCTAGGGCAGAAGGAAAGAAAGCTCTGGGGAAGAAGGAGAGAAAGCTCTAGGGCAGCCGGAGAGAAAGCTCTGGGGCAGAAGGAAAGAAAGCTCTAGGGCAGAAGGAAAGAAAGCTCTAGGGCAGAAGGAAAGAAAGCTCTGGGGAAGAAGGAGAGAAAGCTCAAGGGCAGAAGGAAAGAAAGCTCTGGGGAAGAAGGAGAGAAAGCTCAAGGGCAGAAGGAAAGAAAGCTCTGGGGAAGAAGAAGAGAAAGCTCTAGGGCAGAAGGAAAGAAAGCGCTGGGGAAGAAGGAGAGAAAGCTCTAGGGCAGAAGGAGAGAAAGCTCTAGGGCCGAAGGAAAGAAAGCTCTAGGGCAGAAGGAAAGAAAGCTCTAGGGCAGAAGGAAAGAAAGCTCTAGGGCAGAAGGAAAAAAAGCTCTAGGGCAGAAGGAAAGAAAGCTCTAGGGAAGAAGGAGAGAAAGCTCTGGGGCAGAAGGAGAGAAAGCTCTAGGGCAGAAGGAAAGAAAGCTCTAGGGCAGGCAGAAGAAGAAGAAGAAGAGGAAGCTCAAGGAAAGTAGAAGGCGAGAACGAGCGAGGGAAGCATGATCTAAAAGTAAGCACGGAGAATCGCCGGGAATCGATTGACGCGATTTGAGTCCACTTTTGAGGGTTTCGCATTTTAGTTCCATTTATGGCTTAACGACAACGATTCTCAATTCGCTTTCGAAGCCGAGAAGCTGTCCAGGTCGCTTCACGACGGCGAAGCAGCTGGCCGTCCCACCCAAGAGGCTTCCAGACTCGGGATCACCGGAGGGCGTTGCTGCAGTGCGTGCCTACATTTTGGCGAAGCTAGAGCACTCGGCGTTTCTCGAGAAAGGCGGCCGATGCTGAGGTTTAGGGCGCCGCCCTGAAGCGATTCTCCACCGGTCACCGCCGCCACGCCTACTTGAGATTGAATGCCGGTCGAATGCTTCTGGCACGCTCGCTGCGTCACTCCGAGTCAGTCATGAACTCACCGCACGGCTCGAGCACCGCAACAAAAGCCCTAATTAAACTCGAGCGTCGCACTAAAGCCAAGTGGGCTCGCTGTCTTCGTAATGGAGGCTGGCGGGTCGCTGCCACTCAGGGCGACGTGTCCAGCGAACTGGCTGATGTCATGGTTTTACGCCAAAGCCCGCGTTCGTGTATTGCGGCCCTTAGCCTCGAGTGAGGGAAAGGAAGTGAATAAACGGAAAGCCCGGGCGAAACGACTTTTTTTCTTACTTAGGACTTTTCTCGCCAATACGATTGGCCGGCAGAGGGCCACCGCCTCGGTATCGATTTAGCGGCCAGTCGCCCAATGGGATTGCGTAAGAGAGATGCTTGACCCAGACTTCCTGGGGCGCACTTCTGGTACCGCCGAACAAATGCTTTACTGGCGTCGAGTTTCAATACCACCGACGGCTATCTTTCCTTGCATCGGTCGGTCTTGGTGGCCCGGCGCCCACTGTCCTCAGGCGCTCAGGTGAGGGCCGACGGTTGGAGCTGGTTTGGGCTGCTCGCGGCACGCCCCGGCCTTCCACTAGAAACTGCTGGGAAACCTTGAGAGACGCACCCTATCGGCTAGCGCACTATCGGCACGCTCCGGCAGCCGGTCGCCGCCGCAGCAGCTTCACCGGCAACATTCAAGCCGCATTTTTGCGAAATGGTCGAGAGGGTCTGTAATGCATATGCACAGATCTGCCGAGAGTCTGCAATGCACACTCAAGCAAGCAAACAGCAGAGGCAATACGTCCGAGACGGAGCAAGCAACGCGAGCACCGGCGCCGTCACCTGAGCATGCTGCAGCGACGGCCGAGTGAGGTACGTTCGATCTCTGCGAGCGTTCGGCTGTCGTCGCCGGGTCGGGCGTGTACGTTTCAGCCGCGTCCGGTCTCCGCTTACGCGATTGCCGTTCGCTCTCTCCCGCCTCCCTCCCCCTCCCCAGCAGCAGTTCGACGGCGGTTACGCTCATCCGCCGCTGCGCTCAGCTCTGCTTCCGGCGATGAGGCAGCGGCTGCTGCTGCTCGGACGGCGGCCTGGGGCGGGTGGCGGCGCCGCTACTGCTCAGCTACGTCGCCGCCCTTGACCGTCGGTCGTAGGGCGTGCCACCACTCGAGCGGAGACTTGCCGGTCACCACGTCGATCCAATGCTCTCTCTCCTCGCCCGACGAGCTCGGACCGATGACGACCTTGCCAAGCTTCTCGGCGCCGGCGATCTTGTCCTTGACGACCTCGAACTCGACCGTCACGTGCATGATCTGGTAGCGAGAGACGGGCAGCACGAGCGCCTCGTTCCACTCCGGATTTCGGCGGCTCTTTGCGTGAGCAGTCCTCTTCTTCTTCAGCTTCTTGTCTCCGCATGAGACGCCGACCTTGACGTACGTGCCTGCGGCGACCCAGAGTAGAACGAGGCCGCCGTTCAGCATGAGTGGAAACCCGGAGAGCGTCGGCGGCTCGCGCGAGAGAGCGACGCAGCGGGATCGTCGACTCGCGAGTGCTCGTGCTCGTGCTCGCGAGTGCTCGTGCGCTCGTGCGCGGATGGCGAGCAGCCTCGAGGGCTCTCGAGGCTGCTCGCAACGGCCATCATTGAGTTCGAGTCGCTCGCGCTTGCAGCCAGCGCAGGCTCGAACCTCGGCGCCGCCTCGCGCTGCTACGTGATCTGAGCGACGTCGCTCGAGGTCGCACATCGGCGTGCGCCTTCGAGTGTCCTAAATGAACAGGACCGCCGCAGGAGCCTCTGCGATTGACCTTCAGAAGATAGGTGGGTCGGTATCATGTCCTCGGACATTGTCTGAGCGGGTTTAGAGCGTGCCGAGCTCAGAGTCAGTGGAAGTCGAGCTCATCAGAGCTAAGTGCCCAGGAGCGCCAGTGCCCTCTGCCGGCAGCCCTCGGTGGGCAACGGCCGGAAAGCGGTTCGCTTCTCGCGCAGGGGTAGGCCCACCGCTTGGTTCATCGGCCGGCCGGCGGCACGGCTTGGTGCTTGACCACAGTCACAATCGGTGGCCTCTGAAGACGATCCGACGGCGGCGACTCATCGACGTAATTAAGCGGCAGCGCCGAATGCCATGCAAATCGCTTCGTCCGCCCGGCGACTCGACAAGAGGAGCCCGTCGCCGCCTGCCGTCGCCCGCCCGCCCGCCCCCCCCCCCCCCGCCACCGCCTCGACGAGCAGCTGCTTCATAGCGGCCTCGCTTCGCCCTGTTCGACTGGCAGCCGAGAGTGCGGCCTCGAGTGTGCGTGCGGCCACCCTCTGGATCGCTAGTTGGAGAGCTGGTTGAGAGGCAAGTTTCCGTTCCACGTAGATTCTTCGTAGCTTTCGACCATTCGATCTCGTTCCCGCAGCACCAGCCCGAACGCGACTGGAAAACGCGACCCGAAACTTGGACGACGAACGCGGCTCTAAAGGCCAACCGCCGAGACGGCGAGACCACCGAGACGGCGAGGCCGCCAAGACGGCTAGGCCGCCAAGCCGGCGAGGCCGCTGAGTCGGCGAGACGGTGAGGCCGCCAAGACTGCCAAGACGGCGGTGCTGATCGCAGGCGGCAGAGCTCGCGCTCGTGGCCGGCGCTGAGCTCCGCCGCGAAGCGTCAGCTGGAGATGGGGCGTACGCGGGCGAACGGAACCAACGATTGCGGCGTCGGAAGCTCGCTGGCGCGACGCCCAAGAGTTGGCGTCGCTGACTGCCCGTTTAAATGTCCGTATAAATTAAGCTCGAAATTGGCGTCGCCGGAAGCCGATCGCCCGACTGGGCCCGATCGCTCCAGCGCTATGAGAATCGCAGCCATGCCTTGCAATCGCCGTCTGCTGCTCGAGGGGGGGGGGGGCCGCGACGGCCGCGATAGCCCAAAGGCAGCGACGAGACCGCCGCCACCGCCGCCGGCATTGCCGCCCCAACATTCGTAACCGCCAGCCCTTTTCCGCTGCCAGAAAAAGTGGACTCGCGAAAATCGCATTTGGGCCTAAACGAGACGCAGAGCACGAACTAAAGCCGCCACGCTACTCGCGAGTGGCACCTCAGGCTGCCACCCCACGACAGCAGCGTGGTACAGAGAGCACGGACCACTTTTAGAGTACATCTCATAAGAGCTTTAAGAGGCGGCACCCGAGAGCTGCCAAGTGCTCGAGAGCTCGCGGCGGTGAGAGCCGACGAAGCTAGCTGGTGGTTTGAGCTCTTCAAATGCAACCCGTGAGACAAAGCGACGAAGCTCTCCACAATGCGACACATATTGTCGGCGGTCGGTGAGCGCGCGAGCCCGAACGAAAGTGCCAGTGGTTTCCGCGTTCCGCTGGTAGCAAGTCCCGCTGTGCAAGTCACAGAGGCGCGTTAATGCATGCGATGCAGTTGGGCCGTCTTGTCTTGCATCACCGAGGAAACATGGCTGGGAAAGAATGGGATCGACCCACCGGCGACCTCTAATGGTTTACTCCTGAGCGGATTTCGCTGGTTGGCGGCGGCACTACGACCGCACGGCACTTCGCGATACTTCAACGATACTAGCGAGCGAGCTTGCCAGTGGCTGCAGTCGCTGCCGATGAGCGACCAGTCGTGCGGCGCCACCGGCGGCATAAGCGCGCTCCGTTTTGATGCCAAAGACGCGGGCGAGACACTTAACTTCCGTCGCATTGCTCTTTGAACCATCCTCAAAAAGTGATAGGCGATAGTGAGGATAACGGTGGATGGTGCTTTAAAAGCCGAGTCTTCGGCGATTCAAGGTTTACGTCTTTTTCGCTAGTGCTTCCTTCGCTAGCAGGCCGAAGTGCAGAAGCTTCGCTTGGTCACGGCTCGGTAAGCGTGCTTTCAGTCGCACCTCTCTGTCTGTCTCCTTCGAGTCTCTGTCTGTCTGTCTCTGTCTATCTGTCTGTCAGTGTCTGTATGTCTGCCCGTGGGTCTGTCTGTCTGTCTGTCTCTCCCCGTCTGTCTGGCTCTGGCTCTGTCTCTGTCTCTGTCTCTCTCTGTCTCTGTCTCTGTCTCTCTGCCTTTCTCTCTCTGTCTCTCTGTCTCTCTGTCTCTCTCTCTGTCTCTCTCTCTGTCTGTCTGTCTCTCTCTCTCTCTCTCTCTCTCTCTCTCTCTCTCTCTCTCTCTCTCTCTCTCTCTCTCTCTCTCTCTCTCTCTCTCTCTCTCTCTCTCTCTCTCTCTCTCTCTCTCTCTCTCTCTCTCTCTCTCTCTATGTCTCTCTCTCTCTTTCTCTGCTGAGAGCGGAAGTGCAGCGTACATTGAGCCGGACTCTCTTGGACTGGGAGGGGGGTGGTAGTGGTTTGGTGCGGTGCACACTCGCCGGGCTACAACACTCGTACCGAGACTGACGTTGTCGTAGTCGATTCGTAGCGCTCTGGCCTTGGCTATGACCACTGTCAGGCGCTCCGTCGCTTCGCGGTACTCCATCGAGAACATGAGATCACCACAGTACTCTGGATCCTGAAACCACGAAAGTCGACGCAGGCACTCGTGACTCGCGTCAATGCTGAGCGGCTAAGCGGCGTGCGAGGACGCGACCGTCGCCAAACCGCTCGAGCCGCGACAAAGCAACCGCTGCCGCCGGGCTGAACCGGAACCTCGACTCTGCAGCTGCAAGCGAATGAATGGTCGCAAGCGTCGAGCGCGATCAGAACGAAACCGTTGGCTCGAGTGAAACGCTTTAAATATGGGCGAGAGAGAGCAAGCGACACAGTGGGGGCCCATGCGGGCAGCGAGAGTGCTGCAAGCCTAAGTGGCTTCCGCCGCCATTTCTCTCGATGCGGGAAGCATAGGCGCTGCCGTTAATAAAAGTTAAGTTCCGCTTACTTCCAGCTCCGAAGGAGGTGAGCGTCTAAAAACGCGAGCCCCACCGCTAGTCACAGTACTCGGAGCTTCTTCTCGCTAAGCTTTCACAGAGCGGCTCAATTTCCAGTGCAGGTAAATGGCTAGAATGAGATTAAGCTCTCGCGCACGGCGCTTTAAAATGGTCCCATTATTATTGTTGTAATTACCATCGCTATCGTTATTAAGGCTGCGAGAGGCCTCTGAATTCGCGTCCGACAGACCGGGACCGCCGCTACCACCGACGGACGGAATGTCCTGGAATGAACAGAGCAGCGACCGCCGTTCCTCTCGCTCGGCGCGTAGCCGAGCGTTATCTTCCAGGGATCGCACTCACGGACCGGACCACAAGTTTCCGAGCAGTGCATCGGTTCCGGTCGCGAACGGTGGGTGTTTGGCCAGCGGAGCGAGCAGCGATCAGCGATCCGAACGATGTGCGAGCGAGCGAGCGAGCGAGCGAGCGAGCGAGCGGGCAGAACTCG
>WPIO01000008.1:9097500-9320000 GCA_009760855.2 Cristatella mucedo | reverse complement strand
ACTCTCACCCTCTCTCTCCCTCTCTCCCTCTCCCTCTCTCTCTTTCCCTCTCTCTCTCTCCCTCCCTCTCTCACCCTCTCTCTCCCTCTCTCTCTCCCTCCCTCTCTCACCCTCTCTCTCCCTCTCTCTCTCTCTCTCTCTCCCGACTGGGGAGAGTGGGAGTGCGAGCGCGGCCAGCCACTGTTGGCCGACCCGGCGACCTCGGCGCTCTCGCTCACCGCGCTGTGACTGCGGCAGGTCGTGATCCACTCCCTCGAGCACACTTCCGTCGTCTTCCCCTCGAGCGCGGACAGGCGCACGCTGCACGTGCCCTTGCACTCGCTCTTCGTGAACTGATCGAAGTCGTACAGAGACACGAGCAAGCTCCGCTCCGACAAATCGCCTGAAGGCGGATAAATCGAAAATCGTCAGGCGGTCGGCGGCGCCGGCGTTACCGAGACCGGACGGTGAGCTCGCGGGCACAGGCTCGCTCTCTCCCTACCGTTTATCTCGAAGACAAACTCTTCCTCAATCGACGGGTCGGATGTGCGCAGCTGCACCTTGGAGTGCCTGGACACTCCGCAGTCGGGCAGAATCGTCAGGACGAAGTACGGATTTCGCACGCCGCCCTCCTCGAACGGCGTCAGGTCGGAGGCGCTATGAATCTTGACGGACAGCAGAGCGGTGTCCGCCTGATAGGCCAGCGTCATCAGCAGCGAGCCAGCCGAGTTCTCCGGCTGCGCTTCGGTTTCCTCCTCGATCGTTGGCGTCCGATCCTAGGCGGGCAGCACGAGAGCGCTCTTTGCCTGCGACGACCGCTCGTACATGACTCGTACCGGCGAGAGGGCTGCGAGAGGGCGCCCCGCAGAGACGATCGAGAGGACTGTGTTGCCCTCAATTTGTAGCAGAATGCAGAGCCGAGAGATGGAATGCTAACATACAGTTTTCCTATTTTTCGTGCATACATATATATATATATATATATATATATATATATATATATATATATATATATATATATATATATATATATATATATATATATATATATATATATATATATATACTCGCTGATTTAACAGCCTCTTTTTTATAGCGACAGAAGAGCCTTTACGGCTATCACTACCGCTTGCAGTGGCAATAATAGATTGCCCACCGCAGAATTCGAACCCATGACCTTGGGACAGAGGTCGTGAAAGCAACCGCCTTGTCTAGTGTGCAACAAATTGGCTCATGCATCTGCGACATTCTGTCTTGTCTTCTGTAACTCACTGCTTGCTGGTCTACCGGCGTGTGCACTCGGGGTCTTACAGCTGGTGCAAAGCTGCAGCTAGGCTTGTCTGTGGTGAGCGTCGCAGTTGCCACATCCCTCCACGTCTCGCCAACCTGCACTGGTTCCCAGTCAACCAACGCATCGAATTCAAGGTTTTGTTGCTCACTTTTAGGTCCCTTCATTCTTTGGCTCCAGCCTACCTATCCGACCTATTCCCCAACCAGGCTATGCATCATATCACCCACTTTTCTGAATCTGTTTACTCATACCTCATACAAATCTCAAATCCTTTGGAGACCGTACATTTAGATCGTACGCTCCCAAGCCTGGAACTCACTCCCAACTTGCGTCACGACATCACTTGACTCGACCACATTTAAAAAGAAACTAAAAACCACCTATTTATCACAGCATTTAGTGGGCCCATTTGATTCGTCTTTTATCTGCTTATGCGTTCAGACACTGTTCATGCTGCCACTAACCCTACCTGCATGCTGACCCTGTGCTTGTCACCCCTAACCATGTTATTCTTGTTGTTTATCAGGTATGCTACCACTAACCATTCGCTCGTGCTTCCTTTGCAGCAATTGTACAGCGCCTAGAAAGAGATTGAGTTCCTTGAGGGCGGTTTATCAAATGAATTATTATTATTACAGCTATACGTACTTACAGGTATATATACCTGTACATACAGGGGCACATACCTGTTCTTACCTTACTAATGGGCTCTCTATATATTTATATCTCTCTATATGTATCTACATATATATAAATGCATATATGCGTGCATGTTCGTATGTGTGCGTGCACGTACTACAAATTACATGTACTTGCATGTATTCAGATTAGTGATATTTTCTCATAGGATTGTATGTTGTTACTATGGGCTCTTCAGTCTTCGTGTGCCCCACACTGTCTACATACTTGGTCGTTATTGCTCGCATGAGAGATGAGAAAGGCGGAGACAGACTAACTACACCCGCTGGTGAGCAGAGTCGAATGCCTTCGGCATGCCATGCCAAAAAAGGGCCCAACTAAAACAGTCGCGCGCCTAAGCGCTCGAGGCTGTACGCGACGCTCGCTTCACTGCGGCGGCGGCGGCGGCAGTGGGGCCGACTAGTTCTAGCAGCCGGGAGAGGCGACCTGTCCGCAGGACCGAGGACGCTTCGGTCGTGCCGAAGCCTGCCAACGGTTTTAAAACGAGACGAGGAACGCTGGCTCGAAGCTATCTACCCGTGCGCGAGCGTGGGAGTTGGCCGAGCGTGCAGTCAGCTCGCTTGCCGTCAATTTCGCCGTCGAGGTGACCGAGGTATTAATAGCGCTCATTACCGACCATAGGGCTCAAGCCTCGGAACGGAGCCACTTCTCGGCTGCCAATCTCGCAGCCTCGCTGTCAGCCTCGAGCCTCGAGCGAGACCGCGGATGCAGCGTCCTCGGTCGCCGACGTCGGATGACGGAAGTATTAGCAACGTGTGAGACAGCGGACGCACAGAACGGCCGCCTCCGCCATCGCCTGTCGCCATCGCCTATCGCCATCGCTGTGCCGTCGGAAAGCGACGTTCGCTCGCCGAGGCAACCGCCGCTCCGCCGAGGCAACCGCCGCTCCGCCGAAAGGCATGCCGCTCGCGGTCGCGGCGCCGTTACCTCTCCGCTCCTCTCCTCTCCACTTCCTTCCCCTCCCTTGCCAAGAGCCTGGTGGGCTAGCGACGACTGGGTTCGCGCGCCGTCTCACCTTGCACACCCCGGCCTACTCCCCTCCCGCTAACTCGTTAGCGGCGATCGAGCCGTCGTCGCGGCCCGGGCCTCTCGAGCGCCGGGCGCGCGCGTCCGAGCGCCGGCGTCTCATTACCGGGCCGTGTATCTGGTAGAGCGCCGCGTCGATCTTGGTGAAGTCAATGGCGGCCTGCATCGACGCCCGACGAGTCTTCCTGAAGGCGGCCGACGCCGCGGGCCGCGAGCCATCGCCGCCGCCGCCGGCCATGAGGTCGCTGGCGGCGGCGGCAGCGTGGCCAGCACCGTGCTCGTACGGTGTCATGCTGATGCTGCGCGTGAGCAGCGTGGGCGGCGAGGAGCATTCTACATTCAGGCATTAAGAAAAGTTGAGGGATCGCTCGTGGCATCGCTCGACCGTCGGCATCGCGACAGCGCAGGTCGCAATAAGCGGGAAGGCGGGAATAGGCGAGAAGCCGATGCTCACGCCGTCGCTCTGTGTAAGCGGCGCTCGCGCGCGAGTGCGCGTGCACCAGAAGCACCCGCGCGTGCGAAGGAGCACACGAAGTCGGACGCGTGCAGTGAGCAAGACACGCGAGTAGCACAGCTAGAACAATCGATGGACGTCCAGAGCGAGGCTAGGGAGCCTGGGAGACAGACATACAGACCGAGACCGAAAGAATGAGGGAGGGAGATAGGGCACGGAAATATATACACACACACACACATATATATATATATATATATATATATATATATATATATATATATATATATATATATATATATAGAGAGAGAGAGAGAGAGAGAGAGAGAGGGTGGATAGAGAGAGGGGAGCGAACAGGAAGACAAGAAGGGAGAAAGGCGGAGAATTCAATGCAGTCTTTCGATAAGGTGATCTGCGGAGCAGCGGAGGTATGCAGCGGCTACGGATGAGGCGCAAAACGGGAGAGCGATTTGAAAAGGGCAGGGGTTATACAAAAACGCATAGGTTACAGATGGCGGGCGGTATCATGGCGAGCGAATGACAAGAGCTTCTGCGAAGACAGTGTACCTAACGTAGCAGTCGCGCAGACGGCAAGCGACGAGAGACCACAAAAATAACCCTCTCCCGCCGTCTCGAAGAGTTCGCTCAATGTAACGAAGGCGCAGGCGAGAAAAAGATGCCGAAGCTCGCGCCTCCGCTGGCGCCGCGCGAGCGTCGGCTCGGCAAGGCTCTCTCTCTCTCTCTCTCTCTCTCTCTCTCTCTCTCTCTCTCTCTCTCTCTCTCTCTCTCTCTCTCTCTCTCTCTCTCTCTCTCGTCATTACCAGCGGCGGCGGAGCAGGCGGCTCACATAGATATCTCAGTCCCTCTTCTAACCTGCATGACCTCCCGATGCGTCGGCGACGCTCGCGCTGCGGTTGGCCGACGAGCGCGGCTGCGGCGGCAGCCAGGCGAGCCTGCCGATGCTGAGCTTTCGCTGAGCGGCCACCAGCGCCGCTCCGGTGGCACTTCGAATTCCCTCGCCGCCACCGCCGCTGCCACCGCCGCCGGGAAGCGACAGTTCCGAACCCATTCGCCGTCGGTCGCCTTCGCCGTCGGCTCCGCCGCCACCTCCGCCGAGCTGCTGCGGTCGTCGGTCGGCTTCAGGCGATCATCTTGGCGGCGATCGCGGCAATACGAAGCCAGTCGCGGCGAAGCGACCGTGGCGCACGCGCGTGCGCGCCCAAGTGGCCGGCAGCCGCTTTGAGTTTGACCGCCGCCACCGTAGCCGCAGCCGCCGCCGCCGCCGCTGCTGGGTGCATGATGAGTCGGCCGCCGGCGACGAGTCGGTCGCTCGTCCGGCCGTCGCTCGGGCCAGCTTAATTGCGCAGCCGCCGCCTCGCGCGCGCGCGCGAGAGCTCGCCTCTCGCTCTCGGTGGCAGCTTGCTCATTATCGACATCGCGCGCGCCCGCTCCTGAGAACGCTCTCGAAGCGGCTCCTCGAACGACGCGACAAGCAGCGCCGGCGCGCGCCCTCGATCTTCCGCCGGCGTGTTCCGGCAGGGCGGTGCTGCGAAAGCGAGTGCTGTCAAAAAAAGGGAAAAGCCGCGACCGCGAGCCGGCCTACTAGCTCTGCCGATCTCTCGTTCGCGCGCTCGCCGCATTTCAAAGCGAGCCGCGAGCCGTGGAAATCGTCGGTCGAGTTCAATCGATGCAGCTGCTGCGGCCCCCTTACTCGGCGTCAGGTTCGCTATCGATTTCCGGTCGCGGATCCTGGCCTCGGTGAAACTGCGCCGCGCGCGTTGGAGGAAGCGAGCGAGAGGGCGCTGCTGAGAAGGCCAAATGGCGCTCGAGCGTAGCCTCGGACGCCTTTCAGTCCCCTCAGACGCTGTCGGCGCCGCGCGAGCCTCGCTGTCGGCGCCGCGCGAGCCTCGCTGTCGCCGCCGCGCGAGCCTCGCTGTCGCCGCCGCGCGAGCCTCGCTGTCGCCGCCGCCGCCGCCGACGTGGCGCAGCCACCGCCGGGCGCAGACGTCGACGAAGTCACCGCTGCGCTAGGGCAGTCTGATAAAACGGAAACCATCGCCAGCCAGAAGCACCCAAAAAAATCCTGCGCAGTCTTGCAGGCGTCGTTGCGTTTTCCGGGAGCGGTACGCGAACGGATGGAGGCGGGTCAGCGTAGAATGCACGCTTTTGGCCAAATACAGATTTGCGACTGCAATTAGTCGATTCGGCAGGTCAGGTACCGTTGTCCTGGAGCTGAGGTATTTTATCAGCTACAGTCCCGACTAAAGTAAAAGCTGGCTCAGCAGCTTCTCCAATAGTAAAACACGTACCGTCCTGAGGCCGACCGCGGGCTGGCCGAGCGCCGAAAAAGAACGTCGCTCCGAGTGGGAAATAATCCCGCAACCTCGAGGTCACCGCTTCAGCGCTCTACCAATGGAGCTAGCGAGACCGCTTTTATTTTTCGTAGGCTCAGCGCGCAGGGCGTTGAAGCCTCGGCTTTTAAATTTCAACCTACGCTCTCGAGCCAAATCTCTACGCGCAGCGAGTGAACAAACGTGCACAATTCACAACCGCAGACGGATGAGTGTCGAGCTGCAGCCGTTACGCCCACCGCCGCTCTCGACGGCGGCTAGAGAGTATATCTATAGCGCCACGTGCATGGCAGCTTACGATCCTGCAGCGCCTTTCGCTCGCAGCGGGGCTTCGGACATATATAGAATTGGCTGAAGCCTGAGTCGAACCTGAGCACAGAATCCTCGAGCGCCGGGCCGCTCAGCTAAAGCCCGACGGAAAATGACGAGAGAGTCCGCAATGGAGACCGCATTGAACCTCGCTCGCTCGCTCGCTTGCCACCTGCTGACGCGATGTCGGCGCATCCGGTACCTCGAGTGCCGGAGGGTCTGTGTAGACTGCGCGCGCTCGTTGGGGTCAGCTGATGAGTCGGAACTTCCGGTTCCAGAGGAGGCAGGGGCCGAAACTATCGTGCTCTTGGTTTCGCTCCGCCCAACCGTCTCAGCCCGGACGCGCAGGAGCGAGCGGCCGGGGAACGAGCGGAGCACACGCGAAGTCGCACAGCACGGCGGCGGCCATTTAAAGAAAGTAAGCTCAGTAGGTGTTACACTTTGACCTTAGCCAGTCTCAAAGGTCAAGCTTCACGACTTCCTCTTTTTCGGGCTTAAATGCTTTAACGCATGGAAACTTTAGAATATGCAATGCATGGCATCGCCGATATAGCCACAACCGGACTGCTCGAGACGAATCAGCGCCACAATTTTGACGAGGCAACGCGAACTTAGCAATCGAGCTCGCGTTGAAATGATTTTACTCGCTATCGCTAAGCAAGATGCTTTTTTCGCGAGAACTACGCGCTTAGGCAGAGCCGCCGACGACTCGTGAGCGATAGCACTGCGCGCTACCTGTCGGTCATGGAAGTCGCGGGGTCTCACACACTACAGATGGCGGCGCCGCTCAGAGGAGGCTAAAGAAGAGCTACACCGGAAGCAGCCAGTGCCTCACTCACGATTGAAGCAAGCAAGGCGAGAATGCTGCTTTTGATTTAAATAGATCTGCGCAGCAAGTAGCTGTCAGTTATAATTTTAAGCGCTGCATGGTCGATGCAAGGAATGGCGCCCATCTTTCAAATTGATCCTCGCTGTGAAAGCTGATAAATGAGCTAGCGCTGACATTTGATCTTCCCCCTTTGCGGAATTAAGTATATTTTTCAGAGGTATGAATATTTTATTGCACGCATTTTAAATAGACTATGTAATATTAGCTCCTGAGAACAAGCCTTAGTTCGTACGAATCACTTCATCCTGACCCGCGGAGCAAATGCCATTTTAGAACAGCAACAGAAGAGTTCTACACCCCCAATTTGTAGTATAAAACCCGGATGGGGGTAAAATGCTAGAAAATTATATAAATTTAAGGACATATGAGTAAGTTTAGATACGTAATAATGCACCGAAGCTCAGAAAAGCAATCCATCCAACGACAATCCTTAATCGAATGGAGTAGTGCCGATACGGTGCCGCTTGGAGTTCCCATGTGCAAAGCTGGTTCGAAATGAACAGCTAAGTGGCATAGTTATTCTTATAATTTTCTCGAAAATCCTCTTTGCCGTACAGCACAGATTTGCAGGGTCCATAGCTGGTAGCAGACGCGACGTGCCAATTGACGGCATATGGCCAAGCTGAGGTTCAAATGCTTCGCTTCTACTACGGGCGGCTGCAGCAATCCAGCTAACCACGATAATGAATCAGCGAGGCCCTCGCGTACGGCAGAACCACGCCTGTGCCCTGCCGATGGCCGCCTTCGCTTGGTGAACGCCTCGGCGAGCGCCTCGGCGAAAGAACCGTGCGCTCGCCCCGATACCTGCCGAACACACGTGGTCAACGCGATAGGACACGGGCGATAGAGAGAGAGAGAGAGAGAGAGAGAGAGAGAGAGAGAGAGAGAGAGAGAGAGAGAGAGAGAGAGAGAGAGAGAGAGAGAGAGAGAGAGAGAGAGAGAGAGAGAGAGAGAGAGAGTGAGTGAGAGAGAGAGAGAACCAGAGAGAGAGAGAAAGAACCAGAGAGAGAGAGGGAGAGACAAAGAGAGAGAGAGAGAGAGAGTAGTGAGGGAGAGAGATAGACAGAGAGATAGACAGAGAGAGAGAGAGAGAGAGAGAGAGAGAGAGAGAGAGAGAGAGAGAGAGAGAGAGAGAGAGAGAGAAAGAGATAGAGATCGAGAGAGAGAGAGAGAGAGTGACGAAGATTGACTTCAAGGTTTTGTCGCTCACTTTAAGGTCACTTCATTCTTTGGCGCCAGCCTATCTCTCAGATATACTACCCCATCAGGCCAAGCATCGTACCACCCGCTTTTCGGAATCCAACAGTCTACAAATACCCCGTACAAACCTCAAATCCTTTGGAGACCGTGCATTTAGTTCGTATGCTCCCAAAGCCTGGAACTCCCTCCCGACCTGCGCAGAACATCCCCTGACCTGACCACATTTAAAAGGACCTAAAAACACACCTATTTAGGATAGCATTTAGTGGGTCCCTGTGATTCGTCTTTCATGTGCTTATGCGTGCTGACACTGTGCATGTTGCCACTAACCACATTTGCATGCTGACCCTGTACATGTCACCCCTAGCCATGTTATTCATTTTGTTTGTTTCTCAAGCATGATTTTACTCACCATTTCAATTGCATTTCCCTTTGCAGCAAATGTAAAGCGCCTAGAGAGAGATTAATTTCTCTGAGAGTGCTTTATCAAGTGCATTATTATTATAATAATTATTATTATTATTAGAGAGAGATACCGAGAGAGAGAGAGAGTTGGAGAGAGAGCCAGAGAGAGAGAACCAGAGAAAGAGAGAGAGAGAGAGAGAGAGAGAAAGAGAGAGAAAGCGAGAAAGAGCGAGAGAGAGAGCAAACTCCGACCTAGCTAGTCTCAGCAGCGCTCGGGAAGCGAGCGCGGCAGATTGCGGGAGAACTTAGCGACGGTTCGACATTTGCGCTGCTACCGAACCAGCCAAATTTATCCGTAACCATGAGCACCAACCTAGTCTCCGTCTCGGCACCTGTACGTACGCTTCGGAGGCAGCGAAGAAAGCGACGCGCCGCCTCGCACGCGCAAGAACTCTCGGCAGTCGCTTGGCCTGAGCGCTGAGAGAGTTCAAACTGTCGCCTCTCGGCAGCCGCTAGGTTGGCGAGGATCAACCGACAGAGGCTGACATTATCAGTCGCAGCGAGAAGCTCCTCCATTCGAGCGGCATCGCCGCTCAGTCAGCCAGCCGTCTCCGCCGCCGCTGCCGCCGCCGCCGGCCTCTCCAATCACCGGTCTCGCTAATCACCGGTCTCGCTGTTCGCCGGATCGCCGGAAGTCGAAGGCTCTCAGCGGTTCGAATCCTAATAGCGCGCAATTAAATGCCTGCTTTGCCGATGGGGCTGCGACGATCGCAGCCGTCGGCAAAGAGCTGGGAGCTGGCCGCTCGACCTGAACGGAGCGTTGCTGCGCTGCTCCGTCGCGAACAACTATGGGCCGCTATGGACATAGGAAAGGCTCACCTTTGTCGATTTCTCTTTGCCTTCCTCTTTCTCTCTCTCTCTCTCTCTCTCTCTCACGCTTTCTCACTCTCTCTCCCTCACTCTCGTTGTCTCTCTCTCTATTTCTCCTTCCTCTCGCTCTGTTTACCACCAATCTCTCCCTGTTCCACCCTCTCTCTCTTCCTCCCTCTCTATTTCTTTTTACAGTGCCCCCGTCTCTCTCTATATATATATAAATATATGTCTATTCCCGCTCTCTTCGTTTACCTTATCTACCCCTTTCTTTCTCTCTTCCTCTCTCTCTCTCTCTCGCTATATCTCTCAATTTTTGTCTCCCTGTACCTGTCGTTGTCAGAGCAATGATTACAGTGTCTGACCGGGGACTGCCATGTCCATTTTATGACTGAGACGAGGTGCGTCTGACTGCATAGGATGTGTCCAAGGCAAAGAGCTCACACGTCCTGCTCCAGTAGAGGTTCCAAAGTCAAAGCTGCTCCAGGAATGAAGCAAATCTCGCCCCTTTTGTGCAATTCCTGCTAACCTGAAAACCCCTAATTCACTAAAATGGTTTAACAGATTTTTGAAAATAGTTTCAAACTCAGCAGGATGGAGTACAGCGTAGAAAGTCTGCAGCGAGTTTTTTTTTGCTCACTGCAGACGTCGCTCTAGCGATTGGCACTTTTTGCTTAGACAGCGAACCAAAAAGCGATGAGCTGAAAGCGCTCTCAGTTGTTTGATGCTGGAAGTGATACCGCCTAGTCCATGGGCAATTACCGCAAGAATTACTCGCTGCTCCCTCTCCTGGTATTTCTGCGCGGAATTCCCGTATAGTACGCACGCTGAGGGTGGCAGAAGTGCTTGCGTCATGAGAGACCCATTCCTGAGAACCTCACACTCGCCGATTGGGACAGCTGTGCGCTCACCAAAATCTAACCAAGCTGTGACATTGGATGACGTTTTCCAATTTCAATAAATTCTCTCGTTCGTGAAGCTGCATTGCGCAATCAAAAATAGGTGCGCACTAGCACGCCGCCGCAGAAGCAGCAGCAGCAGCAACAGCAGCAGCAGCAACAGCAGCCGCAGCAGCAACAGCAGCAGCAGCAGCAACAGCAGCAGCAGCAACAGCACCGTCAGCCATCACTAGTGCTATTATTTCGCGCCGTGTGCTGCACCTTACAACTTACTGCTACGTCGGCAGCAATTGACTCATAAGCGAAGCGGCTAGCGAGTGACGCTTGGTCATCGTACTCCATTGCCCAAGTGGCACTCGCGAGAGGTTATCTTCTAAGCTGTCACATCTTGGTTTACAAAGCTAACGCGACACACTCTTCGAGACCCTCCGTGGGTTCTTCTTCCGCAAGCTGCCACTCTGGTTATCTACTTCAGGCTTTCCGAAGGCCGGTACGAGTATTTGGCCACTTTGGAGCTTTTAGACGGCCGCGACGAGTCAAGTCCTCAATCTGTCGACGAGCTTGCGTCTAGCCTTTTTTTGGAGCGTGGCTACGACGTTCGCGGTTACTGGAATACTGTGAAAAAATTACCGGCTGGAGCCAGCACGCTCGAGGACAGCTGCACGGCGCTCTTATAAACGTCCAAAGCCGTCAGACGGCTAACTAAGCCTCAGGCCTGGCTACGGTAGCTTCTCTTGATTGCACGGGCTAGCCTACTTCGCTACAGCCGCTAGTTCGGCGGCGTCGGCGGCGCCACACTCTCTGCAGGCCAGGCCACCGTGCTCTCACGCCGCTGCGCGTCGCCTCTGTTGTGCGCCCAGCCGCTCGCCGCCGGCCGAAAGGTGGAATTACCAAAGCAGGGCCTACCTCGATCGCGCAGCTCATTTGACCGCGTCGCTGCATCGTCGTGTTCGCCGCGATAGTTCATCCACACGGCGCCTACGCAGCGGACCCACTCCCTCGCTGTCGGCGGCGTACGAGTTTAAAGAATAAGCGGAGGCTCGAGGGGTAACCCGTTCAAACGGCTGAGGCGCGAGCGAACTTCAGAGAAGGCAACTAGAGCCGTCGCGCGGCGACCTCTGTCGGCCGCGCCCCAAAGGGCACGAGATCTGATCGGCGCGCTAAAGTAAAGCAAGTCGACTATGCGCCTGGCAGCGCTGCAGATGCTAAGCGGGTTGCATGTCGTGCTCTCTTCGAGCAAGGCCGAAAGCGGCAGCAGCAGCAGACGTCAATGTTGTTTCCTGACTGAGCTCCTAGCAGCATTGCGTCGGCTAGCCGCACGCCACACGTCGCCGCACTTGCAACACTGACGCTCCACATGCCGCTCGCTGTGCTGCCCTTGCTTCTTACCCGCGCGTCTTCCGTTTCCTCGCTATAGGGCCACGAGTGCTGCAACGCGCCCGCCCAGCGCAGCCCTCGGCGGCGGCCGCCGTCGCCGCGGTCGGCCCGTAGAGTGGCGCCAGCGAGTGACAGGAAGCCAGCAAAGGCCGTCCGTCGCGTGTCGGCGTCTGGGAAACGGCGACGAGCGCTTACCTTCGGCGGCGCTGGCTTCGAGGAGGACCCGCTTCGAGCCGTGAGCGCGCTCTCTGCGATCGGCCGGGGTGCACCGGCGGTGGCTGCGGCGGCGACGGCAGGTGGCGCTGCGCCTCGGCGGCAGCGCGAAGTGAAGCGGCGGCTGCGGCCGCGGCGAGAACTGCAGCCGTCGCCGCCACGGCGCCACCTGCAGCCGCGAGCGGAATAATTAAAGTCGCTTTATCGTCGGCCATCGGCGGCGGCGGCGGCCACTGAGGCTCTGCCTCCGCCGCGAGGCTCCTCTTACCTGCTAATTTGAGATAATGAAAGCGAAATTCATCGCCTTAGGGTTAGCGGCGGCGGCGGCGGCGGCGGCGGCGGCGGCGGCGGCGGCGGCGGCGGCGGCGGCGGCGGTGAGTTTGCGCTTGCGCCAAGGCGACTGAAATCGGCCTGTCTCGGGGAGGAAATGAAATCAGCGCGCGCGCGAAGGGCATTTAGAACGAATGAATCGTCCAACGATCTGCAAAGGCGTGGCTGCGTTGCCTTGAGCTCGCAGAGTCAGACGCACCGCCGTTGAAAATTTCGCAGGCGCGCTTGCTTCTGCTCATTGCGGCGACGGTTGCAGGGAACAGCCGAGTGCTGATGAGTGACGCCGTTACAGCTCAGCGTCTGGAGTTGAGGTACAGTGGCCCATCCAAAAGCCGCATGTTTTTGTAGCGGCGGAAGAGGCGTCGTGGCTAGCACTCCGCTTGAAGCAGGAAGTAAACGATTGTCTGGGGCTGGATGAAAGCGCACGACCCAGGTCGTGAAGTTAAAGTACCTTACCCATAGGATGAGACCCAGACGCAAGGCGCTCAAGCGCAGATGAATGTCCACGCAACTTAATAATGGACAGCGGGCCGATTAAAGTTTCATATCTACACAGGTAGGTGCTAGCGCGAGGCAGGAAGCTTCATTCAGGCACGCCTGCAGTCGCTACGCAATCGTAAGGTCGCGTAGCGACGCGTGTCGCAGCGCCGGCACCGCGACCTGGGAGTTTACGCTTCACACGACAGTTCGCTTGCTTGCGCTGCACAGAAATGGCTCATCAGCCACCGACCGCGCGGGCCGTCGTCGTTACCTCAGCTTTCGTGGCCATACACAAGAATAGCATAGGCCTCTCAAGTTCTCACGCGATTGAAGCCCGCGCTCGTAGCTCGCTCGGAGAGGCGGGTCTGAGATGGTCACGCGATGACTCGACGTCATCGCATTGCGCCGCGCTCGAGGCGCTGGAGCATGAAAATATTTCTGCACACCGACTGCGACACTGACCATTGACGTCATCAGAGCCGCGTAGAAAAAATGAGTTGAGTGATGGCGAGCATTCAAGACAGGTGCAGTAGCTATCAAGCAAGCATGAACCCAAACCATCACCGCTTCCCTAACGCCTTTTCCCTCTCGAGGCAGCCGCAGCTCATCTGTCGCCATTTTTGCTCGCAGCCATAAATACCTGCCAGAGTTTAACACCTTCTGTGGTGGTTTGAACCAACTTGCATTTCATAGGCGGCAGGCAACAACGCCCGCGACAAGGACGCAAGGTGCCATAGTCATAGGATATTAAACCGTCTTAATAGCAATATTAGCGAGCCACGTTTTACCTTTTGCAATACGTGTCTCTTGTGGCCTACGACCACAGCTTGCCATCACTTCAGATACACATCAAAGATTGGGCACTGTCTACAAAATTGGCTTGCAAAAAATTCAACTAGCTCCCTAGTTCTGTCTCCACAAGATTATTGCAATTTCATTTCGGCGTGGCTACTGGAAAAAGCCACCAAGGCCACTGCAGCCGGTATGAAATATGGCTGTAGGCTAGTTAAAAAACCCTAGCGGGTTTGACAATGTGTCCCATTTGCTGAAGGAACTTAACAAATATATAATTCATTTATATAGCGCCCCAAGAGAACTTAATCTCTATTCAGGCGCTTCACTTATGCCTCGGGGCTCGAGCCCACGACCTCAGTCAGACCTTGGTCGGGCGAGCACTCGAGCCCCGAGGCATGTGTGAAGCGCCTGAATAGAGATTAAGTTCTCTTGGGGCACTATATAAATGAATATTTTTTTATTTCTTTTACTAGAAAAGACACGAGGTGCTTGGAAGGAAGAAAAACTTGCCAGACAGGTAAATAAATAAATAAATATATATATATTTGAATTTTCAACTAAGCTAAAAAAAACTGAATTTAATACTTATTGATTGCTATAAAAATAGATGAGGTACAGAGTGAAGTGCTAATCTCTTGAGTTGATTAATACGAAAGGATTGATAGATGATGCCTTTGTGACTTATATAGGTGAGCTCTATAGAACGCGTCGCGTCGAAGCAGGAGCTGAGCACCAGTCTTGTCTATCTCAGGTGACAATGAGCTGGACGACGCGAGATGGGTCAAGAATAGAATCTTACCTGGCTCTAAAGTGCCGATATCAATTTACCGTTCTTTTGCATTTGCAGGCTCAATTAACGTTATGCATATGGCTCTCCTGCAGGAGGCAAATACAATTTGGTGACTCACGCACGGTTTCTCGAAGGAACCTACTTGGCAGGCGTAGTCTTATGTATGACACAATGTATACTAGTTTTTATTCCGAGTGCCACGCCATAGTCATTCCTGTTCGGAGTGTCCACCGCGATAACTTTCAATAACACTCAAAAGCGTCGTGACCGGTATAGCCCAGGGGCATTGGTGTTGACTCTGCTTCCTTGTTTGCTCTCTCCTAGAGCCTGCTGGTGCCTAGCCAGTCAAAGTCAGTGATTTTTGCTCAAAATTTAGATTTGTAACGCTGTCAACATAAATCAATATTATCTGACACTTAAAGTGTCACGTGCAGGCAATGCGGGAACGTATACATCGTGCTACCACCCCGGTAAAGGAATATGCAGGCAGTTTGCTAGGTTACTAGGGGTGAGGAAAGTAGGCCTAGTCTCAAAATGATGTTAGGATGGACGCCGGTGCAGCAGTGTTCTCCGCCGGCCATTGAGCATGGCAAGGAAGGGCACCTCGTGCGGATTTCACTGATAAAGTCTCTACGAATCTGCATCAATGCATCAAAATGCAATACAAATTAGACACGTTCAAAGTGCAAAGGTTTAGCTAACATTGCAGCAGTCGCCAAGATATTTAGGCATGAGGATGGCTTTAACAGCAGATCAAAGGTAAACAATGGGAGAAAGAAAACATTCACATTGTTTGGGTGTGAGTGCAATCAGACTTTTGAAATGTATTTCATTCAAATAGGCTTACATTTACAAATCTAACTGCTTGGAAGGCACATCTCTTACACTTTGGTTAACTGTTGAACATGCCAATATGTAAATATATGGAGCAATGATGCTTGCCATCTTCATACAGGAACGACTTTAGATTCTCCATCTTCTTGAAAATTTTGACCGGGTTAGTGTTTTTCATGACTCTAGATGCAAGTTAAACCAGCTGTCTGTCGGAAGGGAGGACCTCACGTAGGCCGCAGGCTCTCCGAAATTGTATGCGTCTATGAAAATGTGTCCTCAACGTATCTATCCAGAAAACGTATGCGTGTTTTTATATATGAGACTGCGTGAGAGCCTGTCAGAAGCTGACCTTGACCAGCCATAAGAAGAGACTACCGTTAAAAATTAAATTAGACTAGAAAAATGCATCTAGAGTAATTGGTTTGAGGGATTTCTAGAAAAACCTACATTTTTACCACCCTCCTCTAGGCTGCCAAACAGCAACAATCGACGGGCACTAACCAAAGCAAATCGCAGAAAGAGTTTAGCATTTAGCCACATTTTTTCTGCTTCTCTAGCAACGGACTGCAGCCGGGCTTATTTAATGTAATGCAACGTATCTCCACCTGTAACATCTCAAAGCCACGAAGACTATGTGGCTGTTCCACAGGAGAGCTTTCCATAGCCCCCTCAAAGCCTACGCAGCCTTCAATGCCATAAGGGCAGGGAGCACACTTCATCTAGTGCAAAATAGAGAAAGTGAGAAGCATAACAAAGTCAGAACGGCAGTTTAGGTAGTGAGTAGCATGGAAGTATCAGCTAAGGGATGGCTGGAAAGAATTTGCAACAATAGGCAGCGTGAGAGTGGACGCCATGGCGCAAGAATTTTCGAAGTGAGTTCCACAGTCTGGAACTGCGCATCAAAAGCTTGTGTCGCCAACTTTCTTTAAGCAGAGGAATGGAACAGCTAATATATTCTCCATATAGGACCTGAGGGCATGAGGACGCTGAAACTGGTTCAAAAGTTAAGCTAGTTATTAAGGAGCCAAACCGAGGCAGGCCATGTGGATCAGCGTAAGAACGCTAATCTGTATTTGTGGACACACCGGAAGCCCATGAAGCTCTTTCAGCAAAGGAGAAACGTGGTCAAACCTCTGGGATTTTTTAACTAGCTTTGCAGCCATATTCGCCACCAGCTTCATTCGCCTACTAGCTTTTTTTTATTCCAGCCAAAATGGAATTGCCATAACCTAGCGGAGACAGAACAAGAAAGCTAGTAATTGTTTTTCAAATTTTACCATGGTACACGGTATCTAAAAATAATTAAAAGTTTGCCGCGCTTCACAGTGTGTCATATTAGATAGAGATAGAACGTGCTGGCCAGCCGTGAAGGCAGTCTTCTAATGATACTTTTAAAATTTAGGCACTTATCTAAGGCTACAACTAAATTCCCAGCACACGGTGACGGTCGCACAGTAGCATCACCTAATAGAAAAAAAGTCTTCTAGTCCAGCCACTCGCTCGGGGTGTCGTATGAATTGCTCAGTTTTATTGTCGCTCGATTTCAGTAAATTTGCAGATATTCAGCATTAAATTTCTGTAAGACAAGCGTTCATTTGATCAGTCGCTGCAGCAGATACCGACGGTGTTTAAGACAAGTACAGCTTAGTATCGTCAGCATAGAAATGATAGCCAATGCCATGGACCCGAGTCAATATTCCCAGAGGTTCAGTATACGTGTAAAGAAAAAAAGAAAAGGACCGACGACGGACTCTGATGGAACTTTGTCAGGCAGCTTGGTCTGGTGAATAAGACATGACCCTCACAGGAAATGGATTGAAGACTATCAGACAAGTACGATCTAAACCAAACTAGTGACTCGTCTGCCAGACCGATCGTTCTTTCGAATAATCGTTCAAGTAAGACATCGCGGTCAATAATGCCGAGGGTAGCTAATAGATTATGCAGGCAGTGTCATTCCTGGCGTTCATCGTTTCTGCAAAGGATGTCATTGGTTACGCGGAGGAGAACAGTATCAGTGTAATTGTGCAGCTTGAATTCCGACTGAAATTCGTCCGAAAATGTTATTTTTTTCAATGCTTCCTAGGAACTGCTTAGTGACAATCTTTTAAAGCGTCTTTGACAAATAAAGGAAGAATAGAAACTGGGCAATAGCTAGCCAGGACATACTAATCTAATCGAGGCTGTTTACGTATCGGTCGAACAATGGCCGCTTTAATGAACTTTGGAACAATCTTCTTATCCAGAAAAGCATTAAAAATCTGAGGTGGGACTAAACTAAGTCTGTCAGCCAGTGTAGACCACAGAGGGAGGTAACATAGTGTCTTCAGGAGATGAGAGCTCTTTTCAGTAGACTTTATTAAGGTATTCACATCGCATGCAGAAACCATGGAAACTCTCGTAAGGAAAATCACATGCGGCGACTCAGCGACTGCTATAGTCAGGGGGGATTTACAGAAGCACAAGTCTGTGCAAGCTTTTTAACAAAGAATGCTGAAAACTGTTCGGTTGACCTGTTAATGTGCGGAGAGTGAGACCTCTCAGCATTGGCCAGCGACTTGTTTGCATTTTAAAAATCCGTTTTGGTTTCTGCTAGAACGCCGCTTAGCCTCGTGCTGGAGATTTTCCTTTCTTTAATTTAAAAGCAGAACTAGCTCAATTCGCCGTGTAAAGAGAGAATTTAGCACTGCTCCCACTTGACCACTGATGGCGGCTCCTCTTGGACTTCACGAAGGTTGAACGTAGAGCAATGTTGCTGGAAATACTCGTCCTACTACTGAGGGCTGGCTTGTGCACTCTCGCCTATGAGTATACTACCTACAGCGGCTCTCGCGAGGAAGGAACTTGGAGACTGCACGGCTTGAGGTTAAGCTGGCCAGCGAGGCTAGTTTATGAATAACTCTGAAATATTGTTGATAGACAGCTAAAAGGCTTAGTGTTTCAACTGCTCACGGTCGTTTTTAGTTTTGCATGCAAAGGAATATTGCAACGCAAGGCAGAAGGAGAAGCAAAGGTCAGCGAACGTCACTACCGGTGACTCATACGTAACTCTCATCCAGCCGCGTGACTCGCGGTTTCAGTTAGAAGCAGCGAGTGGGGGGCAGGGTAGAAGAGCGGGTAGAAGGCTTAGGAAGCTGTCTGCCAGTTTCAGATTACTCTAAAGGTTGACAGCAGTGACTGTTCCGCCTTCTTCGGGATTTCTGCTAAAAGCAAAGAAACCAATTTTGGCATTGAGCTACTAATGTCCAAGTAAAACTTTCGGAGATTCTGATATGCAAGTTTTTTTTCAAGCGCTTTGTACAGTTTCCCCGCAGATTCAGTCACGCCCACGCAATATCTATTGAGCCTTTAGCCAACCTCCCCGTACCCCAACCCCCACTCCCCCCGGAGAGTCCACGATATTCAATCGGAGATAGAGAGCGACGGTGGAGACTTTTTGGAATTCCCGCCTGGGCGACGCTTGGAATCAATCAGTATCTACGGAAGGATACAGCTATTTTAGTAGGATCAGACGTTTCTCAGGCTGCTATAGGTGCTTCAAAATTGGTTTCCAGAGGGGACCCATTTCTTTAAAAAAGAACGATATTATTCTTAGATATTCTGAAGACGTAGATCTATTTAGGCAGGTACAGACTGTCGCGCGGCATGACTTCGGGATGTAGTTTTAGGGTCCTGCAGCGGAGTTCACATTTTTTCTTTCTTTTTAGTAAGCAAATAGGCCCACTTGTGGAGGCATCTTTTGCACGGAGTGTACTGATCTCCGATACTGCTATATAGAACTAAAATAACAAGTAAATTGGACCGCTGCATTGACATTAGGAGACCAAAATGAGTAGGCTTAAAGGAGCCAATAGCATTTCCGAATGGATTTTGATGCGTGGGCCTTGACGTAATGTCGAGACCATTAACGCCGAGCCATAGGCCTTTCGCAAACATTTCGGCCACGCCTTTGCATAGCAGGCACTTCCGTGGACGATTCTCGTCGGGGACGGTTTTACACTGGCTCGATCTCAGTGCTACCGCAGCCGCTCGCGCTTCTCCGGCGACCGCTGGCCCGTGAACTAGAGAGTGATTGCCTCGGATCGATCAGCACCGCATGCTCGGACTTAGCTTCATCTAGGCTCGCGACTACCGATGACGACATCGGGCTTTAGTACGGCACAACTGAGAAAGCAGCGGAAACTTAGCTCCCTTCGGGGGCTATCGGCGCATTCCATCGGCGAAGGTTAGATTTGTGCATACTTGACCGTTTCGTACGTCGCTTTTGCATGACTTTCCGGCCGGACTTATGCATGCATGCAGCGACGATTGCCGCGTAGATCTCCGCAACTGTCGATAGTGGTATAAAGTATCAAATTGCGAGCTGACTTGGCCCAGTGGTTAAGGTGCTCGCCCCGACCGAGGTCGTGGGCTCGAGCCCTGTGGCATATGTGAAGCGCCTGAATACAGATTAAGTTCTATTAGGCGCCATATAAATGAATTATGCATTTTTTTTAATGGCGCAGCCAGGTCCTTTGCCGGATGGTTCGATGCTCGATACCTTCTATTGCGGATAATATCTACCGCCGCCGCCGCCGCCGACACAGCAGCAGCGGCGGGTACACTCGGAATTTTTGGATCAATTTTAATGAGATTACTGCCCCCTCAGCCCACCCCCCCCCCGCGGAGCATGCTTGGAAAACTTGGCCACGCCTCGAGCTGCCTGGCGGTAGCTAGAGGCAGACCCGCTGTGCGTGGAGGAAGCGAAGTGAAAGTCATTCACGAGAGAATGTTAATTCTGCAAGAAATACACTTGATACAGAATAGTCAGACAGAAATACCAAATAGGCGCAGAAGGCGGATGAAGACAAACGGCGGAGCCATCTCTGTATGGTGCTCCTTGGCGATCCAAGTTGGGCTTCTAGCTTAGCTCCTGCATTAGCTTGCTGTCCCGAGATCTCCGATGATGCACAGTGTAAGTATGTCCGATCTAGCAGCAATTTGACCCGTTAATATGAATGGAAGGCAGACCTTGTGGACGGCGGCGGAAAGGGAATTTATCCCAGCGCATGGGCTTGCAAAGCTGACTGCAGCTGCGTTAGCCTATGTTCTTGCTATATATGGAGAGTTTTATAGAGATTTGTCCCAGCATAATATAATGGCAGATGATGGGGCGGTTGTTTATCGCTTCAAACTCGACATAAGCCCAATCGTAAGGCCGACATTCTTCAAAAGTAATCGCAGGAGTGCGTTCGTATTCCACCACTGCTAGTCGTAACATTGTATGCCGGTCTCTTATATACTTTAGAGAGGAGGTTGATTGCGTATCCAAGCACTTACGATGAGACAATGAGGGTGCGAAAAGTAGCTGTCACGAGACCTTGACCCCTTGAGGGAGTTGTACACAGATCCTCAACATTCAGGTCTTAAATTGTTGCTAAGCCGCTGCTTGCACGTGTTGAAAAAATGGAATGTCAGAAACATTTCAACCAGGGTTCAAAAGGCAGCACTCCACTGAAAATGCTCTACGTGTTAATAATGACATTCTATTTGGCAACGATGACGGGAATGTCACTGCCTAGCTCTGCTATATCTATCAGCTGCCTTCGACAATCTCGATCACGATGCTTAACTTGGACGATTGAGAACAACAACCGGTCTGGCTAAAGTGTCCGTCCTCGATCCCTTGCTGTTCTCCATGTATACTTAACTGCTGGAAAAAGTGATTAAGGCCCAAGGAATAGGATATCACTTTTATGCTGACGATACTCAGCCGCATTTGTCATTCAAACCGTCTGAAGCTGCTGCAGCAACTGATAAACTGAATGTTTGCCTTTACTGACATTCGATCCTGAATGTCGGAAAACTTCTTGAAACTAAATGACAATACAACCGAACCACTGCACACGGGACAACCTAAGCGAGTGGCTGGATTAAAAGGCTTGTCTCTTCTAATAAGTGATGCTGTTGTGCGACAACCACTACGTACTTGAAATTCAGTTATCGTTTTCAACATTTGCCTAAATTTTAAAAGCTTCATTCAGAATACTGCTTCTGCAGCAAACCATCACGTCCAATCCTTATCTAAGATTAGGAGCTGTCTTCTACAGTGGCTTGCAATAATGTAACTAGCTCCTTAGTTCTGTTTCGGCTTAATTATTGCAATCGGCATTAATTGCAATCGGCACAATTATTGCAATTGGCTGGGCTACCAAAAGAAGCAACTAGGCCACTACAGCTAGCTATGTGGCTGCAAGACTAGCTTTCAAGTCCCAGAGGTTTGAATATGTGTCTCCTCTGCTAAAAGAGCTAGGATGGCTGCCGCTTGATCAACGGATACAGTGCAAAGTTCTAACACTGACCCATAAGGCCCGACACGGCTGGGCTCCTCCATACCTAGCTGAACTGCTGCACCAGTTTCAGGCTTCTCGTGCCCTCAGGTCCTGTGTGGACTATCAATTAGCCGTTCCATTCCTCCGCTTTAAAGACCGTTGGCGACAGAAGCTTTAAGCTCTGCAGGTCCTAGACTGTGGAACTCGCTTCCACAATTCTTACACAGCGACAACTACTCTCCTGCTGACGACTATAGCTCATCCTTTCCTGCTGTCCTGAGCTGCTACTTCCATGATACTATAATAATAATAATAATAATGATGCACTTGATAAAGGCCCTCAGATAACTCAATCTCTTTCTAGGTGCTTTACATTTGCTGCAAAGGGAAACGCGATTGAATGGTGAGTAATATCGTGCTTGATTAACATGGTTAGGGGTGGCATGCACAGGGTCAGCATGCAAATATGGTTAGTGTCAGCATGCACAAGCACATGAAGTACGAATCACACTTTCTCAACTGCTCTCCTGACTCTGCTATGATTTTCACTTTCTCTTTGTTGAGTGAGATGAAGCCTGTTGGTTACCGAATCCGTACCGAAAGCCGCTTAGGCTATGAGTGGCAATACAAAACTCTCCTGCATAACACCCACTTAAGTCTCTGTGGAGTTTCATACGGAGATGCATTACATTAAGAGTGCTGCAGGAGGAAATTCGGTATACTTACCGCCCCCAAGATTATGGTGAGACTACAAATGGGGCTGCTAAACCAACCAAGCATTAATTTGTACTTTACTCGTCGAAGTTAAGGAGTACACATCGCTGCTACTGAAACAACTCTGCGGATCTATGGAAATACTTGCCGAGAAATAACGCCTTCCCACATCAAGCATTTAGCACAATCCCTCCACTGCTAGCTGTCTCGAATAACTCGGTTGTGGAAGGTAACGAAATGAGATGGTTTGTGGCATCTACCGGTAACAACTTAGCAAGCTCGGAGATCTTGCAACCTGTGCTCATCTTTTAGAGTGTTGTTCAGTAAACGGCAGACTTTAGCTCGGCCACGAAGCAGCCACCTACGGTGTACGAAGGCCAGGGGTGTAGCTATTAGTATCAAGTCAGCCGCCGGCAAAAAGACCACTTTTAGCTCCTTTGCAATAACAAGCTCCGTCCAACCAGGTAATCTCAGCAGTCAAACCGGCGTTGTTCGTTCTGAGGGCTGCTTTGAGTCCGACAGGCCACCATTCATTAGTGCAATCTACGCCAGTCTTTAATGGCCAGCGTCGTCAATTAGATTTAAAGTTACTTCTTGACGCTGTGAAGTCCTCCTGCCACAATTGCTATTATTTGAGCAGAAATCGACATGCTCGGCTTGCCTATGGTGGCTCTCCACTTGCATGACCGACTAGTTTTTCGATTGGATTTATCATTTGAAGAGCACTATAAATTAGAATAGTCATTTGAGCTGAATGTAGTTTCAATATGGCTACACTGTCACACGCACGACATAACGGTAGCACTTCCCAGACGAGCCATATTCTCTGTGACAATCTCTGCTTCGTTCACCAATTGACGACGATGACAACCGTGCATCTGCAAATTCGTTATCGGGGGCCCTTGGCACTAATCTGCAGCTGCAGTCTCGCTTAGCTCAAGACAGTAGGTAATTATTTGCTTAAGTAGCTACTAGAAGCTATATGGGCTTTCTTACCTTTCCAGCTCATGTTCCACACAGCAGTTCGACGCCAGTGAAGACAGGATTAGCCCACATGCATGACCTTACCAACAGGAGCGTGTCGAGAATAATAATACATTTGTTAAAGCCCCTCAGAGAACTCAAATTATTTCTAGGTACTTTTCATTTGCTACAAATGAAGCATGATCGAATGGTTAGTGGTAGCTTGCTCAATGACAACAAACATAGCACTCAATGACATCGTGGAAACTGAGTAAGTGCCGTCATACGCTGGTCAAACTGGATTCGCCAGTCGAGCTCAGCTGTCATTTACTTTTGAGGCTAGCCTTGTACTCCAAAGTGAGGATCAGAGTTCTAATAACAGAAGCTGGTGCGACAGGTCATAAGATGGCTAATTATTCGTACCCAAAGTAGACTTGCTTAGGTACGAATAGACGTAAACACGCTTCATTTGTATAGTGAGCTAAGAGAGCTAAATCTCTATCCAGGCGATCCACATATGGCAAAGGCTCAAGCCCACAACCTCAGTCGTATATAACAAAGAATTTCTTACTATTGCTCATCACATGTGCTGGAGGTTTCGCTAGGCCAGTTCTCATTATGGTATATTTGGCTCACATATTTTCTGAAAACCTGACATTGTGGTGCTTTAGCAGTAGCACATTTTGTTAAGTTCGGTACGAATGCTTTTATTGCTATGCTTAAATGTCGTAAAGTGACCCGGGATATGTGGCGGTATTAAAAAATGTGCTCACTAGACACCCTTAGTCTCACATCCTATCGGTCATTATAAGAAAGCGATCGGCCTGCACGAAAGTCAACTGTCGACACATAGTGGACAGGGTGGACAGACGTGGCCTATATCCTCCTTGTCACATTGGCTGTCGACCAAACAACAGCTGCCACAACTCCCTGCAAAAGTCGAAGTGCACGAAGGAGCTTCGTGTGACAAGATTCGCCCACCAAGAAATGCAAAACGAATGCAGTGAAATTTTGGAAAGCAATACAGTGCGTACTGTCATACATATAACCCGACGAGCTGACGACATTCAAAAGGCAAGACGCAAACATAGCAAGTCTTTGTTTATCAGCAACAGTGCTCGAATGGGCAGCAAGGCGTGACTGAATCTTTCTCCCCTCCCTCTCTCAATTAGCTATCGCAGACCAGAGCAGGAGACATGAGCAGGCTAGGCTACTGAGCTGATGTAGAGGCTTGGCTCTGTGTAGCTCGCTGCTCCTTGGCAAAAGTCTCGGCGACTAGGAGTGGAAATATGAGGCTGGCATCGGCGTGAACCTGCAACACAGGTCAGGCAACAGCATGCCATTATTGGGTCCTTTACAACGGGGCATGCTGCAATAGCATGCAGATAATACATACGGTTGCAATATTTTGTGCGCGGCCATAGCATAAAAACATGCTAGCACACTTGCGTGAAATTTGGTGGGTAAACTTAACATTTTGAGCTCTATAGCTTAGAATCCAAACCGCAGTTGCGCAAAGCATTTTGCAGAAAAGGCAGCTATATCTCAGCTTAAGTGTGTAAAAGGGCTGGCTGGCATGGGCGCTTTTAGGCCGTAGTACGAGAACGAGCAAGAGCAAAGCATGAAATTTGGTGGGTAAGCCCGTAACACTATTCTGTATAAATGTGGGATCAAAGCTGCAGTTTTCTGCCGCTTGTAAAAATGGTACCCGAGTTGCAATTATTCGTGGAACTCAGCAGAACCTGCCCCATCATGCAGAAACTGCCCCAATCATACAGACACATTTTTAAAGCCACAGCTTTAACACCATCAATAATTATTACAGAATTGCTCATCGACGTTGCCCACACCTACAAAGCCTCATATAAAAGAAAAATTACCACTGGAGGCTCAATGGGTAGTACGAAAGTGACTATACATGTTTCGGTAACTGAGGTCGTGGGCTCGAGCCCCGTGGCACATGTGAAGCGCCCGAATAGAGATTAAGTTCTCTTGGGACGCTATATAAATGAATTATTTTTTTTTTAGGCAAGAAAACCCGCGAAGTCATCGACCGACAATACGATCCCCAGGTAGTCATATAACAGCTGGAGTCATGCTAAAATAGGTCAAGCTGTCGATCAAGTCAAGTGAGCCTATCAAAGCTTCTAGAGGGATGACATTTCACCTTAGCCCTTGCTGTATGCTCCAAGTTGGCAAAGGATGACTGAACGAGCAGATATAGGGCCATCGAGCACTATGCAGCATTGAATGCAAACATTTAGTAGAGTAATACTACAAAAGCAAAGTACTTCAAACCGTTACAAACGGCTCCAACAAACCTTAATTGGATGAGCATCTTTTCGTATCTTCCCCCAAGACACTGCCTCGTCGGGGTGTGCACCAGTATCAGATCCGTCGAATTCTTGCCCCGTGTTCACAAACACCGAAAAATCAGCACCGTTGCGCTAAAAAAAATGTCACGTTAGGCATTTCCAACACACACGACTATAGGAAATGGCATAAGAATGACATGCAGGCTAAGAAAACTCCTTACAATTACCGACAATGCTAACTATCAATCTGCATAAATAAGACCACCATAGGCCCAGTGAGGTGCAATGTCCCAGCACTGCATGCAGGTAAGTTCTTAATGGAAGGTTAGTGACAGAAAGACTTTCCAGTCACAAGTCACTTATAGTCTCTATGAAGTCTCGACAAACCAGGCACTATAAGCCCAATTTCACTCAGAGGTCTTAACACACAAGCCCTAGAATGACAACAGCAAAGGAGAGAGCAACTTAAGCACTCGATCAGCTTTGACTCTTAGCAGTTGATAAATGCTCTACACTTCGTTTTCGTAAAGAGATTAGCAACAACACAACACATACAAGAGCGGGGTAACACAAATATAAGATGAGTCAACATAAGTACATCCACACCAATGTAAATCTATGTACAAGACAATGTGATGTATCTCCATCTGTAACTCCACAAAGCCATACAGACTATGTGGGTGTTACACAGGAGTTTTGCATAGCGTACTAACAGCCTAAGCGGCTTTCGGTACACATTCGGTGGCCAACAGACTTCGTCTCACGCAACAAAGAAAAAGTGGGAAGCATAGCAGAGTCAGGAGAGCAGTCGAGGTGGTGAGTAGCATGAAAGTAGCAGCTAAGGACCGCTGAAAAGGATGAGCCATAGTCGGCAGCAGGAGAGTAGTTGTCATTGCGTAACAGTTGTGGAAGCAAGTTCCACAGTCTTGGACCTGCAGAGCTACAGCTTCTGTCGCCAAAGGAGTAACAGAACAGTACTACTTGGTCACCCTAAAAGCACTTCCTGATCAACTTAGTCCTAGATATCTGCTGATACGTCAAATAGTCACAAAAGCAACTGAAAGGTTAAGCACTAAAAAAAACAGCAAGCTTTTTCGCCCACATAATGAGAAAGTCAATGACAACTAGAAACAGGCAGTAAATCTAGTGGTAAATTCGCAGCCACAGCCTAGCCGAGTCTACATTGAGGCTATTTGAGCGAACTGACTTATATAAGCAATTAGTCAGCAGTTGATGAATACATGAAATTAAGTATGCAGCGTATCCGATACTATGTGACCCAGTTATTGCAACATAAACAACCTACTTAAGCAGCATGTTGAAGGAGAGCAACAACAGAGTATCAGAGTAGCAACACGGAGACTTAGACACCCAGGCAACCATTTATTTCCGGAGCTTGCACAAGCAATCAAGTGCCTACGCTCGGTCGCAATGGTGAAAGGACCAGCTAAACATCAAGGTTGAAATGCCTTGAGCTACGAAGGCAGACTGGCTGACAATCGATTGAGATCGTAATGATCTGTTATATAAAAGAAAGTTGTTGCTTGTATCATTCGGCATTCTGACGTTGACAAGTAAAATGAAGTTCTTGTCATTCTTGCAGCCCCATGATTAAACGTGGTGTGCACAAGTTGTTGATAGTCCATACGACTTGAAAAAGTGCTAAGCTACTATGCATTCCTTGCAAGGGGATAATACTGATAACCTAGCAGGCTTTTGCCTAACGACGATCAAGTAAACATGGACACGCTGGCAAAAATAGCATATATGTAGAATTCAGCTTGCTCATTATTCACACTACAAAGAATATCTAAAGGTGTGCATGCATACACTTCCTTGTGTCACTTGACATTGGAACCACCATTAGGCCGGTGTTACACTGGGAGTTATCAATACTGCTCTCAAAGCCTTAGCTGCTTTCAATGCACACTTCAATTCATGCAATTTCGAACAAATCTGTCAAGTTATTTGACATCAAGAATCTGGAGACAAAGGCTTTATGCTGCCCTTTACATTTATTGTGGTGTGTACACTAAGGCTGTGTGAGGGCAATTGTTAAAAACAACGTCGTCAGCAGAGAACATCTGAATGCAACCAAAAAGAACTACACCTCTTATATGCACTTCAGTTAGGCTGTAAACAAAGTGTCGAGTAGCGAACTATTCATAGAAGCAAAGGCAATTCTGAAGTCCCAAATATTCCCCTGTGACCTAGCAGGTGACAGCAATAGGCAGGTCACCGTGTTCTTCCAGCATAACATGCAAAGCATACTTCAATAGCTATCATGTATGCAGAACTAAGTGAATGACTTTCAGTGAACATGTTGATGAGAAAACCTTGCTAAAATTCAGGGAAGCTCAACCTTGTGATGCTGAAAAGAAAAGCTGGTCTGTTCTTTTTTTCTCCACCTGCACGGCATCTTTAGTGACACATGGTATATAATCATAAACTAATACTATATACAACGAGCAGCTCACTGCCTGTGGACTCGCTTCACTGTGTCATAGTAGTTATGTCACGGATGACCACTCTGTCCCATCTTGCCGCTTGACAAATGCGGCCATCTTGCCACTTAACATACTTTTTCCTTTAATTAGTAGACATAATATACTATATATTACACTAATACTACTACTATATAATAATAATACTAAATATCATTAGCTAAACATAAACAAAGGAAAAAAAGCCGACCGGTTGCAGTTCAACCCTATGACATACAATATGTTTAAGTTAGCAGCTGACGTTAGCATGATCGACATATCGAAAGACTATACATTTGATATACTCACTGAGCTAATCATGCCGCTCTCAGACATGCTTAGACTAACGTGTTATACTGATCACCACACACCATTCCTCACTGGCCTGGTACATGCAACGAATGGCGAACCATTCTTCTTTAAGGAATTAGCTAGGTAGCAAGACAATAAGGTTGAGCAGTGCATGTCTCCTCGGAAGTGGTGGCAGCATGGACAATGCAAACTCCGACCAAGCAGGCAATCTGGAGCAGCAAAAACATCAAAAATTAAAACGGCAAGTCACTGATAAAGGCAACAAACACAAATCTCGATAAGTGCTTAACAAGTCTGCCCAAAACGCGAGTTTTAGGTTTGTGGGCAGAAATAAAAGTAAGATCAGAGCAGAAAGCTATATATCAAATAATGCAAAATCACCAGACGTTGAACGTTTACACAAAATCTGGCCCCAACAGGATGAGGTAGTCAAGGCAACTAACCATGAGGTTGGCATTACAAATATGGTGCTTGATCACGCCACCGCCCAATATGATCATGCCTGTGTGCTGAGCAAACACAGCCTGGCTGTTAATCCGACGGATGTCTAAAACAAAGGGCAATAACGATCGATAAATTAACAGGCTAACTCTTAACAGGTGATTCACAGATTCTTAAGCAACTTTATATCATGCCGACCTAAAAAATGCCTTACTGAGATTTGAACATGCATTGAATCTTACGCGACACAGGACCCGAGAACAAATAGCAATGCAAAAGTCCGATAAGAATCAGTATAGGAAAATGTAGGGCCACGAGCATTTATGCACAACCAAACTACCCCAAATCCAACCAAATAAAGGCAGACAAACCATCCTTTGAAAACGCCATGATATAAATAAATAAATCCTAGCTGATTTAACTTAACTCTTTTGTATAGCGACAGAAGAGCCTTTACGGCTATCAGCACCGCTTGCAGTGATGATAAAGGATCGCCTACCGCAGAAATCGATTACACGACCTCAAGACCGAGGTCGTGAAAGTAACTGCCTTACTTGTTATAATCAAAGTCATATCACGTTTGGACAAACAACTAGCTCGAGCTAGACTTGCTCTGCATTAAAAAATGAGAGACAAAGGTGTACTAAAGGTCAGGGTCTATCCACCGGCGCCTGGGAAAGGCAACATCGAGTGTGCCAGAGAGACTCCACACTAAACTGTACCTTATCAGGGCTCAATACAATTAATATGCCGATACATATAGTGGTTATGTGAATCCTACGGCGCTAAATCCATAGCAAGACGAGCGACAGATTTGTTGGATTGCATATACATCGCAAAACATGTTTATATATATTTACTCAAATAAAAAAATGCTGACTAGGTGCATTATACAGTTCACTTAACTTCTATTTACCACTCCAGGCTGGTCCCCTGCAGCGCGAGCCAAATTTTACATAATCCGATTGTTTACATATAATAGAGTCACTGTCCAAAGCTTGCTTGCTGAGAACAGACAGACACAAAAACACCCAGTGGCTTGATTGAGAACTTACTTTGAAAATTGGCTAAAAGTATCTTGGTACACAGTCTGATTATCTTACTTGCAATCCGGACGGTTCACGGCTTTTCAACCACACACTAGTCCATGGGAAATTAGTTACTTTTGGCACTTCCTGACCACGTGCATAGGGCTGCTCACACGATGTTCTCCTGCTGTTGGATACATTAAAGGAACTAAACGACAAAATTAAAGGTCAAATCGGTGCCTATGAAAAAATGGGTATAGACAACTTACAGGAGGCATGGAAGCTTGATATTAGTGATGGGTTAGTCCAGCGATACCCGAAGAAGAACTTTCAGCATGGTAGCATGGACGGCTTCCCATACTGAGGTCGGCCACGCTATGATAAAAAGGGATGACTGCCTATTGAAGCTGGCCAAACTGAGGCAAAGGTAAGCTCCACTTCAAGCTCTTTAAACAGAGTCCTGTAAAGAGGCTATCGGCAAAGCTGTAAGTGTCGATATAGTCCACAAGAGACTTTGTACATATAAAAGTGTCAGCAAAAGCAAGCTGTCAAATAAGGATGGGCAACAAAAAATCCACAAACAATGGGGACGTCAAAACGTCCCCTTTACAGCGGATGAATCGTACCGAGTTCAACACAGTTACAAAAACTAATTCATGATCTATGGAGATGGCTAACAGGGGAATTTCGTCAGATGTAGAAATCAACCAGATTGGTTACAGTCTGGGCTCAAGTATGGTGGTGGAACTGTGCTTGTTTGGTCAGAACTATTCAGTACATTAAGGGGATAATGTAAAAAAACGTGTTCACAGACATCGTCCAAAATTCTGGGCTGCCCTGAGACAGAGCTCTTGAGGCGGAGGACTCTGGCAATTAGATAATGAACTGAAGCATTTTGTGACAGAAACAAAGCAATTCTTAGCAGACTCAAGTGTCAGAGTCTGTGCTGCCAAAATTATCCTTCAAAAACCGTAACGGTTTCTTCACCCATGTGAAACCAACAAACAAGTTTATTGCAGATGTTTCTCAACACCTAGTAGTCCAAGCGAGGTGGCAACACGCACAATCTGGTACATTTACTAGTCCAAGCGAGGTAGCAGCATGCACAATCTGGTACATTTACTGCTTCTACATATTAATCTCACCATGTGGTATTTAAATACCATAAAGGTCATCACATAATATGGCTAAGGCAACTTGTGTTTGCGGGATGGACTCACGGTCAAAGTTATCTAGGTTGATAGTATACATGCATGCTCCCTGCACCATGCATATTGCATACATAGTGTACAGATATGTACAGGAGTGTTCATTTGGATTCATACCTTCCACTAAGTCGATCACAAGGCCTGGATTCTTGTATGAATGAAAATAAATCATATCGCCGAGTGAACCATCAGTTATAGCAGGGCAGAAGACTGGTATATTATTCTAGAAACAGAAAGAAAGTAACAAAAAATTAGCCCACAGCAGATATATCACACAGAGAATTCACTGCACTGTAGGTTACAACGACTGACTAGCTCGAGCCCGGCCGCCTCTGGAGGGATGCAACTCAACACATGCAATACCAAGGACGTATCTCCGCCTGTAACTCCACAAAGTCATAAAGACTATGTGGGTGTTACGCAGGAGAGTTTTGTATAGATCACTCACAGCCTCAGCCGCTTTCGGTACACATTCGGTAGCCAACAGACTTCGTCTCATGCAACAAAGAGAAAGAGGGAAGCATAGCAGAGTCGGGAGAGCAGTTGAGGTAGTGAGTAGCATGGAAGTAGCAGCTTAGGACCGCTGAAAAGGATGAGCCATAGTCAGCAGCAGAAGAGTAGTTGTCGTTGGCGGGCCTTGTGGGTCAGCCTAAGAACTTTGCTCTGTATCCGTTGCTCAACCGGTATCCATCCTAGCTCTTTCCGCAAAGGAGACACGTGGTCAAACCTCTGGGAATAGAAGACTAACCTTGCAGCCATATTCATAGTCAACTGCAGTGGCCTAGTTGCTTTCTTTGGTAGCCCAACCAAAAGGGAATTACAATAATCAAGCCAAAACAGCACTAAGGAGCTAGTTAAATTTTTGCAAGCCACTGAGGAGGACAGCTCCTAATCTTGGATAGCGATCGGACATGATGGCTAGCTATAGAAGCAGTCTTCAGAATGAAGCTTTTAAAATTTAGGTAGCTGTCGAAAACGACACCTAAATTTCGAGCACGCGGTGACGGTCGCACAACAGCATCACCTGTTTGAAGAGCAAAGCCTTTTAATCCAACCCCACGCTTAGGGTGTCCTATGAGCAGCAGCTCGGTTTTATAGTCATTTAGTTTCAAGAAGTTTTCCGACATCCATGATCGAATGTCAGCAAAGGCACACATTCAGTTTCAAAGTTGCTGCAGCAGATTCCGACGGTTTGAATGACAAATACGGCTAAGTATCGTCAGCAAAAAGTGATTTCCTATTCCATGGGCCTTATCACTTTTCCCAGAGGTGCCACAAGCCAGATAGCTTAATGGTAAAAATTCAAGATAGCAAAACATGCAAGCGGTTGGAGCAAGCTACCAAAGAAGCTTATTTGCATGCTGACCCTGTGCATGTCACCCCTAACCATATTATTCATTTCGTTTGTTTTTCAAGCATGATTTTACTTACCATTCAATTGCATTTCACTTTACAGCAAATGTAAAGCGCCTAGAGAGAGATTAAGTTCTCTGAGGGCGCTTTATCAAGTGAATTATTATTATTATTATTACAACACTTCAGTATATTGACAAAAACAAGTTTTATAAAGCATGAAGACAGATTAAGCATGTAAACTTATACGGACATTTGTAAAATATTTATTCATTGCACAATAACACAAGCCATTATCAATACTTGAGAATAAATAAGGGCCAATATTCGGTGTAATTATAATAATACCAGGTACACAGCCCTAAAAAAGCTTCTACACACTTGGTCCATCGTTTAATGTTCGTTTGTTGCTAATGCTAGTATTTGTGTTAGTCATTACACTACACTAATTATTAAATTGTACCCATCTGTAAATATATCATTGCCTTAGTTGCAGCTTGCCATGTCTGGCTTTTTAATTAACTGCATTCGCCGAAAACTAAGTCAACGGTTCACTTGTAAACAGATGAGCACGTGTGGTCACGTGACTATCCCAACCCTGAACACCATCCAGCAGAAGCTATATTTGGCCAGTTTCGTAGCCGACGATGCTTTGGCCACTGACGAGCTTAGGTGTCCGGATGTCTCCTTGAACTGTTAAGGACCAGCCCTCAGTAGGCAACAAAAACATGCCACCAGTTGCACAGCTTTCTGACGGTACAAGAGTAGTTTTGATGTCGATACATGCAAATACAAACCGATAAATCACGAAACAGCTGAAGATCTCAGAGGGCGATAATAATAATGATACACTTGTCATAGCAACCTCATAAAACTCAATCTCTTTCTAGTCACTTTACATTTGCTGCGAAGGAAGCATGGTCGAATAGTTAGTGGTAGGAACACTATTAAGAAACATGTGGACTATGCTAGCACAGAGGCACTGTCACACTTAAGTCACTTTCTAGTAACTTCTCAGAGGGAGGACCGGCTCCTCAAATGCATGGCTCTGAAGGATAAGTTTGCCACTGCTAAAACGCACTGTCAAAGTCTCTGCCAAGCTACCGGAACGGTGTAAGCCAAAACACCGTGAGTAGAGGGCTAAATGAACAAGGACTGAATACACGGGTGGTCAAGTGCAAGTCATTGTTCAGCACAAAAAAGCAAAGCTGGATTCTGTTCACCAACACCAGCACTGGACTGTTGAGCACTGTTCAGCTCAGGGAGCAGAGTGCGCTGGACTGATGAGTCCGAATTCAACCTCTTTGACTGAGACAAAAAGAAGTACATGGACGTTTGTCTAAAAAAGACCGTGGAATTAGGCAGTGGAAGTGTAATGATAAGGAATCCATCTCAACTTCCGGTGCTAGGTATCAGCACAGGATTCAAGGAGTCATGAATAAAAATGTCTACATCGACATTGTTCAGAATGTTGGCTTGCCATCTAATTATGGTCTCCTAGGGTTCAATTTCTGTTGGCATCATGATACTGATCCGATACACACAACTGTGGCAGTTGAACAGTTTTTTTCACGAACTCCACCGGCTATGGCTTCGAGCCAATTGGGGTCAAGCAGTGGCCAAGCCAAAGCCCGGACTTGAACGCAATAGAACATCTGTGGAACGAAGTCAAACGAGCTTTAAGGTTTAGTGTTCTACAGTGCACACAACCCTCGTGCATAAAGCTCATAAGCAGCCACCTCTCGGTCCACAGATTGCATGCTGGGAGAAAAGAGTGCACCCATTATAAGCAGCAGCTTATCCATTTGAAGTCTCCACATAGCAAATACCCAGGATGTGAACATTCGTCAGAAGCGATGATATGAGAGTAAATGAAGATCATTCAACCAACCTTGTATGCCCAGTAGTAGATCGACTCGGGATGATTGATTTCCTTTCCAAGACGAGCTATGAACTTGGATGGAGTCCACAGCACACCCTGCAAAAAGGCATACGTAGCCAGACATGCCGGTGCTCACAAAGACTTGACCAAACAAGTGCGACTAGACAGTATGACCTTTTGCAGCCATGTAATGCTATGGCGACACCGTGCTATGCAATCAGTCGGTCGGTTGGACAAAACACACACGTGGACCAAATTTATCTGCTGGCTCTTTTCTAAAGATCAGCTGACCATGCTCTAAGCTAGGATCAATCGCTCAAAGCTAAGTATCAACAGCTGCAAATCACAGAGCTGAGTCTAACCTGTGTGCGCTGCTCTTCCAGTACAGTGTCTAGCAGCGGAAGAAGGAAGTCCTCGAAGCGGCAATAGTTGTCGTTGGGCACCAGCAGGTTGCCGATGCGGTTCATGCCGAGTGCACGCAACTCGGCTCCGTCGAGCCGGAAGTCGCCGACGTACGTTGGCGCCAGGCACTTGATTATGTCCTCCTCGACGCCTCCAGCAGTTGTCACTAGACAATCGACCTGAGCAGTAAATGGTACATGAATGCAAAGGGTTCTATCGACACATCGACAGGAGACAATGCAGCGGACGGGATGATAGGCTAGCAAGAACCGGAGGTTATATATGCTTAGTCAAGAGAAAGCAGCCTTGGCACGGACAATGGCTCAAGACTGCAATCCTGTTTTTTGTTTTGTGCTGTGCTACACAAATGTCTTATTATAATTATTATGCTCAACCAAAGTATTTTCCGAGCCTGGGAAAACCGGTAGTGCATTAGAAATCACTGAAAACACACGGAGAAAAAGAGGCACACCCTAAGTTGGCAGATTGCCAAAGAAATCACTACAAATTAGATGCTACATGAAACCAAAAGTAAACGACCGAAGGAGACTGGGAAAGGAGGGGGTAAACAGCTTCACTTGAATAACCTGAATAGCAGAGTTGACGGCTTGCCATAAGATAACATTAAGACATTTGCATATCGCTCACAGAGACCTTAAATTCCATCTACTTTACATTCACTGTTCACTCTACATGAGCTGTAAGGGATGTAAGTCAACAAGGTTAGTGATATCATTCTAATCATAACCACACATATCATAATTCCCACGGATCCAGCAAATGCTTTGAGGAACAAGTGTGCACATGGCTTCTTTTTTAAATACCACCTACTGAGGGGGATGCAATGACGTCAGTCAGGACTGAGCTACAGGGTTTGGGAGCATATCAACTAAAGGCACGACCTCCAAAGGATTTGAAGTTAGTTCAAGGCACAGCTACGATCAATTTGAGTCAGATGAGTGGTGATATTATGCCCAGCCTGATTAGGAATTAGTTGAGATAGGTAGCCTGGAGAAAGAGAATAAAGGAACATAAATGTGAGTGACAAAACCTTGGCTTAGCCACAAGCCGTGCCACTATAGCAGATATGGGCAAACTATGGCCCGCGAGCCATATAAGGCCCGTTGGTCTTTTCAATCCGCCGAACTCGTCCAAGTTATATTATTAAATTAAATTCTATTACAAAGACACCTCAATCGTTTTACCTAGCTTTAATTCCCATCTTTCCTGAGCAGATGGCACACCCTGAAGACACTGACCCTTGAAAATGATGCATTACGGTTACTCTCTAATTCATTTTGTTGCTTTGTACTTTCAGCCCTTCACTAAAAATGAGCGGACCAAATAAAAGAAAAGTAGACAGTGAGTGCCGAGTGTTCAATGAAGAGTGGACAACAAAATATCTTTTCACTGAAGTCCGATCAACTGCTGTATGTCTGATATGCTAAGAAACTGGGTTTTTTTAAAGAATACAACACATCAGCCGTCAATTTGCCACAAATCATGCTAAGTACGCCAGTCAACAGTCTCCACAAGAATGTGCGGCTACAGCTCAGAGAGTGACTAATTTACAGACTCAGCAAAACCTTTTTCACAGACAAACTGTGATTCAAGAGTCAAGTACTAAGGCAAGTTTTTTGCTAGCATTCAATTTAGCAAGGGTCAGTAAGCCTTTCTCCGAAAGCGAATTTTTAAAAGAATGCATTGTTGAGACGGCAGGTCTCTTGTGTCCTGAGAGCAAAGGCAAATTTGAAAAAATCAGTTTATTACGCAGAACTGTGACTCGCCGTGTGGAATTGATTGACGAAGATATAGCCAGCAAATTAAATAAAAAGGCAAGAGTCCTTTAAGTTTTATTCACTAGCACTGGATGAAAGTAACTACTTAAAAGACACTGCTCAGCTCCTAATTTTTATCCAAGGGATTAGCAAAAGTTTTGAGATCACAGAGGAATTTTCGATCGTGGAGTCCATGAAAGGAAAAACGAAGGGAGAGAACTTGTACACCAATGTATCTGCTGTCATCGAGAGAATGAAGCTACCCTGGAATAAACTTGCCAATGTCAAAATGGATGGATCTCCTAATTTAACTGGGAGAAACGGTGGTCTGCTATAAAGACTACAGGAAAAAGTAAAAGAGGAAATCCTGATCAGGATGTTATTTTCCTCCACTGCATCATTCATCAGGAAGTTGTGCAATTCTATATTGCAGCTAAATCATGTCCTGAATCCAGTCGTTAAACTTGCTATCTTTATGCGAGCAGGGGGACTTCAGCATCGTCAGTTAATTGCATTCCCGGAAGAAACCGATGCAGATCACCAGGACTTACTTTACCACTCTCGTGTGCGCTGGCTAAGTATGGGCAAAGTCTTTCAAAGAGTGTGAGAGCTGAAGGAGGAGATCAATGCATTTTTGGAGTTAATGGGAAGATCCGACGAATTTCCCGAGCAAAGGGACAAGAGCTGGCGTTGTGACTTTGCATTTGCTGTGGATATACTTTCGCACATGAATGACCTGAACACCAAGCTATAGGGGAAAGATCAATTTGTGCACGACATGTACACAAATGTTAGGGCCTTCAAATCCAAGCTGACTCTTTCCTCCAGAAAAATTTCAAACAAATCTTTCACTCATTTTCTCACACTGGCCATGCAGAAAAAGGCGACCAGAAACGCGCAAAAATACAGCAAATCAAATGAGCTGCACGAAGAATGCTGCTGTCATTTCTGTGACTTAAAAAAATTGATGTCACTTCAGCTGGTGCCCGTTCCCTGTCACAAGACCCTAAAACAGCACCACAGGAGCTGCAGTTGGAATTAATAGATCTTCAGTCTGACTCTGTATTGAAGGACAAGTTCAACTCTCTTAAACTGAACGACATTTATGCTTCACTTAACAAAGCCGCGTTTACAAACCTCTGGAGAATGGCACAGAAGATGCTGACGTTGTTTGGCTCAACCTATGTGTGTGAACAGACATTCAGCATCATGAACATCGACAAAGCCCGTCACAGATCCAAGTTAACTACCAACACCTCGGATCTATCTTGAGAATTGCCACAACAAATATAACGCCAGACATTGATACCTTGCAAAAAAGGAGACCAACAAAACAGTTCCCACTGAAACCGAATGGGAATTATTACTACGTTATTAAATTAATAAAATTTTAAAACAATGTTTACAATACACTAAGCATAATGGTGTGTTGCTTCTCGTTCAAGGCCAAATCTTTTCATTTAATGGTTTTTACATTTGATTTATATTAATTCGCACAAACACACCATTCTCCTATTCTGGCCCGAACCCTCTGTCAAATTTTAGAAACCACTGTGGCCCGCGAGTAAAAAAATTTGCCTACCCCTGCACTAAAGGCTGACAACTTCCCATAATTGGCTGCCTCTGGAAATGTCAAGGTCTGGCATCTCTTGTACTTAATATAGAGCGACTTATAAGAGCATAAGACCGAAGAGATCAACACATAGGGTACTGGTCTTGTTAAGATATTTGCTCTGATTCTTGTTCACTCATCCATATGCTCCTTAAAAGTGAAGATCTTTAAGGTATCAGAGGTCATCAAAGTTGGCTAAGTAGGTGCAAACATTCTGAGTACACAAGATGACCGAAAAAGCTCTCACTTTCGTTGATAGAAGCACAGCTTCATTTTCAGATTAGCTAATTAATTTGTAAAAATTAAACATTTTTAGATTTTGGGTATATATAATCTACTAGAGAAGACTTTATTTTCAGGTGGATCTCAAGTCAATGCTCCGACATGGTCTACCTCCATAATCTAATTTGCACAACTACAACAATTTACAAATGCATTATAATCTAATAGTCTTTGAGAGACAAGATTTTGTGTAATTATTTCCTATCACAAAGGGAAGGGGATCCTGCCGAAAGATGCATACCAGATCACGAAGCAGCATAGGTCACGAGTCGACCGTGCTACTGTTTAAGTGTTACTTTCGCACCTGCACAGTTTTATAGCATTTAACCCATACACGCCTGAAGAAATATGTCAAATTAGTCCACATTTCGTCGACAAAAACCATGAGCCAAGAGTCGCCTGAGCTCAAACAAAGCACGACTAAGATTTATCTGCAGAACACAATGAGATGGGAAATAAAACCACTAACTCACAAAAACTGGCATCACATTTCAAGGTTCAGAATCGATGAAAAACAGCACTGATCCCATCACAGCTTGGACACAATTTGTTGTGGTACTTGAATAGCTCGAGCTAGGCTAGCCTTTACTTTCACGTACACTGTCGGTGCAACAGAATTCCTATCCTCTAGATTTTGAGCTGTGCTTAATAGGATATTGCTTGGCTCGATAAGGTCGAGGCAAGCAATTAGAGTACAGGATAGTTGCATGCGATGCTACGGACTCTCGAGTACAGCAGTTTCAGTATGGGAGCTTCCTTTTGTCATCAATGTTGATGTCATCAAGTTCGATGCCAACTATCAAACACCAGATCAAAGTAGCTTAGAATAGTGGCACGGTATACATAGTGCAGCTCTTCTTAGTTCCCTCATAATCAGATGTTACTTTTTCCGAACTTGACTAAAGTAACTAATATTGAGATAAAATAAAGTGATCCTATTACTTGCCTACTACTACCGACAAATATTTTAACTAAGAGTGCTATGCAAGTTGTGTGGTCTCTCACCCCAATTACTTTAGTCTGTAACATATGTTTAATAAAAAGAAATGGGGAAGAGAACCCCTATGGTGAGTTACCTAGTACCACACATAAGCAATCGACCTTATTGTTACATCTTGGGGGAGAGGTAATGAAATAATATCAAAGAAACAGCCAGCTGAAAGCGTGAATCTACAACACACTTAACGAGTGCACTGCATAGGTGAAATAAGGTAATTCCTATGGCTTGATTTACAAGCGAGGATACACTGCGCCGACACTGTGGCAGGGGATGGCAACATTTGGGTTCCGTTCTGATTCGAGATAGAAGAACTAGCAGCAATTCTGAGATCCAAGAAAACAAGTACACAACAAAGAAAGGTTTCATATAACAGATATCTACCGAACTTAGGAGTACAATTGTCATAGCATGTAGAATCATGGAAGTCGATATAAAAGCATATGCATAGGTGGAAAATAAGGGAGCATTTGATTACACCACGACAGTGGTTGGTTCTATCCCATCAAACTCATACACATCCAAACCAGAACTGGTTCTAGAGCCAAATTTGTGGTGAGTCTCACCTGCACAATCTGGTCGCTATAGGCCTCAAGCTGTGAAGCTATGGTCATATGTTGTGATTTGCTTAGAGCATAACCAATATATATATATATATATATATATATATATATATATATATATATATATATATATATATATATATATATATATATATATATATATATATATATATATATATATATATATATATATATATATATATATATATATATATATATATATATATATATATATATATATATATATATATATATATATATATATATATATGGGTTACCATACGCTATGCTGTCGTGGAGATGTCGGATTGAAGAGGTCATACTACTAGTACTTGGACTACCATGATCAACACATTAACGGCTCACTCAGCATCAAAATGTATGCCATAGTTCCAAAGCTAAGCGAGTGTACTACTTTGGATTAAGTATACCCAAATGGTGACAAATAAGAGGCATTAGATTGCATTAACTAGCAATATGCTTACAACATTTAAGGTTCACAACAGATGATAATAGCTATTTAAGCATGGACTACTAAATGATAATAACATACCATATTGTGCTGTGCCAGATAACGTATTATTTCTCGTATTCCACAAGACACCATGTTGGAAGTATAACCTAAGAAAATAGTGCAGTTGCTTAGGGGCCGACCGACTGGATTGCTGTTGGGGCTAGCAAGAGTTTCTTGAGATAGTGGCTCCTTTTTCTTGGCAATCTAGAAGCAAGAATAAATAGCATATGCATCCAATTATATAAAAAGTACACTCAAAAGCTAATACTAGCGCATTATTTAACCACTGCAAAGCTATCTAGATGGATCACAGTAACATCAGTCACTAAGCTAAGAGAACACTGACAAATAAGAGCCGTCAAGTTTCAGAAGTTGCTAAAAGACAAACGGCGATGGTGGACCACCTATAAATAGGAATTTCCGAATGATCTAGCAAGACTCGGAAAGAATGAAGCGGGCTTTAAAGTGCGCAGTCGTTCGAAATTTTTTGATAGAGGAAGAACCTCCACCATTGCAGGCCAACAATCTACCCCGTGTGTCCATCCAAGGGGTAGAAAAGCAGCCCCCACATTTGTCTAGGTGAGTAGCAAATGATTGAAACACTTCAGAACATTTACCGAGCAACGGTGCTAATAAGCAGCAGGGACGGTACTAACTGAACCAATGAGCAATACAAGTCGGCTGTCGATTTTAGCAAGCCAGTGAACTGAAATTCACAGCCACACACTAAGTATGCAGCCAATGCTGAGCAGACTGACTGAGAGAGTTAAAGGCAAACATCGGAAACAGTGTATATTCGAGCAAATTAGTGTTTGGCAAAGGTGCTGGCTTTTAATGAACGAGGTCAAGGCGAATGCACTTGATAATAAGGTCGTATGCTCGAGCCCTGCTGCATATGTAAAGCCCCTGGATAGACTAAATTCTCTTAAAGAGCATGTGCAAATTAATTACATTATTTTTATTTGTAACACTATTAAGCAGACAGTTTTACAGCACAGACGCAAACTCAACACAACAACCATATACGAACTCAGCTGCTATTACTACATGTACATATGGAAACTGCATTGCATCTAGCCAATACTTGATATTTCAAAAGAATTCAAGCAGCACTTTTGATACAAAATATGTGCACTCTGTGTGCACCATAAGATTCGCTTTAAGAATGGCAGCAATGCTAAATAAAGCTCGATCAACAGTTTGGGCTTCTATACCCACTAATGTTGACACAGCTTACAAGTTACATTCTTTTGTGAAAGGAGGAATGGATCACATTGATCTCAAGTGTTGAACCCTGGCCTCGGACAACAAAAACAAGCATTTCCATAACTGAGCCATTACAAAAGACCAATGCATGCATGTGCTTATGGGAGGCGAACAAGATATCTTGCTGTATATACTATAATTGGGGTACCATACTTCCCATTAATAATTGTGGTACACAGCAAGTAAACTGCAAATTTAGACATTTCAAAAAAAATTCACATGCACGCAAAGTTTAAGTAGCAAAATGCTCTCTCACAGTTGACTCCTGAATTACTTTGCTGACCAGTACTTCCTGACCACATGACATTGACTTTTTCTACCATCGTTGGTGTAACAGGAACGTTGTAAGTTTCTAAGAGACCACATCCTTCCAGGTAGTGGCAGGCAGCACAACCACTAAAACTAATGGCAAGTTGTAAGCATTCAACAAACGACTTACCATTCTGTTAATCTCGTTCACAGCCAGTGCGAAGTTTGTCGCCTGAAAGCCGATCACCTTGTATGAGGCCATGATGCGTTCATAGTCAAGGCCATCGTTGAAGTCATAACCTTTAACGACTTCTTTACCTTGGGCATTGAACTGGCTTTTGACAAAGAGGGCATCAGCAACTGTGGGCGGTAGGCTGGCCATAATCACCTGCCAACGAAGAGCCGAGGCCGCCTAACACAGTCTATAAACAAGCATTCTCAAGTGAGCTGTCACTAGTTGGGCACTAAGGAGCTACGATTCGAATTAGGTATAGAGAAAAAGACCGGAATTAGATGCAGGCATACGAAGCAACTGTCCTCAAAGCAGTGGGTTCCCTTCAACGAAGCTCCAAACAGACCAAAAACTAAAACAGATTTACTCTTCGACAAGTATAGCTCTTATTAGAGAGTACCACGTCCGATGCAACTTGCTTGAATACTCTGCTATGGCTCACTCCACCGTAGATCCTAAATGAGGTACTTTTACTTTCAACCTCTTGCAGCAACGCTTACAAGGAATAACATATCCAATCGCCGAGGCTCGGCAAAATGTGTAGTTCTAGGCTCTGCCTCATGTATAGTCAGTTGATTAAACTGAGGTGAGTGTCAAAGCAAATGTGACTGTCACCTAAGGAGCACCGGAATTGACACCAAGAACTTCGTGGCAATACCCAACAACAATGAATGCACAGAAAAAGTCTACTTTGCTGAAGGATTATTTAATGGAAATAACGAAATTTGAAGCTCTTGACCTCGAGCAATCTAGTTTCACTATAGCTACAAAGCAAACTAACTACAACAAAATTTGGCTCCTCTTGACAGCGATAAAGGCAGAAACCATTTTCAAATGGTTTCTTAAATTGATTCAACTGCATGGACAACCAGCCTGTTGAGATGACGACCAGGGTGACTGACTAGAGCACACGTTAGAGTCTCAGCTAAGGATGCATCTGCTCCTCCCAGCTTTCTCATTGGGATGCAGTGATTTTGCCTGTCTTGTGCCCGTGTGCATTGTGTGCTTGCCTGTGCACGATTCAGCGCATGCTGCTAACCCGGGGGTCCTGCTAACCAGCTGTGACAAGTATCTTGTAGTGCGCTCTTTCTTGCAAGCTTGTCTAAGCATGACACCTTGCTCTTTTGCCATTTTCCCTTGGCAATTGAATTGAATATTCTGTTGCAGGGAGTTGTAAAGCATCGGGGCAGAGGCTTCGTTTTCTCTTACGGCAAGCCGTATTTGTATTATCCTTTTTTATCATTACTATCATGACTATACACATCCGACATGCCAACTACCTAACGCACCATGCTAACTACCTAACGCTTGCAAATGGCGTTTACTAGATGCATCGTTACGTGAGCCTCAGCACGAAACAGCCACAGTGGTTATTCGTTGAGCCAAACACAGGCAACTTCTCGTTAACTTTTAGAGGGGACCTACCGAAACCAACCAGCTGGGCAGACGAAGCTGCGAGCAGAGCAATCACTGCGGCTTCATCGACTGCACGCTGTATCGACTATTCACCGGCTTTCGCTCGCGTCGACTACTAGAAAACAGTGGCTGGCGAGCGAGCGAATGGCTGCCGAACTTGGCAGGACAGGCACGGCCACTAGGAGGCCCACGAGAGCAGTATTAGGCAGGGCCGAAAAGCGCCGCGCAGCCGGACGACTAAAAAAAGACATATGGGCGGAAATAAGGACCGGGTCTCAGCGAGCATCGCGCCCCCTCCGCACCGCTACTCTCACTGACCCGCTACTCTCACTGACCGGGACCAACTAGTCGGACTTGGCTCTTTTAGCACCTGGCGGGCGCTCGGCAAATTGATGACCTGTAATTTTCCCTGGAAGTGGAAGTCGCTGGCGCCTGAGGAGGAGAGCACGAACTCTAGCCAACTCAGAACCAGGCGCCCGACAGCGTTGTGGCAGTCGCAGTGGAGCTATCTTACCAACGGCTGCCACCGTTACCAGAAAAAAGAAGCATAGCTCACAACGGGAGACCGGTAGCCGCACACAGGGCGCACGACCTGAGAGAGAGCGCGCGCGCGAGGTCAACGCGTCCGACTCGTTCTGAGTGCCGAACAGCCTGCGCCTGCCCCTGCCCGAGGCGACTGCGAGCGACGCCGCGTTCAAGGCCAACCTTAGCGCGCGTGCTCATTAAGCACACGCTAGGAAATTATGGTTCCGCTTCAGACCATGTCAGCGCAGGCCAGTCCACAGCAGAACGGAAGAGACGCACGCAAACCACAGCCGTACGACGGGCGACTAGGGGCCGACAGCAAGCGCCAGGTGGCCACGGGTAGTCGTCCTTGACATTAGCTCGCAGCGACTTCCAGTTCCGGTATTGCCCGTCGAACACTACCGCCTGGCTGTCTGCCTCTACCTTCGATTCGGTTCTAGATTCAGTTCGACTCATGACCAGCGGCGCGCGCGGTCCTCAATGCGGGTCAGCGCCTCATGCGGATTTCCATCTGCTGAGCTGAGTTGACCCGCCGAGAGAGAGAGAGAGAGAGAGAGAGAGAGAGAGAGAGAGAGAGAGAGAGAGAGAGAGAGAGAGAGAGAGAGAGAGAGAGAGAGAGAGAGAGAGAGACAGACAGACAGACAGAGAGGGAGAGAAAGAAAGAGAGAGAGAGAGAGAGAGAGAGAGAGAGAGAGAGAGAGAGAGAGAGAGAGAGAGAGAGAGATTAAGTTCTCTGAGGGCGCTTTATCAAGTGCATTATTATTATTATTGTTATTATTATTATTATTATTACCGCCAGCGCTAGCACTCTGTCGGGTTTGCCTCGCTGGCCAACATGCTGGTGGCCGCTGGCCGGTGGTGTTTCTGCCGCATAGAACGGAATATCATGCCCACACCGGTGCGAGTGGCTTTATCAGCCGTTGGGAGAGGCTTACCGAGCCGTTGCGATTCGCTGCCTTGCGAAGGTTGCTCCTCGTGGCCACGAGGACACGATCCGTCAACGACTAGCAATTGCTACGTCGTCTTGAAAATGAATGTTTACTTGTAAGTTACATCGTACGGAAGCCTAATTCTTGTCGGCGCGAAGTGCTATTTTGCATGCTAGTGGAACTCTTTGCCTGAGCGGCGGCGCCGCGTACGGGTCCTATTTACGACCTCGCAGGTGCTGGCGCGCGCACTGAGGCGCTGGCGCACGAGTAAACGGTTTCGCTTTTTAGCTGCTATTCATGAGCTGAAATTCATTCCACGTGAAGGTAAAGCCGGGTATCGAGGCATTGCTGTGCGGACTCCAAAGTCACCGTCAGAGGATTGTGTTGCGAAAGTCTCAAAACTCGATCTTTTTTGTAGCTGTTTCTCTCGCCCTCGTACTCGCTTCGGCAGTACACACGCTAAAACAGTTATGATACAGGGGAGATCAGCATGGTCCCTGTGCAAGGATAAAACGCAAATTCGTGAACCGCTCCGTATTTGTGTGCTCGGTTTTAGCCCAGGAGGTAAGGTGCTCGCTCTTCACGATCCAGGTCGTGGGTTCGAGTCCTACTGTGGGCGATTCCGTGTCGCCAGCTGCTAGCTGTGCTGAAAGTGGTGATGCCGTAAAGGCTGCTCTGCTAATATATAAACGAGGCTGTTTAATAAGCTAAGCTTGCCCATTTCCGCCAAAGGTTGTGTTCGGGTAATATAATTCCGTGATATAGCATAATATCGCCCGAACTCAAGTCGCCTATACACGGCTGGATTCGTCAGTTGGCAATTTGCCACTTCTTGGAGTAGTCCGTAGAGGCCGCCCCCAGGTAATGGATAACAATACAACTGGTCTCCTCGTTGCCCTTTCGTTCTGTACCTGGATGCTTTCGCTTCGTGCCGGTTCGTACGAATGAGCTGTTGAACGAATTGCTTGAAATGCCCTTCAAAAGTTGAATGCCTAGGTGCGAGGGTTCGTAGTAGCGAGTCACTCAAAATGCTTGATGTATATATTCGCGGTTTGAAAAAAAACTTTTCTTTCAGGTCCCGCGAGTCTGCTGGTCGGCATTGCTTCGCCAGAGGCCACGGCCACCACATTCGTAAGCAGAAAACGAACATACAGGACAGTTTATAGACACGTTGGGACTCGCGAACGCAGGACGGCTAGAACTTCTTGAATGGGAAGAGGCTGCTATCCTACGCTTCAATAAATTGAAAACACCAGTGCTTCAGATGAACGAGAACCCACACGCAGTCACTTATACTCTTAAAAGATATGATGCAGAAGTCGGCCAACCTTTTAGTTTCTGCACCCGACCAAGCGATGCAGTCGATCTCAAGATTTTTTTAGGCTGAAGACTGTTGGTCACGAGTGCAATCTTATCAAGTCCCGTAAAGTCAGCATAGGCGCTGTGAGCTTTTTTCTCTTGCTTTAAAGTTAGCCCGCTCCAAGTGCCCGAATTTCGATAGACCTATACTCATTTTCGGGTTGCCACTTCATTTGGGAGCCAGACTCTTTTCTTGAATGGACTCCCGGGCCTGCCTGCTAGTGAAATGAATGTAATGAGTCATTAGCTGTCATGTGAACTGTTACAGAACACTAGCTTCGAGATAGGCATCGAATTCGCGAAATCGACAATCTTTAGTGTGTCCAGCGACTGCAATGACGTCGATGGAGCCAAGCATCCGTATTAAGCCTGCCAATCCCTCAGCTCCGATCTGCAGCTGAGGCGCCGCCTAGTGAGTCGTCGTCGTAGAAAAGCACTCCCTGGAGCAGCTCGGTAAAGCCAGACGTGGAGCATTCTTTTTGCAAGTTCATGTTGTCTACACACCAGTTGTTCGTTAGTGCTGCGGGGTTAACCGCGTGCTGCATGATCATCCAACCAGGTAGATGTCCAGAGCATTCCATGCCTCGGTGAGAGCGATTTTTGGCTGGCTAGTTGGATGACAAAGCTGACCTTTGCAGTCATTCGCTGCTCTGGCTAGTCCTGTGCACCAAGGTAGAAATGTTCCCACCCGCGTGAAGCTCTCTGCCCCTCAAGCTGCAGCTACGGGTTCTTCCTTGGTTGAATCCGCTGTGCTCTCGCAGACCTTGCTTTGCCGGTTGAAGTGTTTGATTGCGGCCAGGTTTCCGTTGGCAGACTGTCCACTATGCAAGCACATAAGAGCAAACGAGCGATTTCTTTGAGGAGAACTGTTTGCTTGAGTAAACTGTCTGGGTCTTGTTCATCTAGAGAACATCTTAAACACTGGCTTGTTCAGTTAAGTGTTGGAGTATTCTTTATGGCCAGTTCATGTCATGGTGTGTTTGAAACATACAGTTTCTGTTAACCTAACGTAAAGACAATACTTGTCAAATTATCAGTTAGCCAAACAGTAAAACGCTAGAACTGGTAGCTAAAGTCGAAGTGCATGCATTTACTTTGTTTGACAAGGCTAGCCACACGAAAATGAAGGAAAAACAAATGCAAGCGTATTTCGTAATTACAACACCAGGAGTTGGTCTTCACATAAATTTAATCTAATGGACTCCTTTAAGAAAACACGATGTAAAAGTAGCAAGTTTTCATCTGACGTTTTAATCAAATGGGCCACAGGGCATGACTGAATCTTTCAATCACAGTAGCTATCGAAGATCAGAGCAGACGGAGCAGGCTAGGCTACTGAGCGGATGTAGTGGCTTGGCTCTGTGCCGCTCGCTGCTCCTTGGCAAAAGTCTCGGCGACTAGGAGCGGAAATATGAGGCTGGCATCGGCGTGAACCTGCAACACGCAAGTCAAGTCACGCGAACAGAAAAAAACACACACATAGAGGAATGACGCTTATATAACACATACTGCAAAATGTAGCGAGATCAAAAAGATCGACAGTGTGTATCGCCCTAAATCGGAATAAAGCTCCGGGTAGAATCGAGTACATCGGTCTAATGCCAAACACATTTCCTTGCATGCTTAACTAAGGTGTTTGCATCCGATATAAGCAAAAAGTGATTAAAAGTGAGCGGCCGAAGGGACCTTCATACTGCACGAGCAACTCTCTATTGCATAACGAACTTCTAACAAAAGCTGTCACAGCAGGAAGACAACTCAACATCCGTCAAATACCTTTGGCAGTATTGCTCACTGTTTTCGCCTGCTGCCACTAAACATTGCATATAAAGTAATAATAGTAATCTCATTTGTATGGCATGCTAAGACAACTAAATCTCTGTTCAGACGCTTTGCAACTCTGCAAGAGAATCTATGACCAAGTACTAATAAGATGCAAGGTATTTCGCCAAGACAAGCCTGCAAAAGCAAGCAAGCATCATGCTTAAGAGGCCAAGATTCTAAAGCACACAATAAAAAATGCTTCACACTGCAGGTGCAATGGTTAGTATAGTATAATTTATCTGTATAGTGCCCTTAAGATAACTTTATCTCTATGCAAGCGCTTCACACATGCCACGGTGCTCAAACCTACGACCTCGGCCAGACCTTGGTCGGGGCGAGCACTTAAACTACGGGGCCAAACCAGCACGACAGTGACTATATTGGCTTACGGAGCACTAACGGCCTCGGGCATTTGGTAAACTAATACATACAAGTTAGCTGATTTAAAAGCAACATTGGTACAGAAGCAGAAGAGCCTTTAGCGGCTTTCACCGCGGCATGCAATGGGCAATACAGAATCGCCCACAGCAAGCGTTGAACCATGACCTAGGTCGTAAAGAGCAAGCAATTGCCACAGGGCTAAAACTAGTAATAATAAAAATAATAATAATGCACTTAATAAAGCGCCTTCAGGGAACTCAATCTCTGTCTAGGCGCTTTACATATAATACTACAAGCAGAGCAAAGCAATTCAAACTGCTACGAGGCTGGCACTGACCTTGATTGGGCGAGCATCCTTATGTATCTTCCCCCAAGATACTGCCTCGTCGGGGCTTGCACCGCTATCAGATCCGTCGAATTCTTGTCCCGTGTTCACATACACAGAGAAATTAGCTCCGTTTCGCTGAAACAGTGATGTGGGGAATTTTTATGCACAAACAAGTGTCTGGTTTTAGAGCTAATCTCTCCACAGAGTCAGAATTGCTACGGGTGTATAACGACATCGAGAAGGCGGACTGCTTGTTCTGCTTGATCTTTTGGCAGCGTTTGATAGTATTTTCATCAAGTCCTTCTCGAGAGCCTCTCATCTCGCCTGGGCATCGCTGGCACTGTGCAGCAATGGTTTAGATCCTATCCCAGTTGGCGAGTTCAAACTATTAATGTAAGAGGGGAAATAGCATCCGAGGAACCGCCAAAGTACAGGGGTAGCTCAGGGCTATGTGCTTCGTCTGCTTCTTTTCACGTTTTATACTCCCCCATCTTGCCTATATGATTTCTAAGCAAAATCATCTAGGCTTTCAGTTCTAAGGAGAAGATACACAGTTGTACCAACATTTCGATTCCTTCCAGTCTTTTTGCACGTCAAACTCTATCAAATCCCTGGCTCCATACATTGCTGACATTTGCTCACGGATGACTGCAAACTGTTTCAAATTTGATGGCGATACAACACCTTTATTAGTTATGGGCAAACCTAACGTAACTCAGAAATCGGAAAGTTCAACGCCCAAAATCGGCTCTGCCAGCGTATCTCCCGTAGCATGCACACGGAATCAAGGTGTCCTGTTCCAAAGTCGCCTTTCACTAGACGATCACTACAGATACACCGTCAAGTCTACCCATTGTCAGTCACGTAATTTTGCCAAATTTGGGTTGGCAAGGACAGTAATACCGCATACATGTTGGTCCATGCATTTGTGGCACCCTGTCTCTCCTTCTGTAACTTACTGTATGCAGGTCAACAGGCCTATGCATTCAGGCACTTGGATTTGACTAAAAACTCGAACTAACAGTACTAATAGCACACAAAATGTCTTGCCGCAAGATGGCGTGGTTATCAAGGCTACTCACCATGAGGTTAGCATTACAAATATGGTGCTTGATCACACCACCACCCAGAATGATCATGCCGGTGTTCTGGGCAAACACAGCCTGGTTGTTCATCCTACGAATGTCTATAAAAAATAGCAATGCCGAATTGTAAACCAACAGCCAACTCTTTATAACTGTTGCAAGCTGATGCTTCAAAAAGACTTCTTTGCCACACTGGTTTATCCCAGCTAGTTAAATTACTCGTCTTTAACGACCGAGTTTAAGGTGAAAAGGCAGTTCATGACCGATGTCGTGGGCTCAAGCCCCGTGACATATTTGAAGTGCCTGAACAGAGATTAAGTTCTCTTGAGGCGCTATGCAAATGAATTAAATTGTTATATACACTTCTGACATGCTAACCAACTTACTGCTCGTTTAAAAAGTCCTTATTTGAAATTGAAACTTTCATTTAATGCTAGAGAAACTGACACTGAGAAAAAAGAACAACGTTAAAGGCAGACAGAATTCCGACCATACGCTTTCTTTGCAATATTCAATAGTCAGTAAACGTGAATTTTAATACAACTGAAATGTCAAAATCCAAAAAAATAAAGGCAGGCAAACCATCCTTTGAAAACCATGTAAAAATGTAGAACCGTTGTGTCACCATTTGACGAAAAGCTGGCGTGAGCTAGGGTTGCTCTGAAGTAAAAATATAAAAGAAACAGAGCTTATCGACAAAAGTAGTCAAGTTTTAATAGGCAACAGATCGCCAAGCATCAGCAGTAGCTTCGGAGTGCGTATGTTGGTTGTAGGGCGGCCGGCCTGATATATATCACATCTATATACTGGGTGCGCCGGGGCGGGCCCACTGCTGATTGACAGTAGTGGTAAGCTAAACGGGTGGGCTGAATAGCCAACGGTCAAGGTTAGCCCGTTCGGGCCAAGCCCAAATACTTCGCCAGCCTACCGAACACTGCTGTGTGGTAGGAGGCACCCATCAGCTATCGTATCACCATTTCACGAAAAGCTGGCGTGAGCTAGGGTTGCTCTGAGGTAAAAATATAAAAGAGAAAAGAGCTTATCGTACGATCATGCTCCTGAAACAGAGGGTTTTATAGCAACGGGAGGGGCATGCTGAATCTGTCAACATCCTCCTTAGTTAGCAGAGCTCATAATCCCTTTGTGGCGAGGTCACACTGGCCGAGGTTGATGTGTTGCCGCTGGATCTTTGCTGGTTTCTGCTCCGAGTAGCAGCCCCATCGCTCCCCCCCCCCGTTCACAGCTGTTCGGATGAAGGTTGATTGCTCAATGGCTCCCTGGCATTGCTCCATAGCCTGACGCCCATGTTTCTGAGAGCTTTCTCTGCTGTTCTTTGGTTAGGATAACTATTTCACCGGCTCTTTCACTAGACTGTTCTTGCACGGTCCTAAATGGTATAGGACCTGTTGCCGTGGGTTGACACGACGGTGCCTTCTCGAAGCTGTTCATCAGAAGGCACCATCCTACATTGGATTGCTTGCCCGATAGTGAGTGTGCTCAGATCTCGTGCTCTGGAGTCGCACTGTATTTTAATAACTGCAAGTCATCTAGCTGTTGCGGCTGCTACCATAGACGGCAGGCCATTGCAAGATGTTGGGGCGGAGGCTGACCATTGAGGTGGGGGTATGAGAAAGTGGGCCAGCCAAACCAGCATCGTTTGGGATGGACTGCACTGCGAATCCTGCCGACGTGTGTTCAGAATCTTCAGCATGGCCAAAAATTGATCCGAGCTTTCTTGGCTGACCTTTTTCGCCATTCGTTTCACAATCTTGACGGCCGACTAGGCTATTCATTCGACTGAGAAAAGAATGGCCCAGCTGTTATGCACCGCGTGTTCCACTCCTCAGTGAGCCGTGGGAACGCTGCCCTACCAATTACTTGCTCAAGTAAATGTTACCCAGAGCCGCATTTTTTGGGCCTAGACTTGTGAGGACAAACTATTATTCAAGATCTTATGCATTTTTTCAAGAATGCATGAAGTGGCACGCATCTTGCATAAAGCATGCACAGTACAGGGCTGTGTGTGCATCCAGCAAAGATAAAAGATCCATACCTTCCACTAGATCAATAACCAGGCCGGGATTCTTGTAAGAGTGAAAATACGTCATATCGCCCAGTGAACCATCAGTTATGGCAGGGCAGAAAACTGGTATGTTATTCTAGAAACAAACGGAAAGCACCGGAAAATGAACAGGCAGCAAAAAGAAACGTCACAGCGACCATACTTGAGGTCACAATGAATGACCTCCAGTCACCCGTGGCCTGTCTGCCTCAGGCAGGATGCGATTAAGCACGTGTTGATTCCACAAGTTCGACAGCATGAAATATAAGTACCAGAAACACAAAGTCCTCGGCACAAGCTTCATACGAAGCTTACCAACAGTTTACAATATTCTTGTCATTAAAAACATAGTATAGCTGCATGCAGGCTACATAGATAGTTTCTGCATAAACACTATACTTGAAAAACAATAACATTGGAATAAATTTTCTTCAATAGAGGCCGAGTAATATTTGCAGGTCTATCGCAGCCACGGATTCTTTCCAGAAGCTTTTCTTTGAGCTCGAATTCGACATTTCCCACAAGGCCTGCATGGCTAACGCCGACAGCTGCCGCCAGCTCCTCCTCCGGACAATACTGTCGGCTGGCACAGAGAGCACAGAGCTGGTGAGCCGTGATGGCTCACTAGGTAAGGCAGTGGCTTTTCACGACCTCGGCCCCGAGGTCGTGGGTTCGATTCTTGCAGTTGGCGATTCTTTATCGCCACTGCAAGCGGTGGTGATAGCCGTAAAGGCTCTTCTGTCGCTATACAAAAAGAGGCTGTTTAATCAGCTAGGATTTATTTATTTTAGAAGCAGGACAAGTTAGCAGTCGCTGCTTCAGCAGGCCTGTCCCCTCTTATGCCATACCAGGGTGGTGCATGCAGTGCCGGACAGGATACAATTAAACAAGGGTCCTGAGTGCTTTGCTAAGGATAACAGCTAGGCAAGCAAGCGGCTCGCTCCTAAGCAGCCACCGCTCGGTCCACAGATAGCATGCTGGGAGACACAAGTGCACACCAATCACAAGCAGCTGCTTATCCATCCTAAGAGTCTCCACAGAGCAAACATCCAGGATGAGAACATTGATCAGAAGCGATGATGAGAGAATAAATGAAGATCAGACAACCGACCTTGTATGCCCAGTAGTAGATCGACTCGGGATGGTTGATTTCCTTTCCAAGACGAGCTATGAACTTGGATGGAGTCCACAGCACACCCTGCGAAAGGGCATACGTAGGCAGACATGTCGGTGCTCACTCAGCCTTGACCGAACAAGTGCGACTAGACAGCAAGATATTCTGCAGCCAGGCAATGCTATGGCAACACCAAGCTATGCAATCAGTCAGTCGGTTAGTCAAAACATACACGTGGGCCGGATTTCAGTGCTGGCTCTTCCTGTAAAGATCAGCTGATCGTGCTCCAAGCTAGGACCGATTGCTCTAAGCCACTTTTACAACAGCTGCAAACCACATGGAGTTGAGTACTAACCTGAGTTCGCTGCTCTTCCAGCATAGTGTCGAGCAGCGGAAGAAGGAAGTCCTCGAAGCGGCAATAGCTATCGTTAGGCACTAGCAGGTTGCCGGTGCGGTTCACTCCTCGAGCACGCAGCTCGGCTCCGTCCAGCCGGAAGTCGCCGATGTACATCGGTGCTAGGCACTTGATTATGTCCTCTTCGATGCCTCCAGCGGTTGTTACCAAGCAGTCAACCTGAGCAGACAATGGCACAAAAACGTAGAGACTTTCTCTCTTTGCATCGACAAGCATGTGACAGGAAGACACTCCAGCAAGTGCTAGCATCGGAGATCCATGCTTAGTCAAGAGAAAGCAGCCGTTGGAACAGGGACAGACCGAATGCTAAGATTGTGAAATGTTTTCGTGTTGGCAACGATAAGACAGAAAACTTCAGACCGGATCGCACGTAGCAGTTTATTAATAGCGCTTGAAAATACATAGCACGCAGGGGGGGAAGGCCGCAATAAATCAGTGAGTCAGAGCAGGAGCTTAATAGGTACCCCTCTTGAATTAGCCGTGAAGCAGTGTGCTCAGGTGGTGTGTGAACAACGGCTAAACGGCGAAGTTCTATATAAATATGTCAAGCAGTTCATAACACCTTGAATAAAATATATTGCACGTGCACAGGTTTGAGCATTGCAAAAGCAAGCTCTGCTCTCGGACAGAGCTGTACATACGGCTGAATAGTTGGACCGACTGTTGGCTGAACATTACTCACGAAGATGCTGCTGAGCTCGGTCACCTTAGTAATTTAAGTATCATCCACAAAAAATGCCTGCAGTGCAAGGAAAACAGCCAATCAGCTTTGCAGGCTTTGTTCTCATCGGAAACTAAGCAGCCGGCCTTCGCCAGTGGCCTAGCAAGGGGTGGGCAGGGGGGGACCGATGTCCCAAGGCGCCAAGGTCAAGGGGCGCCAAAAGCGAAACGACTTGTGCAAATTTAAGAATAAATTCATGTGATAATGCCAATTTTTATTTCAAGCAAGTCCTTCTTTCAATGGCATTGACTGCTGCTGGCTGAACTAAGTTAACTTGTTTACGGACTTAGACCAAGCTAGTCTTTGCTGTTTGTGCCAGCCTGTCTTACACGCCAGGCCTCACTCTGTCCATGCAGTGCTGTTGACAGGATATTTTCTGTAGCTTACTCGAAGTGTTCGTCGCCAAAATATTAAGTTTGAGAAAGTGATTTTCGAAAGTGTTTATTTAATATTGTATCCTAATTAGAGACATTGTGTGCATTGAGTCTTCTGGAACTAGCATGTAGACGACGTGGGCACTTCCGATCTTCCCCGAAGCCATTTTGTCAAGCTTCCATAAGGCTCACACTCTTTCACCGGAGATGGAGTCAGGGGTGTAAAGATCTATTTCAGAAGACATGCGAGGAAAGAAAGGGGAAAAGAGGAGTTAGCAAGTCCAGCAAGGTGCTAGAAGGTTTCTTGAAGAATGCAAAGCTGAATAAAAGTTAAGACTCAGAAAAACGCATGGAAAATGTTGACAATCAAAAATTAGGGAAGAGCATTTGAGGAGGGTGAACGCAAGCACAATGGAGACAATGACAAGGACGGGAACGAGGACCACAAGAGTCAAGGCAGAAAGCATGACACAACTGGAGAACAAACAGCCAGCCAGGTGAAAGCCTCAGGAAAAAAATTAAGCTTCGCTATTTTAAGATGAAGACGGTGACCGTTTGGACCACGGGGAGGGTGTGCAAGCACTACCACAAGAGATAAAGATACAGGATCTACTGCAATTTCCCAAGTGCTGATCCTGAAAGATATTGGCTACCTGAAGTTTGACCAAATCGCTGTTTTATTCATCACTCCTCAGCAACTTTGAACTGAACTAGCACTACGATGATAAAGCCTGTTTCAGAACAAAGAAGATCTAATGGCTGGAAAAAGTGGTCGAGCCATGAGCACAGCCTGTTTCAAGATGCAAAGTGCTAATGGGCATGAAGTTAGCAGGACCTGTGTAATCTAATCTCCCTCAAAACCGTCTGCACACTAATTCTGTTGTTTGCTCTTTCGAATGTCCATCACAAGTTCCCGATATTCACTTGAATTGTCAAACGGGTTTAGCCAGTGGAGGAAACCTTAAACAAACTAATTGCCAATGAAAACAGCCCTTCTCAATGGCAGGCTTTCACCACAAGGAAAGAAACAGAGAGGTAACTTCTCAAATGAAGTGGAATAGATACTGCTTTTGAGGCAAAATCTTATCGGAAAAACAACAATAGCAAGGACTCCTAAAGAGAGTTCTCAGCTGCATCAAGTTCTTATTTTCACAAAACCTGGCATTGCGTGGTCACGAAGAGTATTGGCATGATTAATGTGAAAACATCAGAAACTTCTTGGGGCTTTTTATTCATCTTCTAACTCAGTACAATCCTCTTCTGAAATCCCACCCGAACCGCAAGGAATAATCCAAATTTGGTCTCTTATCTGCTTCTTCAAATCCAAAATGAGTTCCTTAGTGTGTCCACAGTCAGAGACAAGTTACTCTGTGACATACGGCGAAAAAAATACTGTGGAATTCTGTTTGACTCAAACTCCTGATTTGGCCCACTGCAAGCTTATGTCTGAAGTCATTTGATATATCGATGTTGATTTTCCCGACAAAGCAGTCAGCATCAAAGAGTATTTCCTGGGCTGTCTTCAGCTCTGCGCCTAAGATGTTCCAGCATTTGAGCGTCTCATATTGAGCATGACGTAAATGCTGCGTTGTCGTAGCACTGCGACCTGCTATATTGTGAGGAAATCTTTTCAGATTGGTGTTTGTCCAAGATTTGAGCGTCTCATCTTAAACACGTTCAAATCTGATCAAGTTTCCTTGAAAGATAACAGGTCGAAGTGCTACGACAACGCAGCAGTTATGTCTGGTCAATTGTCAGTGGTCCAAAAAACCATCCTGTCCAGAGATGAGAAAACAATTTTTGTAAACCGTGATAACCACAGCTTGAACCCGACAGGAGTTCATGCTGCAAGTTAGTATTCCATTGTCATTACCTTTCTTAGAACAAGAGAAAACACCAACTTATTCTTTTCAAGATCAACTCTGAGGTGGTAGAGCTAAAGATAGTCTTGGCCATCACTGAACAAACGTGACTCTGCCACAAGGTGAAATGCCAGAGTGGAGGCTGTCAAAGCTATCAATGATAAACTGCACAGGATTTTGGATCTTTCGGAGCAACTGAATGAGGACGCAAGTGCAACACACGAAAAAGAAGTGAAGCTGACAGTCTCGTACATTGTATTTTGAGCTTTAAATTGTTGGCTCTGTTGCCATTTTATAACAGCATCTTAAGGAAGATTAATCGTGTTCGAAAAGGACTGCATGATCCAAAGATGAACTCCAAAGACATCTCTTGCGACCACCACTCTCTTGAGTTTGAGTTGTCAAGACTTCGAGAAGACCTGTGCCTAGAATTACTGCTAGATGGAGAAGTGGATTGTGAGGAGTCGCAATGGACAAGGATCCGCAAAAGGACATGGATGCTTGGAGAACTGGCTCAAGATGTTGGTCTGACATTAGAGATGAAGATTTCAAGATAACGAAAACCAGCATAGACTATCCTGACAAGAAATTACAACTAGATTTCCCGGCTCACAGATGTCGATTGCAAATTTGGTTTCTTATTGGAGGCTGAGAAGCTTTTGAAGACCCTTGACCAGACCAAACTCTGCCAGCAATTTTTAGATCTTGGAGGCTTCTATTGTTCAGACGTTGGTGGAAAATAGCTTTACAACATACTATGTGACTGTAAAATGCTTCTTGCTACATGTTACGACTCGGCCCCAAATACCCCACTGGAACACGTGTCTTTCATTTTCAGTTATTGTGAAGATGTGTTCTCTAATGTGAGTTTTCTTTGCAGTTTCTTCTCACCATAGCTGTATCAGTTGCCAATTGTGAAAGTTCCTTGAGCAAGCTTAAAATAATCCTGTCTTATCTGAGAGCATCGTTGGGGAAAGATCAACTCTCTGATTGGGCCGTGTTAAGCCTAGAGAAAAAGCAATAGCAACTATTGAATTTCAAACTGTAAAAGACCAGTCTGCCACAGTCAAGGCAAAAAAATTCATCTAAATTAAAGCTGCGATAGCTACCTTACACATTTACTGCTGTTAATAGAACGATCGCGACTCGACATGCCTGCTAGCGTGTGTTTTTTCATTTCTTCTGTGATTGAGCTATATTGCAGCAATTTTAGACAAGCGAAGGGGCGCAATTTGTAGCTTTGTCCCCTGTCGCCGAAAGGTCTCGCTAGGCCACTGGCCGGCATGGCTTCTTTCTCCCAGGATGCGTCCACCCTTTTCCACCTACTCCTCGTCCACCTCCTACAAAGTGTCCCAGCTCCGAGGAAGTGACAGAAGACAACAGATGCGATATCAAACCCGCATGCCCGGCTTACTAGAAATGCTTCGCGACATCATTTCAAATTGCACAGATACAGCCAAATGAGAGTTCTCGCATGAATGTTTACAAGCACATAATTTATGGGAATTAGAGATACACAAGGTTACAGCTCCGGCCCTAAGCGTCCAAGGGAGAGAGAGAGAGAGAGAGAGAGAGAGAGAGAGAGAGAGAGAGAGAGAGAGAGAGAGAGAGAGAGAGAGAGAGAGATGGTAACAAATAGGGTGTTCGGTCGAGACTAGCAGGCAGATCGAAACTATGGCAGGCAGGTTCAGTCGTACTCAGGCCACTAGTCTCTGCTAGTGCCCGTCTGCCCCGAGCCTGGATAAGACTGAATCACATTTATGTTCAATGTTCGCTCCCGAGCTATAAGCCTCATTTCCCAATTTACTGTCCCTCAAAAGCGCAGAAGAAAGCTATTATTGTCATACGACTTGCTTTTTATGAAACTAAAAATAAAAGTGAATTACACTTCTTTCCAAATGGATTAGTAGTAAATTTGTCAATCTTAGTTCGTGATCTCTAAAAAAAAGTAGTCGAGGCGCGATGGTGATATCAGTTCTAAATGTGAGTATTTCACAATTATTATTAAGATCCAAATTCCAATTATTATTAAGATCCAAATTCACAGTTTCCTGTAATTTAGATAGGAGTATACACAAAGGAGCCTTAATCCAACAAGTTTAATTCCGCATTTAATATTCCACACTGCCTAAGCAAACGCCTGCATTTTCTCGACGTGGAACCAATGGGTGCAAGATCCGGGTGAGGCATTTTCTAGTCTGCAGCCTATGTGCTTTGAACGTGTCCTGATGCCCTAATAGTATTCCTTGGTAGCAACTGCTAAGGTGCTGGCAGCACATATGTATTTCGTGGCCGCCTGCCAACAACAAGGACTAATGCTTCCAGCCTAATTTCACCTCCTAAAAGCAGCCAGAAAGCTCTGAAATCTAACGTAGAGAATTCTCTCTCGACATTGTGCACTGTAGAATGTTGAGTCGCGAATGAAATAAATGGCGCACCAGCGAAATGAAACATGCTCACAACATCTAAAGTTCACAGCATATGATAATATCAATTTATGCCAGGACTACTGAAGGATTCCAACTAAATAACATACCATATTGTGTTGTGCCAGATAACGTATTATCTCACGTACTCCACAAGACACCATGTTGGATGTGTAACCTAAGAAAATGGTGCAGTTGCTCAGGGGGCGCCCGACTGGATTGTTGTTGGGTCTAGCGAGAATTTCTTGAGATAGAGGCTCCTTTTTCTTGGCAATCTAGAAGCAAGAGGACATCAAATATGCACCAAGAGCAGATCGTATACAAATAAAGACAAAAGTTGAAGCTAGCCCATTATTAAGCCTCTACAAACCCAACATTAAAATGATTTCCACCAAGGTCACTACGCTGAAAATACCAAGACATTGAGCCACCGAATCTTGCAGTAAATGAACGACAAGAGGTGGCATTGGATAATAATAAATCGGAAATTTATTAATCATTATCTATCGGCCTTTATATATTCCTAAAGAAATCTCGCGCTAATCTGGCCAAATCAGGTATCGATAAAGTAAAAGTAAAACTGAGCACACTGACGTTATAATAATCATCATAATCATCAACCTGCGTATGTTTTAACGTGACATATTTATATGTAAGTGGAATTTTGGAATTTGTTGGTATTTATAGTAATACCATGACGGTACGGCTTAATATGAGTGGTGCATAAGTAGTCAATCAGTAATCGTCATATCACAGTTTTGCTGGAGAACTAGCTTTGCCGGCTACGTTTGCAAATAGCAGGAAGTTCACAACGCCTGAGCCACAAAGATTCGGTCTTTAAAAGCAGCCTATGTAAATGAGGCTATACCAACTGCACGACTTCTAAAGAATGAATGAGTTTTCAATGCTTTGAAGATAAATTCTTTCGTAAACGGATTAATGGGTGTTGTTAGTCCTGAAAGTAGAACCCGAGGCTGGGATCAATAAAGCAAGCATTTTATTAGCTGTCCTACTCCAACCGACCCGTGAAAGGGCGGGCTTGAGGGAGGTGAACACAATATCCTGCTGTGCTAATTGGGATACAACAGCTTCCAGGTAAAATATGGTACACAAAAGGTACACTGTAGGTACGATTTCATGACTCTATACACCCTTTCCTATTTATTTGATATCATTCTCTATCTTGCAGAGAACAAGACCGCCACAGCCCTCAGCATGACCTGTCGGCGGGCTGGGAAGAGCGACCGAGCAACAGGTTTCTTAGCACCAATACCAAGCACTTTATTCAGGAACCATGCCGGCCAAGCCCAGTTTTCACACTCAAGACTGCTGAGCGGCGTTGAGAGATCTGGCCCCCTTCTGCCTCTCTCGTACTCATAGGGCAGCCCTTACATTCCTTGCATACATAAATACTAGCTGATTTAACTGCCTCTTTTTGTTTAGCGACATAAGAGCCTTTACGGCTATCACAACCGTTTGCAGTGGCGATAGACGATGGCCCACCACAGGATTCGAACCCTCGACTTCGGAGCTGACGTCGTGAAAACCAATCACCTTACCTGGTGAGCCATTACGACTCACCAAATGCATGCATTGCTTTGCACTGTAGAGCCATCATTCGTTTCGAACCGCCCGACAGCTTGCGACAGTGTGTGATAGATGGATGTCCTTACAGATGCCGCCAATACATGGATTTGTGCCGGACTGCAGGATCATCCTCCGATAGCCATTGTCCGCCCCTCAACCGCTCGAAAGCCTGCGGCTGCTTAGGCAGTCTGATCCCTCGTAGTGCCATCGCCCGGTCCTCGCAGGCTTGTGAGTCACATGTTCGTTCATATGCTAATCACAACCACCAATCTTTGAAATATAATGGCAGACAGCCTAACCACAAAAGCAGATGACGGCTTGTAAGCACGCAGCCAACAGCTCACCATTCTGTTAATCTCATTCACAGCTAGTCCAAAGTTGGTCGCCTGAAAGCCAATCACCCTGTACGAGGCCATGAGACGTTCATAGTCGAGGCCATCGTTGAAGTCGTAACCTTTAACGATCTCTTTGCCATCGGCGTTGAACTGGCTTCGAAGAAAGAGGGCATCGACAATTGACGCTGGTAGGTTGGCCATGATCATCTGGCAAAGAATCAAAGAGGTACCAACTTTCACAGTCGGTGACCGATCGATAACAGGTCTCTAGCACAGGGCAAAGCTGTCTAACAAGACTGGGTGAAGAGCCACTCATCACTGTGGGCGCCTAAATGGGGGGCGCCTAAACAGACACAACGGTATTCGGGCATACAAAGGAGACCAGAATTAGAGGCAGGCATATGCACTAACTGCCCCCTAAGCACTTGGCGTCCCTTAAATAAGCAGCTAACAGAGCGAAACCTGAAACGCCGAACTTGCATTAAGTAATGTCGCTAGCACAGGGTGTAATATCAGACGTAACTGACTAGAACACTCTGCTACAGATATATATATATATATATATATTTATATATATATATATATTTATATATTAAATATTATTATACACACATGTATGAAATGTAAAATAAACAGTTTTAATTGTAAATGCTTGAAGTCGCGGTTCAGAATTAGACGCCTAATTGCCGAGGCTCGGCAAAGCTTGCAGTTCAAAGCTCTGCTTAATATACAATCAATATATCATAAAATCTATAAATTATGAAAACATATGTGTAGAAGAAAATGTGGTGATCTTCTATGAGCTACGGTTTCTTCACCGTAATCTCCGTAAGCATACACTAAAATGATGAAGGCAGAGTAATTTAATAAATAATTTCAGAACATCAATAATGTTACTTGAAAGCCATTCACCTAGAGCTGCCGAGGTAAGCTATGGCTGCTTATCTCACTCACTGCAAAAGTAATAGGAAACAGTCAGCCGTAAAGGCAGAGACCGTTTAAAAATGCTTTCTAACATCGGATTCATTGCATGAATGACCAGCTGTTGATATCACGCTGCAAAGAAGTAGAAGATTGAGAAGTAGAAGGTTGAGCTAATAGTGGACAGCTGATCGGAATCAACACGCTACTTTTCTGCAGTCTAACTGCAGCCCATCCACGCTGCCAATCAGCCGGCCGCACGGGCATACCATTTGCAATACAGTGCCTACATTTCCATGGGCGTGGTCAGAATACAGATTTGTCAGCCATTTGTTTTGCAGGTGATGAAAAATGGTGGTCGGGTAGGGGAGAGATGAACAATTAAAACAAGCCTTAATGATTGGGGGAAAGAGCTTTAACGCCTATTTTGACAGTTAGGGAAATGTTTGCAATGCGATTAGAACCCCAATAGTTACTGCAAAATATAAATAATTATTACATTTGCACAGTGCCCTAAGAGAACTGAATCTTTTTCTAGCCACTTTATAGATGCTGTATCAAAAGCATAACCAAACGATTGGTAGTAACATCCGAAAGCAGCAGGCATAGTGTAAGTTAGGCAAATGCAAGCGAAGGATGAATCCCAAAGTCCTACTAAATGCTGTAGCAAAAAGCAGTTTACTTCTCGTAAATTATAACTCAGCGGTTAGCTCTCTGTGGCATTAATCTGAAACTGAAGTTCACTCTTTGGACTAGCCATAGCAGCTTTGTAGCATCCTTCTCAGCTCAGCCTCTTTGATTGGTAATGCAGTAGCATTCTATGGAGCGTTTCATTTATCTTACCTCACCACCCTCTGTATTAGCTTTCATCGCAAAGTCTGCAAGCTGCAGTGCACCGGTTTCTAATAGCAAATTTATTGTTGAGTGGCCACGTGGTTTGCACGGCTCCTGCTGCAACGCCTGTACAGTATTTAATTCTATCCGGGTCAATGACTCGGCTGGTGACTAGGCCCCTTAGCTCTGCTAAGAATATTGTAAGTTGCAGAGTGCCACCAGATGCCACTGAATCGCATCGATCGTTCACAAAGTCACCATTAAAATTAACCAGAATATTCTTGGCTGCTAGGTTTCACGGTTATCGAGATCCTGACCAGAGTAGGTGATGTCGTGTCATTCTGAGATAAACCTAGCAGGGCTGGTGGTCGTGGGATCCGGAAAACGGGTCGTCGCTTGGTTGAAGTCACATTTTCACGATATTAAGACAGAGAGAAGTTGTCCTCTGGGACGAGTACTTGACACAAAGTCTTGCTGCTGGCTTTCTCATCGCCGATTGTGAGTGTGACAGCAGAAAATAGCACGGTGTGTGAGCGACATGGCTCACTTCGGAACCTCGTTCCTCATGCTGGGTTTCTCGCCGAGCCGGTATCAGTCAAAGTGCCATCAATGAAGGAATCAACCGCAGCAGATCAAAGCTCGCATTTCTGGGAAAGCATGAAACGTATGCACCCGAGATCAAAGGGATGATACAATGCAGGCAGCCGATGGCTGAAAACCGGCAGGCAAAAATGATGACCGGCAAATGGCACCGAGCTTCGTCCGCCAGATCTCTAGAGATCTCTGTGACGAAGCATTCCCCAGTGACCAACTACGCATTATTTAAGGCTGAACAACTTACAACGTAACGACTTACAACGTAGCAATGCCGTTGATACCGTGAAGCAATGCCGTTCATACTCTGCACGCCAAAGTGCGTAGTTGCTGCCATTGTTTGCTCCAACCGACGGTATTTTAGCATGCTTCGACGCGTGCTTCACCGTCCGTGCAGATTCGCTGGCAATTGGTTCTTCCGAGGCTCGATAATCGAGCGGAAGTCGAGCGTTAAAACGCATCGAGGCCAACGACCATCGTACGTAACTTTGAAGAGTTTATTGCGGCGTACGCTATAAGGCCGTTGCGACAGCCTAGCTTCGCAGGTATGACGTCAACTCGACGCGCCGTCGAATGGAGCGCTCCGAGCAGGCCAAAGTCAAGGTCGGGCACCATTTACTCGGTCGCCCGCTGCAGCAGCTACTTGCCTACTCCTCATCGCCCGTAAGACCTGACGCGCTGCCGTGCCAGAACAAATCCTTAATCAAGAAAATGCCCGGCTGAGAGTTAGTCGACCGTGCTCATCCCATCCAATGAAGCACAGGTCCACACGTACACAGTCTCTGAGTCGCACTCACAGCCGCCGCAGCAGCCGTCGGCTCGCCTACATCTCAGGTCTGCAGCTTACGCCCGAGTAGTGGACTCGGCGAGTGGCGGAGCGGCTCTTCGTGGGGCGTGGCAGTGGGCGCGATCGTGGCTGAAGTGTGCCAGTTTCGTTGCATATAACGTATGCAATCTTATGATGGTGAGGGGGACTTAAGCGTGCGAGAGTCGGGCAGAGGCCTTCTCTCTCTCTCTCTCTCTCTCTCTCTCTCTCTCTCTCTCTCTCTCTCTCTCTCTCTCTCTCTCTCTCTCTCTCTCTCCTCTGTCCCTTTCTGTGGTTTCGGCCAGTTACACCACACCCAATCCTCACGAACCCAACTTCGCTCGCTCGAAGAAACTACGGACATGTTACACCTCGAACATTCGCTGCATTTGTAGGCTGCCCGAAAAATACGCCGAGAGTGCTGGCTAGCTAGCTTCGGCTTCCGCTCTTTTCTTTCCACCCCGCCCTGCCCAAAAAACTCTAGTGATCATAAAGAGCATAAGCAACGCATTGTCGACGACGACGCTACTCGATGTAGGCTTTAGGCAGTTTCGGAGCTAGAATTTACCTCTGAGAGGGCAGGGCAAGACCTGCAAGATTTCTTTGTATGCTGGAGTTGACCCAGAATTAAGGAAAATTTTAGCACACAATCAAAGTGCTAATTAAAAACGAACTCGGCTGCTCATCAAGTGAAATTAAAACACAATTTCGTCGTTGGAAACAAGGAACATGGGACCAAGTTACTACCCCACTGTAAGCGAATATGACTCAAATGCCCCCCCCCCCAGATCCGGATGGGTCGAAGTATTAAGTGCACCAGAGTTTATAATTATAATAATACATTCGTTAAAGCACCTCCGGAGAACTCAATCTCTTTCTAGGCATTTCAAATTTGCTGCAAAGGAGCGTGATCGAATGATTAATAGTAGCATGCTCAATGACAAAAAGCATAACTTAGTTAAAGGTGTAAGTTGACTCAGGCGCACAGAAAAAGCAAAATTTCGGCATCCGACATCTTCCGTAAACTGCCGGATTTTTGCATACAAAATTATCACGTCCCCACATCTTTCGATCGATAACAATATGTGCGCGTCGGTGAAATGTGAATAAAAATGTACTAATTCAAATCGTCGTGCTATTATATGGCTGCGGCGGGGATCACTTGCGAAAACTATCAGATGTGGCAGATGAATGCTTTGGCGTATGGACACTGTGGCGGCCAGCGCCCGTTTTCTATCTAAAGGATACGACAAAGGCAACGCATTGACCGGAAGCCGACGCCGGCCGTGGCACACCTGCTGGCTGCGCGCACGATACGTGCAGCGGTAAATGCTAGGTGGGCAAGAAAATGCGGTTGCTGGTCTCATCTTAGCGACCTGGCGCCGCAGCGGCTTCCTTTGGGCTATCGCTGGAAGATGGCAAGCATGGCCAGCTTCAAGCAGCTTGTAGCCTGCCGTATCCGCTAGTCCGCAAAAGCGAGCAGCACAGTCATGATTCAGACGTGACTGACGCTGGCTACTTGACCGTGCCAAGAATCTAGGCCGGCGGCGTACTTTAGTGTAAGACGCGCCTTGTGATGAGCTGGCGACCGCGGCCCATCGACCGTGCAATTGGCACCGCGCGCGTCGGCCGACGGACGAGCCCACGCTAGTGCCTTCGACGAGAGAATGTCCGGATTCGGAGCGGAGGTCGGAGCTATGAAATTTGAATGCCTTCGATGCTCTTAGCCGCTACGGGCGCCCGGGTGCGTGGCGGTTCGGCTGATTATTTAACTTTGAAACGCCGCGCGCATCGTCGTCGCTAGCGTGGCGCACGTGACCAGCGACGGCGGTGGCGGCAGTGTTACTCGCGAACCCGGAGCTGGCTCGCCGACCGACCGACCGACCGAGCGTCCGCCGCGACCCAAATAAGAGCTCCGCCCTTTTTCTTTGGCCTCACGACGATGGTGCTCGCGGCAACGCAAATCAGTGGCTTATGACGGGTTCATTGCCGTCCCTGACCGGTTAATATCGCAGCAAAAACTCACGGCTGCTTAAACTACGCCGCAGAGCACGCACGCATTTGCTGCCCTGCTGCCGCCGCCGCCGCCGCTGCCTCTTCCGTTTGCTCTGCGGGGCTATCCCAGCAGCTTTCTTTGCGGTGCAGGCGGCGGCGGCGACGGCGGCGGCGGCTGCTTGCACAGTTCGCACACGGGGCCTGTTCGCGGCGTGGCGCGGCACTTCTCCCTTGACCTGCATCCGCTCACCTTTTGCTTAAGCTCTTCGATGGCGCTGTTCACTCCGTCGCCGCTGGCCGAGGCGCTCCCTGGGGTGGCGGCCGGACTGGCGCTGTTCAAATCAGCCATGTCGGTAGGCTGCGTTCAGCGGTGGTAGTTCAGCACGTCTGCACCCTGGACGGTACGGCCGACGGAGCAGGCCCCGGCGCGCGTTCACAAAGCGAAGTCGACGGTGGCGCGACCCTTTTAAATACGTCGCTCGCGCCGAGGCGGCGGCGGCGACCTTGAGAGCCAAGCCGAGGCTCGCCAGCGCTCGGGTCACTCCGACTTGGCGGCTGGCAGCGGCGGGCGGGGCTGGGCGATGAGACGACGCGCCTCGCCCTCGCGCTCGCTCACTCGTACGCAGCGACGGGATCCCTCGAACCATCGGCATTCGGCGAACGCGGCTTGCTTGGCCGCGCTCATCGGCGCTTAGTGCCAACGAGAGCGGCTAAGCAAGCCGCGAGAAACGGAGAGCACGTGACGAACCCGGCACGTCGCTCGCGGCTACTTCGAAAGCTTCGGCGGCTTTGGCGGCGACGGTGGGGAAAAGCCTTAGCGGCGGTAGATTCCTTCGCCTTCGACGTTCCGGAGAGAATGGGGTGTCGCATCTGCATACACTGTCTATGAGTTTCAGCGCGCCGTGGCAAACGAACTTTGAGTATAGCTTAAAATGCGCTCGACAACAATTCTCCGATCGCCACCCCTGCGGCTGACTGTCGTAGATAGAGCTGCGTTCGTGCGCGCGTGCGCGCGTGAGAGCGCAAGCGCCCGTTTGTGCTCGGGCGATCGCGCGCGACGCGGTCCAAGGGCGAATTCGCTCGATCGGTCTCGTTCGTCTGTCTCGCCTGGTTTGGCGCATTTGGCCTCTCGCTGCGACCTCCGCGCGGTCAACTTCAAGCTGCTGCTCGGTCGGGGGCGCTGAGGCCGAGGTGAGGCCACGTGTCCGAGGCACAACATCTCCCAGCCGCCGCCGCCGCCGGAAAAAGGAAGCTCGCTCTTAGAACGGCCTAGTGTCCGTCGTCGGTTGCAAGGTCACCGCTGCCAGGAAATCGGGGTGGCGATCGCTTCCGACTCAGACTCACGGCCTGCGGTTCAGCCACGACGCGAGCTTATCGGATCGCTAGCAACGCATGCCTAGATTCTAAGGGCGTAAGCCGTGCCCGTTGCAAGGTGAGATCGGTGCCGCGGCGGAATTGAAAGAATCCTGTAGTCGCTCGCCGTTGCGCCTCCATTTTATCGTCTCCCTCCCTTCGGCAGATGCGAGCGGCTTTTGTTGTCTGTGCACTGAGGCGCGCTCGGTTTGCTTTACGACTGGCTGCCGACGAATAATAGGCACTGCCATTTCAGCTACGATCGATTGTGCCGCCCGAAGCGAGAGGCCCTGCCTTGCCCTCCCTCCGGGTAATGACGAACGAGCTTTTCCCGTCAGCCGCCGTCGCATCGCTGAAAGCGCGCGGCGTCATCGTTCGCCCCGAACAGGCGGCGCTAAGTTGGCCGCAGCGCCGCTCGAGGCTCTATCGCGCCGCGCCACTCAATATGCTGCTGCTATACGATCTAGCGGCGGCCGCTGCGCCGCTCGCCGACGCGCCTCGCCGGCAGCGGACGAGCCGATAGGTGGCGCTCGGGTAAGGTCATTGCTTCTAATCCTAGGGTTGTGCGGGGCCGGGTAAATGAGAAACTCGAGTCAGCACCGGTCCTCTTCCGAGAGATTATACCCGCAGCGCACGCTAGCGTAATGGTTTTCAGAATCTACGCAAATAGGTACCGGCCGGTCATCGGCGGTTTTAAGCTTGGCGGTAGCTGAGCATCGAAGGTCCGTGACGCGGCTGCGGCAGCCGATGCTGTTACCAGCTCGGCGCTCCTCCTCACCGCGAAGCTGGCGGGCGCGATGTCAGGAGGCTTAGGAGATCTGAGCAAACCCCCCCCCCCCGCATGAGTCGTGGCAACGGCGAGAGCGGAGCGCGAACGGCGAGCTCGCCGTCGTGGGCGTGACGCGGGCACGTGTTCGAGCGCTGCTGCTTCTGCTGAAGCTGCAGCTGCTGACGCTCGTCGGGCGGCGAGCGTGCCGCGTGACCGCGTTGGGCGTAGCCGCCGTGATCCTGTTGACTGCAAATCGATCGAGATCTCTCGCGTGCGGCAGTCGAGGCAGCTTCGCAGAGAAATAGTTGCGCCAGCAGTACCGGCCGGGTTATGGCTGGTAGTCGTTAATTATTCGCGAGTATGCGATAATCAATCGCTGAGGCCGTATAAAGGCTGGCGCCACGAGACAGGCAGGCAGTTGTGAGGCTTGTCTGTCGTGAGCGTCGCAGGTGCTACATCTCAACACTCCTTGCCGACGCGCACTGGCTCCCAGTAAAGCAGCAGCGTATCGACTTCAAGGTTCTGTCACTCACTTTTAGGTCGCTTTATCCTCTGGGTCCAGCCTACCAATCGGAGCTACCCCATCAAGGCTAGGCCCCTAGGCTAGCCCTGCTACTATCGATGCAGCTGCGTGCGCCGATGCGGTACCTACAAGTAGCTAGCCGCGCTACAAGGTTCAGGGGTCGCCATTATTCGTTCACCGTCGGCATAGACTAACAGAGTTACGAGTGCTGTTTGGTCCAGCGGTTAAGGTACTCGCCCCGACCAAGGCCTGACTGAGGTCATGGGCTCGAGCCCCGAGGCACGTGTAAAGTGCCTGAATAGAGATTAAGTTCTCTTGGGGCGCTATGCAAATGAATTATACTTATTTTTATCTTTTTTGTGGCCTATTTCTGTCTGGACGTGAAGCCGTACGACGCGTTTGTAACATTTGGTGTCAGAGGTATTAGATAATTGCCGAGGACCTTTCCTTGTGTCTCTGTTGGTTAAGGTTGAACCTGAAATATTGAGTTCTTTATTCGAGCGTGTAGTTACAGACAGAACGCGAAACTGAGTCTTTGAACGACGAAGAAGTTGCTACTAACGCCAAAATTTGAGCTTCAGAATAATGCTCCTCTGAATTTAAGCAAATTTGGCCGTGCTTACTTGCAATCAAGCACATTAATGAATAACACTCAAACTCATTCTTTTCGTACGCGAATATTGGGTGAACGCTCGGGCCGCTGATGTCCGGAGGCAGTACAGACGGCCGAGAAGGCCACAGCAGCATTTAAACACACTAGTCTGCAGAGTATGGATATTCTTTAAGCCGTGGTAACTCAACGTCTGAAGCAACAGTCGGGAATGTCAACTGCAAATGTCTTAGCTAAGCAGCAATCGGCTGACAGTCATGCTGAGACTGGTACAAAGATGGAAATTAAGTCAGCTTACGACAGCAGCAGGGTTGCACTTCTCACTGATAATCTCGACCTCGTCAAAGGTGTTAAGGTGGCCAAGGTAGCACAGGTGCAGACCGGAGATGAAGCTTCGTGCGTTGAAACCGGAAAGCCTGATATGCGGCTTTCCGGCCAGGCCAGAGATTAGGATTTTACATGTGAGCATAGAAATGGCTGCTGGTTACATTCAGTTGTCTGTTACCTTAGCCTTGGCTGAAGATTTGAGGTTCAAAATGTTGAGTCTTCATGAATCTGTTACTGCCACTGCGAAACCTGTTACTGCTGTATCTTGCTTCGAAACTTCTACCGTTCAAACTATTGAGGTGTTGAACTTGTGGTCTGACTTTGGACACGCTGCTCTCTCTCTCTCTCTCTCTCTCTCTCTCTCTCTCTCTCTCTCTGACTGCAAGTCTACGACTGATTATGTCCGTGCTACAAGTAACGTGGCTGTAGTAAAGTCTTGCTAAATGCCAGACGAAGAGCTATATTTTGGCATGTTCAGTGTAATGGCGGCGTTAGATGCCGCACGCCACTGCTGCACGATGATGGAGACGACTACCTGTCTATGTCGCAAGCTCAAGTTTTTATGGCGAATACTTTTCGCATGCTTTCCGACTTACGGAAACTTCTTTTCTCGCTCGTCATAGTACTTGCATGCTTCTTCAGTGATAATGTCGTTGCCTTTGCCACGTGGTGAATGTGATGTCGCCATCTTTGATTACGTGAATGGCGATTAATGTCAAGTGATTACGACCTACCACCGGTTGCTAAATCGGCTTGTCGCAAAGCAAGTGCACTGGATTTTTCGAGTAACTGACGAGTTTTTGAGGCACGTGCCTTCCTCTTCACTGTAGAGGTACTTTGACTTACGAGTACCCCAACTAACGAGTTTTTTGAGGCACGTGCCGTCTCTCGGCCACTTTTTGCTTTAAGTTGAGAGCTAGCTGTTTTTGTGCTCGAATTTGCTTCGAGCGTTTCGCAGTATGATTTTAGAACTGTGACTTTGCTTTTCGCATGGCTAGCGGCGGCAGCCCATAGCCGTGACGGATTTGCGCCAGAAAGTGTTAACTCAGAGGTCGGCAAAAGCCGGCCTTTATGTCAGATAGGCCCTAGGTTGTCTCCACTAGGTTGTCCACACCAGGCCCACTCAAGTCCGGCCTAAAGCCACCCTAGTTATTTATAGTTGGATCCAGCCTAATTAATAGTTATATAAACAATACATTTAATATAGCGCCCTGGATAGAACTCAATCTCTTTCTAGGCACTTTGCATTTGCTGCAAAAGAAGAGCGATCGAATGGTTAGTAATTCAATAGTCGAGGTTTTGTTCAACTTCATTACTGCCGGTTTCAATTCAACTGATACCCAAGTTTATTTTTAGAACTGACGTCAGGCACTTGTACGAAAATAGGTGCCTGGCTGGGTTGGGGTGATATATGTCTACCCCTGCTATTGCAGTGCGTATCTGTGCGTCAGTTGTGGCTTTTTGTTCATTAGTTCGTCTGGCCACGCCCACTCTGCCTTGCCAGCAGAGTGGGCCCGGTTTCTTCTAGCCTAGTGTGCCTTCTTGACCTCCTGAAACGGCCTAGTAGTTCAAAACCTTTGCCGACCTCTGGTCTAGCCAAGAAGACTGGGTTGCTGTGGAAATGCCAGTACTAAATATGATAGAATGAAGTCACAATTACTCGCTCGAACGGTTCCTGACCGTTCAAGCCTGACGAAGTGGCGAAGTCGAAGGTTGACACCTGCCATAGCTGGCTGCTAGGTTTATTTTTATCACGGCCGAGGACGGCCTTCCTTTAAGGAGTGGCACTGAAGCTGCTACGTCAGCTAAATGAGCCAGATTACCGCTGTTAATCTTTATTCACGATTATGCAATTACGCAAGAATCTATGGCCCTCATAAAAACCCGGCCCCGTGATCGGACTTTATATGTGAAGATATGAGAGCTTACTGTGCTAGAAGGTTCAGGCGTCGCCAGTATTCGGCAGATGTCGGCTGAGACTATCACCGTTGCGAGTGCTGCGTTTTTTGACTAGTTATAAGCAACGTGGAATCGCACAACACGTTTGTAAAGACTTCTCCAGCTGCCAGGAAGTTCTAGGGATGCCAAACCGAGGCCGACCACCAGCGAACCGCATGGCAAGGTTTCCAGGAGACTTCTACTGGGGTATGGGCGTCCCCTAGCCATCAGTTGTTGTGAGTATTGGAGCAGGGTGCTCTGTGATTCCGTTTAACTTTAAGTAGACCTGCGTATGCCAAACGGCTTGCTTTCGGAGTGCCGAGGTTTATTCCCCCTCACGATCTTGTGCTAAATAGCACGTGACTGACAGTGCCACAGATTGCAGACTGCGTAGAGAAGCTTGGAGAGGTTAGGGGCTTGCTGAATCTTGGAAAGGCTGATCATCGGCTCAGCCGATCAGCCCACAGGTGACTGGGTCCAATACCTTAACAGCATTTTGATTTTTCATATTAGACATATGCATCGTGCATCAGGTAATTTTAGGGGCTCTATTATACCCTATATTATAAAGTCTGTTATCTACATGTTCTGTACATACAGAACAATAGTCATGACTGATGCAGAGCTGCTTATGAGTGCAGAACAAAAGCTTGGCTGTAAGCTACCGGCTGACAGGCTCGGAGCTGCTTACGAATGCAGTGCAACAGTTTATCTGGGTGCAGCCTGCTGAATAGTTTGGAGCTGCTGCCTATGTGTTCAGAACAAGAGCTTGGCTGTATGCTACTTGTTGACTGATGCAGAGCTGCCTGTGTGTGCAGAACAAAAGCTTGGCCGGGTGCTACCGACTGACTGGGTTTGGATATGCTAATGAGTGCCGAACAAGTGCTTTGCTGGGTGAACAGCTGACTGCTTCAGAGAAGCTTATGTATGCCGAGCCAAGGCTCGGTTGTGTGCTACTTGTTGCCGGATGCAGTGCTGCCTGTGTGTGCAGAACAAGAGCTTTGCTGGGTTCTACCAGCTGACTGGTTCGGAGCTACTTATGTGTGCAGAACAAAGGCTTCGCTGTGTGCTACGTGTTGACGGATGTAATGTATGTCTGTCTGCAACTCTACAAAGCCTCTATATGGGTGCTAAGCACGAGAGTTTTGTATAGCTTACCAAAGCCTGAGCGGCTTTTGGTAGGCATTCGGTAGCCAACAGACTTCGTCTCACGAAACAAAGATAAAGGTGGAAGCATACCACACCTGCAGAGTAAAAGCTTCTGTTGCCAACGTTCTTTAAGCTGAGGAATTGAATAGCTAACTTATTCGCCATACGGGACCTGAGGGCACAAGGAGGTTGAAAGTGGTGCAACAGCTCAGCTAAGTATGAAGGAGCCAAGCCGTGGCTGACCCTGTGGGTCGCGGAAGAACTTTACTCTGTGTCCGTTGATCAATCGGAATCCATTCTAGCTCTTTCAGCAAAGGAGACACTTGGTTAATCTTTGGGATTTGCAAACTAGTCTTGAAGCCATATTCATCACCAGCGGCAGTGGTCTAGTGGCTTTTTTTCGGAAGCCCAACCAAACGGAAATTTCAATAGTCTAGCCGAGACTGAACCATTGAACTAATTTAACTAATTGCCAACCACCACGGAAGATATATCCTAATTTTAGACAGAGATCAGACGTGATGGCTAGCTGCGAAAGCAGTCTTCTTAACAAAGCTTTCAAAATTTAGGCAGCTGTGGAAGACAGCTCATAAATACCGAGCACATGGTTGTGGTAGCAGGACAACATAGCCTATTGATAACAATAACAATAACAAATTTATTACAGGGCCCTCAGGGAACCTAATTTTTGTCTAATCCTTTAACATCTGCTGCAAAGCAAAATGGTCGAAAGGGCAAAGCCTTCTAGTCCAGTCACGCACTTGGGATCTCCTATGAATAACAGTTCAGTTTTCTCGTCGTTTAGTATAAGTAAATTTGCCGACATCCAGGATCGGCTGTCTACAAGGCAGGCGTTCGACATATCAGTAGTTTCAGCAGAATCCTATGGTCAAAATAAGAAGTACCACTGATCATCGCCAGCACACAAATTATAGTCTATTCTATATAATAAAATCACTTTTTCCAGAGGTAAAGTATTAATGGAGACCAGCAAAGGACCGAGGATGGACACTTGTGGGACTCTGCAGGTGACTCGTGTCGGGGATAAGACCTGACCCCTACACGATGCAGATTGAATAGCAAAGATATTCAAATCGCACAAGTGCAAATTGAACCACACGATTGCTTTGTCTGCCGATCCGATAGTTGTTCTCAATCGTTAAATTTGATACGATTAGATTGATTAGAATATGATCAGAATATTGTGATCAGTAGGGTTAAAGGCAGCTAATATATCTAGCAGGGCTAATGCAGTATCATTCCGGCTATCTTTGATGCTAAGGATGTGATTGGTTAAGTATACGGAGGCGAGAAGTTTTGGTATAGTACTGACGCTTGGACTAAGATTGAACGTCTCTTAAAATTCATTATTTCCAATGCGTGTGACAAGCTGCTTAGCGACAATTGCTTCAATCATCTTTGACAGAAATGAAAGAAGGGAAACTGGATGATAGTTTTCAAGAACCTCTGCATCTAATCCAGGCTTTTTAAGTATCGGTCTAACGATGGCCGATTAGAACAACTTGGGTACAGCACTTTAATCCAGAGAAGCATTAAAAATGTTGGTTATGGCTGGGCTAAGTTTGTCTGCCAGTGAATATCACAGTGGAGTTGGTATATGATCTTCTAAAGACTAAATCTTGTTACTAAACCTTATTAAGATAGCCACAATGCAGTTTAAAACCTTTGAAAGTTTCTTTAGGAAAGTCATAATTTGCGATTCAACAATTGCTTTAGTCGGAGATGGCTGTATGTGCAAGCATGTGTGCAATTATGCTCAAAAATTGCTGGCAGAGCCGTTAATGTCTGGGTAGTGAGACCTCACTGAATTGGCCGGTAATTGGTTTATCGTCTAATAAATCCATTATGGGTCTCACTAGCAGGACTTCCCTTCTAGAGGGAAAAAAGCCCTTGCTTTTGCATGCGTCCTCTTGCAGACTTGAAGGAATTCTTTGAAATTGACTAGACCGGCACCAGAATCAGACCTTTGAAAGCTGCGTTCAAGCCTGCACTTAACACAGCGCCTTTTTTAGGGGATGGACAGACTGTGCATGGGGACGGGGAATGTAAAAGCCACAACAACGAGTGTGCTATCTAGCTCCAATCGGGCCTTGGGCAATCGTAGCCTTAATAATAATAATAATATTGGACTTGATAAAGCGCCCTCAGAGAACTTAATCTCTTTCTAGGCGCTTTACATTTGCTGCAAAGTGATACGCAATAGAATAGTAAGTAAAATCATGCTTGAAAAACAAACAAAATGAATAACATGGTTAGGGGTTACATGCACTGGGTCAGCATGCAAATGTGGTTAGTGGCAGCATGAACAGTGTCAGCACGCATAAGCACATCGAGGACGAATCACAAGGACCCACTAAATGCTGTCCTAAATAGGTATGTTTTTAAGTTTCTTTTAAATGTGGTCAGGTCAGGGGATGTTCTGATGCAGGTCGGGAGGGAGTTCCAGGCTGTGGGAGCATACGAGCTAAATGCACGGTCTCCAAAGGATTTAAGGTTTGTACGAGGTATTTCTAGACTGTTGGATTCCGAAAAGCGAGTGGTACGATGCTTTGCCTGATGGGGTAGTATATCTGAAAGATAGGCTGGAGCCATAGAATGAAGAGACCTAAAAGTGAGCGACAAAACCTTGAAGTCAATCCGTTGCTTGACTGGTAACCAGTGCAGGTCGGCGAGAAGTGGAGTAACGTGGCAACTGCGACGCTCACGACAGACAAGCCTAGCTGCAGAGTTTTGCACCAGCTGCAATCGCCTGATCGCACATGCTGGTAGGCCAGTAAGCAGTGAGTTGCAGAAGTCGAGACGAGATGTCACGAATGCATGGACCAACTTGGACGTGGTAACCTTATCTAAACAAGCCCTAATTTTAGCAATTTTATGAAGCTGAAAATAGGCTGATTTGACTGTGGAGCTGATGTGGTCGTCTAACGAGAGGTCGCTTTGGAATATGACACCTAGATTTCGAGCTGATGCAACTGGAGATATGCTGGCAGAGCCAATTTTGAAAGTCAGCCTTTCCAATTTCTGAATAACACTAGGTTTGCCCATAACTAGTAAGTTAGTTTTATCATCGTTTAGTTTTAGAAAATTTGCTGCCATCCATGATCGGATGTCATCAATGCATGCAGCTAGTGAGTTTAGAGAATTTGAGGTGCTCGAAGGCTGGGAGGGATCAAAGCAAAGGTACAACTGAGTGTCATCCACATAGAAGTGAAAGCCTAGATTGTGCTTGGCAATCACATCAGCGAGAGGGAGAGTATAAACGGTGAAAAGGACCGAACCTAGCACAGAGCCCTGAGGTACTCCATATTTTAGAGGTACTTCAGATGATCTTTGTCCATTCACGTCAACACTCTGGAGTCTCCCACTGAGATAGGACCTGAACCACTGCAGAGCAGTGCCAGTGATGCCCAGGCGAGATGACAGGCGCTCTAGAAGTACTTTGTGATCGATGGTATCAAAAGCTGCCGAAAGATCGAGCAAAACAAGAAGAGACACTCTACCCATGTCTGCATTCCTAAGTAGGTCGTTGTTTACCCGAAGCAATGCTGACTCTGTGGAGTGATTAGCTCTAAAGCCAGACTGGAACTTACTAGCAAGGTGTGAGGTTTCGATATACGAGTTCAGCTGGTCTGCCACGACCCGTTCCAGTGTCTTTGATAGGAATGGTAGAAGGGAGACTGGGTGGTAGTTGCTTAAGTTCTCTTGGTCTAGTGTAGCTTTCTTGAGAAGTGGCCTGACTACAGCTTTTTTGAAAGGTGCTGGGACCTGACCTGAGGCTAATGACATATTAATGATGTTGGTTATGCATGGCAGCAGCAGATCAATGCAACGTAGGAGCAGGACAGTGGGAATAGGGTCCAGTGGACTTGTTGTCTTCTTTGATTGAGATACGAGCTTTAGGACTACATCACTAGTGACCTGCCTTAGTGGCTGCATCGTCGGAGCACGCATACACCCATCCAGATGCATAACTCGGAGAGGCCAGTAGCCTCCAACACCACGACTTAGTCAGCCAGCTTCCTTTACCTAAGAGTCACGGTAATCTCTCGTCACTACACATCCGGTCGTGTCCATAGGTCAGATCCCAGCCTAGCCGTTGACCCTCATCTCATTGCAGTCGTAACGTCCCAGCCAACCACACCTAGCCTGGGTACAATTCTTTTTCTCCAGTCTGCCTACTAAATCTACTCCATTACCGGGCTAAGCATCGTACCACCCGCTTTTTGAAATCTAATCGTTTACCAATGCCTCGTACAAACCTCCAGTTCTTTCGGAGACTGCACCTCTTGTTTATGAGCTATAAGAGCCTGGAACAGTTATTCCAACTTGTGTCACAACATCTCAGACTTGAGTTCATTTATACAGAAACGAATAACACATATTGATTACAGCATTTAGTGGGTTCATGTGATTCGTCATCTGAGTGCATATGCATACTGCCACTGTGCATGCTGCCAGGAACTATATTTGCATGCTGACCCTGTGCATATCATCTCTAACTTTGTTACGCTTGTTATTATTGAGCATGCTATCACTAACCATTCTATCATGCTTCTTTTGCAGCAAATGCAAAGGGCCTAGAAAGAGATTGAGTTCTCTGAGGGCGCTATAACATATGTATTATCATTATTATTGTTATCATTAAGGCGTATGTGGTGGTCTCAGATATGCAGCTACCAGAGCAGGGCGTCATTCACAACTCGGTCAGCAGAAATGCATCTTGCTTCTTCTAGACAGCTCGATCGTTGATTAATAACCCTTGGTTTTTATCGGGCGGCAATTAGGAAGCAGAATTTAGGAGGCCATTTATTATTACTGAGTGACGCCGAGTAAGCTGATTGCATTTGGGTCGGCATGTAGCCGGCCCGGCAGATGGTACTCTTACGAATTCAAATTGAAAGATAATAACCCCCGACGGTCGACTTTTCACAAAATTCTGAGGCACGGGGAGTACCACAACGAGTGCTCACCAGCGCTTTAAACTTACAAGTCGTGGGTTTGATAGCCGAGCTGCTTATATTACGAACGCAGGGTGCAGGGAGCTTTTTACTGACCCGTCGACGAAGGCTCGCCGATAGGTATTGACTAATGGCGGCATCACACCTTATGCTAAACACGTCCTGTTTTTGAGTAGCATATCTGAGGAGTGCCCACGCAGAGCTGCAAATGCTGCAGAGACCTGGGTCAAAGCTCAGGAGGTAAGGTAAAGGGTCTTCACAGCCCTGGTCGCGGGTTCGAGTCCTGCAGTGGGCGATCCTTTATAGTCTAGTGCAATCTGTGGCTACAGGCGCATAACAGCTATTCCGCCACTATACAAATGAGGAGGCTATTATATCAGGTGATATTGACATTTAACGTGGCAAATGTGAAGTGCCTAGAAAGAGATTGAGTTCTCCGAGGGCGCTTTATTAAGTGTATTATTATTATTCATAATAAATGTAGAGCTCGGCTAGGTGCTACCTGCCGACAGGTTCGGAGCTGCTTAGGTGTGCAAAAAGAAGAGCCTGGCCAGGCGAAAGTACACGACGCATAGTAGTGCGGGTTAGATTGAGTCGTCTGCGGTCAAGTATGCTGGGTCGGGTTGGACAGATTAAGAGTCAGGCCTCAGGTAAGAGGGTGGACACTCAGGGCTTGGGCCAACCTCTCATCGGAAGTCGTCCTGCAGGCGGCCGCTCGCAGGCGAAAAACCCCTTAGCGACGCCCAGAGCGCGGCGGTAACGTCTAGGCAACCACCGCTTCCGCGAGGCACGTCCGGGCAGAGGCTGCCTCCGGCAGCATTTCGCGAGGCACCTTCTGCTCGCAGCTGCAAAGTGCTTTATCTGAGCAAGCGGCCGCTTTATTCCGCGAGGCTAAAATAGGGAGCTCGAGGGACCGGCAACCCGTGCACCAGTTCAAGGTAGCTCTGTAGAGGAGCCGTTATTTATTTTAATTGTTTTAAAGTGGTAGTTGTAGTTTTAAAGATTTTACGAGGCTTGCTAAGGACGCTCGCTATAGAGAAAATAAAATAAAGTCGAACCTCCGTCTTTGGAAAGAAAGTCCAAGACAACGTGCGCACGTGCGCCAGCCGCTTGACTTGCTTTATTTTAATACAACCTTCTTGACGAACCTTGCTGGCAGCGTGTTTACGACTCATAGAATCAAGAATCTTACCGCCCAAAAAAGCATACGAAGAGCTCTTATGTAATTTGACCGAGACCGGATATTCGCACAACGAAGGCACCGTGCCGCTCTCGCGCATCCTTTATAACCCCAAGAAAGTAAGTAGTTGCTGAGTTAGTAATCTGTGAGCTTAATTGTGTCTGCACCCAGAAATCACATCGGCTACGTACGTCTCAAAGCCGTCACGCAGAGGCCACGTCAGCTAAGTATCGTTCCGCTGGTTACTTTGCACGAAAAAAATGCCACTGAGGTGAGCAGAAATCTTTAGAGGAAAACGTGTTAATTCATCGGGAACTCAGGAGAAGCGTGCGAGGGTGACTGCATATCGCTAATGCATATGAAGCGGCGAGGCACGTATAATTCCTACCTACGCATAGATCTTGTGATAACGTATCGGAGAGCTGCTCTCGTCCGCTTCACGCTCTCGCCTCGGTCGCTAGCTCGCACTCGCACAAATTCTTGAGCCCGTCGGCTATCCACCTGTAACGATAACTGTAATCCAGGGAGAAGCTGCCGGTATTTTGAAGGATGCCAAATGCTCTTTAGATAGCGGTCGTTTCGCAGCATTCTGGTTTCCCGCTGGTCCGGCCAAGACGAGCCCGGTTGAATTCCAGCATCCATGGATCCGTTTATTACCCGCTGATCATCGCTGTTAGGCAGCGTGCCGAGTGAGCCTTTAAAAAAAGTTCTTATGGTCAAAGGAGCACCGGAAGAAACTCCTTCGTTAACATCCAGCTAAGCCTGGCGTCTTCCTGTTAGGACTTTACATTGAGCCGTGCATTAAAGGCGTACCACTCGTCAACCACTGTAAGTCTCTGCTGTACGGCAAAACTACTTCCCTTATTTCGAACAGATACGGCAGCCTTCTCTAGAGGCAGCCTTCAATTATGCGTGCTGAAGAAGCATAGAAAAATAAGGGTTGTTTAGTATTTCCGAAAATGGTTCAATCTCAAGTCGGAATAGAAACCGATAAATTATATCTGAGAAGACTTGTTTTAAAAAGCAACATCTACAAGAATACCATGCCCGCATTTGGAGGGCCTGAAGCTATGCCCGTAGGTGCATGCAAAATGACCGCAGAAAGATTAGAATCTTCCCTCTCGAGCGAAACCGTTACGCTGCCTGCGTAAATTTCATGAATAGAGATGAAGCTTCTTTAGGGCGATACACAGGGCGTATTACAAGAGCGCTACTATTTACAGAGGGCGCAAAAATACGAAATGTATTCCGTCATGCCAACATGGACATCGCGATGAATCGGTGGTTCCCGTAGTCATTTTTTCTTCATACGCAGACAAAACTATTTGAGCTAAGATGAAAGAAGCCGCTTATAGCACGTCCGCTTTAATTTCCGCGTGCCATCGTAACTTTTCCGCACCATGAGGCAAAATGAGGCGAAAAATACGATTCATCTGAGCTCGTTCAAGTCGACTAAACTACGGAGGATATTAAGAAATCGAAAGCAAACAATTCTTTTACTGATTGGCTCTGCTGCTTGTAGCACCAGTGCTGCGAAATAAGGACGATTCACTCCTTCACCACATCCAGATGACAAGAACCTCGTTCTCCAACTGGAACACGAAGCTCTAAGGAGCACGTCTGCTGATTTTTGTCGTACATCCGGCAATGTTGATGCCGTGAACAATTCGGCCCTGTTGTGGAAGTGCGATTTCTGAGCTTCTCATAGCCATCCAATTACGTTCGTTTCACTGCTTCTCGCTTGACGAAGGCGCATGCGATATCCAAGTGCATGCATGTTTATGTTTTCGATTGCCCTTCATCCAATGGCGGGCGAATACGTTACAAGCGAAAGAATGGGGCAAGTAAAAATACTACTATATCAGCCCGACAAGCATCACAAGCTAAGGAAATAAATGGTTGATTCAATTACTATAAGAAGAGGCAGACACAAATTAAACGCTTGCTGACAGGATGCAAAAGAAGTAGACGAGCACGAGCATAATATTCGAGTATATCGACGCTGTTATTCTTGACATTCCGGATTTGGCTGGAATCGCTGACGATATGACCGCAGTGGTCTGCAAAGAAAAGAACATATTTACCTAACTTTTTATTTCGAAGGCACTGCTAAACTCTCTCGCACGGATGGCTAGACGAGCGGATGCAATGCGGATCGTTACGTGTGATCGTTACCTGCGAGCACGACGAACTCGTCGTGTAGGTGGCGAGTGGATCGCTGACAATTCTTGGTGGATCCCACTCTTTATGTCCAGCCTGTCACAGTAACGGATGCTTTTGAGGCGGTAGGCAAATTAAGAGCGGCCAAAAGATGATTTTACATTCCTTTATGATCGCGCCTGCTGAGGCAGGCCCAAGCGCCTCGTGAGTTGCTGGTCATCGTCTGCACAACGGCTAAGCTTGCCCCGGTTCGCTTCAGCCATGCCAGCACCGCTATGTCGCTAGCAGGCTTGGCATTCATTGTAAGGTGACTTGGCTGTATAGAACGCCGATTAAAGGGTACGTAAAAGCTTCAAGGCGGGTGTTCTCGCTTCTTTCTCTCTCTCTGAGAAAATAAATTCACTTTGGAGGTTAGAGGGCCTGTCAAATGATTATGTACTCTTTTGCCACGCTCGTTTGAGCCCGGCTTTGTTTCAATTCACCATCATTGACGAGACATTCGAATTCCAACACCGTACGACATTTAAAGTTTTGTAACGAGTTTTCCAATTTGTTTGTCTATACGGTCTTGGAAATTCTAGCTAAGTGACGGTGGGGTTGATCTGTAACTAGAAAGATGGTCTACAAAGAGCTTCAGAGGCGAAATATACAGATACATTAGAGCTGTACTATAATTTGGAGAGACGGACTGGTCAGGGGTCAATGGCATCAGCAGCATCAATCAGCTGAAACATTATTCATTATTTGACCTATAGTGATAGTAACAAGACCGAGGTTCCTCATTCACGTTGTGTGTTTGGGATCACTTTAAATCTGTAAAGTGCCGAAAAGTATTATTTAATTGCAACAGGTACTATGAGTCGTAAATGAAACGTGATGAAAACCTGCCGAAACTCGATTGAAGCGTCGACTGAAAGTCCCGGGAAAAGAGGTCAATTATCGCTGGCTGGACTCTGAATCCCTAGACAAGATTTCTATCACTCATCTTTTTTCATCATTCTTTCCCCAGTTATTTTTCTCCGGGAACACATCGCCTGGTGAAACTAGAAGCATGGCTAAATGGCTAACGTAGCAAAGCATCCTATTGGAGAGGCTTCTGAGCAACAACAACAGGGTTAATAGAAATCTATCTGCTTCTTCTGCAAGCAGGAGTAACACTATAGGGATTAAATAATAATTGTTTGGTCGTAGCAGCGATTTCCTAACGTCGAGGTAGTTAACTTAAGCTCCGATAAACTTTAACTGAGCCTCAAGGTGTGGGACAGTTATGCAGGTACGGTGCTTCCTTCTTCCTCCATTGTCCTTTTAATTAGAGTTGGACAGTTCCCATTCTCCATAGTGGGCTGGAATAATTGTATCTGCTTGGTAAGAAAATATTAAGCAGTGGTGTTGAGTATCGAGTCCTGTAGAGCGCAGTCGCATCAAAACAGTCTTATAGCCCACTCGGCCCTGGGTTTTACCCGGATGTCACATAATTTGTAAATAAAGCTTAGCGCCTGGCACTGATGTGGATTAAAAAGGAAAACTGCTTTAAACTAGTATTAAATCAGAGAAAACTTTCGCTTCCAAAAAATATATGGCACCCTAGTTTTCAAAAATCTAATTCATATATTCCAAAGTTTTAAGGTTATCGGATCATTATTTTAGGAGATATGATATAAATGACAGCAGGCATTGGACTGTCGTTTGCAGCTAAACTTGAGAACTCCAAGCTATAACCAAGAGGCAGCACTAAGAAACGCTATCATCGCACGAACATTCAATATTATTAAACATTCAACATATTCAATAAATAGATAAATATGGATCTTAGCAATAGGTCAACCTAACAAGATCCTTATACAGCCTACTTTTAGGTCACATCATTCTTTGGCTCCAGCCTATCTCCCAGATCTACTCCTCAACCAGGTCAAGCGTCGTACCACCCACTTTTCAGAATCCAACAGTCTACAAGTACCTCGTATAAACCTCAAATCCTTTGGAGACCGTGCATTCAGTTCGTATGCTCCCAAAGCCTAGAACTCCCTCCTGACTTGTGTCAGAACATCCCCTGACTTGACTACATTTAAAAGGAACTTGAAAACACAACTATTTAGGACAGCATTTAGTGGGTCCCTGTGATTCGTCCTTGATGTGCTTATGCGTGCTGACACTGTGCCTGCTGCCACTAACCACATTTGCATGCTGACCCTGTGCATGTCACCCCTAACCATATTATTCATTTCGTTTGTTTTTCAAGCATGGTTTTACTTACCATTCCATTGCATTTCACTTTACAGCAAATGTAAAGCGCCTAGAGAGAGAGATCAAGTTCTCTGAGGGCGCTTTATCAAGTGAATTATTATTGTTATTATTATTATGGCTTCTGGCTCATGCCATTTCAGGACTATAATAATTCAATTTATACAGATTGCAGCAGTGAAATTAAATAACCGATTCTCCTGATAGTGAAGTCAATATTGTCAGCATTCTGCTGTCATGCTCAAAAGTAAAATTCGTACACCACAATATATCAACATTTCAATGATCAATTATAGCTTCACATTTAATTGAGGCACAAGCGTAGAATAGGTATGGAGCTACTGTTCATAAGGTTATCAAAAACTTGCTGGCCCATGTGTCCAAGGCATCCCATCAGAAATTTTTGATTATTTCTTTGCAAATAATCATGCTCTGCAATAGCTCGCTTCTGGTTTCTTCTGGTTGAAGCCAAATTCTTTAGGGATTTTGCTACTGTAGCACTAAATAACATCTAATAAATCTGTAGTAACTCTAATAAAAATGTAATGAATACGATGCATTATGATTCAATTGAAGGTTTCTCTGTTAAATTAGTCTAGGATAAGTATCTTTAATTGGTCTTCTGTCTTTCCCTCGCACCACCAGCTCCTTGTCTCTTACATATTCAGCTGTTCCCATAGGCTAACTAAAATCCTTTGGAGACCCATAACTCCAGCACCGATGCTTCTAAAGCAAGGTTTTCAATACCGAATTCATTAAACCCAGCATTTAAAAAGAGTCCTAAAGCCAAGCATGTTTCTAACAGCATTATCCTGTTAATGGAATACGTATTTTGCATCCTTATACTTTTTTGAATAGTCTATGTAGTGACTAATCAGTTGATGCCTTGCATTAAAGATCGTTTTCAAGTACATGACAATACACACACAGACTCACTCATACAAACACACACGCACGCACGCACGCACACACACACACACACACACACGCACACACACACACACACACACACACACACATATATATATATATCTTAAGGTGCAACTAAAATGCTCTTCATTCTAGTAGATACGTCGTGATTAATTCGAGAAGGTCCAAATAAGTGCTTTCGTAGATAATGAAGCATTCCCGATCGTACAGAGGTTAATGAAACGCCATTCTGATAAAAATGATTATTTTCAACCGGCTAGAAGAATTGTCTTGGTTGAATTGATTTAAGGCTATTGAGATTTACTCGAGCAAGTAAACACCATGGAAAAAACAGTAGGGATGGTCTGCAAAATTCTTTACTGTCAAACATCGTATCAAAGAAACTACGGGTAGATGGCTTAATATGCTTAAAGTTCAAAGGCGGCTCAAGCTTCGCATATTGTGCCTTCAGAGGCTTCAGTTGTCTTGGATTCAATTCCTCCGGCAGGCCTTTGGTCACTGCCCACTGAAATCTGGGCGATATACACTAAGGCCTTGAGGCTGTTATATTAATGAGGCCGGGGTTTCAGCAGGCATGTACTTTTTAATCCTACGGATAAGCCCACGATGAGCGCAGGTGGCAATTTTTGATGAAACATATCCAGAGCATTCTATTGGAATTACAATACAATTTGAATATCAATAGTATTTTTTGAATTTGGACAGATGACCTCTAAATAGCTTATCTGGTACACGCTCCGACATGCATTCGCGCAGCTCTGCCTCAAGTGTCAACGAGATGCTGACTATCGATCACTTGTAGGAAGATAATGTGAATTGTGTCCAATGTCGTGCCTAGTAGCTGCTCTATGACTAAATATCTTGCTACGCTTACTTATACGACAAGGTAGCTCGTTTCTTTTAGTTTATGTGGGGCACTAGAGCCCCGATGGTCTGACCACTAACGTGTAACCAGAGTACTATTCTCGAATCGAAGCGTACCGGGTGCCTTTAGGGGGCCTCACTTTAGAGCTGTCGAGAGAAATCTGCAAATCGTGTCGCGATACACGTTTTTCCATGCACCGGTAAATGCAAAATATACATAATTCGTGGTGTACCCTCAAAAGTCCATAGATGCTCTTACGCAGTATGTGTATTAAAGCGGGTACATACCAGTATTTTTTACGCAAAGACAACTCATCCCCTGCTGACAACGGCGGCATATTCTTCCAGCCGTCCTAAGCTGCTAGGTCCTGGCTACTCAATTCCTTAACCGCACTTCTAACTCAGCTATGCTTCTCACTTTCTCTTTGTAGTGAAATGAAGTCCGTTTGCCACGGTATGCACACCAATAGGCATAGGCTTAGAGTCTGCTTTAGACAAATTTCCTTCATAACACCAATCTAGGCATTTTGGCTTTGTGCAGTTATAGAGGGAGATGCATTGCATTATAGTATATTGTGCAAATGGGCTTCAATTATGAAACACAGGAACAATCTAGCGTTCTCACACAAAAAGTTACAGCTTACAATTTAAAGCTTTACTCGTGACACTTACCGAGTTCACTACCCACATATCAATACTTTTGAAAAAGTATCCCGCTTGAATCTGGGCTACAATATCACTCGTCCAAATAACGTTGTCCAGATTGCTGTAGTTACCGAGGATCCAGTTAAAGCTGAAATATAGATCCAGCTCTCAGCTTTCTTTTTGCCACATGCACTCAGCTTCATGTCAAATAGCTTAGCAGCTCGCAAATAATTTTGTGCTGTTACTCTGTGAATTAAATAGGATCTCTTAGTGAGGCCCAACGCTTATAGTTTGTAGTTTTTGGTCAGGCAATGTCTGATGAAAACGTAAGTAAATCTAGAATCCAAAGGCGAGCGGCCTGTGATTGTTCTTTAGGTGCCATTTAAGATCACGAAATCACCCTCTTGAATACATTTCAGTCGCTGAAGCTTAAATGTGGTAAAAGTATAATGCATCGTCTTAAAATTACTTGCCATAGCAGCATCGCAAATGTGTTCCAATGGAGTCGAATATTTAGTAAATCATTCTGATAATAGAGCGGATGCATGTTCAAAATACTCATATCCTACTTTTTACTCAACCTAGAATAAGGTTTAGTCTTTTTAAATAGTTTACGCCAAAGTAGCATTGCTTGACTTTGCAATTTCTCAACTATTTGGGGAGACGTTTTAAGTAAGCCACATAATACTCTTTAAGATAATTAACCCCAAATTGACTCTCAAACATCATAGTCATGGTGACATCTGGCTTTCAATTACACTAATGTTTTTGGAAATCGTGCCAAAAGAGCCACTAATATCACTTTGATTCATGCTGACTTAGGATGGACATGTTTGTTATTATAAGCCTTTGCAAATTTGTCCAGCTACTTATTTTAGCGACAGTGGTTACTTACAACTACTGCACTACTCTTCTTTAACTTACGCCGACTCCTAACAGTTAACTTTCTAGGATATAATTATTGTAATAATTATTATTATTATATTAACAATTAAACTTAATTGTTCGTTAATTATTTTAGTTATGCATGCAGAAGAAAGTTAAATCAATGAAAGCTTACAAAGTTAATCTTACTCAGAAAAAATTTTGCATTCGTATTAATGAGCTTAAATTAAATATTTGACCTAGAATTCGGAATAAAAATATACATGCCCAAACCAGCACACACACACACGCACACACACACGCACACACGCACACACACACACACACACACACACATATGCACACACGTAGACACACACACACACGAAACACACACACACACACACATGCAAGAATGCTCCTTTAAAGGCACACATTCAGACGCACACCATCGCAAGAGTGATTGTCACATCCCGACAACGAGCACTACTAGCGTTTCTTGTCCGTTGCCAAATTTTCTACGAAAATCAAAGTCGTCGCAAAGATCTGAAATGAAAGCATATGCAGAAAAGACCAGTTTAAAATGTGCATGTTTATTGTTTGACTCCGAGGTACCGAGTCCTACTTTATTTCTGATTTATCTGCTATCAATTCAATTCAGCGTGCCAGCAATCAGTCTTTTATCTTATCGATAACTTCATTCATTTTAATAATCTATTTGATCCATTAGGTGCCAAATTTCACACAATGAATCACTTATATTGTCTTGTAGCTCACGTGCATGACCTTACTTCAAGGATCACACACTCGGCTGAATTTTGTCCTACGTCTGCATGCTCTCGTCACCTATTACAGTCGACTCCGCATTGAGGAGAATCGGATATATGAATACTTCGCTTATAAGAATAGCAGTTCGGCTAACCAGATTTATTCTAGCTATAGTCTCACTCCACATAAGAGAATACTCCACCTATAAGAATCGACACGCGCCGGCCCGAGCATATTATTCTAAGCTGAGACGACTGTATTACCAAATTCTGCGTGTCAGACAACATGGGGATCTTATACAGCTACAGCGTATGTTCTCCTCCACATCTAAATTCACATGTGAATCGCGAAACCTCAAGATCCCTGACGTCGATGCTGTCCATGTAAGTATACCTTGCTACTGCTGCCCAATCCCGCCATCACCTGTTATCTTTTGTATAATGATACAACACGACACTAGCTGACATAATCGACGAGTTTTCACTTCCGAGTAAGGGCACTTTGTGCCCTCGCCCAGGCACTTGCGGTTTACCTAAGATATTAAGCCGAGCTAAGCCGCCAAGGGCAAGCTCGGCAAAGCATGTAAGCGATCAAAGGCGTGGAGGATTATTCTTGATCATACTAATGCATCCTATTGCAAGGCTAAGTCTAGCCTCTACAAAACATGGTCAAATTACAGATGCACAATTCTAAATGATAAGGTTTATGATCAGCCATCTCCTTAATTGCTCTCAGGTTAGCTCCTAGCCTAGTGGTCCTTGTGACCATCTATTTGCTTCTCTAGGTTCGTAATCAGCGAGATAGAAAAGGCCAGCGAATCCATCCCTAATTTAGGATCATCCTTTTAGGACTCATGTCCCTCTATACGAACCCCACAGGACTACCCTCCCTCAATTCTGTGCAGCACCTCAATGTCCAAAGTCAAGGTGGACACGAGTGACCTCACCCTAAAATTCAGTTCCAAGTCAAAGAGGCCAACTAGTCCACAATACCCTATTTCCACACTCCAACATCTGCGAAGAAGCTGATATATCAGCAGCTGCCATGCATAAATAAAATAATAAATATGTCATTAGCCTTGGGTTATGAGGCTCACCTTTAAAAAAAGGCCTGTATTAGGCCACTAATTAAAAAAGAAACACTAGAGCAGCAGGTTTCAGCAGCTTTCACCCAGTCTCCCTTCTACCATTCCTGTAAAAGCCATCGGAACGCTTTTGGCAACCAGCTGACCTTTTACGTTGAAACTTCAAACCTAGAAAGCACGTTCTAATGTACTTTTAGGGCGAAGAACTCCACAAAGTCAGCATATCTAAGGGTGTAAAACGACCTTGCCAGGAATCTAGACTTAGGTAAAGTATCTCTTGTCTTGCCAGATCTTTTGGCAGCCGTTGATACTAGCAACCATCAAGTCCTTCTCGAGTGCCTCTCATTTCACCGAGCCATCACTGGCAATGCATTTCAGTGATTTACAGTAATAAAACTAATATATTTGTATAAGACCCTCAGAGAACTGTATCTCTATTGGGGAACTTGGCATTCGATGTAAATGAAGATGAATGGGTAGTGGGAGCATTCTCAATTACAGCGAGCATAACATGGCTAAAAGTAACATCCACAGGGTCAATATGCAAGTATGGTTAGTGGCAGCGTTTAGAGTCAGTACGAAAAAGCTCTGAAAGGACGAATCACGGCCGACCCTATAGATGCTGCAATAAATAGGTGCGTTTTTAGCTTCTTTTTAACCGTTGTCAAGTCAGGGAATACTGGTGGGGTGGGTCGGAAGTGAGTTCCGGGCTTTGTGAGCATGCGAGCTAAAGGCGAAGTCTCCATTGGATTTGAGGTTCGTACGAGGTGTTGCTTAATGATCAGATTAAGAAAAGCTTGTGGTGAATAGCTTTGCCTAGTTGGGGAGTAGGTCTGATAGTTAAGCTAGAGTCAAAGAATGTAGGGAACGAAAAGTGAACTATAGAACCTTGAAGTCGATACGTTGCTTGACTGGGAGCCAGTGAAGGTCGGCGAGAAGTAGTTTGATGCGGCAACTCCGACAGACAAGCATAGCTGCAGATTTTCTTATCAGCTGTAAGCACCTGGGTGCACAGGCCGGCAGACCAGCAAGCAGTCAGAGAAGCCATGACAGGATGTCACAAATGCAAGGGTTAAGTTAGACGTGATATCCCTGTCAAAAGAAGCCAGAATTTTAGAAATGTTATGCTACTGAAACCAGGTAGACGTGACTGTGGAGCTGATTTGGTTGTCTAATGAAATGTCTCTTTGGAACAGGACACCTAGATTTCGTGCAGATTCAACAGGAGATTTGCCGGTAGAGCCTATTGTGAGCTATAACCTTTCCAGTTTTTGAATCACACTTGGTTTGGCTATAACGAGTAATTTAGTTTTATCATCATTCAATTTAATAAAGTTTGCTGCCATCAATGTGGGGATGCCAAAAGGGAGGTGAGAGAACTCAACCAAAAGGGAGGTGAGAGAGCTCGACGTGCTGGAGCTCTGGGAGCGATCAAAGCCAAGGCGCGACTGTCATCTGCATAGAAGTGAAAGCTAAGATTGTGCCTGGCAACCACATCGGCAAGTAGGAAAGCATTAACCATACCTATAACGGGACCAAGCACAGAGCCCTGAGGTACCCCATAGTTTAGAGCTCATTTGAATAATCTGTCAATTCACATCAATGCTTAAGAGTGTCCCACTGAGATAGACCTGAACTATCGCAATGCAGCGCCAGTGATACCCGGGCGAGATGAGCGGTGCTCAAGAAGGAATTGGCGATCCATGGCCAAATCCATTAAAAGTTGCCAAAAGACCAAGCAAACAAGCAGTGGCACTCTACATAAGTCCGCATTCCTAAGTAGGTCGTTATACCCCAAAAGCAACACTGACCTTGTGGAGTGATTAGCAGACTGGAATCTACTAGCTAGGCTTCAAGTTTCAATATATAAGTTCAGCTGGTCTGCCACTACTCATTCCAGTGTCTTTGATTGGAATGGTGAAAGGGAGATTGGGCGAAAGTCGCCCAGGTTCTCATGTCTAGTGATGCTTGCTTGAGTAATCGTCTGACAACAGCCTTTTTTTAACGTGCTGGGACACGACCTGAGGCTATTGACATGATTGGAATGCTATTTATGCATGGCGGCAGTAGATCTATGCAACGTAGAAGCAGGACAGTAGGAATAGGGTCTAGAAGACTAGTTGTCCTCTTTGATTGGTTAATGAACTTCAAAATGAGGTCACTCGTGGCCTCCTTGAATGTAGACATTGAGGAACTTCATGAAAGTGATGGACACGATTCCAGAAAGTATGTTGCTACTCTGGGGATGGATCGTGTCTATTTTGTTGAGAAAGAAACTAGAAAAATGACCTGCTAGATTGTCACAGGGAATATTAGGTAAGGAGCTTACCTGGGAGAGGTTAAGGAGATGGTTGATCGAAGGCACAAGCATTTTTTGGATTGTGAATCTGTGACTCAACGATGTTTTTATTTAAGCTATTATTGGCCTGTGCTAGGATAAATTGGTACAATCTACACGAGACCTCGTAGGCCTGTTGATGGACAGTCAGTTCAGATCTGTGTGTGCTTTTTCAAGCTTGTGCTTATTAGACCTAGCTAGTTTAATGTCTGTGGTAAACCATAAGCCGCCAGGGTGAGGGCGAACAGTGGGCGTAGTCAGAAATTCAATATCATTGAGCATGTCAGCTAGTCTCGTGTTGCAGCATTCAACCAATGACAGCAGGTCAGAAGAGGAATTGGGCAGCAGGGGTGAATAAAATATTCTTTCGCGAACAGTGTCAATGTCAATTAACATAAGGTTTTGCTATTCACGGGTAGCTTTAGATGATAAGGGCACTACTGTAGACTGGATGGAATCTGCCGGTGTTCAGATACGCACAATTTGATGATACAAGGTAATGATAGCATGCAGTTGTAGGGTTGAGTCATATCTCTGTGAGAGATTCCAAAGTGATGGTTTGAACTGAAAAAAGGACAACCAGATGAACCACCAAAGTATAGGGTACCTCAGGGTTCTGTGCTTTCCCTGCTTCTCTTTTACAGTCTATACTCTCCCTCTTGACGATGAGACGCAATCTAGGCTTTCATTTCAAAGCATATGCAACTCAGTTGCACATTTTCTTTCATCACACCCAGCACTCGTGACGCGTCAAATTCTCTTTACAACCTAGCTGTATTTATCGCTTAAATCTGCATATGGACAGCAGCAACCATTCTCAAATTGAAGGACCACAAAATCAGCATACTATTTTTTAGCAAACCAAGTGTCACTCAGAAACTGGAGAGACTAGCCCTCAAAACTGGCTCAGCCATCACATTTCCGGATGCATCTGAGCCAAATCGAGATGTCCTGTTCCAAAGTGACCTTACACTACGCGCCCACATAAGCTCCGAAGTAAAGTCCACCTTCTTTCAGCTCCATAGCATTGCTAAGAATCGGGCTTACTTGTAATTAATACTACATCTAAATTAGGTCATACATTTGTAGCGTCCGTCTCAACTCGTGCAACTCACAAGCTGCTGATCTACTGGCCTGTGCTATCAGGCACTTACAGTTGGTGCACAACTCTGCAGGATTGCTTGTCTGTCGTGAGCTTCGTAGTTGCCACATCTTATCCATTTTCGCCGACTTGCACTGGCTCTCAGTCAAACTATGCATTGACTTCAAGGTTTTGTTACTAACTTTTAGGTCTCTCCACTCTCTGGCTCGTGCCTACCTGTCAGATTTACCCCCACCAGGCTAGGCATTGTGAAGACTCCTTTTCTGAATACAATCGTTAAGCTACACTTTGTACAAGCACAAAATCCCGTGGAGACCGTATCTTAATTTCGTATGCTCAAAACCTCGAAATTACTACCGACTGATGTCGCGACATACCACCATCCCTGATGACATTTAAAAGCACACATCAATCATTGACATCAATTGGCGGGTACTTGTGATTTTTTTATTTATGTGCTTGTATGTGCTGATTTCTTGCAAGCTTAGACTAACCGCATTTACATGATGATACTGTGCATGTTGCCCTTACCAATTGTGCATATTGACATTGTCCATGTTACCACGAACCGTTTGATAATGCTTCCTTTAAAAAACATATGAAGTACCAAGAGAGAGAAACAATTCTCTTTGGAAGCTATAACATTTGTGATTATTTTATATATTGATATTTAATATAATATTTAGCGTGCGTATATACACTATATACATAATTATATAAATATATATATGTATATATGTATACATATATATATATATGCAGGTGTAAGCCCTCAAGTCGTACAAATCCATTCGAAAATAACTTTTCTGCATTATTATCATGTTGGCTAATTTTAAAATTCCAACAAAATCTATTAAAAATAGTTTCAGAATACAGTAGAGTGGTCTTTTACACAGAAAAACCATCTTCATTCAGAATAAATTTGCCAACGAACGAGATATGACCAGAATGCATGCAGTTCTTCTCCCCAGCCGTACGACGCAGCCGACTGCACCGTATCGGAACTGAATCATTATTTAAACCCCTGGTGACCTCAGATAGCTCCATAACGACATTCTCATTAAAATGAAGTGCTCTATGTCATACCAGGTCTAGTCCTGGCCTGCTCTGTAGTCATCCGGAGAGGGAAATTTCTCCAGAAAAGTCACTTTTAAAGATCACTAACAAAGCGCAACGTCGTGTATTGTGCAATTTAATTTCTCAAATCCACAAATGGACAGATGGACAGGGGCTCAGGACGGACAGATTGCTCAGATCGAGGAGGGCAGGGGGCACGAAAAGAGAGACTAATTAAAATCTACCAACATTGACTAAATTAAGCTACATTGTCGTTCAGTTTGTAAAGAATATCTCTCAAAAATCATCACAAAATACAGCAAAGCTGGATGCATAAGCGAAGCAGCTGAAAGTGACTGAGCAGGCAGCTAATTAGCGTGCCAGAGGACATACTCACAATGAAAAATCCCGTTTGATCATATTATATAACGGATCTGCACCATTAACAACAAATACCGGAGCAGTCTGACATAGTGAAATATTTGTTCGAGGATAGTAGAAGACATACGAGAGGCACATCTCTTGCATAGTTGTCCGGCCTCCCTGCAAATGATACCTTTCAAAAACTAAGATTGCACACAGTAAGTCAAAATAATGCATCGGTCCATAACGTAAATCGGCACAAAATAGCTCAAAATAGCCTAGTCACTCAGCAAAAGTATATTTAAAGTTAAGCCGCATATTCGCTTCACGAGATAAGAAGTAACTAGGCTTTCCGGCTAGGAGCTTGCAGTGATTGCTTCTCCATCTACTTCCCACACTGAGGCTAGTCAGTGGATCAAACTCGGCGTCCCTGCTGCTGAGAGCCAGCTGGAACTCTGGCGAATCGCAGTGCAGCTTCCTGCTGCTAGGTGTGAGCCCAGACTCTAGCCAATCGGAGAGCAGAGTTCCTGTTCATCCCAGACAACTGATTTATGTGAGCAGTAAACATCTATGCGAGTTAAAAAAAGCTATAAAAGATCACATCCAAGCTTTGTTAACAAATACAAGTAGCATATATAGTGTATATAATATATACTAAATAAATGTACTAAATAATAATATAATATTACCTAAATAATAGATACTCGTAATAACATATTAATCACTACAGAAGAGCCTTTCGGATGTGTTCCTTGATTTTGGCCAAAAGCTTTTGGATCTAAATACCAATGAATATCAGCCAATAGAAGCACTCAGTACTTTAACAAAGTTTAAGCTCAATGTTGATGAACTTATTAACCTTACATTTGAAAAATAAACTTAATTCCCTAAAGTTCATTTATCAATTTGTTTCAGTTTTACTAAGACGAACAAGCAAGCACTCCTTGCTGATTGTCGTAGCGAAAGACAGAGAGAGAGAGAGAGAGAGAGAGAGAGAGAGAGAGAGAGAGAGAGAGAGAGAGAGAGAGAGAGAGAGAGAGAGAGAGAGAGAGAGAGAGAGAGAGAGAGAGAGAGAGAGAGAGAGAGAGAGAGGTCAGATATGGTAAAAAGATGTGTAAACATAAAAATATTGAGGTAGGAAAGAGGTAAAAATTGTGATAAAGGGACAGGGTGAGGTAATGTCAGAAAGCCAACCGTAAAAAATGAAAGAAATAGAGAGGAAGATACAGAGTGCTCTGTTGTGTGCGACATTGAGCTTTAGAGAGAAAGAGAAATGAAAGCAGCATGGAAGTGATTCGGTTCAATGGCTGTGCACATTTTGACTTCAATTAAATTTGCAGCCAAGACCGAAGAAAATTACTGCAAAATTCTTTTTGGAGGGTCTGGAGGTACAGACCGAAGGTGCCCCAGTCTGAAAATGTTGCTAGACCTATCTAAATCGGCATAATCTTTCGGATAATCTGAAGCTTCGTACTGATAGCAGATCACCAAGAAGCGCTGATTATACAGAACTAAAAGAAGCTGATACTTTACTTTATTCATCGTAAATAATTAGATCTCAAGCTAAAAAATATTCGTATAACAGACCTATTTTAGCTAAGCAATGAGAATAAGTGAGTAGTTTTGCTTTAGAAAATTGGAGAACACCTACAATTAAGAGTGGCGTGCCACAGGTAAATATTTATCGCTTCTAATTGAAGATGCACTGAAAAGTAGACCAAAATACTACTCTCTAGCCTTGTGGCCTCTCCTTGGTGCTTGTTGGCCATATGGTGAATAAATTACGGCATCCCTATTGGCAGTCAGGATATAAAGCAGGCACCTCAATCGCACCGCCGGAACTTCAAAAACATATGGAAGTTACAATGGAAAATAGTTACTTTTGCCTAATTTTGTTTATATATTTTATAAAAACAACTTTTTTTCAGTATATTTTATTTTTATTTATCTTTAAACATTTATGTGTTTTTAAGGCATGGTGATGAGGAGTACGAAGAGCCCTTAAGGTAGCAATCCCAAAATTTGACAGATGCCTAATGAATACTCAAGGCACTGCAGTTTCGCGTGTTAAGACCCTTACAGCAAGCATGTACAGGAATATCTTGAATACACACACACACACACACACACACACACACACACACACACACACACACACACACACACACACACACACACACACACACACACACACACACACACACACACACACACACATACACACACACACATACATAAATACATAAATACATACATACATATATATTATATCTTATATATATATATATATATATATATTGCACTAATCTCTCGTAATGTAACCACACTAACCTGAATCCCCAAATTAATCATTAGTCTGTGAATATAACAGCTACCTTCAAACCACAGGGGCAAGTCAGAGAGCCGGACTAACGCTATTGGTGTTATCAAAGGTGCAGCTTATTCAAGGAGACCATATTACTGCAACGGAAATGACTTCCTGACTTGATTAGATATCTTGGTCTTACTAAGTAAAAAGCCATGCTTCTGATGTCCACTGCATAGATGTTGGACGTGAAAGAGAAAAATATGCCGTTCTTAGATCTTAAAAAGTGTTACAAAGCTGTCTCTAACGTTTGACGTGTCAAGACTGGTACGGCAATAGCCAGAATTGACCTCTATTTTGAAGCAATAAGAAAATTCTACAGTTGAAATACGAGCTCATTCAGCGTCCGTGCAGTCGTTCTACTCCATAATGAAAAAAATGCTCTGTAGGCCTTGGTCGGGGAGCCAATAGACTTTACCTCAATGTCCACTTCCTGGGTGGCCGCTACATTTCCTTAAAACACGTGTAAGTGCAGTGCTAATGCACGCTGGTATTTTGACAAGCACGAAAGATATAAGGCAGCGACGCACGGAGCCCATACCTTACAATAACAAGTCCATAACTAAAATGCAGACAAGTCTATTTTGCAGTGCCGCATTCCTTATAAAAAATATACTAGCTGAATTAAAAGCCTCATTTGTATAGCGATAGAAGAGTCTTAATCGCTATCCTCACCGCTTGCAGTGGCGATAAAGAATCGCCCGCCACAGGATTCGAACGCACGACTTCGGGATCGAGGTTGTGAAATGCAACCGCCTTGCCTAGTGTGCCATCACAGATTCCGCATCTAGAAGTAAGCTTTGGCTCGCTGCGTGTGCTTCAAAGAAGATAGCCACAGAGGCAAGACCTCGCTGAATGCCTCGAAACATTGGAATGTGAGTTTTGCTAAGTCTTCGGAGATATTCATATGGTGGCATTAATATTAGGCTTCGAATGCTGTTTTCCTAATTACCCTACTATTTCAGTCATTCTGACAGAGGAGACAACTCGTCGCCATGTAACTAGGGAATTAGGTCACTGCGAACCAACATTGAAGGGCTGACAATGTTCTCGGAGATCAAAATGCAGAATGCCATGTAAAGCTACCTGATACATTGGTGACAAAATGCGGCAACAAAAGACTGCATGCCGTTCTTTTATGTCGATGTTCCTTACGCTCATATGGATAAATTGAAGAATAGCATGGAGCCAACTTGGTGGAGCAAGGAAAGTATTTTCACTAAGACTTGGGGGACTTTCAGCCCAATTACCGAGGCGAGTATGATGAGAACACGATGGGAGAGGCTATATTACTCTGCCTAATCGGGAAAGCAGTTTTAAGTAGAATCATAATTTTCGACAGATGCTTGATTTCTAAATATTTTGCTACCACTTTTGAAACTGCGCTATGAATATAAATGACCAAGCCCCTGCAAAGTAATGAAGAGTTGGAGCAAAGTATATGGGACCCTAGTCTTTGCAAGTAGTAAAAAAAGGGCAAAATCCCGGCATGAAAACTAACAAAGCACAATAAAGGTTGTTCGATTCAGTAGTCTCACTTACAAAGTTGACTGTAAATTCCTCTTGTAATCAATGAGGAGTTATCAATTGCGGGACTTCATCTTTTGACTTGGGTTGTAAAGTGCATGCACCTTACGCCTCGGCCGAGATCAGGGACGATAGGTGCAGCTAAAAATTAACCTGCCGAGGAACACGACCAACTATTCTGATTACATAGTTTTAGTTCATCCGCTGATAATTTGACAATTTTCCTTAAAGAATATTTTGGTCAAATTTTAATAACGATCTTATACTACAAATTAAAAAAAGTGCTGCTACAGTGCCCATGGTGACTAAAAAGCAAAGAACGCTATTGGCATCAAAGTATTTGCTTAGAGGTTTACTTTAACGAAGTATCCTGGGAACAGTCCTGATAAATCAAGTAGATTTGAAACTTACCAAAGTAGCGACGCCACGAGCCAAGGAGCTGTACGTGCAAACTGTCTGAAGGATGTCTCCCTGAAATGAACCATAGATTTAAATCTCCAACTGCTTATCTGATTCTTAGCTAGTTTACTGCAGTCCATTGGCTACCAAAAAATACTCACTGGCAGTATTTGAATATAGTTACTGAGTGCTCTGATATCCTGGTAATTGAAATCGTAGTTAGGATCGGCTGTAATTACTGGAAGCTGTTGCTGCTGTCTGAATTGGCGGAGAGAGATTGCCCGTCCCAAGAGGTGTGAATGCAGAGCGACAGCGAATACCTTGATGCCTGTTACTGGCATATTCTAAGCATTAAAGGTGAAAAACAACTTACTTAAGAGCAGAAAAATATGTTTTTGCACACAATTTTAGAGACATCGCATTTAGAAAGCGCATTCTGCAATGTACATGAATAAATTATGTCACATGCCTACCCAGAAGCTCGTCTAAAACATTAAGATCAAGAATATACGTATACAGTGCCTTGTTTATAAATTTCAAACTATTCATGTGGAAAGCACTGTTGGACTAAAAAGCTCATGCGAGTTTACTAAAGCTCTCAGTGGCTGCAAAGAGAAAGAACTGGAAAAGAACCCGGACAGAATTAATAAATGGGCAGAATTAATAAATTTGCTCAGGATGCCTTTGCATAAGTAAAAATACTGGTAGGATTAGCCTTTTATTCTAATTAAAATTTTTATTTTAATAATCAAAAACTAAACTAACATCTTGCAATTACACATTGCGGATCCAAAATTAGTTATGTAATTTGATTAGGCCGAATATTTCATATGTATATCCTACTGGATTTTTTGGAATAGAACACAGTGGAGATTATAGAGTGAACATATTTACAAGTTGCATCGGCCTACGCATAAATGATTAATCGTGTTAGCAATGTTACGAATAATAAATATTAATTCCTTTGTAGAATTGATCATTAAAACATAAACAAAATTTTTAGTTGGACCACTTCTGCTAGCTAGGCTAATCGTATGGACGAATCAGCCGTCTGGTTTAACAATAAAGCGACGACTTATGGAAACATAGCCGTTGAAGCACACAATTTTAAGGCTGCCCCTAATAGCATCTCGGATCATCTTTAATCTAGTATATTACAGAGCTTCCTTAAAATCTTTTTGGCTCATGTGAAGTTTTCTGCATCAGCGGATGCAAGTACAAGTGGGCCTAATGTGTGGAAACCACTTAAATTCCTGAACATCACTTAAATTATCTATTTTCGAATCAACAATTACTATGAGTATAGTTCTCTAAACTTAATTTTAAGTAGCCTCATATTCCCTTGACACTGTGGCGTAAAATCTTGTGCGTATCAAGCGTGGACCTAATCATTAATTGGAAGTACAATATATCTCAGACAAGAAAAAAAAATTTGCTTACTAGATATTTTTAATATTCATTCAAGTACTCGCTGAAATTATGCATGTACTATTATTTTTTGTTACTCAACTGTCTTCTAGTCAATTTATTTGGTCCTTCAAAATTCTTTTATTATTAAGAACTAAACATCTGATATTTTTAATGCTATCTTTATTTTTTTAAGTATCACTTCACTAGAATTCACCTTCGCCCATTAATTTTTAGATTATCTTGCATTTTTGTAACACTGTTGATTTAAATGAAATTGAAGTATGAGGAGATGAATTAAAATATCTTAGAGGTGAAAGATTGGCTAGAATGGTGTCATAGTCTTAAATTAGGTTCACTTACCAAAGAACTAAGGACATTATCAGAGCAATAGCCGGCAACATTCATTGAGGCCGTATTCGGTGGCACAAATATGCCATTAATGACTCCAGTTTGGATTATTCCGGCGTCATATTCTCGAAGTGTTGGCGTCACTTTGAAGCGTAAGCGCGATGCATCTGTTCTCCCTGTAGAAAAAAAAAATTCTTGTTCACAGTGCCACACGCTAATAAAGTAACTGCGAAATTGTATAGTGGGTGTCACAAGTTTTTCTGTAAATTAGTTCTTTGGCACAGTGAAAAATAGACTACTATGCAAGTGCATGAAATCACGCCATTTTCATGCTATCTCAGTATTTAATGACGAAAGAGTTATTCTTAAATACAATGAAACATAGAAGTATTTCGACGTTATTTATTTTTCGACCGCCAGCAATACAGCTTTTAACAAAGTGGCATTTTTAATCTAGAGCCAAGCAGAACTGTTTAGGAGCTTTAAATAAAAATATTAAACGGCGTCCATGTATCATGAAATGCTTATTATAATTTGAAATGGTATGGGCGATATATTTTCATTGGTCTTTGTCTTTATTTAACCTATATATATTTAAATATACCTTTAGATTCATTTATATAGCACTCTAGGAGAAAAAGTAATTCTGGAATTTGATAATTTTTGAAATAATGATCGAACCATGGTTGAAACTGCAAAGTTACTGAAAATGGTTTGCCTAAAAATTGATTATCTCAATCGAACTTTGCTCAAAGCTATATCGAAATTTAATTGAAACTTTTTTGATGGTACAAATTTATAATCACGATTAAAGCAAAATCAGCTAGGTTAAAATGTAATGCTTCTAAAGCGACGTGAATTTAAGATGTTCTCGTATTCAAATATAGCTTTCGAAAGAAGCTAAGTCTTTCCGGCTCAGATCAACTTGCTTTTGTCGCACCAACTGAATTGAGCCTCACACATAATGATTTAATTGGGTTACACAGAGCATAACTTCGAGGCTGAGTTAAAGGAAGAGTCAGAACTGTCATCTCCATCAGCTCCATCATTATTCTCAGCTCATCATCATGACAATCAGGAATCGGCGCCCCCAGACCCTACTCAACTCTCAGCCACTAGACAGCTCATCAACAACCCAACCACAGGTGGCTACCACGCTTTTATGGAAGCGCTGCTAAGATGAAATATTCGTTAAGCATGTAGGTCAAAATTTTCCCCTTTGTCGCACAGCTTCAAGGTGATTTTCGAAAAGAACCCACCATCATTTCTCGACGTTGTCTAAAACTAGCTGACGGCGTGGCACGTTCAGGTGTACACACACATGAAATTGACTACAGATGGCACAATTACTTTTAAGTTGGCATTCAATTCATTTGGGAATGCTGAAGAATTGTGATTGTATTGTAGAATTTTATTATAAGGACACAATAACTTTTATGAACTATGAGTCAGTTTAGGGCCACTATTACCGCTAAGTGCTGCTAGTGGTACCTGTGCTTTAGTGCTATACCCAATCTGCTGAGATTTATCTCAATTGCATACACCTACATACACTTTTGGTTCAATAACTCTCATGTATACAAAAAACTTCATAGATATATATTTAAATATAAATAAATAAATAAATAAATAAATAAATATATATATATAAATGTACACATAAATTTAGCTGGTTAAAACTGCCGTCTAGATGGTTCAAGTGATGAGACCAATTCTAATAGCATGCATCCTTTGATTTATTTCTCAAGCATACAGATTAAGAGCTTTCCTTGTAGGCATAGCAATATGTTTTCTTAGGATTTTTAAGTTCGTACGCTTTTAATATTTTTACACTGTCACACCATCATTTTCTTTATGTTATGAACAAAGTGGTGCACTTTTACAAATAATAGTACCGGAGTTATAACAATTTTCGACTTTCAAGACTAGCATACGAACTATAAATAGTACAGTGACGTCTTCAGCGTGCTTGAACCCCAGCCCATTTCTTACCTGCTTGAGCGCCCGGGTTGTTATAGTGTGTCTGAATGAGGACAAAATCAGGACCATAGCCTCCACCTATTGGTATACCAGCTTCACTTGGTATACTGTAAGCCTATAAGAAAACATAATTGTTTGTGCGGTGGTTGGGAAATAGGTTACTTCATCGGTAAAATTAGCTGAGTCTTACTGCTTTGAGATTCTTGATATGCTTTTGCTGGTTAGTTAAATAATAACAGTATTGAGGCTTATTTGCACGTTTATATTACTAAAAAATGCAACATATTCCCACTGAATACAAATGCAGCTTAAGTAAGAATGGTCTTGTGTACCTGCCTGCCCAAAATATTAAGCCCAAAATGTTTTTAATGCGTATCCTCAAAAGTAAACATAAAATACCTACCGTCGTTACCACAGGAGCGTGAAATCAAATTTAGCTTCCCAGGATATTAAAAGCAAGAAAACTTATAATCAAGCGGTTAAAGCCATAAAGTTTCAATTGATTATATATCCTTGTAGGAACGGCACTCACAAGTTTGAATCCTTAGGAAGCCTTTTACCTTTTCCGAATTTAAGCTCATATGAATAATATAGTTGTATTAGCTTACAATTTCTATCTAGACCTTAATAAGTGAAACATAGAAGAATATTTTCTCAACGAAATCTGCATCAACAGTTGGTTAAAGGATTTTAAGCTAAATCTTATTTTTTCGTAGATGATTGTCATATTGACCTAGATAACTATATATAATAACAAATTTTTATCTTTTAAATATATTTTTTCACTTTTTATTATTTTTACGAATTGCATTGCACTATACAAATTACTTAAAAAATATCAGATACAAGCTTACTTTCATCATATGACAAATGCGTGTTGAATTACAAAGTGAACCCCAAATTAGTTATTTACTTTCTAAAAAAGATCGCTGCACAATTAAGCCTACAGTATTCTGTGACAATTCTTTTCCATACTTTATCAAATAGAATTTAAAGGCGGCCAACCTTTCTGCATGGTAGTGCAGTAAAGCAATAATAAGAACTAAAATTTCATCAAATTTCTGATAACAAGCTGCTTGCCTCCGTCACTGATAAATGTATGATAATCAACAGGAAGTACTATCAGAGGCCACACGACCTTGGCCATGTTAGGTTGGGGCAAGCACCTTAACTGCTGGGCTAAACCAGCTAGGCGACAAAGTAGGAAGTGCTCACTGGCATACAGGCTACGTGACAGCCGCTCGGAGGAGGCACGCCGGAGCCGCTAACCTTTGGCATGCCGGAGCGGCTAACCTAGGCCGGAGAGCGGCCTCTGCCCAGCAGCCACCTTTCTGCAGTGCCAGCATTGAGCCACCGCTAGGGCATCACCAATACCCTTTCCCCACGATCAGAGGTTCTGCCTCACTGATATTAGGATTACATTTTATTTTGTGGATAGTGCCTTCAATGCTTTCTGAAGTTAAAAGTCCTTCAAAAATTGATCTCTCCTAATGCAAGTTGCACAATCTTTAAAGAATATGTCGATACGATTAGTGATAACATAAAGAATATCAGCAAGCATAAACACGACAAAGGACAATTCACAGGGACACAAACGAATGAAAGAATGCAAAGATGCGTTCTAGCTTAATGTTAAACGTTATCATTTCATCACATGTTTTGACATCAGACGAGAGTAATTCCAGGATTTGGAAGCAAAATTACAAATATTTTTGTCTTCATTGCCTGCTGCTAGTGGTCATTACCACCGATCATTTGGTAATGCTTTCTATACAGCATTTGAAAAGTGCCTAGAAAGAGGTTCAGTTCTCTGAGAGCGTTATACAAATGTATTATTATTATTATTCATTAGATTTAAGGTTCGTTCGAAGTGCAGCTGAATTATTTGAGTCAGAATAGTGTGTAGTGTGATGTCTAGTTTAATCAGTGAGTTACTCTGATAGATAGGTGAGAGCACGAACATGAAGGAACTTGACTTGGAGTTACAAAGCCTTGAAGGAAGATCCTCTCGCCTATAGGTAACTAGTGCAGGTCGGGAGAAGTAATTTCCTGAAGCAACTGCAGAAATAACGGCAGACAAGCCTTGCCGCAGAGCTTTGCACGAACTGTAAGCGCTTGACGGCATCGGGTGCTAAACCTGTTTGCAAAAATTACAGAAGGTGAGACAGTATGTTACAAATGTCTTGACTAATGTGGATGTAAAATCCCTGTCTAGCAAGGCCCAAGTTTGAGCAATATGACGTATCGGAAAGTAGGTACAATTGACCTTGGTAGCTGATACTTTCATCCACTACAAGATTATTTTGGAACAGAAAATCCAGTTTTCGAGAAGATGCTATGGGAGTAATGCTGTTTTGTATTTGCAGGGTCACAGTAAGTTTTCCTACAGCTAATTAATCAAATTTGCTTTACTTAATTTGAGAAAGTTTTTTTCCTTCATATGCGAATGTCAGAAATGCATGCAGCCAAGAAGTTGAAACTTTTCCTTACTCTAAGGCTGGGACGGATTAGAGCATATATATAGCTGTGTCTCATGGTCGGAGAAGCGAAAGTTTACATTCTTCTTGGAGATGACGTCGGCTAGAAGTCGAGTGTAAACTGAGGTACAGTAGCGCCTTAATGAATGATGAAATAGTCCACAGGAAATGTTCAAACACATTGTGAAGTTTTCTTCTGCTGCTAATAAGTGCTCAATTTATGTATAACTGATGGTTTATGGATTTAAAAATGAGCACATTAACTCCAAGCATTGCGAAATCACAGGCTCGTGGATAATAATATATTACTCAAGATAAATAATTCAAGTTCTAAATTTGTGTGCATGAATGGATGTGATTTGGTAAGTTAATATCGGAAATAAAATTACAGACAAATTGAATCGCTTTATAAAAGCCGCAGATCTCAGACATTTGATCAACCATCATCCAATTAACAAAGAAGCAATGAAAGCTAGACTGTTTTTAATCTAATTATCTGCTAAAACTTTTCCTGTGACGTCAATGACGTTATCACGTTAAATTAGGAAGCAAGAAACTCAAAATCTAGAGCATTCAGGATTATCTGGTCTGCCAACTTCTGGAGTCTTAGGACTACCTACTTGTTTCTTGTTGCAGTCAATTTTCTTATTAGGTGATCACATTTTCGTTGGAGAGCACAGCATAACTTCTGCATGCAAGATCCCCTTAAAATAAGTTTTAGGAAAAGTGTGCAGTTATATTTCAAATTACTAAAATAAATAAAAATCTAATTTAATTTGATTACAGAAATACATTTGCCATTATTTTCAAGCTTATGGTAGGGCATTGCACAAAAAAATATATATATAACAGCACAACTTTGTTTATTTTTAACTAGATATATTATGTCATCAGCTAGTGCTTTACCATATATCAATAGCAGTCGAGTAGCTTTAGATATGCCTCACTGCTGGAGCCATGACCTTGGTCGTTGATGACGAGCACGTTACCTTTGTTCTAAGCCAGGGTGGCATATTGACTGCTATCATGTTTTGCTTTGTGTCTAAATATATGAGGCGGCACAGTTTCTTTGAAAACTCGCAGTCTGCGCTTCAAAGCACTAGTTTCGAAAGTATTTGATCAGGTACTTGCTAAGTCTAGCACCTGTGGCAAGGCAATGTTTTTCGCGAAAGATTTTAGTGCCTGAACCGCCATTTTGACTTTCGTAACTTTGAAATAATAAAGAAGTTAGCTTTGTCTTCGAGAGATTACAGCATCTTAAATTTCTTTTAATAAATCAATCTGCACCTGACTGCTACGATTTAACTTTACTCACAAGTGCTCCAACTGCCCACATTCCAATAAGGCTTTGGCAGAGAATCCCATTTCCGCCGTCTCCAGCTGGATTAAAAAAACAGTCGTAGCTTGTGAAGTTCAGGTTTGGGGAATTGCATCCATACACAAGAATATGGTGCACTATGTCAGTGTTGTTCGTCCATATTACTGGTTCTATCTGTAATTTAAGAACTTGCAAAGATAAATGCACCACTTAGACACACCCAGCCCTCTGATCAAAGAGGGTAAACTTTCTAATAAGACAAGTCCACAAAGTGAATGGCCAACAATTATTTTCGAGCACTAAAAGCGTTGTATGAAAATATCTAGTATCTGCAGGACGTTCTAGCTACACCATATTAGCAGTTCTTTTGGTTGGGATGTACAGGCACAAGAGAATCACAAAGAAGACGCATTGTTATCTAGAACTTCATCTTATATAGTCAAACTAGCTCAATATATTGTATTTTGCAGAGCCAGGTGCTAAGAGTTCCTAGACGGCTAATCACAAATGGATTTAGTCCATAATATTTTGCAAGCATTACAATTTCATACTGCTACTGGTAAGAATATTCTGAGAAATAACGTTTCAAGTTAAAACCATTGATAATTGTGCTGTTATCTTAAATAGAAAATATGTTCTATTCTCGTTAAGATAATTGTATTGTTATTTAAATTAGATTACGGCTCCTCTCTAGAAAATAATTCAGGCCCATATCAGCTCTTTAAGTTGATGCGAAGATGGTTAACTTCTGTCCATTATCTTCGATAGAGCCCTTAGATTCTCAAATTTTAGGTTTTTTGACTTGACATGCACTCAAAGTCTCTGAAAACTTGAGTCTTCAGAACAAATTCACCCTCTAAATACCTCTATAGTCTTTGCTTCCTAATGGAGTCATTGACATGGATGAATACATACCTGCATTAGGGTTGCCTACTGAAATCACTATACAAGTATTTAGCTTTGCTCTGAAGTCTTTTTAGACTAATATATACAGGTCTTGGCATCAATCAAATAAGAACATAAGGCCTCAACATAAAATGCCAAAGGAGCATTTAGAATTGTCTTTGAAATCTGAGAAATTTGATTTTCAGTCGTCTTTGACTAATGTGGTGAGGCTCTGCGAAATTATCAGACTAGGAAGTAGTTTCGGTCTGCTGTCTCTAGGACCCTTAGCCGCTCAGTTTCTTCATAGCTAGCTGAACGGTGGATCCAACTTTAACCTCTTTGTGTCCCCAGATGTGTTAAGACCAAAAGTCGTCTACACATTCCTACAGCACCACTGTGACTGCGACCAGAGATTTTTTTGTCTGCTGCTTTGTTAACGAGAATCTAAATTTTAAATGGCCTAGCTCAACCACGATTTCCAATTTCAATTGCTAGAACGAGGCCGGAATCTTTCAACCCTTGTGATGCACGTGACTCTTCCTTAGAATATTTGAAATCTTCACTAAAATGACAGCTCACATCACAAGAAACTGTGGCATCGTGATAAACAGTTTTCAAAATTAACTTAATGGCAGCACTTTGTTATTTAAATAAATTTGTGAGGTCTGCAAGAGCATGCAACTATGAAAGTTTGGTCGGCAATAAGAATGGGATTCTCGAGTCACTTCCTGCGCCATCATTACTATCAAGCTCACTTCAAGAGATAAAGAGAGATTCAGGCGGCAAGTTACCCTCTGTTTGTGCTCTGCTCTTTGAGAAGCATCACACTCTTACAATAGATGTTTCATCTCGAGTCTTGATTGGTCATTAAGCAATGCCATTTGATGGGTTCAAATATTGACGATTTCTGGGATTTTCCAGTATGGTTGAGACTGCTTCCATCTTTTTCGCTAATACTAGAGACATCTAGAGTGAAGGCCGTAGCCCACTTTACATTGAAGCTACTACATGTTCAAATCTCGTTGACAAAAGCTCTTAAGTTGTATCAGTTTGAAAACTGCATACCGTCTTTTTATTTACAATTAATAGACAGCCATCATCTGTCAAGTTCAAATGGAAGTGACACATACTTGCAGTGCAACACTTAAAATTGTGAAGATGTGTGCTTTGTGCATAGATTTTAGTCGTGGTGAGGGTCAAACCGTCCAGACGAGCAATGTCAGTGTAAACTTACCCCGATTATATGGCTCTTGTTCTGCGTGGCGGGCAGTCTAACTATGGAGCACCAGTATGTGGTCGTTGAATTAGCAGGCACTGTTACCTAAAGTGTAAATTCGAAATACAATACACGCTAAAACAGTCAAATATAATACACACTAAGACAGTCAACAGAAAAAACCTCATCACATATTTGCGATCGCTTACCAGTTGTGGCACAGGGTCTATATAAAACACGCCTGTGTCGTTAGCTTGAGCTGGCTCTGCATTGAGCAAGAGCATGCTGTAGGCACCGCGGTGTACGGGCCCGTGATACGTAGGCGTGCCTGTCGCATCTAAATCCCCGTAGGAGTAGATGACTTTAGTCGTATAAGGCTGTAACAGGAACAGTATTTTACTAAAGCTCAATGGACGTACCACATGCTTGAAACTCCAGACCTAAAGCAGCTGTACAGCTTTCAGACTCTCGATGAGTAGCTCACTTTATTATACCTCGAGTACTAATATTGCCAATGCAGATCGCTAAGTTTGCTTAAGGAATAATGTATGCATATATTTTGAAGAGCTAGCACACATGATCTATTCAAAATACCAGAAAGCATATCAATTATGGTAATAGTAATAATGAAACATTTTACAGAGTCCAAGGGAACCGAATCTCTTTCTACACACTTTAGAAGTGCACCACGAGAAATCTTTTAGCTGGTTAGTGATCATATGAACAACTTCAGTGAGCAAAACCACACAAATAACAATTAATTACAGGAGCCTAGTAAATACTACGAGAAACATGGCACACTATTAACCTTTTTTCCACATCTTCAACTATGATGATGTTGTGATGCGATGTGGTATTTCTAGGCTGAGGGAGTATTCAGGCTAAAGGCACTAACCCCTACAGATTTGAGACTGCTCAAAGGCTAAGCTAAAAGACTTAAATCTGTAGAACCTGTCGTATGCTGCAGAGCCTAATGAGAAATAGAATAAATATTTAGGGTGAAGCGACATTATTAGGAAAATTGAAAATGTATGCATTATTTGATGAAACCATTCATCGAGTTATGACGACCCAATCGAGGCCAGCTTGAACTAGTGTATGTAATATAGCGATTTTAAAGTTCACTTGTGACAAACCTGACTGCAGAGTTGTGCACATCGCACGTGCCTTTAATCACGAGCCGGAATAGCTGTGATAAGTTAGATACCGAGGTCTAGATGAGTTGAGAAAGTACACGGGCCAACAAAAACATTTTGCAGGTTCATTTAGTTGATAGTGCAAATACTTGAACGTCTAGCTGATGTGGCCGTCGAGTAAAAGGTTTTTTTGGAACATGACATCTAGATCTGATGTTCTGAAGATACAGAAGATTAGTGAATGTGGCACAAGCTTACAGCATGCGGGTTGGGGGTCCCATCATCGACAGAAAAAGAAGGAACAAAGCGAGTAAGAAGACCGTGGCCTTGATCCAACGTGGCCTTGAACTGACAGCTCGACCACATCCCAATTTTGACCACTGTGTGCATGGATTCTCCAGGAACAGGGAAAAGAAGAAGGTACGAACGGTAAATCAAAGTATCTGGAAGCTTTTAAAATAAACTGCTTTCAGCAGCCAGCCATACGAGATGAAATATGTAGCTTTTTCAGATTTAGAAAATACGGTCGAATGATAAGAGTGGAAGTTCCACGTCGCAACCCTCAGTGGACTAAAATATATTTGGAATTTAATTTTCTTCAATTTTCACCCGGTGATTCACGTTAAAGAACCAATCGCTTCATCACTTGCTTGAACGATTTGCTCGGTAAATATTTTCCATTTTTGCTAGATAGCTCAGCACCTTGTGTGAATACCATCGAGAAGTTAAATAGACTCTGCTGGCGCCTGATCTTGTACTTTCATTCATTGACAATTCCAGATTGCACTAGAACAACTAAAGAATCAAGTTTCGTACTCTGTAATTTGACCAACATTTAATGTATACAGAGAAGAAAAAATCACCTAAAAACTACAAGTTGCATTATTTTCGTCCGGAGAGAAATATTCTCAAAGTACTAAAAAATATATCTAGGATAGATTTTAATCACTTGAGCTCATATTGGGCACCGTTCTTTTAGGAAATTGGTGCATTAGAGAATAGTTGCTAATATAAAGTTTAAAAAAATCTTCGGCAGTACTACGTGCAAAGGTTTTATCCTCCTGTCGCATAAACGAAGATCAAATTATTTACTGGGTTCTCGAAGGTCTACCATGATCAGAGAAGACCCATAAACACCCTGACTTGAGGGTGAAATTTTGGGGTATGCTAGTTGTAAGCAAGGTGATTCACGGATGCCGGTTTGGAAGGTCACTTTTTGAAAGAGTCTCAAAGTATGTCTTTTTACATTGGTATTGGTAACAAAGACGTTGCTTGCAGCAACATTGATAAAAGGTTATATTGAATACTTCAGAACAATGTATATATATATATATATATATATATATATAAATGTAATTGCAGATACGAACATAAAATTTAGAAATACAGAATAGCTGGTGACCGTCTCGAGATTTACGACCGTCATGAGATTCGTTGCTGATGAAGAGCTTCGCCTCGAGCTGTGGATGATCTCGAGACCTCCAGTGACATCCTTGCCAACGGTCCTCAGCTCATATTAATAGGCGATCGGGTCTGAAATTCCTTTGACCCTCAATATAGGCTCTTATAGCTTCACCTTCCCTTTAGCATATTAGATTAAAATGAGCTGTCGAGATACGACATTACCTTTGATATAGCCTGGGACGAGAAATCGAATCCACATACAGCTTAAAAAGATTTCTTTTAATTCGGGACCACGCCTACGAGTTGCTGACTGCCTATGCATGCATGTATATGGTATATTGAGGCAGTAGTGAGAAAAGGTTACGTCTTCCTACGTCAAAATGTAAATTAATAAATGAACAAATTTATATTTCTACCGAGCATGGTTATGAATAACGTGCGAAGACTCGATATGCCATAGTTAATTAAAAAATTCTGAACTTTTTTAAATGCTGCCTATACCTGAACATAATGTGTCTCCTGGTACGTAAACGTGCATTACTCCTAGATTCTTGCATAAGGTAAAGCTGTGCCATTACCTCGCTCAGTTTTGTGTTGTCTTTAGCTCTTGATAGTGATTCCAGTGCATAGGCAAAATTTTAGCTGAAATTATACTGGGTTAATAAATATATTAACCTGCTAAGTGTATTTAACACTTAAATAAAACAATTTTGACAGATCTAAAGATACAATGAAAAGAATGAGCAAAATGGCACTTATAAGTAGAGTAATCGTTTAACTTTTCTCATCAATTAGTAGTCGTCTCAGCATTAAGAGATCAATAGGCCTACAAAATTCACTCGTAAAGGAGAATTAGAGTGCGATTGATAGATTGATAGTGTGAGATATAGATTGCAAGTGTGTGATTGTCAAGCGCTCCTGTGCTCACTAAATATTCATTTTAGAACACAATTCCCTCAGCTCCTGTCGATGATTACTTAATAGAACTCTTGCACTCAATAGACAGCATACATTGCTTTAATTTCGGTAATAGAAGGATAACCATGATGAAATCCCAAGAAAATACGCTTAAAGACTTCAATGGAAAAAAGTAAAGGGCATCCTACTAAGCACCTCCATTGATACTCAAACACGTTAGCCTTGGCAGCAATTAATTCCATTCACTACAGCAAGTACACAATTGACTTTTTTAGGACTTAAACCCTCGACCTACCTGGATCGTGAAGTGCCAGCAAATTTGTAGAGGCTAAGACCAAGTGCCAAAGGCTATGGTATACAATTACATCAGCTGTCACACTGAGTTTAAATAGAGGTTTTCAGTTCTTGATTATTTACTTTCACTCAGATGGCATTGGTTCGTCGCCGTTTGAATCCACGGAGCTAAGAGAGAGCCTCACGTTTGAGAGAAAACGTAGACGTTACAGAGCAGCAACTTCGCCACGCAACGTTTGCCTGAGCTAATTTTCCAACAATCACAGCTTTGGCAAGCTTTTCTGCAGGTTTGATCTTGAAAATAACGATCTTCTTGGGGTCGGACAAAATCGGCAATGTGATCTAGCTTAACGAATATTGGTTTCTGAACTTCAACTGACGCTTCGATCATATTAAAATCCCGTTAAATGGGATTCTGGAGATCCTAAGCTCTAGAGAGGTCATTGAGAGGACTAGATCCAACTATTATTATATTTTATTACTAGTATTATTATATAATTAGATTATCTAATTATTAGATCTATTCACTAGAGAGGACTAAAAATACATTCTGGAGATCCTAAGGTCTAGAGTCGACTATGCTAATCCGACGACACTTTTACCAACGCTTCAATAAACTATAATTCAAATTTGCTAGTATGGTAGGAGCGTTCGCAGTCTCTTATTTATTGAGAAGGAAGTAATATTCTGCTGGTTCAGTTGCGTAAAGGGTTTCTATAAACTCTCATAAGTTTGAAGCTGTAGAATGTTATTAACTATGGCTGCAGATAGCGATTGACAAGCCAAAATTAAAACCGTATCATAACAAGGAATTTGCTTTTTAAAATATAAACATTCACTATTAGGATGGTCATGCTCTTGTATAAAACAAATACAAATCTTGGAATGAGATGTCCAATGCAATCTTCGTAGGCACTGGCACCTTATTTTCAAATTTTCTGGGAATTACTTGCGGCTTGTTTTTTGAAGGATAAAAGAAATATTTTTCTCTGGATGAAGTCTTTTTAGAGTGCTTTGCTTATGCTACTGCTAACTATTAGTTCGTAACATTACTTGTGCTACAATAAATTAGCTGCCTTCATATTAAGTAGTTTTTGAGACTAATCAGCTCTCCAATTCAATTTAGGCAAAGAAAGAATACACTAATCTGCTTTTAACACGTTCCTATGTGACAATATTCCGAGAGGTCACTCGTCTTTTCTGCTTGCTCCAGATCATCAATGCAGAAAAGTCATTTCTGAGCGATATTTAGTGAATAAAAAAGTATCCCCACAGAAATATGTTGGTACTAGTTTATTTGCCCGTGCATGGTCACGGGTGAAAATAGTGACTATGGTGGCAATTCAACACGGTAACTCAAAAACTGTTGACTTCACGTACAAGAATACGCTCGGGACCGTAAATATATATTCTTATAGGTTGAATGTTCTCACACGCAGAGTGAGACTATAGCTAAAGTAAATATGTGACGCGGAACTGCTATTCTTATAAACAGAGTATTTCGACATCCTACATTCTTATACGCCCAGTCATCTGCATTGCTCAGCAAGGACTTTAAGTTTACGTCGCTTTCTCATATGTAGGACACTTTCATTTCCCCTTTGACCAGCCTAGGCAAACTACTATTTTATAGGCATGAATTAAAACCAAATCCCAATTTCTCTAGTCATTAAAGCAAGAAATTCCGTCACGATGCAAAACGGCGCACTTGCGTCAAGTGTAAAAAAAATGGAGCACTTCTTTTAAGCGGCAATTCGTCGCTGCGTTGTAATCTGCTACGGAACTACTATGACTCAATGAGTCCACAGGCAGTGAGCTGCGCGCTTTGCTTAGTGTGACTGAAGTCAACGTAGCTAAAGCTCTAGCCAGACGTAATTTAATAGTCTTTGTAGAACGACAACTCAACTATAAACCAGCACAAGCGAACAACAATCCCTTCGCGCTTTGTGGCACACAAAAATCTCGCTTGTAGAAGTGCTTCGCCCACGTTTGATTTGCATTGCTTAATTTTACGCAAATTAAAATTGCGTTCAGAAATACAGGTGTAAAAATAGCTGCTACCAGTTTTGTCACTAGAAATATTATCGCGTATATTTAGCAAGCTTTTTAAATTTTTTTGCTCCTTCATTTTATTTTTGTTCGGTCTAGTTTATCGGAGCCATTCAGAGTTTGCACGAGGAATAGTTAACTACTCTATCAGGCATGCGTAGACAAATCGCATATTACCTTCTGTATTTCCCTTAGATGGACATTTAATTTGTATCCTACTTCAAGCTAATTAGCTTATCATGCACCTAATTATGAGCAAGAGACTGAATAAATTTAAGCCGGATGCTCCAATAGTCAAATCACAAAAAGGCAAAAGCGATCTAGTGATTGCGGTGGACGGTCAGCTCGTGGACCGCTATACGAAAACAATCACTTAAAGTATACCTTAATAAAATTTGCCAAATCACATGCTCACAGAAATGCGTTAACACCAAACACTTGTACAGTACCCCAAGCTAAGGTTATATATTTTAAGCAAGCTCAGTAAGAGTCGGCTCAAGCTGCAAGAGAAGATATTTCAGTATAATAGCACAGAGTGTTCCGAATACAATCGAGATTTTCTGTACCATGACCTCAATCAGCTTACCGTAATGACAGCATCCTCACTGTCGCAAGTATCCAAAAGACGAGTGAACGTAACCGTCAGCTGTCCATTGGACCTCTGACCCGAGAGCAGGACATAATTTTGGATTGTGTCTAATGAAGGAAGAAGTTCACCAGTGGCGTGTCTGTCCTAAAATTAAAGTGACCATACCTCAGCTTCCGGCTAATAAGCCTAATTATCGCTATTGCGGAAATTGACTGAACCAGCAATATTCAAAAATATAGCTGATTGTATAAATCTTGTCAGCCATTAAAAAAGGAATTACGTTTTACGATGTATCTGTAGACGTTATGTAGGGTCTTAAAGTTCTGCAACAGCAATATTTTGGAGAGTAAAAACGATAAAGAAATAATTTATGATTTTTTCAGGGCACTGACTATGTTCGCATTCACAAACAAATTCACGAGTACGGAGTCAAATATATCTAAGATTTTTTGTTTTATTTTCCGCCAAATGCTATGTAAAATCAACCAGTCTGCTGGTGATAAAACATTTTTTGTTTAAATACAATGCACAAATAATGGCACTGAGAAACGATGGCATATTGTTAAAGCCCTTTTATACAGGTACGAAAAGAATGTATCGAGAGTATAATTTAAATTTTAAACGCTTCCTGAATAAAATAAAGTGCGACCTAAATGTTTCATGATTGATGGTTCAGGCCTCATGCTCGGGCTATTAAGCTTTAATAAAATGGCGTTTACAGACGTTTCTGGCTTCAACAATTTTATTATCGTTCCTGTGAATATAAAGCCATTCGCTTTAGAAAAACTATGATGTTATAATTGTGGTGTTAGCAATATTTAAAGCTTACATATTCTGCTAGTACTATTAATTATGATTTTGTCTAAAAAAAGTTGGCAATTTTTAAGATCCTTTAATTGATCAATAAACCAATTACTAGTCGCTTAATGTGAGTTCTTGCTTCATGATGCTCTCCATTATCAGGATGAAGACAAGGTTTCCAGAGGCTTTGCACACGTCTGAAACGGCAGCAACAGTTTGCGAGAGTTAATCCACAGTTGACAGTCAGTGCTAATAAGAAATAAAATTCTTGAGAATTCTCGTCTTTACTGTATTGATAAAATTCATGAAACTACTCTAACAATGATTATTGTTCAATCCATAGGGAAGATGTGTTTACTTCTGGCACTTCTAGAGGGCCTAGAAAAAAAGATTTAGTTCACTTGGTGTTATAACAATTTTTAATAATTATTATTGTCGATGGTTTGTAGCAAAAAAATAGGACCAGCTGGCTGCTAATAATAAAAAACACTACTGATTTTCATTCCCTAAGCTTTGACACTAGCATGGAATTGTGGAGTTTAAAGAGGAGCCTCAATTAAAATCCACTTAAAAGACTTGAAAATGTATGTCAATCGCAAGCTAGCAGCATCATTGCAAATGCAATCCTTTAAAGTGTCGAAGATTACTAATCGGTAAGTTGAGACAGATGAATTTTATCAACTTGCTGATTTCGTTCACAAATTAGGGAAAATATTCTGTAAGTTCATTACTCTCTGGACGATTTGCAGCTTCCATCGTGATAGTACAATGCAATGGTCTTTGTAATTCCGTGTAATGCTGTAAATCTTGAAAATAATCAATAATGACTCTTGAAGAATCAAAATGTGGCTCTGCTCTGTTTTAATTTTATGAAAATGCATTCGTTAAAAATTGAAATGAAGAAATCGCTACGTTCTCTATTAGTACTGCTTTAAGCAGTGCAAGAGTGTCTGAAAAAATTATATACGTGGAGTGCTGCATGAGACAAATTTGGTAGCTGCTAAGGTAAATTTATTTTCAATGCATCGGTAAGCCGCTTGAAAATCTACAAAAATAACCGTAACAGCTAAAACCTTCTTAGTAATTGATTTTTGCTCTGAATAAAAAATCTTTTTATTTAGTTGTACTTTGTTCCTTTTTGCTCCATCTATGTTCACTTTAATGATCAATCAACGTTCACCCATCAAGGTTTTTTCGGTTGTGCAGCTTCGTGTTTTGTGATTCTTGACGACCAACCAATTCAGGAATGCTAGGTACTTGAGCATTTCAGTGGCGTAATGTAATGTAATGTAATGTATCTCCGTCAGTAACTCCACAAAGTCATAAAGACCATGTGGGTGTTACGCAGGAGAGTTTTGTATAGCCCACTCACAGCCTAAGCGGCTTTCGGTACGCATTCGGTAGCCAACAGACTTCGTCTCACGCAACAAAGAGAAAGTGGGAAGCATAACAGAGTTAGGAGAGCAGTCGAGGTAGTGAGTAGCATAGAAGTAGCAGTTCAGGACCGCTGAAAAAGATGTGCCATAGTCGGCAGTTGGAGAGTAGATGTCGTTGCGTAAGAATTATGGAAGCGAGTTCCACAGTCTAGGACCTGCAGAGCTAAAGCTTCTGTCGCCAACTGTCTTTAAGCGGAGGAATGGGACAGCTAATTGATTGTCCACACAGGACCTGAGGGCGCGAACAGGCTGAAACTGATGCAGCAGTTCAGCTAGGTACGAAGGAGCCAAGCCGTGGCAGACCTTGTGGGTCAGCGTAAGAACTTTGCTCCGTATCCTTTGCTCAACTGGCAACCATCCTAGCTCTTCCAGCAAAGGTGACACGTGCTCAAACCGCTGGGACTTGAAGACCAGCCTTGCAGCCATACTCATAGTCCGCTGTAGTGGCATAATAGCTTTCTTTGGTAGCCCAGCCAAAAGGGAATTACAATAATCAAACCGAGACAGAACTAAAGAGCTAGTTAAATTTTTTACAAGCCACTGTGGGAGACAGCTTCTAATCTTGGATAGGGATCGGATGTGATGGCTAGCTGTAGAGGCAGTCTTCTGAATGAAGCTTTTGAAATTGAGCCAGCTGTCGAACACGACACCTAGATTACGAGCACGTGGTGAAGGTCGCACAATAGCATCACCTATTATTACAGCAAAGCCTTTTAATCCAGCCACACGCTTAGGGTGTCCTATGAAAAGCATGTTAGCTGTTTCCGCACGCCGCCTGAGAAGGTTAATTTAGTTGAAAAGGCTCATCTCTCAATAGCATATTCCTAGCAACCTGATGCTACTTAAGTGCTTTCCCAAGTTCAGGACTGTTGTGAAGCACAAATACGCAGTAATGCATTAAACGCGTCTCTTTGCTGAGAGTTGAAACTTGAGCTGACTCTAGCCAGGGAAACTGCAGATCCTCTACCTTTATACTTGACACCTGCATTCGTAAAAACAAATAGGGGGCTCACAACAAAAAGCACGCAAATGAGGCCCTGTGAGCTTAATCTAAAATGCCGGCGAATTGGAATCGTTGCACCGCTGCATCAGCACCGGGAATTCCCCTATCTCCAGCAAAGCTCAGCCTTAAGCCCAACCGGGCCACCATGGCTTCCACTGGAATTCGCAAGAGGTGCTCAGGAGCTTTACAAGCGGCTATAATAGTGATACAAATTCTATTGTGCCCTTAGCGAACTAAATCTACTTGCAAGCACTTTAAAAATTCTGTCAAGAAGGCATATCAGAATGCTAAGTGATAACGTGATCGGTGTCAGCACTCGTTATCAAACTTATGTAAATTTCTCAAGGACAATCGGATACCGTGAGGAATACTTTTTGCTTTTTCCAATTCCGCCTAGTCAGGAGGGTGTCGTGGCGTAGTCGGGATTGAGTTCCAAACCTTATTGGAATGCAAACTAAAAGCACGGTATCCAAAGTATTTAATATTGGCTCGAGGCACTGCTGAACTACTGGTTGTATGTTCCTTTGCCTGATTGAGAAGTTATTCCTTCAGGACAGCTGGAGCAAGAGAGTAAAGGAAGAAAAACTTGAGTGACAAAACAGAGAGGTTGATGCTGATCTTGATTGGAAACTTCTGTATGTCGACGAGAAAAGCTGTCCTGTAGTTATTGCCACACTGCCGACTCCCAAGCCTAGTTGAAAGACTTTACACCAACTGTAAATACCTGATTGCATAGGCCGGAATTTATGCAAGCAGAAACTTACAGAAGTCACGACTGGATGACAAATACGCTTGGATAAACTAAGCAGTAGTTTCCTAGAGTAAGAAGGCCAAAATATTGGAATGTTGAATAGCTGAAACTACATAGAATATACTGTGAAGCTGATAACATCGTCGAGTGAAAGGTCACTTTAGAAACTGTCACCCAGATCTCATGCAGATGCTGTAAGTAGATGCTGAAGGTAGAAGCAGATGTTGTAGGTAGACTATGTTGGTAAACAGCTAGTAAGTTTTTTCTCTCGTTTTCTTTAGTTCTTTGGATCTTTTTTCTTTTGTTGAACATAACACGTTTGCTGACATCCAAGTGTGGACGTTCGCAACATATGCAGCAAGAGAGCTTGAGAATGTGACTCCTGGAAGGCTGAGAGGGATTTAAGCACAGGTAAATCTACATCTCTACTTCCCAATCAGGCCAAGCGTCGTACCATCCACTTTTCGTAATTCAACTGTTTACCTATAACTCGTAAAAACTTCAAAATCCTACGGAGACCGTGCATCTTGTTCGTATGCTCCCAAAGCCTGGAACTCACTCTTAAATTGCATCAAGACATACCCCTGACTTGACCACATTTAAAAAGAACCAAAAAACGCACCTATTGATGACAGAATTTAGTGGGTTCCTGTGATTCGTCTTTATGTGCTTACGCCCGCTAACACAGTGCACCCTGCCACTAACCGAACTTGCATACTAACCCTGTGCATGTCACCCCTAATCATGTTATTCTCGCTGTTTATTGAGCATGCAACCACTAACCATTTGAACGTACTTACTTTGCAGCAAATGTAAAGCAGCGAAAAAGAGATTGAGTTTTCTGAGAGCGCTTTGCCAAGTGTATAATAATAATTATTATTATCAGCATAGAAATGAAAGTTGCTGTTCAAGGAACTTAGAAAGTGATGTATGAAATACTGGTTCGAGAGGACTGCACATGATTTTAAATTGAGTGAGAGACATGCGACAATTGCAACTACTGCACAAGTGTTGATTTTATCTCAGAATTTGAAAGAGACAGAAGCATTTCAGGGTTCTTTTAGTTATGCCCGGTTTCGGGGTGTTATTCGATTTCTCAGCACTTTATAAATACACAGTGAAAGCCATCTATTGTGCTTATGCGTGCTGACACTGTGCATGCTGCCACTAACCACATTTGCATGCTGACCCTGTGCACGTCACCTCTAACCATGTAATTCATTTTGTTTGTTTATCAAGCATGATATTACTTACCATTCACTTGCATTTACCTTTGCAGCAAATGTAAAGCGCCTAGAAAGAGATTGAATTCTCTAGGGGCGCTTTATCAAGTGCATTATTATTATTATTATCTAGGCAATGCTGTCAATCATTAATTGCATATCAAAAAATGGTCACAATTAAATAGCATTTAGCAAAACTCACTTACGTTAAAATACTAATGTGTGCTCACACTTTCAAATTGCCAAAAAAATGTTTCTGCCAAGAGCCTATTTGACAAGCAGTTACCCACTTTACTCTGTGTTTGGCAGAAAGCAAATCGTCTTACAGCGAGGTTGCAAAGTTTATTTCATTGCCTATATCCGCAGCCTCAGGTGTATGTGCCTTCATCGACTCACCTGCAGGACGACGGATCCGTTGCTGTTAACGAAGGCGATCACCACGTCTGAGCCAGCCATAGCTCCATTAGGAGAGAATCCGAAACCTATCCATCCGGAAGCGTTTGCCATGAGCGTAAAAGTTATGCTCGTGGAGTTGTACTCCCAAGATATGCTGTAGTTTGGGTCTACAAAAAATTAGTCCAGAAGCGAGATGGTGTAACAATTTCCGGCATGAAGGGGAGAGAGAGTCAAAAGCTACGAGCTTAACACTGGCAAGCTGAGGGCTGCATATCGGAGGAGGCGCTGCTCCTTCAGGACTTTACACGGACTAACTAGCAATGCTGGTAAATGAGAAGATTGAAACCGAGAGAGACAGAGAGAGAGAGAGAGACAGAGAGAGAGAGAGAGAGAGAGAGAGAGAGAGAGAGAGAGAGAGAGAGAGAGAGAGAGAGAGAGAGAGAGAGAGTGAGAGAGAGAGCGAGGGAGAGAGAGAGACAGAGTGAGACAGAGAGAGAGAGACAGACTGCGAAAGACAGAGACAGAGACAGACAGACAGAGAGAGGTGCAACCAGTACAAGCGGATTGCATTCACTTGCAGACAGGCAATAGGCACCCGAAGAGCCGACTGAAATATTTTCCTATAAGAGCAACCGACCATTCACTCGACGAGTCGCTGAGTCGACGAGTGACTGGCAGGCTCACGCAGCAGTTCACCCACGAGAGAAGCACCAGCAGTCTGGCATGGTGAGCCAGGGCCAAAGCCAACGTACAAGCCACGGCTTGAACTGAGTGTCACACTAAGCCGGCTGTGCTAAGACAGAGTCTGAAGCGGAGACGGAGACGGAGACGGAGACGGAGACGGAGACGGAGACGGAGACGGAGACGGAGACGGAGACGGAGACGGAGACGGAGACGGAGACGGAGACGGAGACGGAGACGGAGACGGAGACGGAGACGGACGGAGACGGAGACGGAGACGGAGACGGAGACGGAGACGGAGACGGAGACGGAGACGGAGACGGAGACGGAGACGGAGACGGAGACGGAGACGGAGACGGAGACGGAGACGGAGACGGAGACGGAGACGGAGACGGAGACGGAGACGGAGACGGAGACGGAGACGGAGACGGAGACGGAGACGGAGACGGAGACGGACGAAACCCGTACAAGCGGATTGCATTCACTCGTACACAGGCGATAGACACCGAAGAGCCGAGAGGAAAATATTTCCCTGTAAGAGCAACCGACCAGTCACTCGACGCGCTGATTTGACGAGTGACTGGTGCGAGCAGGCCTCTGTTCGCCCACGAAAGCTGCCACAGCAGTCTGGCATGGTGAGCCAGGGCCAAGTAAAACTTACACGGCGGCTTGCAACGAGGGCAACGCTGAGCCGCTAGTGCCAAATTAGCTGGGTTGGACAGACTCAGAGTCTGGCCTTGAGTAACAGAGCCACAAATGTGTAGCATATAGATAGACGCACGTGCGTTGCACGATAAACTATGAGACGAGCGACGGCAGGGTGGTTTGACCGATTGAGGGCTTGGGTTTTGTCACAGAGAAGCAGTGTTGACGTAAACACAGTTTAAGTTTAGGTTTATCACGGGGTGGTTCATGGGTTAGCACATCAGCGGTGAAGATAAGTTCGCGATTTTGTTCATTTGGCGCAGCAGCGGTTTAGCAGGTTAATGGCTTGCTTACGATCTAGATTTCTGGCAGGGTGGTCCATGGCTTCGCTCTAAGGCGGCAGACGTGTGGAGGTGTGTTGTCGCCATCAAATAGTTCCGCCCCCAGCCCACGTTCCGTCAGCCAAAAGGGTGCGTTCTTTGCCTGCACGTGGAGTGCTGCTTGCCACGAAAGTCACTTTCTGCCTGTGCGTCGGCCTGTACGAACGCTATCCACTCTCTTCTCTCTTATCGCGGCTACTACGTCAGTATTTAGGTTCGCTCGCTTGTATTGCCTTTATGCGATGCAATACAGCCGTCGTCGACAACGCAACAACGTCGATGGGGCTACTCTCTTCGTCACGCCGCCATCTCGCAACCACGAGCCCCTTCAGAAGCCGGTACTATAGTATAGGGTTCTAGGCAAGCTGATTTGTGGCTTCGCAGATAAGCCTGCGCGTGGATTATGATTTTACCTTGGCCAGAGTTATAGCCCAAACCAGTTAATGATAGGAACAAATCTGCAGCTAGAGAGTCTAAAGGGATAGTGAGAGTGAGCGGACCGCTGCAAACCAGAAGTCGAAGCGTCATCGGGCAGAAGCCGAGGGGCAGCCCGGATATCTAGCCTGGATGATTCGCTGGAGCTCAGAGGAGCGGATTGACGGCAAGATGGACGGCCAGACAGCTACCTACTAGGTTGAAGCCTTCGCCGAGATAGCAGCAGGCAAGGGAGTCGCATTGCCCACCGACAGCGACAGGAGTTCTGACGTCGGGTGTTCGGCAGGAGTGCTCGAGACACTAGAGGTGGACATCGGACTTGTGCTCGTACTCGCTCACGGGGTTGGCTGTTGCCACCTGAGAGATGAGAGGGTGCAAGGAGAATGCTCTGTCAGGTATCGAGTGGGTCGTCTTTAATAATAATAATAATAATAATAATGCACTTGATAAAGCGCCCTCGGAGAACTCAATCTCTCTATAGGCGCTTTACATTTGCTGCAGAGTAGAGTGTTGTCCGCGGTGCTGGTTGCTTCTGCTTAGCCGCCCGGGGGCCTGAACCGTTGCTGCTAGCTATTCCTCCTGAACTAGCGTCCTGCGCATAGAACAAGGTCCGTGCGTTTTTGTTTGGAAAGCATATATGCGGCTTCGAATAGATTTCAATACAATCCCTCATGCGCTTGCCATCTTTGCGTGGTTCCTACGTATCGTTAAGTATTGAAAGGACAACGATTGAAACGCTGCAGGTGGCCTTCTTATTGCACAACCAGCAGCGAGCGGAATCCGCACTCTGAGGTGTGCTACGTCGCCTGGCAAGCGGTGGATTACGCCTTCTCTGCTAGCGTTTGGCGCTATGACTGTGGACTTTGGCCTAAATTTTTGAATTCCTTCCGGAGGCTACCCTAGCCGAAAAGCTCCCCATAGCTGCATTAAAAATTCGGATAAAACTTCCAGAGAGCTACTTCGCTTTCGGAGAGAGCCTTCCGTAGAAGGACGTCCGTAGAGCGACATAACTAGTTGCTTAAGTGCCACCAAAGCCTTTTTGCGCGAGGCACGTTCTTTTTGCGACTGCCTGTCCTTTGCCGGGGCATACGGCCGCAGTTTTTAATGGATGAGGCTAAACAGGTTGCTAGAGCGGCCGGCTACCGGTGACGCGCTCAATGGCGGCTCGCCGAAGGGCAAGCGCTTATCTATTTTTAGTAATGAAGAAGTGATTATAGTTGTACTGGCCTAAAGCGTCGTGCACAGCTGCTTATCCAATAACGAATTGCGAGGAATAAGCTCTCCGAGTTGGGTATGGAAGAGTTTCAGATGGGTGGGTTGAAAAATGATTCGGGGCACTTCGCTGGACGCCGTCCAGACTTCGGTTTGCAGCTGTAAACCTCGCCCGTACTTTGAAAAGCTCGTAATATTTGAACTCTATTTTTGCATTAACCGTGGACTTCACCTATAAGATTATGTCTGAAAAAATTGTAGTCAACTTTTGGATCAACCTCAAAGGTGTATGACCTGAAAGCCTCGTTGCTCACCAAAAAATTAAGGAGATTCGAACGTCTAATTGCAAAGCCCTAGGCAGTGAAGCCCTCGTTCTAACAGGAATAGCGGGCTTTTACGAAATTAGCCTTCAATTCTACTAAACAAAGAAGTGAAGAAATTATGTCAGTTAAGGCCTAGCTAATTTAAGAGCGACTCGTTTATCTAGCGCCAGAAGAGCCTTTGCAGCTATCCCCCACCAAGTGCCGCCAAAGATAAAGAATCGCTCACTGCAGCACTCAAACTGACGACCTGTATCTTGAAGAGTGAGCACCTTAACTTCTCGGTTAAAACGGCCAGGAGCTTTTCAGCGTGGTCCAAATAGCCCCTCCCAAATTCTGAATAGAAACTGAAAAAGCATCACCTAAAAGACGCGACTTAAAAGCTGTCTAGAAAATACCATATCCATACTAGTAGATCCGTAAGCAGTGTCTTATATAATTACGCTAATAATGTAAAAAGATAAGGTAATATGTTCGACCACAACTTTTAGCCCCAAATGTAAAGCTACTGAACTGAGATTTAATTGTCGTTGGACACAATTGAAATGAAACAATTCTTTTGCTTAGATTTCGCTCCCACAGAAAGTATTTTCGGCTTACGAAACTTGTTTTACATTATTTAGAAGATGCTGAACCTCCTCGGGCAACAGGTATAAATAGGACAATACTAGCAACAGAGCATATTTTAACAGCCCGTAATAGTGCTCCAAAAGTGTGCCGCTCAAAAACACTCTTAGAGAGAGTTTAGCTTTACAAAAACTCCAACAGCATATTTATGCACTGAACAAGATATGAGAGTTGGCCCAAAGTTTGAAACTGAACTGACAGTTGATAGTAGTTAGCGCTCTGAGCGAAGTGTTTTCGTGCCATCTTTGAAGCAGCAGCAATGAATTTTATTTTCATTAAAATATATCTTTAATCTGCGAGCCATGAGTGCGTTTGCAGCAACCGCTGACCAGGCAATCGCACGCCAGCAGTGAGGCCAATCCCTCTCTATGTCAGTCATGCCGAACCCACATCTGTCATGTTTTGGCAGACAAAGGATGCTTCCCTACCCATCGCCGGGGCGAAACGGATGCACCCTTCACTACCTGCCGTTCGGCCTGATCGGACTCCCTCTATTTCTCTCTCTCTCTCTCTCTTCCTCTCTCTCTCTCTCGTTCTTTCTCTCTCTCTCTCTCTCTCCCTCTCTCTCTCTCTCTCTCTCTCTCTTGTACATTGGCGGAATGAGGTCAGAACCTGATCACGTCTTAGACATCAACGGATAACACTACGCCAACACGTTATCCGAATTCGCCTCTACAGCCTCTCTTTGCGACTGATAAGATCTCTATGCAAGTCTGGTAGCGACATCGGAAAAGGATATCAGGCCTCTGAATAAGGCTACGAGATGCTGCTGCTAAAGCAGGCTTGCATGGCTGTAACTCTAATGCGGACTGCTCAGCCCGTCTTGTCATTCAGACCTATTAACTGGGGCCGCGATAGACCAGGAGGAGAGGTAGTCGCTCTCCACGCCAAGGTCGTGAGTCCGAATCCTGCAATCCAAGCGCGGCGATAGCCATTAAGGCTCTTCTGCCGCTTTATAAATGAGGCTGTTAGTAAGACACTATTTTTTAATCATTGGATATTTTAGCCCCACCTCGGTAGCCCACTCTCCACATTCTTACTGCCATTCATTCAATGTATAGCTTCATGTAGGGGGCCTGGAAACTTAAGAATTACATTTTGTAAGATGGAAGATTGTGTTTCTCGCAGATTTTTGTGAAAACACAATTGCAGCGGTAGTCGGTCATAGAACTAGGACACCATTCCGAAATCTGCAATACTTCATGACGGTTAGCACAGTCATTTGACAGTTGAAAAGAGACAGAAGCCAACCGCCGCCGCCGCCACTGGGCCCAATAGCACTTCGTTTGGTGGGGATTATAGAAAAACGCAGAGTCTACATACAATGCAGCCAGTTGACTTGTGCGTTTGCAGCATGGTGAAAAAGCAGAATTAAGCGCAATGAATTGAGAACGCATAGGAGCAAGAAAGGCTATGTTCAATAAAAATACATGCCGCTAGTGAGTATTGTGTTAGTGTTTCTGTGAAGACTAATTAATAAATCTTATAAGTAATAAATCGCCTCATTTATTTTTGTAGTCTATTTGAAGACGAAGCTTAATCAGAATTGAGCACCTCAAGACTGTCCCAATTCAGGCAATTAAAATTTCGCTACGTAAAAGCCGCAGTGATATCACACTTAACGAATGTCATGGTTGCAAAACAATTAGAACTACGCACACGGATAGTCTTTAATTATTAGCTAATTAAAACTGAGACATACAATTTCGCCAACTTGATAGATTCTAGAATTTATTACTGGCCGCAATCGCGTTGTCTATTGCTTGAACTACTAATCACATGGAGTAACCAGTCCCTCCTGACCTTTTCTTCGTGCCAGGTGCTTTATGAGCTCTTTAATAACCTGGTACTTGGATATGCACTGCACTGTCTGTGTCTATATAATCGCAAGTACAGTTAAGCACACCTATCGTTGCTAAGGATGTACGACTGAGCAGCTGGAGTGCCGAGCTCCACATGGGCGTTCTCAGCACCGCCTCAAGCAGACGTCGTAGCCTACCACAGTTAAAACGGCCAATTCGGCAAAGCAGCGTCGCTCCATTTCCTTACCAAGCTGGCGGTAGCCAGCCACGGCTAGATCCACGTGGTATAGACCGACAACGACCACCAGCAGAACCACCACAGTGATCCTGGTTAGAGCCATCTCTACGACGATGCCGACCGCCTTGGAGCAATTGATTTCTAGTTCCCGGCTCTGCATATATCTAAGCAGGCCACGTGACCTTACTCTTTTGTAAGAGCAGGCGAAACGGCCAGCGTCAAGAGAGTGCTAAAAACTAGACTGCTCAGGCAGGCAATAGACAATGAGCTCAAGCAGGGCGCACTCTCATTGGTTGATGCATGAATAGCACCTCCTGTTGGTAAGGTAGCATGACAAACGGTCATGCGGCACGAGGTCTCGGGGCACGAGCAGCGACCGGCACCGCCAGGCGGTACCAGCTCATCGGTGGAGGCGTCACAAGCACCCGCGAAAGGTACGGCCAGGGGTCATGGTTAGCCTAATGCTTAGAATTTCTTCCTTACGCATTGCAGTCGGGGAGTTTTGTCGAGTGTTTGTAGCTTGGGGATTCTTCGGTTGCAGGTTTCTAGCCAAATATTGCTTAGTCTGAGTAGAACTTCTGCAGTTGATGGCAGCTGACAACGATTGACGTTAGGCACATCTAGACTTAACTAAACACCAAACACGAGGCTGAAAACACTTTCTGGAGTGTCTAGGCGTCTTTTAACGCCCTTTAAACTGGGCGTCCTTAAACGACTAATACAGACAGACATATTTCCTAATCAGCTGATAACATATTTTCATAAAGCTGGTGGCTGTATGTCATAATATATCGGTCGTCTAAAAGTACATGTGCATGTTGTCAGTAAAAATGAATGGCAAAGGAGGGAGGAAACATAGAAAGACTCTCGGCAAAGTATGGCAAAAGCTTGCCATAAAGTAGTTTCTCAGACCTTCTTGGTGCCCACGACCGTAACAACCATGTTCTAGTTATGGCTTTCACCCAATGGCCTCAACTAGGTGTCCCACTTCCCGCGTCTACGAACCGAGGCAAAAGTACCGCAGGAAACGTGCGAAGGGGGTGCCTCGCCTCGAATATTCTCTGCCTTGTCTTCAAAGTGGTTAGCCATGTGAGCAGTGCTAAACCGCAACTTTCGATGGATCCGGTGTTGGCTTTATTTGAGTAGCCAGGTGGGTAGGGGGTATGCTGGTATTGAGCTACCTTGAGGCCAACCTACTGGACTAACTTGCTTGAGCTCATTGTCACTTGATTCTCAAAGCGGCCAAGTGTCTGCTAGCATAATGCTGGCGGCTTGCGTGCTCTTACGTGAGAGTCTGATCACAAGGCCTACTTAGATGTAATCAGAGCCGTGAAGTCCTGATCAATTGCCGACAGTTAGTCCTCCATCCACGCAGAATTGGCTCTAGCCAGAGTCATTTTGGCTGAAGACTCATCGAACGCCCGACACACACCAGCAAAATTGTTTTAGAATCAGATTGCCATCGTCGGCCTCAAAAATTTCCTAATCTGCCAAATTTGTCATGGCCACGATGTATGCAATCCTGCTTATTCGGTTTCGAGATTCTGTCATGTACCTTATGCGCTGAGTCGTGCTGTCTTTCTCATGATTGCCCATACAATTTGCCGTTTTGATAGATGGTAGCAGCAAAATAATACTAAAGGGTGGCGGATGAAAGGACTGATTCTATAGCAATTTAATTCTCTTAAGACATTAACCACGTTTCAAACAGATAACTAAGGATAACATCATTAACAAGATCCCGAACGTTGACTACAGCACTCAACTCTGTTCATTTTAGGTCATTATTCTCTATTCAGTATGTTCATTATATATGCACTCTAGCTAAAATTAGATATGAATGCATTACATTTTCGTCCCGAGGACAATATATTGATATGAGACAATTATCAAAGAAGCCCTAATAACCCCGCTATAATTCTAGCATCAAATGCTAACACTTGTGGCTCAGATTTCGTCCGGAATTGAGAAATAAAGCCATTTTCAGTAGAGCAACCTGTAAAACTAGTATTTTGTTCTCTTCTAATGGGTTACAATCTTGCATGAACAACTGCTAATTTAGTGATCATGCAGTCTTCTTTAGCTGGGATAATATCACGTTCACTGTCTTTCGCGTCGGGAATGCTCACAGCAAGCTACCATGCAATCTAAGAATATTCTTTATTTATTTCTCCTCCACCGAAAGTTATCCGTACTGTAAGATCAAATAGGATCTACATGTCGTCAGCAAATAGCGTATGCGGAAACTGCTGGCCAAAGTGGCACTGCTCCTCAGTCTAGGCAATGCATATTTAACTAGAGTGGATCGCCTGAACGATGTTCACACACCTAGCCGCTCTGGAGATGGGGAGGTGCTTAAGTGACTGTGACTGTCGAGCCAGAAACCCACACATCAAATAAGCCCAGTCGACTGACCATTAGACTCGTGCACTATTCAATCCGCCTACTTGTAAATGACACACTAAAATGGGAAGAGTGCGCGACCCTGAATCAGCAACATTTATTCAATAAGGTACAACTAATTAAGAAATTCAGGCTCCTGTGAACACATTGTTAGATCGCTGGAGAGAGGTGCTGTTGGGGCTTAGTGACTGCAGGCCCAGAGCATATGGGCCGACACTATGGGAAGCCAACTGGGAAGACTGCTCGTCTGGTGCACCATTTGGGCAACTGTTCGATCTAGCTTGAGTAGAAAAAGAAGCAATAAGGGTGGCAGCGACTGGTTGAAGGTTGGATCAGAACGGTGCTGAGCTGTGTCATTTACTCTATTTCAGTGAGAATCATTAAGTCACGTGCATACCGATCAGTGGCTTGAAATTCATGCTTTGCTATGATAGAAACCATCGTTCTATAACTGATTATATAGTGAGGCCTCTAAATAAATTCATTCGGCAGTTCTAGACGTGAATTTCAATGTCACATATGTAAAATAAACTTGTTATATAAAGCTCGTTGCACGGGAAGAGACCGATATTGTCAGGGGGCTGGCTGCCAAGAAAATATTATGGTAAAGAGTAAAGAAGCTTTACAAGCGTGCGATACTATGCAGCAACTTGTGGGCTGTAAGTGAGTACAAGACTCTCGATGAGTTCTGTAGTCGTGGTGAAAGCTGCTGCTGGTGGTGATCCAGGAAACTACCAAAGTTTAACAACATCAGACTCCTTATATACTCGCTTTCGAATAGGATTGCAACCCGTTGAAAGAAATTCCTAATCTTAATTTCTTATAAGTGAAACCTGACCACATTTAAAAGAAACTTAAAAACACACCTATTTAGGACAGCATTTAGTGGGTCCCTGTGATTCGTCCTCGATGTGCGTGTGCGTGCTGACACTGTGCATGCTGCCACTAACCACATTTGCATGCTGACCCTGTGCATGTCACCCCTAACCATATTGTTCATTTTGTTTGTTTTTCAAGCATGATTTTACTTACTATTCTATTGCGTATCACTTTGCAGCAAATGTAAAGCGCCTAGAAAGAGATTAAGTTCTCTGAGGGCGCTTTATCAAGTGCAATATTATTATTATTATTATTATTAACTTTTCAAAAGCTGCATGGCACCCTGCATTTATGTTCCAGCACTGCAGTCTCTATGCATGTGACCGATCGCCGGTTAGCACCAGCACTGTGAGTGCAGGATACATGCTTATTCCCTTATATGCACCACCAGCGTTCGTGTACTCCTCATAGGGCAGATCCCCTGCATGCAAAAGCCCAGCAGCACACACGGCCGGCTTCCCTGTCTGGCGCCCGTGATTACTTCTGACTTAAAGCTTTTTCACTCCAAGTTCCCGTAAAATGGGCGACGTGCTGATGCCAGGTAGGTTTACAGACAAAAGTACGAGAAGAGCAAGGAAGCAAATAGCCAGATCAAAAAATGTCGTGGAGAGGCGCCACGACCAGTCAATGCAAACCACATTGGTAGTATCACTAAATCAGCTGCTGTGTCTCGTGAAATTAACCTAGATTTTTTCAGGTTTTAGTGGAGTGCACATATGTTGTATGCACAACTGAGTCCGGTGGATGGGCGACTTTTTAGGCTGCATTTTTGAAAGTTCATGCCAAAGCCTCAAAGCCTAACGAAGCTGAGAACTGTTGAGACCCACTAGTAGGGCCCAAGTGACCCGGATTCACAAATGAATACAGTCTCTGTGGCTTGTGCAACAGGACATCCACCACTCTTCAACTCCTCCTGGTCTCTCGGCGAGTTAATGGTGTTATCAAGGAGCCTTCTCCTGCTACTAACTCAGCCGACGTAATCAGATCTGACTTTGACATACAAGCGACTGGCCCAATCAGTCCCTCCCCTTCCCTGGCCCTGAATTCCCCCGATAATCACAGGGCTCGCCTCATGCAAGCAAATGCAACAACAAAGCTCATGATTTCCTTACAACAGTGACTGCATGCCAAGCCGGTTAAGCGATGGCTTTGATTATTTACCTCTGAAATGGTTTAAACGTGCTGCCCCCTGCAACTAGGTAGTTCGGCTTGTGGGAATTAGAGCCTTTAGCTACTGGTAGCAATCTTTCTACAACTCGGTAAAGTTTAGATATCTGGAGAGGCAGAAATGCCCACATAAAAAGTCACATTTTCAATTATTCATCAGTTTTGCAGATGTGTGTGGGACAAGATGACGGAACAAGTTTAGCTATAGCTTAGAGCTCTGTCATGTTATACTGCTGATTATTTGGCTAACGTGAGTTCAAACGCTGAGCTATGCATTACTCAGCAGTTTGTACTTGAAGCCACTATCCACTTGGCAGCTCATGATTCGCTTAACTCCACGACCTCCTACCGAATGCCTACCGAAAGCCGCTTAGGCCGTGAGTGCACTATAGAAAACTCTCCTGCCTAACACCCACATAGTATTACTATGGCTTTTGTGGAGTTACAGACGGAGATACATTACATAAAAATTTCACCGTACTAGAAGAGCGCAGTGTATGAAAAAGCCATTGGGGGCAAAAATTCACTCCCTGGTAGCACTTCTGCAAACATCATAAGTGTGGGCACAACGTGGAACTCCCGATGTCTCAGTAATGGGAAGTTGAGTAGGGCATGTACATAAGCTTCTCCTTATAACTGGAACTGACCATTACCTGAAATATGTGCTCGTGGGATCTGAACAGCAAAAGCGGATTCTTTGGTTTATATAGAGCTCCCGTCTTGACTTACGTAACTCACTGCAGCTAGTTTACCGGCATGTGCAGTCAGGTGCAAGTACAGCTGGTGCAAGACTCTGTAGCCAGGCTTGTATGTTGTGAGCTTCGCAGCTGCCACATCGCACCACTTCTCGCAGACCTGCACTGGCTACCAGTCAAGCAACGGATCGACTTTATTTTTTTCGCTCACTTTTAGGTCACTTTATTCTGTGGCTCCAGCCTACCTATTAGGTCCGCTGCCTCACCAGGCTAAGCATCGTACTATCCGTTTTTCGGAATCTAACTGTTTACATGCACCTTGCACAAACCTCCGATTTTTCGAAGACCGTGCAATTAGTTGGTATGCTGTTAAAGCTTGAAACTCACTCCCTACTTCCGTCACGACATCCTCAGACTTAACCATATTTAAAAAGAAATTAAACACTCACCTATTTGTGACAGCACTTAGTGGGTCTCTGTGATTCGTCTTTTACATGCTCATTCGTGCTGACACTTTTGCCTGCTGCTGCTAACCATATTTGCATGCTGACCCTTTGCATGTCACCCTTAACCATGTTAATTTTTATTGTTTATCAGGCGTTATACAGCCCACCGTTCGTTCGTGTTTCCATTGCAGCAGTTTTAAAGCGCCTAGAAGAAAGAGATTGAGTTCCCTGAGGATGTTTTATCAAGTGTATTATTATTATTATAGTTCTACGTCAAAGGTGGCCTGGCAAGTATCCCTGTAAGGTTTCTCATACTCTAAAATGCCACACTAAGCTACTTGCTGTAAGTAAATTCATGATATGTTACTTTAGAAAGGCTATGGCAGGCAAAACTGTAGCAGGTTAGGCATGCAATGGAGAAAAAGTGCGAACGGAGCATAGCTACTGAGATACGGCTAGTAACTTTTAGCCTTTTTTAATTTGCCGTCAAATCAGGAGCTGGTAGATTGCAAGTCCGTAGTGACTTACGGGCTTTGGGAGCAAGAGGAATGTAAACATGATTTTCCAGCAGCTGAAGGTTTTTCGGCGGCACAACTAAACTATCGGATTCAAAGGGATGACGAAAAGCCAGGTTTGAAAGTATTTCAAGTCGCATGCTGAAGCGAGTGAATAAAGGCCCAGTACGTGAGTGACTGAGCTCTCACATTAATAGCACGATGAAAGGAAACCAACTGCAGATCGTCAAGAAGTGGTACAACATGATTGTTTGGACGAGCATGTTGATAAATGTTTACCATTTGAATTCTGCACGAACTTAATTTTGACTTCCCTCATCTTAATGTGCAGTAATGGCCTGCAGGTAGAGAGTCTATGGACAATTTCGGACACAACCATGTCGTGAGTTATAGCAGAGAGTGGGCAAAAAATGATTGGTTGTTCCGACAAGTACAGCTTGTTTGACAGTGGCAATATGACTATGGCTAGTGTGCTTTCGAGGAGCGAAGTCTCAAAAAGGACCGTAAAAAATAATTGCAACAAGCAGTAGGCCTAGTTCTGTAGTGGTAGATTTTCCTTTGTTGGACGTCTTTGGTCTGCAAATCCACAATTGCTCACACTCACGATCCTTGTCCACTCCTCGTTTTGCTTTGGAATGTCATTCACAGGCTTTTCGCGAGACCGTAGCCGTTTAATAGAGCACGTTCCTTAGCAGAAGTTTTGAAGTGCATAGAAAGAAAAATAAGTTCTCTAAGGGCGCTATATTAAACGTATCATTATTATTATATTACTAGGAGAGCTGCTGTCTGTAAATAAGAAAAAAATCGACTAAAATTGAATCGATCAACAATTAAATAACTCAGATTCGCTGGAAGGACCAGATCTGCAGCTCATACCTAAAGATTGCACAATCAGAGTGAAAACAGCAGAACTGGTTATGATGCCTGCATATTATTTCCAACACAAAGCCAGCAAAACTTAGCAGCCAAACGAAGAGCCCCGTTCTCAGTTGAAGGAGCTGTATATATAGATATACAAGCACACTTTACTTTTGACATTAGCTCTGGCGATTGCAAGTAGCTTTATAGCAGCACAATTATACTTGAAATTAAAGCGTCTTTCAATTTTTTCGTCTTCGAAGGCATTTTTGAGTTGGACGATACCTTGATCTCACCGGAAGCAAACAGTATTACAACTGGCATAATATATTACAAATACATTAAATACTCTTAGAGCTTTGGGGTTTACGTTTTTGTGTCTCACGGCAGCTCCACTCCAGTAAGGCTGGACAGAGGCTAATAAGCTGCACACCTCAGCCTGAGTCACAACACTGGGTAATAAAAGAGAGCAGACGATAGCAATTAAAACGTTTCAGAAAGGCTATTCTTGGGTCGAATTGCTTTTCCGCTGTTTATTAGGTCGGAGTACGAGAAACTCTGAATCGGCACCAGCATTTGAACGCACCCTGTCATTTTCAGTAGCTGGCATGAGACTGATCAGCTGCTAGTTCTAACGGGCGGCCATTGAGTACCAGCCGTCTCTTTTTCCGGTTTTCTTTTTTGGGCCAACCGAGAAAATGTGTGCACGTCTGAGCTTTGCACAGATGCTCGATTGCTACTGGGTCACATTTTTAACATTCTTTGTCTGCAAGCTGCACCGTCGACTACCGACCAGTGAGTTCTATTGTGTTGCTACCCTTAACTTGAAGGGCATCACTCAGTTCCAGGCTACTCAGCCTGGAGTTTCTATAGTGGAATTCACATTTCTCATGCACACCAGCCAATCCTGCTTAGCAAGTTAACGCTGAGGCACTGTGTAAGAAACAGTGCTTTCATTTGACAATGTGCAGCGGCTTCAAAGAAAATATTCATTAAAGATTCCCACAAGGCTTTCGGTTGAGTTTGTTCTGGGTTAAATATATGTCATAAGTGAGTGTCTTGATTAAAGGTAATCCGCTAGATGAGGAATTATGTTGGTCATACAAATAGATCCTAGCAAAGGCCAAGTTTAGCTTCTATAAAACATTATTGAATCCAAGGTGTACATTCCTAAAATGCTGATGTCGACGATCAACCATCTCCTCAACCAATGCTAGGTTAGCTCCTTACCTGGTTAACCCTGTGATAATCTAGCTGATCACTTCTCTATGGCTTCCTTGTCCAGAAGATAGACAAGATCAGGGACTCTATTCCTGCGGTGGCAGCATGCCCCTAAAACGGTGTCACTCGATTCCTTGCAGCATCTCAATGTCTACATTCTAGCAAGTCACTATTGATCTCGTCCTAAATGTCCATATCCCAATCAAAGAAAACAAGTCCTCTAGACCTAATTCCCATTATTTAGCTCCTATATTGTATTGATCTGCTACTGCCATGCATAACAACTAACAGCTGCACATCGAAGCCTGCATAACAACACCAGATACTAAATGAGAGCAGACAATAGCAAAGAATACGCTTCATAAAGGCTATTCTTAGGTCTAATTGCTTTGCAGCTGTTTAGTAGGCCGGAGTACCAGCAACTCTGAATCGGCATCAGCACTTGGACACACCCTGGCATTCTTAGTAACCGGCTCGGTGATGATCAGTTGCTTGTTCTAATGAGCTGTCATCGAGTGGGAGCTGCTGCTGCTGCGGTTTTCTTCTTTGGGTGAGCTCAGATCATCCAACGGCTGCATCTATGTTTGGTCGACTGTCGATAGAAAAGATCAACCCCCCACCTCCGAGATGCTCCAGCCAGCTCCGGCAGCAAAACGATACCGTTGATGGGCTTGTCCCTCTCATCCTTCAGCCACTCACCCACAAAATTCATGGGCAGGGATAGCTTGATCAAGAGAGGCGATCGAATTTACTTTTCCTTTAAACACGAAGCGACTGCAAGCCACCTGCTATGAGAATACACAACGTCGAACCAGAATCTGCCTACGATCTGGATCGTTTGTGGCCCACACTGGGCTACTGCTGCAGTACTCCAATCAATTTAACAATGCCTGCATGCAATGTGAAGAGACAGACTTTTCGAAAAACGGCTGCTTTTTCACTCGAGCTGCTACCCTCCCTCCCACAGAGCAGCCACTCGGCTGCTTGGGCCGCTGGGGCAAGCTCGAGCGAAATGCGGCCGATGGCAGTGCACCGTGACAATCAGCAGACACTCAGACCGGTTTTGCGGTCGTCCCACGTTGCACCCTCCAAGACCTTCCACTGATGACCGGCAGTCACCTTGTCCTTGTAATAAGCCTCTTTGATCTGCAAGTGAGCGGCTACTGTTAACTTTTCATCTCATGGCACCGCCACGTGGGCCAGCATCGATCAGATCAGCAGCTCCTGCACCGTGCCTCAGCGGCTGAGTTGTGTATGCTTGACTGTACAGACAGAAAACCCCAAAAAAACGTGAAAAATGCTTGCGACAGACATGCATGTTGAGCAGCACTGCCAACAGCATTCAATAACTCCTATTCGCTGACAGACTCGGTCCCATGCGTGCAGCATTCACGGCCGATTGCATGTGCATTCGGACGATGTTTCTTACTTGCTCCTGAGCTTGCCTGAACTCGTTGGGATTGGCTCCCTGAGGTGTTAACTGATCGGGGTTGAGCACCTTGATGGGCGCCGCCAGCCTCGAGTCGGCGTCGGGCACCAACTGCAAGCGATTGCCAGCACTCCACGCAATACTCGTGCACATGCTAAATCTCTCGTCTCGGCAGCCAGCCAGCACGACCGGCTGACGGCGCGAGAACACCAAGCCATGTTGCTTCGGCAGGCGAGCAAGCATGCGTGTGTGCACTCGAGCGTGTGCTAGTGTGTTTGTGTGTGTGTGTGTGTGTGTTACACGGCTAAGTGATGTGGCAAAAGGGCACCGAGCAAATGTGTGCACGTCTTTGCTGCACACAGATGCTCTATTCCTACTGGGTCACATTTCTAACATTCGTCTACTGCAAACTGCACAGTCGACTACCGATCTGTGAGTTATATTGCAATGCTACCCTTAACTTGAAGGGCTCCACTCAGCTGCAGGCCACTCAGCCTCGAGTTTTTTTTTCAGAATTCAAATTTCTCATGCAAACCAGCCCATCCTACTTAGCAAGTTAACTCGTGGCACAGGGAGAGAAACAGTGATTTCACTTGACAATGTGCAGCGGCTTCAAGGAAAATATTCATTAAAGATGACCACAAGGCGTTCGGTTGGGTTTTTCTGAGTTGAATATATGTCATAAGTGAATGTAAGTGATATATGTATAATATATGTCATAAGTGAATAGCTCAATCAAATAAGACAACAAGTCCTCCGGACCCTGTTCCCACTGTCCTGCTCCTACATTGCATTGATCTGCTGCTGCCATGCATAAATAACATAATTAATATGTCATTAGCCTCAGGTCATGTCCCAGCACCTTTCAAAAAAGCTGTAGTCAGGCCACTTCTCAAGAAAGCTACACTTGACCAAGAGAACTTGAGCAACTACCGCCCAGTTTCTCTTCGACCATTCCTATCAAAGACACTCGAACGGGTCGTGGCGGACCAGCTGAACTCGTATATCGAAACCCCACACCTTGCTAGTAAGTTCCAGTCTGGCTTTAGAGCTAATCACTCCACAGAGTCAGCATTGCTTCGGGTATACAACGACCTACTTAGGAACGCAGACATGAGTAGAGTGTCTCTGCTTGTTTTGCTTGATCTTTCGGCAGCTTTTGCCACCATCGATCACAAAGTTCTTCTAGAGCGCCTTTCATCTCGCCTGGGCATCACTGGCACTGCTCTGCAGTGGTTCAGGTCCTATCTCAGTGGGAGACTCCAGAGTATTGACGTGAATGGACAAAATTATCTGAAGTACCTCTGAAATATGGAGTACCTCAGGGCTCAGTGCTAGGTCCGGTTCTTTTCACGGTTTATACTCTCCCTTTTGCTTATGTGATTGCCAAGCACAATCTAGGCTTTCACTTCTATGCGGATGACACTCAGTTGTACCTTTGCTTTGATCCCTCCCAGCCTTCGAGCACCTCAAATTCTCTAAACTCACTAGCTGCATGCATTGATGACATCCGCACATAGATGGCAGCAAATTTTCTAAAACTTAACGATGATAAAACTAACTTACTAGTTATGGGCAAACGCAGTGTGATCCAGAGATTGGAATGGCTGACTCTCAAAATTGGCTCTGCCAGCATATCTCCTGTCGAATCAGCTCGAAATCTAGGTGTCATATTCCAAAGCGACCTCTCGTTAGACGACCATATCAGCTCCACAGTCAAATCCGCCTATTCATAACATTGCTAAAATACGGGCTTCTTCAGATAAAGATACCACGTCCAAGTTGGTCCATGCATTCGTGACATCCCGTCTCGACTTCTGCAACTCACTGCTTACTGGCCTACCAGCATGTGCGATCAGGCGATTGCAGCTGGTGCAAAACTCTGCAGCTAGGCTTGTCTGTCGTGAGCGTCGCAGTTGCCACATTACTCCACTTCTCGCCGACCTGCACTGGCTATCAGTCAAGCAACGGATTGACTTCAAGGTTTTGTCGCTCACTTTTAGGTCCCTTCATTCTATGGCTCCAGCCTATCTGTCAGATATAGTACCCCATCAGGCCAAGCATCGTACCACCACTTTTCGGAATCCAACAGTCTAGAAATACCTCATAAAAACCTCAAATCCTTTGGAGACCGTGCATTTAGTTCACACGCTCCCATTGCCTAGAACTCCCTCCCGACCTGCGTCAGAACATCCCCTGACCTGACCACATTTAAAAGGAACCTAAAAACACACCTATTTAGGACAGCATTTAGTGGGTCCCTGTGATTCGTCCTTGATGTGCTTATGGGTGCTGACACTGTGCATGCTGCCACTAACCACATTTGCATGCTGACCCTGTGCATGTCATCCCTAACCATAATATTCATTTCGTTTGTTTTTCAAGCATGATTTTACTTACCATTCAATTGCATTTCACTATACAGCAAATGTAAAGCGCCCAGAGAAAGATTAAGTTCTCTGAGGGCGCTTTATCAAGTGAATTTTTCTTATTATAATTAATGTCTTGATTAAATAAAGTTAATCCGCTAGACGAGGAATACTGTTGGTCGTACCACTCGATCCTAGCAAAGACCAAGTTTAGCTTCTGTGAAAACATTGCGGAATCACAGGTACACAACCCAAAACTGCTGACGTCGTCGATCAACCATCTCTTCAACCAATCCTAGGTTAGCTCCTTACCTGGTGAACCCTGTAATGATCTAGCTGATCACTTATCTAGCCTTCTTGTCCAGAAGATAGACAAGATCAGGGAATCTATGCTTGCGGTGGCCTCATCCCCCCTAGAATGTTGTCCCTCGATTCCTTGCAGCACCTCAATGTCTACATTTAAGCAGGTCACTATTGATCTCGTCCTAAATGTTCATATCCCAATCAAAGAAGACAACAAGTCCTTTAGACCCTTTTCCCACTGTCCTGCTCCTACGTTGCATCGATCAGCTGCTGCCATGCATAACTAACATCATTAATATGTCATTAGCCTCAGGTCATGTCCGGCCACAACTCAAGAAAATGACACTACAATAAGAGAACTTGAGCAACTTTCGCCCAGTCCCCCTTCTACCATTCCTATCAAAGACACTCGAACGAGTCGTGGCAGACAGGCTGAATTCACATATTGAAACTTCAAACCTTGCTAGTAAGTTCCAGTCTGGCTTTAGAGCTAATCACTCCACAGAGTCAGCTTTGCTTCGGGTGTACAACGACCTACTTAGGAATGCTGACATGGGTATAGTATTTCTGCTTCTTTTGCTCAACCTTTCGGCAGCTTTTGATAATATCGATGATCAAGACCTTCAGTGCCTCTCATCTCGCCTGGGCATCACTGGCATGGCTCTGTAATGATACAGATCCAATCTCAGTGAAAGATGCCACAGTATTGCTGTGAATAGGCAAAGATCATCCGAGGTACCTCAGAGATATGTGATACCTCAGGGCTTCATCCTCGGTCTGTTCTTTCAAGGTTTATACACTCACTCTAGCCGATGTTATTGCCAGGCAAAATCTAGGCTTTCACTTCTATGCACATAAAACTCATTTGTACTTTGAATTCGATCCCTCCGAGTCTTTGAGCACCTCGAATTCTCCTAACTCCCTTGATGCATGTATTGATGACATCACCATATGGATAGCAGTTTCTCAACTTAAAAATTTGTTTAGCAAATGTTCTCAAATTAACTTATGATTAAACTAGCTTAATAGTTATTGGAAAAACAAGTGTGATTCACACTTGGAAACTCTAACGCTCAAAATCGGCGTTGCCAGCATATCTCCCGTTGAATCTGCACGAAATCTAGATGTAATGTTTCAAAGGGACCTTTCGTTAGAAAATCACATCAGCTCCACAATCAAGTCTGACTACTTTCAGCTACATAATATTGCTAAAATTTGGGCTTGTTTAGATAGGGATACCCCATCTAAGTAGATCCATGCATTTTTGGCATCCTGCCTTGACTTCTGTAACTCACTGCTTGCTGGCCAACCGGTATGTGCAATCAGGGGCTCACAACTGGTGCAAAACTGGGCAGCTAGGCAGGTCTGTCGTGAGAGTCGCAGCTGCCACAACACACCGCTTCTCGCAGATCTGCACTTGCTACCAGTCAAGCAACGGATCTACATCAAGGTTTTGTCGCTCACTTTTAGATTACTTCATTTTTTGGCTCCAGCTTACCTATCAGATCTACCAGCCCCACATGACTAAGCATAGTAACACCCACTTTCAGGAATCTAACAGCTTACCTATATCTCACACAAACCTCAAATCCTTTGGAGACCGTGCGTTTAGTTCGTATGCTCCCAAAACCTGGAACTCACTCCCGACTTGCGTCGCACCATCGCTTGACTTAACCACATTTAAAAAAGAAATTGAAAACGCATCAATTTATTACAGCATTTAGAGGGTCTTTGTGATTTGTCCGTTATGTGCTTATGAGTGCAGACACTGTGCATGCTGCTAGTAACCACACTTGCATGCTGACCCTCGGCATGTCACCCCCTTACCATGTTATTCATATTGTTTATCAGGTATGGTACCACTAACCATTCGATCGTGCTTCCTTTGCAGCAAATTTAAAGCACCTAGAAAGAGATCGAGTTCTCTGACAGTGCTTTATCAAGTGTATTAGGAATATTAATATTATTTTTATTATTTATTGTACAGCTATAACCTCTCCCGGAATTGGACTTTAGTGTGGGAATTAGTTGTATCTTAACTTCATGCCTTCGACAGGCCGTAACCACTTAAACCAGGTAGGAGGGCGTTGAGGACATATTGATCAGTTGTCGTTCCCTTGTTCGGGATGAGGCTGAGAAACTCCACGTCCACCACCAGGTTTGTGCAAAGTCACGTACAAATACGGCCAGCTGCACAGTGTCCATGACATTGCTGCTCTCGTCCAAGGCGATTAGTAATATTTCGATATTTGTACTTTCATAAACATCGTAGACCGGACATCAGAGTTCAAGCCCTCCACGGCTCGAGTCTCAGAGCAGACAGGCAGCATGATTGCTTTGAAAGAGGCTTGTTGCTCGGGACAGATGACGTCAACAGCGGCAAACATACAATCTATTACAAAGTCTGCATCAGTGAAGGGATGCATTTTCTTCGAAATCAATAATTACACTTCATAGAAGCCACGAGTGTGACGCTCAACAGCTTCAGAAGCTTCGGAGGCCGACTTCTTGAAGAGCGACGACTGTGGATTCAACTTTGACCTCGAGCTAGTAGCCTCAGTTTTCCTCTCATCCGTGGTGTAGTCTCTATACGTGTGTGCATGCTTAGCATCGAAATGCTCCTTGAGATTTGACCTGCTTGAAAGTGCTGTTGGTGTCGCTTCACACTAAACACGGCCTTTTTTACAGTGTTGGACGAAGAAGACTTCGTCAGTCCATTCGGTGTTGAAGACACATCTCACTCATCCTCCGTCTCCTCCTTCTTCCACCCCTTCCTCCTTCACTTCGAAAAGCACTCGGCATGCCAATTTAGCAAAATAACGACGAGACTGCATTTAGCAGCCTCTGCTGGTGTCTCTCCAGTGCGATAACATTTAGCATTGCTGCTGCCAATTCAAATTATACCGTAATTTAGTATACCTTCGAACAAACAATAACAAAACTGTAATAGACGCAAACGGTGCAACAAAACAAAACAGAAACGATTATAAAAGCGCGCCGTCTGGCTGGTGTCTCATCCGTGCAAAAACGTGTTATCCTTATTAATGAGATACATACTGTTGTATAGGCATGCATGTTTAATAATAGCAAAAATATTATCTTCGTCGCTACAAAGAGCAAGGTAGGCTATGCCTTTCCCAGATTTAAATAAGTTGAATTTTTGATGTGGCTACTAAATTAAAAGCGAACGCCAGCAGATAGCAATGGGCCCTGGGCCCCTTTCTGGCTCGAAGAACTTTCTACTATCGGCTGCACTGCATCAGTGTCCATTGAAGTGCACTGCTTAATTTGATCACATAACTCCTTAGCACAAGATGTGCAATGCTTCTGAGGCCCCGGCTGATAAGTTGACCCTCCCTGGATAGATAATTCAGGACTATAATGATATCTTCCGGAAACTCAATCACTGATTGAGCAGGCGTGCCTAAAAAACTAAGTGACCCATCCACTATTGTCAGTACCGTAATACTACAATTTCAAGAAGCTAGTTTGTTGAAAGCCAGCAATGCTGCTTGCGAGAGACTCGTAAGCTAAATAGCGTGCAGCTTCTAATGACAGATCCTATAAGCCTGAACTCGCTTGGCGATCGATTTCCTACTGTTAGGGAGTTCTGCTTTGACAAAGTAGTTTTTATTTTGCTAGGTTTTCCCACAATACAGTAGTGTAATTTTCCTTGCATGCCGTGTACAGCTGAACTATGCGAAACCTTACATATTAGCTACAGTCTTGTGCACAACCTCCTTTCATATTCACTTGCATCACTAAATAACTTTAATTATAAATTTAATAAGGGTGATGCTCCGCTACTTCTGCTGTTGTCTCTGAATGTCTATTGAATTTCGGCATTATGGAGAGCTTGAATGCTGGATACAAATTACTCGAATATATTGAAATTTTAATTAAAGTCCACAAAAAATAATGGCAGCTATGGATGTTATAAATAAGAATGCATTATGTAGAATAAGTAGGATTCTAGCTCTGGGTTTTAGGTATTTTTACTAAGCCATTTGGAGTTCGCACGAGGTTAAATTAACTCTTCCTTAGAAAGACTCAACGAATCATAGTTTATAGCTTTTAATTTACAGTATTTAAAATATTAGTTAATGTAATACATTTTTATTAATATATTACCTAATTACACACATATATATATATATATATATATTAAAATATTATTAATTATTAATATATTAATGATATTACTCCCTTAGAGAGCTGAATCGCTTTTTAGGCGCGTTGCATATGCTGCAACGGAAGCACGATCAAATAGTAAGTGACATCTGTGCTATAATATATTGTGGGTCAATCTACTAATATTTCTTTTAAAATAATTAAGAGCTAGAGATTAAGCAAGTTAAATCTGGATGTCCTCATTAAGAAAAGGCGATCGCATGGTTTAAGTCGACAATCAGCCCGTGCTGATATACGATCTAATATGTGCATTGAAATAGGGTAAACATTATGCATTTACAGTAATGCACAAACACTGATGCTCACAAAAATGCGTTCACGCTGGAATATTTGCAGAGTATTGCAAGGACAGGCTGTTTATTTTAAGTGAGCTCGTATCCGGCTGAAGATGCTTCGAAGATATTTCAATCTATGAGAGCCAATTGTTCAAATGCAATCAAGATTGTCTGTACAGTGGCCTCAATCAGCATATGGCAGTGACTGCATCCCTGTCACGAGTATCCAAATTTCGTGTGAACTTTATCGTCAGCTGCTAGTTGGACTGCTGACAGGAGTGTAGTACCAACTTTTGAAGACTATCCATCGCAGGAAGATATTCACCTGTCTTATACTGATAATTATCATTGTTCAGCTACTGTCCGGTCTGCCTAACCATTTCCAAAGAAGAATGAACTGAATGAGTAATTTTTAAACGGCTACATATTTATGTAAACCTGGTTATACATTGATTATTCAATTAAATTCTTTCGTGATCCGTATTGTAAGTTTAATTGATCTTTATAAATTTGCTACAGCTAGCTGTGTAAAGAAGAAAAATCATAGGCAAAAGAGTAAACTGTTTACTTAAATATAATATACATAATCATTATTATGCACGTCTTCTAGAGCATTTAAGCTACTCTATTTAACACCGGATGTCTAGGTACAGGGCCAAAAATGACCGACTTATCTTTAATTTGTGATTCGACCACTCCTCAAAATCTGTTGAATCGATAGAGGATTAATTTCCGGGTGTCAACCTGGCAGTTCAAACTTGCAGATTGCTTATTTTATAATAAAAGATACTAAGAATTAATAGAGACGATTGTATATTACTCATGTGTCGGTATGCAAATCTGAGAATAACATTGATTCTCGTTCAAAATTCCTAGCGATTTTGGATCTACACATATTTGAAGTTGAAAGCATCACCATCTGTGAACCTCTACCTTCAAATGATCATTACAAGGTTATTCAGGATATTTATGGTTAATACAAGCAATTAATCGCATGGTTAAGCTTAGAGCTACCAGCTATGGTGAAGAATATGAACTTATTATTGCGTTTTGGTAATCCATATCGCTTACATTCGGATATTTTTGCATACCTTGATGTATAAGGCGACTTTATAAGATCTAAGCTATGCTTTGAGGCCCTTATATTATTAAGAATAATAGTTCCTTCAGAGTACTAAATATATTTCCAGGCACTTCACAATGATTGCAAGGGATATTCATTCGTCCCTCATTTATCGCGGTAAACCTGTTCCTGACTCAACCGCGATAAGTAAATTTCGGCGAAGTAGGATTCTACTGATAAATTAAATATTTTTGTAGTTAGAGCATAGAAAGCCTTTTCATGACCCTCTAAATACAGTTTTTAGCACAATTTGAGCCATCTGAATGTGAAATAACATCAGAATAGTCATCATTACACTTGTATTTACAAATATATCAGTCAAAATGAGAGAAAAATAAGAAAAACTAGACTTAAAATATCATATTATTACTATCGTACATTTATTTACACGCACATATAAAGTTATTGCATTAGGATAGTAAAACAATAAACAGCACGCTCTGATTGGCTTGGCTTCACCACACCATATGGTATGGAAAAAAGTTCATGCTCAACCCAAGGAGTAGTCGAGCTGCTGCACCTGGCGTTGAAGGGTATGCTGGGGTGCTCGAATGCATAGATCTACAGATCCCTTTTATGTTATTTTAATTTTTATTGTAATATAGGGGTCTATAATTGACTCAGAAAACCAAGAGCGCCCTGTATCAAATTCACTATCTTGATCAACTCTTTAATGAATATTCATGTTACTAAAAACGCGATACAATAAAGCCGTGAAAGTCGAAACGCGAAGTGGCAAGGGATGATTGTATATCAATAAGTTTAGTGATAAAATGCGCATTGTCAGCAGAGATAATCACACATCATATAAAACTGACATTATACTGACAGAATTCTGACAAAGACCCAAAGACCCAGCAAATTCTCGGAGGAAAGGGAGCGTTGAAAAGCCTCTAAGTCGGGAGATTTTGTAAGGTCAGTCGGTAAAGATTTCTATAATTTGGGAGTATGCAAACTAAGGCCACAGGCTCCAAAGTGCTCGATTTTGATTTTGAGGCACAGTTTTAACGACCTTTGTCCAAAAAGTTGGTGGGACTTTGATTAGCCCGATTGGAATGTAGGTCTGAAGCAAGAGAATTAAAGAGCCGGAAGTGTGTAACAAAATCTAGATATTGATACGCTATTTGATTATTTGATAGGGAGCCCGTGAATCTCTGGAAAGGTTGTGTATATGGCAAATTTAATGCTCACGACAGAAAAGTCTGGCTGAAGAGTTTAGCACCAACTGTAAGCTCCTGCCTGCATTGGCCGAAGAACATGCTAGCAGAGAGTTAAAGACGTCGAGTGGGGATGTTACAAATGCATCGACCAACATGTATGCAGTTTACGTGTCTCAGCAGGCTCAAATTTTTTCAATGTCATTTTGCTGAAATTAAGTAGCCTTGTATGGTGCTGATATAGTTATCTAGTGAATGGTCACTTTACACAGGAATTCTGGATTTTCATTATTGCAGATGCTTCAGGAGAGAGGCAGACAGAGCCCATTTATGGGTAGGCTTTCCAACGTCAAAGTACGATTATGCTTACCGATAAAAAGTACTTTACTTTAATTATCATCCAGTTTCTTCTGTCAGCCAAGTGCTGATGTAAGCAAAACCTGAGAGTTTGACGTGTGAAAAGGCCAAGACGGATTGAAGTATAGGTACAGCTGCACCTTGTTTGCTTAGACATGAAAGTCTAGATTTTTGTTGGCAATTATATCGGAAAAATTTAGAGTTGTGATTCTTTAGTATTCTATCGTTATTGCTCTAGCAGGTATTCTTTCTCTAGGATATGAGGTGTAGAGTTATTATTTAAGATATTTTTTGAACGAAAATCTGGGCCGTGGATACTATCCACTCGTGCGAAACAACAGCAGCACGTCCTTAGTATTATGGCACAATTGATAGAAGATAGGAGAGATGCGACAAAATTCTCTTAGAAATCCGACCTAGCAGTACTGTATACTATGTGCAATAAAATGTGATTCATCGTCTTCTAATAGGATATACTAAAATGTAAATGCCATAAATATACAAGACGTCGTAGGTAATACAGGTGCCCATTTACTGATCACTACAGAAGATTCATCAAAATTGCTACTCAAAGCAAAAAGTGCTTATGAAGAATTAAACGAACATGAGACTTGTAGTAAATATTGAAGGCAAAGGAAAATAGTTTTCGGCAGAAAAAAATGTTTTAATTAGTTAGACATTTTTTCCTGACAGAAAATACAATCACAATTGAACCAAAGCGTCATTTCATATCTTTGTATTTATAATATCAATGAGAGATCTGCAAATAACCATCTCAGTCAGTTGTATAATGAGCATTCTAACAACTAAATCAAAATTCTATTTTTATTTGCATAAAGATTTTTATGATATTATGTTGCTGAGTTGCGACTGTAATAAAACTTAAGAATTTGCCCTTTAATGATTGTCATTGTGAGAGCAATATTTAGCATTTCCTAGACACAAAACATTAGTCAGGTGTGAAGTTTTCCGGTAATCCCTATTTTATGCAATTGGGGACCTAAAGTACCAGCTACAGCTGTAGGCAAGTATGAATAATTATTTCGGTTTTAAGTTGAGCCATATATTTATAATGTCTGAATATATTTGTATCGCTTCAAACTTAATTTACACTATTAAGCACTTTGCCTAAAGAAATTTATTTAAAAAAAATAACTATAAAAGCCTCATTTACGTGAGGTGCAAGATCAAAATATAAAAGTAGCCTTGAGAAAAAAGGTAGTTTAGGCCGAAGCCGGAAGCCTGATATGTTACCCCTCCGCGGTGGCGACCGGCTCTGCACGAGTCGCTACTGAGTTGCGTGGGCAGCCACAGTAGATTTTGGCCCATGAGGTATAAGGCTAAGTCTTAGATCACTATCCAGATGGTTAGCGAAAGCCGCACCAGCTTTGAGCATGCTATAGAAAACACTTCCAAATAGTCCCGCCCACTTAGTGCCCGTGGCATTTTTGGAACTACTTGTAGAGGTGCATTGTATTGGGATTTTTCGTCACACTTTCAATTTCCTTCGCTTGATTCTGATGAGGCGCCTGGCTCGGCATGCCTGAGGCTGGTACGTTATGCGCTTGCTTCAAAAGGCGCTATCATTGATTCTACAAGTAGCTACTGCGATTGCAGATCCGCTAAAAAGGTAATTCCTTTCAAGATAGGTCCAAGGACACACTAGTAATGGCGAAAAGTACTTGCATAGCTTCCGATTCTTGAAAAATGGGGGACTTAATCTTACGAGGAAAATCCTAAACAGCAAAACACTTGTTGGTTCGGTGTGAGCGAGCTTGTGGCGAGCAGCAGCGTCGGGCTCTCAGGGAATGTGCTCTGCATTTCTTTTTCGCTAGATTAAAGATCGCTTCGGGGTCGAGGGACTTCAATCCGCAGCAGCGCATTGCTCTCCAGAGGAAGGCATTCAATTATTAACCTCGACATGCTTAGAGTCATGGCGAGTAAGTGCGCCTTCAGTCTCCTCGCCGCGGCTCAATAAATATTTTGATCCAGCTCCCATTCAAGAGTGCGACAGCCGATAGACGGCGTGCGTCTTCCGCAAGGAGCTTAGAGCTCTGTGAAAAAGGGCAAGACAATCCTTTGTAGAGGTAGCTTCCGGATGTCGGCTGATACCGCTCCACATCCAAAGTGCCTATGCCTCACCGCAGAGCAGCCCTACCTTGACCTGCAGTACAGCACTGGCTGGCTCAGAACGCCGGGTTTATTTTTGGAGCCGCATACCAGCCCTGACGCCGGTTGGCTGAACGTCGCGTGTCCCGAATCCGATAGAGCTCAACCTAGCCACATCAGCTACGACTGATTGGAGCGTGTTCCTGAAGTGGAGCCAGTGATATAAATAATTTTATGTATGATGGTTTGCTCAGCCAATATTTATTGTTTAGGACTACTATATATTGAACCTGTCGGTTGCTTATTCTTGCTCCGTCTTCACTTCGGTCCTTGTTCTGCTGCCGGCTGCGTTATTAAAAGCTGGTAGTTTTCTTGACCATTGACTAGTGAATGGCATTGCGGCAGCACTGCGTCTCCCAAAGGATCTTTTCCTTTGGGCAATACCCATTCACCGAACCGACTCGTGACTCATTAAGAATCAATCATTAATCATACTCGGACGCTTATATTTCCGGTAGTGCTGATTGGATATTATGTAGGCGAGCTATGGACACCTACCGCAGAGCAGCAGCCTGCCTACAGCTGTTTTGAATCTTTGTCCAAGGGGGCTATGAGGCTCTGAGTAGGTGGAATCTTTACAAAGCCAAGGACCTTGGTACATCGACTAGGTTTGCTCTAATTTGATTAATGATATGATCAATAATAATTAATTGTGTTCGAAAAAGACTGCACGATCCAAAGATGAACTCCAAAGACATCTTTTTACGACCACCACTCTCTTGACATGACATTGAGTGGTCAAGACTTCGAGAAGTCCTGTGCCAAGAATCAGTGCTAGATACCAAAAAGAGAAGTGGATTGTGGGTAGTAGCATTGGACGAAGAATCCGCAGAAGGACATTGATGCTCGGAGAACTGGCTCAAGATGTTGGTCTGACGTTAGAGAGGAAGATTTCAAGATAACGAATACCAGCATAGGCTATCTCTGACAAGATATTACAACTAGATTTTCCGGCTCACAGATGTCGATTGCAAATTTGGTTTCTTATTAAAAGTTAAGAAGCTTTTGAAGACCATTGACCAGACCAAACTCTGCCAGTTATTTTTAGATCTTGGAGGCTTCTATTTTCAAACGTTAGTGAAATATAGCTTTACAGCATACTATGCGACTGTAAAATGCTTCTTGCCACATGTTACGACTTGGCCCCATAGACCTAACTAGAACACGTGTCTATCATTTTTAGTTATAGTGAAGATGGTTTCTCTAATGTGAGTTGTCTTTGCAGGTTCTTCTCACCATAGCTGTATCAGTTGCCAATTCTGAAAGTTCCTCGAGCAAGCTGGAAATAGCTATGCCATATTTAAGAGCATCTTTGGGATGAGATCAACTCTCTGTTTGGGCCGTTTTAAGCATGGAGAAAAGACAATAGAAACTATTTAATTTCAAACTGTAAATGACCAGTCTGCCACAGTCGAGGCAAACAAATTTAGCTATAAATTATAGCCGCGATAGCTACATTATACCTTTACTGCTGGTAATAGAACGTTCGCGACTCGACATGCTTGCTAGCGTCTTTTTTTCGATTTCTCCTGTGATTGAGCTTTTTTGCAGCATTGTTTGACACGTGGAGAGGCGCAATTTTGTAACTTTGTCCCCTTTCGCTGAAAGGTCTCGCTAGGCCACTTGCCTACACTGCTTCGTTCTCCCAGGATGCGTCCACCTTTTCCTACCTAATCCTCGTCCACCTCGTACAAAGTATCCTAGCTCCGAGGAATTGGCAGAAGATAACAGATGCGACATAAAACCCTCATGCCAGGCTTACTAGAAATGCTTCGCGACCTCATTTAAAATTGTACATATATAGCCAAAGGAGTGCGAGGTAACACAGAAATGTTTATTAGCACATAATTTATGGGAATTATAGATATGCTAAGGTTACAGCTACGGCTCTAAGCGTCCCAGGGAGAGCGAGGGAGAGAGAGAGAGACAGAGAGAGAGAGACAGAGAGAGAGAGAGAGAGAGAGACAGAGAGAGAGAGAGAGAGAGAGAGAGAGAGAGAGAGAGAGAGAGAGAGAGAGAGAGAGAGAGAGAGAGAGAGAGAGAGAGAGGGAGAGAGAGAGAGAGAGAGAGAGAGAGAGAGAGAGAGAGAGAGAGAGAGAGAGAGAGAGAGAGAGAGAGAGAGAGAGAGAGAGAGAGAGAGATAGAGAGAGAGAGAGAGAGAGGGGTAGAGAGAGGGTTACAAATTGGGTGCTCGATCGAGAAAAGCAGCAGATCGAAATTACAGCAGGCAGGTTTATTCCTACTCAGGCCACTGGTCTTTGCTAGTGCCCGTCTCCCCCGAGCCTGGATAAGACTGAATCACATTTATATTTTATGTTCGCTCCCGAGCTGTTGCCCAATTTGCTGTCCCTCAAAATCAGAGAAAAAAGCTATTACTGCCGAGAAAGCTATTTTTATGAAATTAATAATAACAGTGGATTACACTTATTTCCAGAACATTCCAGATACAGCTATGGTTAAATAAACAGTAATGCATAGAAATATTTTTTTTAGAAAACGAATCTTTCATAAGTAATCACACTGGTAAATATATACTGCAGCCAAACACAAGGACAAATTCTTCCAGCCTAATTTTATCAGTGAAAAAGCAGCCAGAAAGCTTTGAAATCTAAGGAAGAGAATTCTCTCTTGACACTGTGCACTACAAAATGTTGAATCACGAATGAAATAAATTGTGCACGAGCGAAATGCAACATGCTCACAACATCTAAAGTTTACATCATATGATAGTATCAATGTATGCCAGGACTACTAAAGGATTCCAACTAAATACCATACCATGTTGTGCTGTGCCAGATAACGTATTATCTTACGTACTCTACACGACACCATGTTGGATGTGTAACCTAAGAAAACGGTGCAGTTGCTCAGAGGGTGACCGACTGAATTGTTGTTGGGTCTAGCGAGAATTTCTTGAGATATTGGCTGCTTTTTTTCTTGGCAATCTAGAAGAAAGAGTACATAACATATGCACCAAGAGCCAATCGTATACAAATATAAGCAAAAGTTGAAGCTAGCCCATTATTAAGCCACTACTAACCCAACATTAAGTTGATTTCCACGAAGTTCACTATGCAGAAAATACCAAAACATTGAGCCATCGAATCTTGTTGTAGATGAACGACAAGAGGTGGCACTGGACGATAATAAATCGGGAATTTAATAATCGTTCTGTTGGCATTTATATAAACTTGAAGAAATCTCGCACTAAGATTGCTGACCTAAACAGGTATCGATAAAGTAAAACCGGGCATACTGACGTTATAATAATCATCATAATCATCAACCTGTGTGTGTGTTTTAATGTGACATATTTATATCTAAATGGAATTTTTCGAATTTGTTGGTATTTATAGTAATATCATGACGGTACGGCTTAAGATGAGTGGTGCATCAGTAGTCAATCAGTAATCGTCATAGCACTAAGTCGTCAATAAAGGCTTACACGTTTTCTCAAGGGCATCGACCTTTACCTTTGCAGGCCGCTTAGCTGCCCTTCGGATCAATGCAAGGGGCAACAGGGCCGCAGCAGCATGGTCATCTTTGAAGACGAGCAACAAATGAGAAACAGTAAACGTGGGAACGCTTAACCGAGTAGCCTGGCCTATCAGCAGCAGTCGTAGCACACACATGATCGAGGCGTCGACACCAGACGGCCGATTATTTTTGTAAGCCGATACATCGCCCCTTACTCCAGCTCCTTCAGAACCCACTCGATGCTGAGCAACGTGAGGCAGAGAGTTACGGGTACATATTGGTCCGTGGACACTCAAGATAACTTGCAAGGTCTTCATATATTAAGCAGAGGGTTTTAGTAGGACTGATAGACAACTCCTCACTACATAGGCATGCGAAGTCAACTGCTGCTGCTATAAGTGCATATAGAAGCAGAATTTCACATAGCCAAGATCTTGTGCTTCAGTCAGTACGACCAATGGCAGTTTTGCTGGAAAACTAGCTTTGCAGGCTACTTTTGCAAACAGCAGGAAGTTCACAACGCCTGGGCCATACAGATTCGGTCTTTAATAGCAGCCTATGTAAAAAGGCTCGACCAACTGCACGACTTATAAAGACTGAATGAGTTTTCAATGCTTCGAAGATTAATTCTTGTGTAAACAAATGAATAGCTGTCGTTAGTCCTGAAAGTAGAACCTGAAGCTGGGATCAAGAAAGCAAGCATTTAATTAGTGGTCCTCCTCCAACCGACCCGTGAAAGGGCATGCTTGGGGCAATCTCCGATCTAGCTGATTGGGATTCAACAGCTTCCAGGTACAATATGCTGTACACCAAAATGTACACTGTAGCTACGATTTCATGACTCTATACACACTTTCTTATTGATTCGATATCATTCTCTATCTTGCAGAGAACAAGTCCGCCACAGCCCTCAGCTCGACCTGTCGGCAGGCTGGGAAGAGCGACCGAGCAACAGGTCTCCTAGCTCCAATACCAAGCACTTTATTCAGAAACCATGCCGGCCAATCCCAGTTTATGCACTCGTATGCACTCGTATCTTATGCTGAGCGGCGTTGAGCGATCTGGCTCTCTCGTACTCATAGGGCAGCCCTTATATTCCTTGCATGCGTCGCTTTGCACTGTAGAGCCATCATTATATATAGCCATATATATATATATATATAGCCATATATATATATATATATATATATATAGCCATATATATATATATATATATATACATATATAGATAGCCAATATTATATATATATATATATATATATATATATTATATAGATATAGAGATATACAGCATTATATATAGATAGCAATTGTCCGTCCCTCAACCACCCGAAAGCCTGCTGCTGCTTAGGCAGTCTGATCCCTCGTAGGGCCATTGCCCGGTCCTCCCAGGCTCGTGAGGCACATGTTCCCTCACATAGACCCAATATGCTTGCGAACGGGATTCTCTAAATTGCCTTGCTGACTTGGGCTCAGTGACCGAAAGGCATTACACTTTTTCAACCATCACAATGCCAATGGCATCTTATGCTAATCACAACCACCAATCTTTGAAATATAATGGCTGACAGCATAACCACCCAAGAAGATGACGGCTTGTAAGCAAGCTGCCAACAACTCACCATTCTGTTAATCTTGTTCACAGCCGTTCGTATATGTACGTCAGTTTTAGCTTTTTATTTTCTAGTTCGTCTGGCCACGCCCACGACGGCAGGCCAGCTGAGTGATGCGGTTTCAACGGGCCTAGAGTGCCTCATTGACCTCCTGAAACGGCCTAGTAGTTCGAAATCTTAGCCAGCCTCTGGTCTAGCTAAGAAGACTTGGTTGCGGTGGAAATGCCAGTATTCAACATGGTAAAATGAAGTCACAATGGCTCGTTCGCACGGTTCGGGGAGGTTTTCTCATCCCCCGTGGTGTGAGCACTAATCTCGTTTCAGTATGAGATCGTTTCAGGTATCCATAATAGTAGCACTACGGCTTAGGGCATTCTTTTGTCTCTAGCCAAGTGAAGTGCTGACAATCTATATGTGTGAATGGTTGAGGAGCTCTGGAGACGCTTTTCAGTCCAGCTCTTTGGTATCGGAACGGCTGTTGGCTAGAAAGATGAGCTCAAGACAGCCGCAGTGGCAACTTAGAAGAAGTCCCGAAAATCCCCAGTAGCACTTTGCGTCAAAACCTGACAAAGTGGCGAAGTCAATGGTTGACACCTACCATAGCTGGCTGCTAGTTTATTTTTATCACGGCCAAGGACGGCCTTCCTTTAAGGAGTGGCACTGAAGGGGCTACGTCAGCTAAACGAGCCAGATTACGGCTGTTAATCTTTATTCACGATTATGCAATTGTGCGACATTCTATGGCCGCGGCTTCATAAAAACTCGGCCCCCGTGAATTAGACAGGCAGTTGTGATTCGAGACTTGGCATTAGCATCAGAGCTGACCTGAGATCAAGGCCACAGAGGCAGGCAGGTGTTCGGCATGGCAGCTGCTGAACTCATTGCTGTAATAGGCGCCTGCTTTTGAACAGACAGGTCGACATTATGGAGACGGACTTTATATGTGAAGATATGAGAGCTTACTGTGCTGGAAGGTTCAGGCGTCGCCAGTATTCGGCAGATGTCGGCTGAGACTAGCGCCATTGCGAGTGCTGCGTTTTTCGACTAGTTATAACCAACGTGGAATCGCACGACACGTTTGTAAAGACTTCTCTGGCAGCCAGGAAGTCCTAGGGGGGGCCAAACCGAGGCCGGCCACCAGTGAACCGCATGGCAAGGTTTCCAGGAGACTTCTACTGGGGTATGGGTGTCACCTAGTCATCAGCTGTTGTGAGTATTGGAGTCGGATGCATTTTGATTTCGCTTAGCTTTAAGTAGACCTGCCTATGCCAAACGGCTTGCTTCCGTAGTGCTGAGGTTCATTCAGCCCTCACGATCTTGTGCTAAATAGCACACAACTGACAGTGCCACAGATTGCAGACTACTTAGAGAAGCTTGGAGAGGCTAGAGGCTTGCTGCAGCTGGAAAGACAGGCCAATCATCGGCTCAGTCGATCAGCCCACAGGCGACTGGGTCCAGTACCTTTGGAGCAGAAGTTATCTGATTTTTCATATGAGACATGTGCATCAGTTAATTTTAGGGGCTCTATTATACCTCGTATTATAAAGTCTGTTATCTGTTCTGTACATACAGAACAATAGTCATAGCTGATGCAGAGCTGCCTATGAGTGCAGAACTAAAGCTTGGCTGTATGCTACCGGCTGAATGGCTCGGAGTTGCTTACTAGTGCAAAGCAACAGTTTATCTGGGTGGAGCACCGGCTCACTGGTATGGAGCAGCTGCAGAACAAGAGCTTGGCTGTATGCTACTTGTTGTCGGATGCAGTGCTGCCTGCATATGAAGAACAAGAGCTTAAATGTGTTGGGTCCTACCGGCTGACTAGTTTGGAGCTGCTTATGCGTGCAGAACAAAGGCTTCGCTGTGTGCTAAGTGTCGACAGTTGTAATCTATCACTGTCCGAAACTCTACAAAGCCTCAATGGGTGCTAAGCCCGAGAGTTTTGTATAGCTCACTCAAAGCCCAAGCGGCTTTCGGTACGCATGCTGTAGTCTACAGACTTCATCTCAAGCAACAAAGATATAGTGGGAAGCATACCACACCTGCAGAGTAAAAGCTTCTGTCGCCAACGTTCTTTAAGCTGAGGAATTTAATAGCTAACTTATTCGCCATACGTGACCTGAGTGCACAAGGAGGTTAAAACAGGTGCAAGAGCTCAGCTAAGAATGACTGAGCCAAGCCGTGGCCGACCCTGTGGGTCGCGTAAGAACTTTACTCTGTATCCGTTGATCAACCGGAAGCCAGCCTTGCTCTTTCAGCAAAGAAGAAACTCGGTCAATCTTTGGGATTTGCAAACTAGCCTTGCAGCCATATTCATCACCAGCGGCAGTGGTCTAGTCTATTTTTTCGGTTGACTACCAAAAAGAAAATTTCAATAGTCTAGCCGAAACAGAACCAAGGAACAAGTTGAATTATTTGCAAGCCACCACGGAAGACACATCCTAATCTTTGACGGAGATCAGACGTGATGGCTAGCTGTGAAAGCAGTCTTCTTAACGAAGCTTTCAAAATTTAGGCAGCTGTGGAAGATAGCTCATAAATACCGAGCACACGGTTGTGGTCGCAGGACAACGTAACCCATTGATAACAATAGTAATAATACGTTTTCTACAGCGCCCTCAGAGAAATCAATTTCTGTCTAATCTTTTAACAGTAATCTGCTGCACCGGAAAATCTTCGAAAGAGCAAATCCTTCGAGCAAGCCCACTAACACACTTGAAATCTCCTATGAGTAACAGTTCTGTTTTCTCGTCGTTCAGTTCAAGTAAATTTGCCGCCGTCCGGGATCAACTGTATACAAGGCAGGCGTTCGACATATTAGTAGTTGCAGCAGATTACTATGGTCTAACTATGAAGCACCGCTGATCATTGTCAGCACACAAGTTATAATAAAATTACTTTTCCCAGAGGTTAAGTATTAATGGAGAACAGCAAAGGATCGAGGATGGACACTTGTGGCACTCTGCAGATGACTGGTCGTGGATGAGACCTGACTTCTACACGACGCGGATTGAATAGCAAAGATATTCAAATCGCACAATTGAGATTTGAAACACGCGATTGTTTTGTCTGCCAAATCAATCGTTATCATCTATCGTTATATAATATAATTGTGATCAGTAGGGTTGAAGTCAGCTAATAGATCTAGCAGGGCTAATGCAGTATCATTCCCGCCATCTTTGCTGCAAAGGGTGTCATTGGTTATATATATGGAGTTTTTTAGTTTTAGTGGAGTGCTGACGCTTGGGCTACGATTGAACGTTTTTTAAATTCATTATTTTCAATGTGTTTGACAAGCTGCGCAGCGACAGTTTTTTCAAGAATCTTTGACGGAAAAGAAATAGGGGAAACTGGGCGATAGTTTTCAAGAAACTCTGCATCGAATCCAGGCTTTTTAGGGATCTGTCTAACGATGGCCAGATAGAATGACTTGGTTAGAGCCCTTTATTCCAGAGAAGCCTTAAAAATCTTGGTTATGGCTGTGCTAAGCTTGTCTGCCAGTGAATACCACAGAGGAGGTAATATAGGATCTTCAGAAGACTGGATCTTGTTACTAAACCTTATTTAGATAGCCACAATGCGTTTCAAAACCTCTGACAGTCTCTTTATGAAGGTCACAGATTGCGATTCAGCAATCCCTTCAGTCGGAGAGGGGCTGTATGGGGGCAAGCATGCGTACATTATTTCAGTGACGAAGGATCAAAACTTGTTGGCAGAGCCGCTAATGACTGGGTAGTGAGACCTCTCAGAATTAGCCGGCAATTTGTTTACCCTCTAATAAATCTATTTTACGTCCCGCTAACAGGACTTTACTTTTAGACTGAAAAAAGACTGAACAGGTTTTCTAAGCTTCCTCTTGCAGACTTGAAGGAATTCTTCGAAATTGACTAGATCGGCACCAGAATCAGACTTTTGAAAGCTGAGTTCAACCTTTCACTTAACACGGCGCCTCTTTTGAGGCGATGGGCATGCTTTACAGGGGGACGCTGAACATAAAAGCCACAACAACGAGCTTGCTATCTAGCTCCGATCGGGCATTGGGCACTCGTTGCCTTGCATGAGTGGCTGCATCGTCGGAGCACGCCTGCACCCATTCAGATGCAGAACTCGGCGAGACCGGTAGCCTCCAACACCACGACTTAGTCAGGTAGCTTCCTTTACCCAAGAGCCACGGTAACCTCTCGTCACCACATATCCGGCCATGCTGATAGGTCAAATCCTGGCCTTGCCGTTGACCCTCATCTCATTACAGCCGTAACGTCCCAGCCAACCACACCTAGCCTGAGTGCAATTCTTTTGCTACAGCCTGCCTACAAAATTTACTTCATCACCGGGCTAAGCATCGTACCACCTGCTTTTTGAAATCTAATCGTTCAACTCTTCCTTGTACAAGCCTCCAGTTCTTTCGGAGACCACACCTCTAGTTCAGGTGCTACCAAAGCCCGGAGCAGTTATTCCGACTTTCGTCACAACATCTCAGACTTGACCTCATTTAAGCAGAAACTAATAACACATATTGACTACAGCATTTAGTGGGTTCATGTGATTCGTCATTTGAGTGCAAATGTGTACTGCCACTGTGCATGCTGCCACGAACCATATTCGCATGCTGACTCTGTGCATATCATCTCTAACCATGTTAAGCTTGTTGTTATTGAGCATGCTGTCACTAACTATTCTATCTCGTTTCCTTTGCAGCAAATGCAAAGTGCCTAGAAAGACATTAAGTTCTCTGAGGGTGCTGTAAAACTGTTTTATTAATATTATTGTTATCATAAACCCGTGTGTGTGGTGGTCTCGTACATGCAGCTACCAGAGCAGGGCCTCATTCACGACTTGGTCAGCAGAAATGCATCTCGCTTATTCTAGACAGCTCGATCGTGGATTTATAACCCTCAGTTTTTATCGGGCTGCATTCAGCAGGCAGAATTTAATAGGCAATCCAATTACTGAGTGACGCCGATTTAGCGGATTGCATTTGGGTTGGCATGTAGCCGGCCTGGCAGATAGTACCCTTTCGATATCAAATTGAATGACAGTTACCCCCGACGGTCGACTTTCACAACATTCTGAGGCACGGCAAGTACCACAACGAGTGCTTACTAGCGCTTTAAACTTACATGTCGCGGGTTTGATAGCCGAGCTGCTTATATTACGAACGCAGCGTGCACGGAGGTTCTTACTGACCAGCCGACGAAGGCTCGCCGATAGGTATTGACTAATGGCGGCATCGCACCTTATGCTAAGCACGTACTGTTTTGAGTAGCACATCTGAGGACTGCCTTGGCAGAGCTGCAAATGCTGCAGAGACCTGAGTCAAAGCTCAGGAGGTAAGGTGCTCGTCTTCATAACCCTGGTCGCGGGTTCGAGTCCTGCTGTGGGTGATCCTTTATAGTCTAGTCCAATCTGTGGCTACAGCCTTATAACAGCTAATCCGCCACTTTAAAAATTCGGAAGCAGTAAAGTCAGGTGATATTTAAATTTAATGCGGCAAACGTGAAGTGTCTAGACAGAGATTGAGCTCTCTGAGGGCGCTTGATCAAGAATATTATTAATATTCATAATAAATGTAGAGCTCAATTAAGTGCTACCTGGCGACAGGTTCGGAGCCGATTAGGTGTAGAGAAAGAAGCACATGGCCGGGCGAAAGTACACGACGGCTAGTAGTGCGGGTAAGATTGAGTTGTCTGCGGTCACGTACGCTGGGTCAGGCTGGACAGATTAAGAGTCAGGCCTCAGGTTAGAGGGAGAAAAATCGGGGCTTGGAAAAACCTCTCGGCGGAAGTAATCCCGCCGGCGGCCGCTCGCGGGCGAAAAGCTTCCCTTAGCGACGCCCAGAGCGATGCGGTAAATTCTAGGCAGCCTCAGCATTTCCGCGAGGCACGTCCGGGCAGAGGCTGCCACTGGCAGGATTTCGCGAGGCACCTTCTGCTCGCAGCATTTAGGTGCTTTTACCTGAGCAAGCGGCCGACGCTTTATTCCATGAGGCCAAAATAGCTTGCTCGAGGGACCGGCCACCTGTGCACTAGTTCAAGGTAGCTCGGTAGAGGAGCCGTTATTTATTTAGATTGTTTTAAAGTGGTAGTTGTAGCTTTAAAGATTTTACAAGGCTTGCTAAGGACGCTCGCTATAGAGAAAAGAAAATAAAGTCGAACCTCCGTCTTTGGAAAGAAAGTCCAAGGCAACGTGCGCACGTGCGCCAGCCGCTTGACTTGCTTTTTTTAAATACAGTCCCAACGAACCTAGCTGGCAGCGTGTTTAACACTCATCGAATCAAGAATCTTACCGCCTAAAAAAGCTTACAAAAAGCTCTGTCGTAATTTGAAGGAGACCGTATATTCGCACAACGAACGCACCGTGCCGCTCTCGCTCATCCTTTCTAACCCCGAGCAAGTAACTAGTTGCCTCTGCCGAGTTAGTAATATGCGAGCTTAATGGTGTTTGCACACCAAAATCATATCAGCTACGTACGTCTCAAAGCCGTTACGCAGAGGCCACGTCAGCTAAGTATCGTTCCGCTGGTTACTTCGCACGAAAATGATGCCACTGAGGTGAGCAGAAATCTTTAGAGGAAAACGTGTTAATTCATCGGGAACTCAGGAGAAGCGTGCGAGGGTGACTGCATATCGCTAATGCATATGAAGCGGCGAGGCACGTATAATTCCTACATACGCATAGATCTTGTGATAACGTATCGGAGAGCTGCTCTCGTCCGCTTCACGCTCTCGCCTCGGTCGCTAGCTCGCACTCGCACAAATTCTTGAGCCTGTCAGCTATCCACCTGTAACGATAACTGTAATCCAGGGATAAGCTGCCGGTATTATGAAGGACGCCGAATGCTCTATGGATAGCGCTCGTTACACAGCATTCTAGTTTCCCGCATGTCCGACCAAGACGAGCCCTGTTCAATTCCAGCATCCACGGTTCCGGCGCTTCGGTTATTCCCTGGTGATCATCGCGGTTAGGCAGCGTGCCGAGTGAGCCTTTAAAAAAAAACGTTCTTATGCTCAAAGGAGCACCGGAAGAAACTCCTTCATTAACATCCAGCTGAGCCTGGCATTTTCCTGTGAGGACTTTAGATTGAGCTTTGCATTAAAGGCGTATCACTCTTCAAGCACTGTAAGTCTCTGCTGTACGGTAAAAACTCATTCCCTTATTTCAAAAAAGATATGGAAGCCTTCTAGGCAGCCTTCAGTTAAGCGAGCTGAAGAGGCATAGAAAAATACGGGTTGTTAAGCATTTCCGAAAACGAATTAGTCTGAAGTCTGAATGGAAACCGATAAAGCATATCTGAGAAGACTTGTTTTAAAAAGCAACATCTAAAAAAATACCATGCCCGCATTTGGAGAGCCTGAAGCTATGCCCGTAGGTGTATGCAAACCGACCGCAGAAAGATTAGAATTTTCCCTCTCGAGCGAAACCGTTACGCTGCCTGCGTAAGTTTCATGAATAGAGATGAAACTTCTTTAGGGCGCGATACAAAGACGTATTACAAGCGTGCTAATATTTACAGCTGGTGCAAAAATATGAAATGTATTCTGTCATGCCAACATGGACATCGCGATATATCGCTGGTTCCCGTAGTCATTCTTTCTTCATACGCAGGCAAAACTATTTGAGCTATAATGAAAGAAGCCACTTATAGCACGTCCGCTTTAATTTCAGCGTGCCATCATGACTTTTCCGCACCATTGCAAAATGAGGCGACGAATACGATTCATCTGAGCTGCGTTTAAGTCGAGTAAACTACGGAGGATATTAGGAAATCGAAAGCAAACAATTCTTTTACTGATTGGCTCTGCTGCTTGTGGCACCAGTGCTGCGAAATACGGACGATTCACTTCCTGAGCTCATCGCAGATCACAAGAATCTCGTTCTTAAACCGGATCTCAAAGCTCTAAGGAGCAGGCTAGCTGATTTTTGTCGTACATCTGGCGATGTTGATGCCGTGAACGATTTGGCTTGCCCTTTTGTGGTAGTGCGATTTCCGAGCTTCTCGTAGCCATCCAAGGACGTTCGTTCCACTGCTTCGGGCTTGACGAAGGTGCACGCGATATCCAAGTGCATGCATGTCTACGTTTTCAATTGCCCTTCAGCCAATGGTGGGCGAATACGTTACAAGCGAAAGAATGGGGCAAGTAGAAATACTACTATATCAGCGTGACAAGCATCACAAGTTAAGGAAAAAATGGTTGATTCAATTACTATAAGAAGAGGCAGACACAAATTAAACGCTTGCTGACAGGATGCAACAGCAAGTAGTTTAGCTCGCTAGTGGTCAAAAAAAGAAACAGTCGAGCACGAGCATACTATTCGAGTATATCGAAGCTGTTAGTCTTGACATTCCGGATTTGGTTTTAATCGCTGAACAAATGCTGGTACTTACCGCAGCGGTCTGTAAAGAAAAGAACCCATTTACCTAACTTTTTATTTCGAAGGCACCACTAAACTCGCCCCGGCTCGCACCGATGGCTAGACGCTAGACGAGCGGCTGCAATGCGGATCATTACGCGTGATGGTTACCTGTGAGCACGACGAACTCGTGGTGTACGTGGCGAGTGGAGTGCAGACAATGCCTGGTGGATCCCACTCTTTGCGTCCAGCCTGTCACAGCAACGGATGCTTTTGGGGCGGTAGGCAAGTTAAAAGCGGCCAAAAGATTATTTTACAGTCCGTTAGGATCGTGCCTGCTGAGGCAGGCCCGGACGCCTCGCGAGTTCCGGGCCATCGTCTGCACAACGGCTAAGCTTGCCCGGTTCGCTTTAGCCGTGCCAGCACCAAAATGTCGCTAGCAGGCTTGGCATTCATTGTAAGGCGACTTGGCTGTATAGAACGCCGATTAAAGGACACGTAAAAAAGTCAAGACGGGTGTTCTAGCTTCTCTCTCTCTCTCTCTCTCTCTCTCTCTCTCTCTCTCTCTGAGAAAATGAAATTCACTGTGGAGTGTAGTGGGCCTGTCAAATGATTATGTACTCTTTTGCCATGCTCGTTTGAGCCCGGCTTTGTCTTAATTCACCATCATTGACCTAAATTATGGGGACATTCAAAATCCAACACCGTACGACATTTAAAGTTTTGTGATAACGAGTTTTTCAATTTGTGTGTCTATACGGTCTTGAAAATTCTAGATAGGTGACGGTGGGGTTGATCTGTAACTAGAAAGTTGGTCTACAAATAGCTTCAGACGCGAAATATACACATACATTAGAGAGCTGTACTATAATTTGGACAGACGGACTTGTCAGCGGTCAATGGCATCAGCAACATAAATCAGCCGAACCATTATTCACTATTTGACTTATAGTGATAGTAATAAGACCAAGGTTCCTCATTCACGTTGTGTGTTTGGCATCGCTTTAAATCTGTAAGGTGCCAAAAAGTATTATTTAATTGCAACAGGTACTATGAGTCGCAATTGAAACGAGGTGAAAACCTGCCGAAACTCGATTAAGGCGTTGACTGAAAGTACCGAGAAAAGAGGTCCATTATCGCTGGCTGTACTCTGAATCCCTAGACAAGATTCCTATCACGCTTTCCACAGTGATTTTTCTCCAGGAACACATCGCCTGGTGAAACTACAAGCATGGCTAAATGGGTTACGCCCCAAAGCATCCTTTTAGAGAGGCTTCAGAGCAACACCAACAGGGTTAATAGAAATCTACCTGCTTCTTCTGCAAGCTAGAGTAACACTATAGGGATTAAATAATCATCGTTTGGTCGTCGCAGCGATTTCCTAACGTCGAGGTAGTGAACTCAAGCTCCGATAAACTTAAACAGAGCCTCAAGGTGTGGGACAGTTATACAGGTACGCTGCGTCTTTTTTCCTCTATTGTCCTTTTAATTAGCGTAGGACAGTTCCCATTCCGTGTAGTAGGCTGGAATAATTTTATCTGCTTGGTAAGAAAATATTAAGCAGTGGTGTTGAGTATCGTGTCCTGTAGAGGGCAGTCGCGTCAAAACAGTCTTATAGCCCACTCGGCCCTGGGTTCATACCCGGATGTCACATAATTTGTAAATTAGGCTTAGCGCCTGGAACTGATGCGGTTTAAATAGTAAAACTGCTTTAAACTATCATGAAATCAGAGAAACCTTTCGCTTCCTAAAACTATGGCACCTAAGTTTTCAAAAATCTAATTCAGGGGAGACAATCCACCAAGCGTCTTAACAGGGAGTTACGTTTCATTTTATAAGCGTCGGGCAGCTCGCGCCTTCTGACCTCAGGAGAGTTAAAGTTTGTGTAGTTAAAAATATAGATATAATCATTGTATTATCATTTAGGAAGAAGTTCATAATTCACAAGTAAATCTGTGAATTAATTCCCATGTCAATCCTTTGAAAGCTCAATCGCTTTTGGCTCATGCTATTTCAGGACTATAAAAATTCAAGTTATACAAATTGCAGAAGTGAAATTAAAAAACCGATTCCCCTAATAGTGGAGTCCTTATCTTCAGCATTCTGGTGTCCTGTTCAAAATAAAAATTCGTATACCACAACATACCACCATAATACCTAAAGTTCAATTATCACTAACAGCTTCACAGTTAATTTAGGCACAAGCTTAGAATAGGTATGGAGCTACTGTTGATAAGGATATCACAAGCTTGCTGGCCCATGCGTCTGAGGCATCCCATTAGAATTTTTGATTATTTCTTTGCAATTTATCATGCTATGCAATAGCTCGCATCTGATTGGAGCCAAATTCTTTAGGGACTTTGCTACTGCAGCACTACATTACATCTAATGAATCTGTACTACAATAAAAATGTAATGACTACGATGCATTATGATTCAATTGAAGTTTTCCCTGTTAAATTAGTCCACGATAAGTACCTTTAATTGAAGTCTTCAGTCTTTCCCTCTGACCACACACACACAACGTAATAATAATAATAATAATTCAATTGATAAAGCGCCCTCAGAGAACTTAATCTCTCTCTAGGCGCTTTACATTTGCTGTAAAGTGAAATGCAATTGAATGGTAAGTAAAATCATGCTTGAAAAAACAAACGAAATTAATAATATGGTTATGGGTGACATGCACAGGGTCAGCATGCAAATGTGGTTAGTGGCAGCATGCAGTGTCAGCACACATAAGCACATCAAGGACGAATCACAGGGACCCACTAAATGCTGTCCTAAAAAGGCGTGTTTTGTAGGATCCTTTTAAATGTGGTCAGGTCAGGGGATGTTCTGACGCAGGTCGGGAGGGAGTTCCAGGCTTTGGGAGCGTATGAACTAAATGCATGGTCTCCAAAGGTTTTGAGGTTTGTATGAGGTATTTCTAGACTGTTGGATTCCGAAAAGCAGGTGGTACTATGCTTAGCCTGCTGGGGTAGTATATCTGACAGATAGGCTGGAGCCATAGAATGAAGGGAACTAAAAGTGAACGACAAAACCTTGAAGTCAATCCGTTGCTTGACTGGTAGCCAGTGTAGGTCGGCGAGAAGTGGAGTAATGTGGCAACTGCGACTCTCACGACAGACAAGCCTAGCAGCAGAGTTTTGCACCAGCTGCAATCGCCTGATCGCACATGCTGGTAGGCCAGTGAGCAGTGAATTGCAGAAGTCGAGACGGGATGTCACGAATGCATGGACCAACTTGGACGTGGTATCTTTATCTAAACAGGCCCGAATTTTACCAATGTTGTGAAGCTGAAAATAGGTGGATTTGACTGTGGAGCTGATATGGTCGTCTAACGAGAGGTCGCTTTGGAATATGACACCTAGATTTCGAGCTGATTCAACTGGAAATATGCTGGCAGAGCCAATTTTGAGAGTCAGCCTTTCCAATCTCTGGATCACACTGGGTTTGCCCATAACTAGTAAGTTAGTTTTATCATCGTTAAGTTTTAAAAAAATTGCTGCCATCCATGTGCGGATGTCATCAATGCATGCAGCTAGTGAGTTTAGAGAATTTGAGGTGCTCGAAGGCTGGGAGGGATCAAAGCAAAGGTACAACTGATTTTCATCCGCATAGAAGTGAAAGCCTAGATTGTGCTTGGCAATCACATCAGCGAGAGGGAGAGTATAAACCGTGAAAAGAACCGGACCTAGCACTGAGCCCTGAGGTACTCCATATTTCAGAGGTACTTCAGATGATCTTTGTCCATTCACGTCAATACTCTGGAGTCTCCCACTGAGATAGGACCTGAACCACTGCAGAGCAGTGCCAGTGATGCCCAGGCGAGATGAGAGGCGCTCTAGAAGAGCTTTGTGATCGATGGTATCAAAAGCTGCCGAAAGATCGAGCAAAACAAGCAGAGACACTCTACCCATGTCTGCATTCCTAAGTAGGTCGTTGTATACCCGAAGCAATGCTGACTCTGAGGAGTGATTAGCTCTAAAGCCAGAATGGAACTTACTAGCAAGGTGTGAGGTTTCGATATATGAGTTCAGCTGGTCCGCCACGATGCGTTCTAGTGTCTTTGATAGGAGTGGTAGAAGGGAAACTGGGCGGTAGTTGCTCAAGTTCTCTTGGTCAAGTGTAGTTTTCCTGAGAAGTGGCCTGACTACAGCTTTTTTGAAAGGTACTGGGACATGACCTGAGGCTAATGACATATTAATTATGTTAGTTATGCATGGCAGCAGCAGATCAATGCAACGTAGGAGCAGGACAGTGGGAATAGGGTGCAGAGGACTTGCTGTCTTGTTTGATTGAGATACGAACTTTAGGACTAGATCACTAGTGACCTGCCTAAATGCAGACATTGAGGTGCTGCCAGGAACTGAGGTACAGCATTCTAGTGGGGAGGTTGTCATCGCAGGGATGGATTCCCTGATCTTGTCTATCTTCTGCACAAAGAATCGAGAGAAGCGATCGGCTAGATCATCATTAGGATCATCAGGTAAGGAGCTAGTCTGGGAACGGTTGAGGAGATGGTTTATTGTCGAAATCAGCATTTTTGGATTGTGCATCTGTGATTCAACAATGTTTTTATAAAAACTAGACTCTGCCTTTGCTAGGATCGATTGGTACGACCTACAGTAGTCTTCATGTACCTGTCGATGGACAGTTAGTCCGGATCTTGTGTATGCTTTTTCAAGCTTTCGTTTAGTAGACTTGGCTAGTTTAATGTCTGTGGTAAACCATAGGCCGTCTGGGCGGGGGCGCACAGTGTGCTTAGTCAGAGGGGCAAACTCGTCTAGCGTGTCAGCAAGTGTCGTGTTGAAGCTATCTACCAATGATGACAGATCGGAGGGAGGATTGAGCAGCAGAGGTGAAGCATATATTCTCGCACGGACAGCATCGATGTCAAGGGTCTTGAGGTTTCGCGATTCACAGGTTATTTTAGAGGAGGATGTGGGCACACACTGTGGATTGAATGAGATCTGCATGTGGTCAGATAAGCATGATTTATTAATGATTGGTGATGACAAAGTGCAGTTATATGAGAAAATCTGGTCGAGTGTGTGACCCTTGATGTGGGTAGGTCCATGCACATGATCCACAAGAGACAATGAGTCAATCAATGCATGAAATTCGGTGCTGAAAGCGTCAGATAAGTTATCAAAGTGAACGTTGAAATCACCCAATCTGAGATAAAGGAGGATTTGATACCTGGTGGGTGATAGACTACTGTCACTTACGGTAGCTTGTTTTCGGGTGATACCAAGACAATTGATTCAAAAGACTGCTTCGAGGGTACTGCAAATGGCTTGAAGTTGAATTTCGAGCGCACGACAATAGCAACTCAGCCTCCAGTTTTGATTGATCTAGGGGTGTGAAAGAACGAGAAACCAGATGGAGTTGCGTCTTTATTTGTCGGACAGTTTATCTATTTTAGCCAAGTTTCAGTTAGGGCGATCAGGTCGATACCATTTTCAGAAATAAGGTCGCTTATTACTAGAGGTTTATTGCACAGTGAGCAAGGATTCCAAAGGCAAGCGTTAAGTCTGGCCGATGGGGTTACATCAGGCTTGATGATCACTAAGTTTGAGGAATTTACAGAGACGCATGTGGGGGAGCGTGCTGAGCGGTTCAAGACAATGCTAGGAATACCGAACGAGCTGGTACTCAGCTTGCAGGTTCCTCCCAACGAGTGGCGTCTGAGCTGGCGGTTCCGGCCACCGCAGCGGCTACGGGGCGCTTTTCTTTTGTTAATGCATAGTTCATGAATCTTAGCAACAACATTAATATCTAGGAATGCATTTGATATGCGATGACGAAGCGATAACAGCTGCTGACGATCATAACAAACAAGCAGGTTACTAGCAGCCAGCAAAGCTTAGGCAGCCGCCGGTGTGGGAGACCCAGCAGCCCAAAGCGATAAGCGTTTAGATGTCCATAGGCACGTAATTTCTTAAGCGCTACGGTCAAATAACAATCAGAATAACTTTAAACAGGTCTTAGCTGTATCGTTTCCGTATACGATGTTCGCAAGAACTTCGGTTTTCGGAAGAATTCTGCAACGAACAAGAACGCTCGTTAGAGCGCTCTATGTCAGGAGGCGAGAAACATACACACACACACACACACACACACACACACACACGCACACACACACACACACACACACACACACACACACACACACACACACACACACACACACACACACACACACACACACACACACACACACATATATATATATATATATATGTGTGTGTGTATATATGTATATTTATTTATATATATATATATATATATATATATAGAGAGAGAGAGAGAGAGAGAGAGAGAGAGAGAGAGAGAGAGAGAGATCTTTAGGTAATACAAAAATGCTCTTCATTCTAGTAGATACGTCATGATTTATTCGAGGAGGTCCAAATGAGTGCTTTCGTAGATAATGAAGCATTCCCGATCGTACAAAGGTTAACGAAACGCAATTCTGATAAAATTGAATATTTTCAACCGGCTAGAAGAATTTTCTTGGTTAAACTAATTTAGGGCTAGTGAGATTTACTCGTGCAAGTAAACACCATGGAGAAGACAGTAGGGATGGTCTGCAAAACTCTTTACTGTCAAGCATCTTATTAAAGATACTACGGGTAGACGGCTTAATATGCTCAAAGTTCAAAGGCGGCTTAAGCTTCGCTTCCTGTGCCTTCAGTGGCTTCAGTGGTCTTGTATTCGATTCCTCTGGCAGGCCTTCGGTCACTGCCCACTGAAATCTGGGCGATAAAACCAAAGGCCTTGAGGCGGTTATATTAATGAGGCTGGGGTTTCAGCTGGCATGTATTTTTTAATCCTACGGATAAGGCCACGATGAGTGCAGATGGCAATTTTTGATGAGACATATCCAAAGCGTTCTAATGGAATTACAGTAGCATTCGAATATCAATAGTATATGTGAATTTGGACTGATTACCTCTAAATAGCTTATCTGGTACAAGTTCGAACATCCACTCTCGCAGCTCTGCCTCAAGTGTCAACGAGATGCTAACAATCAATCACTTGTAGGAAGATAATGTGAATTGTGTCCAATGTCGTGCCTAGTAGCTGCTCTATGCAAAAATATCTCACTTGCGAAATGCGAAATTATCTCAATGCTTACTTATGCGACAAGGAGCTCGTTTCATTTCGTTTATGTGGGGCACTAGCCCCCCCCCCACAGATGGTCTGACCACTAACGTGTAACCAGAGTGCTATTCGAGAATCGCAGCGTACCGGGTGCCTTTAGGGGGCCGTTCTTTAGAGCTGTCGAGCGAAATCTGCAAATCATGTCGCGATACACGTTTTTCCATGCACCGGTAAATGCAAAATATACATAATGCGTGGTGTACCACAAAAGTACTTAGATGCTCTTACGCTGTATGTGTATGTAAGCGGGTACATACCAGTATTTTTTACACAACGACAACTGATCGCCTGCTGACAACGGCGGCACATTCTTCCAGCCGTCCTAAGCTGCTAGGTCCAGGGTACTCAATTCCTTAACCGAACTTCTAACTCAGCTATGCTGCTCACTTTCGCTTTGTGGTGAAAGGAAGTCAGTTCGCCACAGTATGCACACCGATAGCCGCTTAGGCTTAGAGTCTGCTTTAGAAAAATCTCCTTCGTTACACCAATCTAGGCTTTTTGGCTTTGTCCAGTGATAGATGGCGATGCATTACATTATAGTATATTGTGCAAATGGGCTTCAATAATGGAACACAGGAACAATATAGCGCTCTCACACAAAAAAGTGACAGCTTAAAATGTATAGCTTAACTCGTGACACTTACCGAGTTCACTACCCGTATATCAATACTTTTTGCTCGCTTGAATGTGGGCTACAATATCACTCGTCCAAATAGCGTTGTCCAGATTGCTGCAGCTACCGAGGATCCAGTTAAAGCTGAAATATTGATGCATCTCGCAGCTTTCTTTTTTGCCACATGCACTCAGCTTCATGTCAAATAGCTTAGCATCTCGCATATAATTTAGTGCTGTTACTCTGTGAATCAAATATGATCTTTGAGTGAGGCCCAACGCTTATAGTTCGTAGTTTCATTTCAAGCAATGTCTGATGAAAAAGTAAGTAAATCTAGAATCCAGAGGCGAGCAGCCTGTGGTTGTTCTTTAGGTGCCATTTAAGGTCACGAGATCACCCTCGTGAATAAATTAGAGTCGCTAAAGCTTAAATGTGGTAAAAGTATAATGCTTCGTATTAAAATTACTTGCCATAGCAGCATCTCAGATGCGTTCCAATGGAGTCAAATATTTAGTAAATCCTTCTGATAATAGAGTGGATGCATGTTCAAAACACTCATATCTAACTTTTTACTCAACCTGGAATAAGGTTTAGTCTTTTTAAAGAGTTTACTTCAAAGAAGCATCGCTTGTTTTTGCAATTTCTTAACAATTTAGGGGAGATGTTTTAAGTAAGCCAGGTAATACTCTTTAAGAAAAACAACCCCAAATTGAATCTCATACATCATAGACATGGAGACATCTGGCTTGCCATTACACTAATATTTTTGGAAATCGTGCAAACAAAAGCCATTAATATCACTTTGATTCGTGCTGACTTAGTATAGACAGGCATTTGTTATTATAAGCCTTTAAAGGTGCGCATGCAGACCCACACCATCCCAAGCTTTATTGTCGCATCCCGACAACGAGCCTTTCCTTACTTACTAGCCTTTCCTTCTCCGTTGCTGAATTTTCTACGAAAATCAAAGTCGTTGCAAAGATCTGAAATGGAAACATATGCATCAAAGACCAGTTTCAAACGTGTATGTTTATTGTTTGACTCAGAGGTACCAAATCTAACTTTATATCTGATTTCTCTGCTATCAATTGAATTCAGTGTGCCAGCAATAAGTCTTATATTATCGATAATTTCATTCATTTTATTAGTGTATTTGATCCATTAGGTGCCAAATTTCACACAACGAATCACTTATACTGTCTTGTAGCTCACGCGCATGACCTTACTTCAAGGATCACACACTCGGCCGAATTTTCTCCTAGGTCTGCATGTTCTCGTCACCTATTACAGTCGACTCTGCATTGAGGAATATCGGATATATGAATGCTTGGCTTATAAGAATAGCAGTTCAGCCTCCCAGATTTGTTCTAGCTATAGTCTCACTCCACATAAGAGAATACTCCGCCTATAAGAATGGACACTTGCTGGCCCGAGCATATTATTCCAAGCTGAGACGACTGTATTACCAAATTCTGTGTGTCAGACAACACGGGGATCTTATACAGCTACAGCGTATGCCCTCCTCCACATCTAAATTCGCATGTGAATCACGAAACCTCTAGACCCTTGACGTCAATGCCTCTTTTGAGGCAATGGACCTGCTTTACAGGGGGAAGCGGAATATAGAAGCCACAACAACGAGTGTGATATCTCGCTCCGATCGGCCATTGGGCACTCGTTGCCTTGCTGAAGAAGCCGCATTGTTGGAGCACGCCTGCTCCCATCCAGATGCATAACTCAGCCAGACCGGGAGCCTCTAACACTACGACTTAGCCAGCCTACTCCCGTTACCCAAGAGCCCAAGAGCCAGGGTAACATCTCTCCACCACACATCCGGCTATGTCCATTTGTCAGATCCCGGCCTAGCCGTTGACCCTCATCTCATTACAGCCGTAACGTCCCAGCCAACCAAGCCTAGCCTAGGTTCAATTCTTTTGCTACAGCCTACCTACAGAATTAAACCCACCACCGGGCTAAACATCGTACCACTTGCTTTTTTTAAATCTAATCATTTACTTATGCCTCGTATAAACCTCCAGTTCTTTCGGAGACCGGACCACTAGTTCATGTTCTACCAAAGCCTGGAACCCACTTTCGACTTGAGTCGCAACATCCCAGACTTTACCTCATTTAAACGGAAACAAGTAACTCATATTGATTACAGCATTTAGTGGGTTCATGTGATTCGTCAGTAGAGTGCCTACGCTTAGTGCCACGGTGCATGCTGCCACGAACCATACGTGCATGCTGATCCTGTGAATATAATCTCTAACCATGTGACGATTGTTGTTATTGAGCATGCTATCACTAACCATTCAATCATGCTTCCTTTGCAGCAAATGTAAAGTGCCGAAAAAGAGATTGACTTCTCTGAGGGTGCTATAACAAATGTATTATTATGACTATTATCATTAACCCGAGTGGGGTGGTCTCAGATATGCAGCTACCGGAGCAGGGCGTCATTCACGACTCGGTCAGCAGAAATGCATCTTGCTTCTTATAGACAGCTCGATCGTGGATTAATAACCCCTTGGTTTGTAGCAGGCGACATTCAGCAGGCAGAATTTAAGAGGCAATCCAATTACAGAGTGACGCCGATTATTTGGATTGCATTTGGGTCTGCAGGTAGCCGGCCTGGCATTCTGTACCTTTTCGAATTCAGATTTAACGATAGTAACGGCCGATGGTCGACTTTTCACAACATTCTGAGGCGTGGCGAGTACCACAATATGTGCACACCAGTGGTTTAAACTTGATAGTCACGGTTTTGATAGCCGAGCTGCTAATATTACGAATGCAAGGTGCAGATAGGTTCTTACTGACCCACCAACGAAGGCTCGCCGATAGGTTTTGTCTAATGGTGGTATCTCACCTTATGCTAAGCATGTCCTGTTTTCAGAAGCATATCTGAGGACTGCCCACACGGAGCTGCAAATGCTGCAGAGACCTTGGTCTTAGCTCAGGAGGTAAGGTGCTCACTTTTCACGACCCTGGTCGCGGGTTCGAGTCCTGCAGTGGGCGATCTTTTATAGTCTAGTGCAATTTGTGGCGACAGCCGTATAACTACTGTTAGGCCGCTATACAAATGACGACGCCGTTAACTCAGCTGATATTGAAATAAAACGCGGCAAATGTGAAGTGCCTAGAAAGTGATTGAGTTCTCCGAGAGGACTTTATCAAGTGTATTTTTATTATGCATATAAAATGTAAAGCTCGGCTGGGTGCTACCTGCCGACGGGTTTGGAGCTCATTAGGTGTGCAAAAAAAACGTGGGCGGGCGAAAGTACACGACGGCTAACAGTGTGGGTAAGATTGAGTCGTCTGGAGTCAAATACACTGGGTTATGCTGGGTAGATTAAGAGTCAGGCCTCAGGTAAGAGCATGGAAACTCTGGGCTTGGTCCAATCTCTCGGCTGAAGTCATCCCACCGGCGGCCGCTCGCAAGGCGAAAAGCTCACCTCAGCGACGCCCAGAGTGCGGTGGTAACGTCTAGGTAGCCACAGCGCTTCCGCGAGGCACGTCCGGGCAGAGGCTGCCGTAGGCAGGATTTCGTGAGGCACCTTCTGTTCGCAACTGGAAATTGTTTTTCCTAAGGCAAGCGGCCGCCGCTTTATTCCGCGAGGCTAAAATATTTGCTCGAAGGACCGGCTACCTCTACACCCATTGAAGGCCGCTCGGTAGAGGGGCCGTAATTTATTTAGATAGTTTTGCAGCCGCAGTTATAGTTTTCAAGATTTTACGAGGCTCGCTAAGGACGCTCGCTTAAGAGAAACGAAAAGAAAGTCGTACTTGAGCCTTTACAAAGAAAGCCCCAGGCATCGCGTGCACGTACGCCAGCCGCTCGATCTTTTTTTTTTAATACAACTTCCCAACGAACCTTGCTGGCAACGTTTTTACCAACTGATAGAATGAAGAATCTTACCGCCTAAAAAAATACGAAGAGCTCTTTCGTAATTTGAAGGAGACCAAATATTCGCACAACGAAGGCACAGTGCCGCTCTCGCGCATCCTTTCTAATCCCGAGAAAGTAAGTAGTTGCCTCTGCTGAGTTAGTAATCTGCGTGCTTAATGGTGTCCGCACCCAGAAATCATATCGGCTACATATGTCTCCAAGCCGTCACGCAGAGGCCACGTAAGCTAATAATCTCTCCACTGGTTACTTCGCACTGAAATGATGCCTCTGAGGCGAGCCCAACTCTTTTGCAAAAAAGAGTTGATTTCATCGGGAACCCAGAAGAAATGAGGGTGACTGATTATTACGAATGCATGTGAAGAAGTGAAGCCCATAGAATTTCTAAAAGCATCTATCTTGAGGTAAATTATTAGAGAGCTCACGTCCGCTCCATGCACTCGCACAAATTCTTGAGCCCGTCAGCTACCTATCGGTAACGAGAAAAGTCACCCAGGAAGAAGCTGCCGCTATTATGAAGGATGCCGAATGTTCCTTTGATGATGCTCGTTTCGCAGCATTCTGGTTTCCCGCTGGTCCGGCCAAGACGAGCCCGGTTGAACGCCAGCCTCCTAGGGTCCTGTTCTTCGCTTATTATCCGCCGGTCGTCGCTGTAAGGCAGCTTTTCGAGTGAGCCTTTAAAAACAAAATGCGTAGGCTCAAAGGAGCACAGCAGGAAACTCCATCGTTAACACCCGGCTAAGCCTGGAGTCTTCCTGTGAAGACCTTACATTAAGCTGTGCCTCAAAGGCATACCACTCGTCATGTATTGCAAGTCTCTGCTGTATGGTAGAAACTCCTTCCCTTATTTCGAACAGATACGGCAGCCTTCTCTAGAGGAAGATTTTAATCACGCGTGCTGAAGAAGCATAGAAAAATAAGGGTTGTTTAGTATTTTCGAAAGCGGTTCCATCTTAAGTCTGAATAAAAACCGATAAAGCACCTCTGAGAAGACTTGTTTTAAAAAAAATCTACAAAAATACCATGCCCACATTTGGAGAGCCTGAGAAATGCCCGTAGGTGTATGCAAACCAACCACAGAAAGATTAGTATCTTATGTTACTGAGTGATCGGAGTCGACCAGGGGAGGGGAGTCGTGTGAGAGCAGGGGCCGAGGGGAGCCTGGCGCTCTGGGGCTCCGTGCGTTGGGAATAAACTGTCGGTGTTGGGCGTCGGCTGGTTCTCTGCTGTGCGACCAAACTAGAAGCTATTTCTCGGCGAGAGTTACTGTGCGGTCCATATAAAGACGAGTCTGAAAGTACAACTGATGGAAGCAAAAATTTCGCAATTCAACGGCAGTGGAGACTTCGCTGAATGGCTAAATCGGTTTGAAAGATTGGCCGAGATGCAAGGAGTTGATGACTTGCAAAATTTCCTACCGCTATTCCTTACACGTTTGGCATATGCCGTCTACGATGGCGTCCCCGAGGCGGCTAAGAAAGACTACGCCATGGTAAGGAAAGCGCTGCTGGCAGCATTCTCGCCGAATCGCTTCGATGCCTACAAGGAATTCGCCTCGCGTCGCCTTGCTGAAGGTAAAAATGTGGATGGCTTTTCGGCGGACTTGAATCGGGTGGCTAGGCTGGTGGCCGGTGATTTTGTCAAATCTGCCTTTGTCGCTGGGCTGCCGGAGGCTGCAAAGAGGCACCCCCAAGCCTCATGCAACCTCGCTGAAATGCTGTGGATCTTCTCGTCGAGAAGGCTAGCGTCATAGTAAAGGCGAGCGTCAGCATTCCGAAGGCGGCAGAAAGTTGTTTTGCATCCGGTTCTCGTTAGGTATGGCCTCCCCAGGCACCGACTAACATAGATGCTGTGTGTTTCCTGTGCAAGGCTATCGGGCACTTAAGCCGTGATTTCCTAAAGCAGGGCGACGTGGTCGTGGGAGACACTGCTACGTCTGTGGGAGCATTCAACATCTCACTGCCAACTGCTCAGATCGAACCGTAGTACCAAACTGGCCAAAAACGAGAAGTGGAGAGCACACATTACTGCACCGGTGCTTTCTCCTCCGTTATGGCCCGCCTTCCTTTGCTACGTGTCCTCATCGAAAACTCCGAGGCGTCTGCGCTCGTGGAAACTGGGTGCTCGAGGTCCATCATTTCGGCGATGCTTGTGGACCCTGCAAGGGTGAGGCAAGCTTGCGAGGAGGTCGTGATGATGAAAGGAGCCACGGCTGTCTGCAAGTCCACGTGCTTCGCTACGGTAGCCCTCTGAGGACGAACCATAGTCCTTGACTGCCTTGTGTCAGATGTTCTTCCTGGTTTCTGGTTACTACTCGGTATGGATGCCATTGAACTCCTAGGCGGCGTGATTATCGGTCCTTCTGCTGGTCATGTTGAGTTCATGTGCCACAGGGGAGTTCCAGAGCCAGCACTCCGTTCCGAGGCAGCAGTGGTGGCGTCTCCTAGTGTCAAACGTGCTGTAGCATCGTCGGCCACTGACGTACTGATTGAGGACAAGGTCTTCAAGGCAGCATTCCATCATTGGGCTCGTCAGTCAAGTGGGAGTGGACGAATCGTTGTGTCGTCCCCCAATTGACGAACCATATCACTTCATATCATCTAGAAGAGAAAATTCGTGCCGACTACGAAAAGGAGGTGAAAGTGGATCAAGGAAAGCTGGTTGCAGCCGTTCGCTGGTGATTGTGGTGGTCTGATCCCTCTAATGGCCGTCGTACAGGCAAGCAAGGGCAAAGTGAGGCTGGTGATTGACTACCGAGAACTTAATCAGTTTATCTCAAGTCACACGGCTGGCGGCGATGTGTGTAGCACTAAGCTCAGAGCGTGGCGACGGCTGGGCGAGAGCGTGAGTATAATTGACCTGCGAAAAGCATACTTGCAGGTTCATGTTGATCCAGCTCTCTGGCAGTATCAGGTCGTGTAGTGCAAAGGCCATCGGTACTGCCTCACACGACCAAGTTTTGGACTTAATGTCGCCCCGAAAATAAAGACCACGATTCTGATAAAGGTCCTGCCCATGGATGAGCGAGTTCATACTGGTACTGATTCGTTTGTCGACGATACTGCTGTCAATAACGGCGTCGTCTCGAATGGTGAGGTTATCGACTTGCTACAAACAATTGGTTTGGAGGTGAAGCCGCCAGAAAGCCTCGCAGGCGGAAGGGTCCTTGGCCTTCGCGCATGCAGGCCAAAGGAAGGTCGTTGGCGCTGCGATAACATCGTGAGCGCATTGCCCAAAGTCCCATCGCGACGCCAGCTGTTTTCGTGGTGCGGGCAGCTGATCGGGCATTTCCCAATCGCAGGCTGGCTTCACCCGGCCTGCAGTTACTTAAAGCGAGCCGCTGGCGATGTCGGTTGGGACTCAGTCGTGGTGAAAATGTCATAGCCATGGCAAGTGAATTGATGCAGCGATTGCAAGCCAACGATCCAGTTTCAGGCCTTTGAAATGTGCCGAATCTGGGTAGTGGCATCCTCTGGTGTGATGCCAGCAGCCTTGCTATCGGCACATGCCTAGATATAGGAGGAAGAATCGTCGAGGATGCCTCCTGGCTGCGAAAAGCTGACGACGTAGCCCACATCAATCTTGCTGAGCTGGAAGCTATCATCAAGGGCATCAATCTGGCCATTGCTTGATCATTATAGCAGGTGGAGATTCGGACACATTCAGCAACTGTTCACGGATGGCTACAGTCACAGCTGGTTGGAGATAAGCCTGTACGAGCCTACGGCATGAGAGAGGCGCTTATCGAACGCAGGCTAGCACTGATAGCCGACACGGTGTCAGAGTGTGGACTGAAGGCTTCCGTAATCCAGGTGCGATCATCCAACAATTAAGCCGACCAGCTGACCCGCGTCGCTCAGAAATGGATGAGGGCGAATGTAAGATGTCTCGGTGTTCAAGAGCAGGCGTTTTCTCCGGCGGTCGACGTCGACCTAAAGAGTTTCCACAGCCTTCACCGCTTTGGAGTTGACAGGACACTATACCTTGCCAGAATGTGCCACCCGAAAGCAACTATCCGGCGAAAGGACATCGAAGATCGAAGCCGTCGTGAAGGCCGGCCCTCGTTGCAAGTCGATCGATCCTGCACCTGTCGCATGGAGTCAAGGCGTGCTGAATGTAAGCGAGAATTGGGAGCACCTGGTCTGCGACGTAACGCATTTCAAGGGTCAAAAATATCTGACCGTGGTAGATTGTGGACCGAGCCGTTTCGCTTTTTGGAGGCGAATACCCGACGAGGGAGAAAACTCTGTGGTGCAAAATCTTGGCGAAATTTTTAGGTAGCGTGGCCCTCAGCAGCAGCTGCTCGTGGATAACGGTGCGAGCTTTCGTTCAACAGCTCTTAGCGGTCTTTGCGACCGTTGGGGCGTGGAGCCCATATACCGTTGCGCCTATAAACCCTCCGGCAAAGGCATCTTTGAGCAAAATCACAGGACCATCAAGGAAATGGCGGCTCGCACGGGCAAGAATGTCCTGATGCTGGTGTATTGGTACAACATCTCTCCAACAGCAGGGTTGCACGAGGAATCGGTGCCCTGCAGAAGGCTGTTCTCCTATGAGTGGAAAAGCCCCCTCTTCAGAGCACAGACAAATCAGGGCCCGAGGACTGCTCAATATGCAGTCGGCCAGCGAGTCTTTGTGAAGCCTGCCGGCGCTTTTTGCACGACCGAGTGGCCCGAGGGCAAGGTAACCAGTGAGGGCCAGGGCGTGGGAATCGAGATCGACGGTGTGCGTCGCCACGTGTCCGACTTGCGTCTTGTACCAGGGCAGGAAGGGGCGCCCCCTGCACCTGAAGGCGACAGAGCTAAACCAGTACAGCGGCCCAGGCGCGCTGTGACACTTCCTCACCGGTACGATGACTATGTCCTGACCGGATAGGCTTGCTCATTGCTGCTCTGTACCTTGCAGCTACATGTGTTGGTGCGGCCAACTTGGGACCTTAAGGTCAAGGGAGCATGTAATTCGTATATATGTATTGTATGCAGGCTCCTCTGATAAGCCACTGCTGAGCTGTTAGAAGCACCACCGAGAGGGGCCGGTGCACAGCTATGGTCAGCCTGTGATGTGGTATGGACACAGGCTGGTGGCCAGATGGTGGATTCACCATCAGGGTCGGCCAGTGCACTGCTGTGGTCCGCCTTTGATGTGGCATGGATCAGCTGGTGGCCAGATGGTGGATTCACCATCAGGGTCGGCCGGTGCATAGTTGTGGTCGATGAGTCATCGGAGTCGACCAGGGGTGGGGAGTCGTGTGAGAGTAGGAGCCGAGGGGAGCCGTGCACTCTAGGGCTCTGTGGGTTGGGAATAAACTGTCAGTATTGGGCATCGGCTGGTTCTCTGCTGTGCGACCAAACTACAGTCTCGAGCGAAACCTTTACTCTGCCTGCGTAAATCTCGTGAATAGAGATGAAGCTCCTTTAGGGAACGATACAAAGGGCAAACTACAAGAGCACTTCTATTTAGAGCAAGCACAAAAAAGTGAAATGTATTCTGTCATGCCACCACGGACATTGTGATGAATCGGTGATTCCCATTGTCAATCTTTCTTTATAGTCATGCAAAAAAACTATTTGAGCTAAGATGAAGAAGCCGCCTATAGTACGTCTGCTTTAATTTACGCGTGGCCATCGTAACTTATCCGCACCGTGGCAAAATGAGGCGAAGACTACGATTCGTTTTAGTTGTGTTTAGAACGACTGAACTACGGCAGATATTAAGAAACCAAAAGCAGCCACGTCTTTCACTGATTGGCTCTCTGCTTGTGGCACAAGTGCTGCAAAATAAGGACGATTCACTTCTTGACCACATCCCAGATGATAAGAACCTCGTTCTCATACCGGATCTCAAAGCTCGAAGGAGGACGCTAGCTGACTTTCGTCATACATCTGGCACTGTTAATGCCGAGAACGAATTAGCTTGACCTGTCGTGATAGTGCAATTGCTGAGCTTCCCATAACCATCCAAGGACTTTCGTTCCACTGCTTCGCCCTCGACGAAGGCGTATGCTATATCCAAGTGCATGCATGTCTATGTTCCCAATTGCCCCTCAGAAAATGGCGGGCGACTGCATTACAGGCGAAAGAATAGGGCAACTAAAAATGTATTATATCAGCGTGACAAGCATCACAAACTAAGAAATTAAATGGTTGATTCAATTACTGTAAGATGAGGCAGACATAAATGAAACGCTTGCTGACAGGATGCAACAGTAAGTAGTTGAGCTCGAGTTTGGTCAAAAAAAGAAACAGACGAGCACTAACATACTAATTGAGTATATCGATGCTGTTATTCTTGAAATTCCGGATTTTTTTCCAATCGCTGATGACATGCTTGTAGTGACCGTAGCTGTCTGCAAAGGGAAAAACATATTTAATTTTTTATTTCGAAGGCACAGTTAAACTCAAGCTGGCTCGCACAGATGGCTAGACGAGAGGATGCAATGCGAATCGTTACGTGTGATCGTTACCTGTGAGCACGACGAATTCGTGGTGTACGTGGCGAGTGGAGCGCTGACGATGCCTGGTGGATCCCACATATTAATTCCAAACTGCCAGAGAAACGGATGCTTTTGAGGCGGTAAGCAAGGTAAGAGTGGCCATATGATTATCTCACATTCCTATAAGATCAAGCTTGCCGAGGCAGGCCCGGACGTCTCGCGAGTTCCGGGCCATTGTCAGTGCAACGGCTAAGGTTGCCCCGGTTCGCTTCAGCCATACCAGCACCGAAATGTCGCTAGCATTCATTGTAAGTCGACTTGGCTGTATAGAACGCCGATTAAACGGTGCGTAAAAACATCAAGACGGGTGTTCTCGCTTCCTTCCCTCCCTCTCTGTCTTTCTTTCTCTCTCTCTCTCTCTCTCTCTCTCTCTCTGAGAAAATCAAATTCACTTTGGAGGGTAGAAAAATTGTCAAATGATTATGGACTCTTTTGCCACATTCGTTTGAGCCCGGCTCTGTCTTATTTCACCATCAGTGACCTAAGTCATAGATAAATTTGAAACCCAACAGCGTACGACATTTAAAGTTTTTAGTAACGAGTCCGTCAAAATTTTTCTCTATATGGTATGGCAAACTCTAGCTAAGTGACGGTAGGGTTGGTCTGTAAATAAAATTAATTTGGTCTACGAGGAGCTTCAGACACAAAATGTACAAATACATTAGAGAGCTGTACTATCATTGGGACAGACAGGGGTCGATGGCATCAGCAACATATATCCTCTACAACATTTTTCGTTATTTGACTTATAAAGATAGTAACAAGACCGAGGTTCCTCATTCACGTTGTGTAATTGGCATCGCTTTAAATCTTGTGAAATGCCTAAACGTATTATTTTATTGCAGCGGGTATTTGCCTCGCAATTGAAACGACGTAAAAACCTACCGAAACTCGATTAAGGCGTCGACTGAAAGTACCAGGAAAAGAGGTTCATTATCGCCGGCTGGACTCTGATTCCTTTGACAATATTCCTATCACGCTTTCCCCAGGGATTTTTCCGCGCGAACACATCACCTGGTTAAACTAGAAGCATAGCTAAATGGTTAAAACCACAAAGCACCCTTTTGGAGGGACTTCTGAGCAACAACAACAGGGTTAATAGAAATCAACCTGCTTCTTCTTCCAGCTGGATTAACACTATAGGGGAAAGGAATCATTGTTTGGTCGTTGCAGTGATTTCCTAACGTTGAGGTGGTGAACCTTTGCTCCGATAAACTTTAAATGAGCCTCCAGGTGTGAGACAGTTATACAGGTACGCTGCGTCTTTCTTTCTCCATTGCCCTTTTAATTAGCATAGGACAGTTTCCATTCTGTGTAGTAGGCTGGAATAATTCTATCTGCTTGGTAAGCAAATATTAAGCAGTGGTGTTGAGTATCATGTCCTGTAGAGCTCATTCGCAGCAAAAGACTCTTATAGCCCATTCGGCCCTGGGTTTTACCCGGATGTCACACACCTTGCAAATTACGTTTAGCGCCCTGTACTAGTTCAGAGAAAAAAGAAAAACTGCTATAAACCAATATTAAATCAGAGGAATATGTTGCTTCCAATAAAATATGGCATCTTTGTTTTCAAAAAGCTAACTTATTGAAGACAATCCACCGAGTGTTTTACTTTTCATTTTATAAGTGTGGGCTCGGGCTTTCTGACTTCAGGGAAGTTAAAGTTTATGTATTCCGACATATAGATTGTACCACTATTAAGGAAGAAGCTCATAATTCGCAAGTAAATCTGTGAATTAATCGTCATGTCAATCCTTCGAAAGCTCCATGGCTTCTGGCTCATGCCATTTCAGGACTCTAAGAAGTCAATTTATACGAATTAATGCAGTGAAATTAAATAACCGATTCTCCTAATAGTGGAGTCAGTATCGTCAGCATTATGCTGTCATGATCAAAAGTAAAATTCGTATACCACTATATATCAAAAGTTCAATGATCACTAATAGCTTCACAGTCAATTTAGGTGCAAGCGTAGAATAGGTACGAGGTTTCTGTTGATGAGGATTCACAAGCTTGCTGGCCCATGTGTCTGAGGCATCACATTTGAATTTGCTTACTGTTTCTTTGCTTATAATCATGCTCTGCTATAACTTCCTTCTGTTTGGAGCAAACTCTATAGGGACTTTAATACTGTCGCACTACATTAATACAAAACATCTAATACAGCTTCACTAACTCCAACCTAAATGTATGGAGTACGATGCATTATGATTCAATTGTAGATTCCTCTGTTCAATTAGTCCCAGATAAGAATCTTTAATTGAAGTCTTCTGTCTTTCCCTCGCATAATCCAGCTCCTTGGCGCTTAAAAATTCAGGTGCACCCCTAGCCTAGAACAAATTCTTTGGAGACCCGTGCCTCCAGCACCCATGCTTCCAAAGAAAGGTTTTTAATACTGAATTCAGTAAATCAGGCATTTAAAAAGAGTCTTAAAGCCAAGCATATTTCCAACAGCATTTATCTGTTAATGGTAATCGTATTTTGCACGCTTATAGTTTTTTAAATAGTCTATGTAGTGACTAATCAGTTGATGTGCTGCATTAAAGATCGTTTAAAGTACTTGCCAATAAATATTGATATATCTATATATCGTCTAGTATATATATATATATATATATATATATATATATATATATCGTGTAGTATATATATATATATATATATATATATATATATATATATTGTAAAATTATATATATATATATATATTGTAAAATTATATATATATATATATTTACATCTCTTAAGGTACAACAAAAAATGTTCTTCATTCTAGTAGATACGTCGTGATAAATTCTCTTCGTCTAGACGAGTGCTTCCGTAGATAATGAAGCATTACCGATCGTAAATAGGTTAATGAAACGCAATTCTGATAAAGGGAATTAGGTTTTAGCCAGCTAGAAGAATTATCTTGGTTGAACTGATTCAGGGCTAGTGAGATTTACTCGTTCAAGTTAACACCATAGAAAGACGATAAACACCATTGAAGACAATAGGAATGATCCGCAAAATTCTTTACTGTCAAACATCTTATCAAAGAAACTACGGGTAGACGGCTTAATGTGCTCAAAGTTCAAAGGCGGCTCAAGCTTCGCATGTTGTGCCTTCAGTGGCTTCAGAGGTCATGGATTCGATGCCTGCTGTAGGCTTTCGGTCACTGCCCACTGAAATCTGGGCGATAAAACCAAAGGCCTTGAGGCGGTTATATTAATGAGGCTGGGGTTTCAGCTGGCATGTACTTTTTAACCCTACGAATAAGCCGACGATGAGCACAGGCGGTAATTCTTTATGAGGCATATCCAGAGCATTCAATTACAATTACAATGACATTCAAATATCAATAGTATATGTGAATTTTGACAGATTATCTCTAAATCGCTTTTCTGGTCCATGCTTCAACATGCATTCTGGCAGCTCCGCCTCGTTTCAACGAGATGTTGACAAGCAATCACTTGTTGGAAGATAATGCGAATTGTATTTGTTCTATGTCGTGATTGGAAGCTGCTTTTATACGAAAATATCTTGCTACTTTTACTTATTCGAAAAGGTAGCTCATTTTCTTTCGTTTTGACATGCTGACCTTTGGCATGCCTTATATGTGGGACACCAGCGTCCCGACGGTCTGACCACTAATGCGTTGCTCTACCAATGTAATATCCTCGAATAGCAGCATACCGGGTGCCTGTAGGGGGCAGCCCTTGAGATCTGTCGAGAGAAATATGCAAATCGTGTTGGGATACACGTTTTTCCATGCAAAGGTACGCTAAATATACATAATGCGTTGTGTATGCAAAATAGCCAATATATGCTTGTTAGGAGTATGTGTATGTAAGCGGGTACATACCAGTATTTCCTAAACAACGATAACTGCTCTCCTACTGACACTGGTGGCACATCCTTCCACATTCTCGCCTCCTGACATAGAGCGCTCTAAGGTGCATTCTTCCGAATTCTTCCAAAAACCGAAGTTCTTGCGAACATCGTATACGGAAACGATACAGCTAAGACCTGTTTAAAGTTATTCTGATTGTTACTTGAATGTAGAGCGTAAGAAATTACGTGCCTACGGACATATAAATGCTTATCACTTCGGGCTGCTGGGTCTCCCACAGAGGTGGCTGCCTTAGCTATGCCAGCTGCTAGTAACCTGCTTGTTAGTTATGATCGTCAGCAGCTGTTATCGCTTGGTCATCGTATATCAAATGCATTCATAGATAGTAATGTTGTTGCTAAGATTCATGAACTATGCATTAACAAAAGAAAAGCACTCAGTAGCAGCCGTGGTGGCCGGAACCGCCAGGTCAGACACAGCTCGTTGGGCAGGAACTGGGAGCTGAGTACCCGCTCCCGTTGTATTTGTAGCATTGTCTCGAACCGCTCAGCACGCTACCCCTCGTGCGTCACTGTAAATCTCTCTAACATAGTCTTCATCAGGCCTGATGTAACTCCATCGCCAGGCTTAACGCTTGCCTTCGGAATCAAAGCTCAATGTGCAATAAACCTCTGGCAGTAAGCGACCTTATTTCTGAAAATGGTATCAACCTCCTCGCCCTAACTGAAACTTGGCTGAAATCAATAAACTGCCAGACAATTAAAGAAGCTACTCCATCTGGTTTCTTGTTCTTTCACACCTTAGATCAATCAAAACTGGAGGTGGAGTTGCTATTATCGTGCCCTCGAAATTCAACTTCAAGCCATTTGCCGTACCCTCAAAGCAGTCTTTTGAACCAATTGTCTTGGTCTCACCCAAAAACAAGCTACCGATAGTGGCAGTAGTCTATCGCCCACCAGGTACCAAATCCTCATTTATCTCAGATTTCTCAGATCTCATTTCGATTCTGTGTGCAAGAAATCAATCCTTCCTCGTTATGGGGGATTTCAACGTTCACTTTGATAAATTATCTGACCCTTTCAGCACCGAATTTCGTGCATTGATTGACTCATTGTCTCTTGTGGCTCATGTGCATGGCCCTACCCACATCAAGGGTCACACACTCGACCAGATTTTCTCATACAACTGCACTTTGTCATCACCAATTATTACTATTACCTGCTTATCTGACTATATGCAGATCTCATTCAATCTACAGTGTTTGCCCAAATCCTCATCTAAAGTAACCTGTGAATCGCAGAACCTCAAGACCCTCAACATCATCGAGGCTGTCCGTGTGAAAATATCAGCTTCACCTCTGCTGCTCAGTCCTCCCTCCGATCCGTCATAATTGGTAGATAGCTACAACACGACACTTGCTGACACGCTCGACGAGTTTGCACTTCAGACAAAGCACACTGTGCGGCCCTGCCCAGACGGCCTATGGTTTACCACAGACATTAAACTAGCCAGGCCTACTAAACGAAAGCTTGAAAAAGCATACAAAAGATCCGGACTAACTGTGCATCGACAGGCGTATAAAGACTACTGTAGGGCGTACCAATTGATCCTCGGAAAGACCAAGTCTAGCTTCTATAGAAACATTGTTGAATCACAGATGCACAATCCAAAAATGCTGATGTTGACTCTTAACCATCTCATCAACCGTTCCCAGATTGGCTCCTTTCCTGATAATCCTTGTGATGATCAAGCCGATCGCTTCTCTTGATTCTTAGTGCAGAAGATAGACAAGATCAGGTAATCCTTCCCTGCGATGACAACCTCACCACTAGAATGCTGTTCCACGGTTTCTTGCTGCACCTCAATGTCTCCATTTTAGCATGTCACAAGTGATCTAGTTCTAAAGTTCGTATCTCAATCAAAGAAGACAAGTCCTCTGGACCCTATTCCCACTGTCCTGCTCCTACGTTGCATTGATCTGCTGCTGCCATGCATAACTGACATCATTAATATGTCATGAGCCTTAGGTCATGTCCCAGCACCTTTCAAAAAGCTGTAGTCAGGCCACTTCTCAAGAAAACTACACTTGACCAAGAGAACTTGAGCAACTACCGCCCAGTTTCCCTTCTACCACTCCTATCAAAGACACTCGAACGGGTCGTGGCGGACCAGCTGAACTCGTATATCGAAACCTCACACCTTGCTAGTAAGTTCGAGTTTGGCTTTAGAGCTAATCACTCCACAGAGTCAGCATTGCTTAGGGTATCCAACGGCCTACTTAGGAATGCAGACATGGGTAGAGTGTCTCTGCTTTTTTTGCTTGATCTTTCGGCAGCTTTTGATACCATCGATCACAAAGTTCTTCTAGAGCGCCTCTCATCTCGCCTAGGCATCACTGACTCTGCTCTGCAGTGGTTCAGGTCCTATCTCAGTAGGAGACTCCAGAGTATTGACGTGAATGGACAAAGATCATCTGAAGTACCTCTGATATATGGAGTACCTCAGGGCGCCGTGCTTTTCCGGTTCTTTTCACGGTTTGTACTCTCCCTCTTGCTGATGTCATTGCCAAGCACAATCTAGGCTTTCACTTCTATGCGGATGAAAATCAGTTGTGCCTTTGTTTTGATCCCTCCCAGCGTTCAAGCACCTCAAATTCTCACAACTCACTTGCTGCATGTATTGATGGCATCTGCACATTGATGGCAGCAAGTTTTCTAAAACTAAACGATGATAAACCTAACTTACTATTTATGAGCAAACCCAGTGTGATTCAGCGATTGGAAAGGCTGACGCTCAAATTGGCTCTGCCAGCATATCTCCTGTCAAATCAGCTCGAAATGTAGGCGTCATATCTAAAGGCGACCTCTCGTTAGACGACCATATCAGCTCTACAGTCAAATCTGACTATTTTCAGATCCATAACATTGCTAAAATTCGGGCTTGTTTAGATAAGGATACTTCGTCCAAGTTGGTCCATGCATTCGTGACATCCCGTCTCGACTTCTGCAACTCACTGCTTACTGGCCTACCAGCATGTGCGATCAGGCGATTGCAGCTGGTGCAAAACTCTGCAGCTAGGCTTGTCTGTCGTGAGCGTCGCAGTCTCCACATTACTCCACTTCCTGCCGACCTGCACTGGCTACCAGTCAAGCAACGGATTGACTTCAAGGTTTTGTCGCTCACTTTTAGGTCCCTTCATTCTATGGCTCCAACCTGTCTCTGAGATATACTACCCCATCAGGCCAAGCATCGTACCACCTGCTTTTCGGAGTCCAACAGTTTACAAATACCTCGTACAAACGTGAAATCCTTTAGAGACCGTGCATTTAGTTCGTATGCTGCCAAAGCCTGGTACTCCCTCCCGACCTGCGTCAGAAGATCCCCTGACCTGACCACATTTAAAAGGAACATAAAAACACACCTATTCAGGACAGCATATAGTGAGTCCCTGTGATTCGTCCTTCATGTGCTTATGTGTGCTGACACTGTGCAGGCTGCCACTAACCATATTTGTATGCTGACCCTGTGCATGTCACCCATAACCGTATTATTCATTGCGTTTGTTTTTCAAGCGTGATTTTACTTACCATTCACTTGGGTTTCCCTTTGCAGCAAATGTAAAGCGCCTCGAAAGAGATTAAGTTCTCTGAGAGCGCTTTATCAAGTGCATTATTATTGTTATTATTATTATTCCAGCCCTCATGTGCTGCTAGGTCCAAGCTACTCAATTCCTTAACTGCAATCCTAACTCAGCTATGCTTCTCACTTTCTCCTTGTGGCGTGAAATGAAGTCAGTTGGCAATGGTATGCACACCAATAGCTGCTTAGGCTAAGAGTGGGCTTTAGAAAAATCTCTCTTGTAACCCAAACCTAGTATTTTCGGCTTTGTGCAGTTATAGAGGGAGATATATTGCATTATAGTAATTGTGCAAACGTGAGTTAATCATCAAACTTGAGAATAATCCTAGCGTTCTCACAGAAAAAGTGACAGTTTCAATTTCAAGCTTTACTTTAGACACTTACCGAGTTTGCTACATAGACATCCAAACTTCGTTTAAAGTAACTCGCTTGAATGTGGGCTGCAATATCACTCCTCCAAATAACGTCGTCCAGATTGTTGTCGCTAACGAGGCTCCAGTCAAAGATAAAATGTAGATGCAGCTCTAAGCTTTATCTTTTGCCTTATTAACACAGTTCAGCGTCAGATAGCTTAGCAGCTTGCATGTAATTTCCTACTGTTACTCTGTGAATCAAATAGGATCTCTGAGTGAGGCCCAACGCTAATAATCTGTAGTTTTAGATCAGGCAATTTCTGATGACAACGTGAGTAAATGTAGAATGCAGATTGCACTTTAGGTCTCATTTAAGGTCAAGAGTTCGTCCTCTTGAAGAAATTACAGTCACTGAAGCTTAAATGTGGTAAAAGTATAATGCGTCGTAATAAAATTGCTTGCCATCGCAGCATCGTAGAGGTGTTCCAATGGAGAAGAATATTTACTAAATCCTTCTGATATTAGAGTGGATACATGTTCAAGAGCTCATATCATACCTTTTACTCAACCTGGAATAACGTTTAGTCTTTTTAAAGAGTCCACTTCAAAGAAGCCTCGCGTGTTTTTGCAATTTCTCACTGATTTAGTGGAATGTTTTAAGCTAGCCAGATAATGTTCTTTCAGATGAATAACCCCAAATTGAATCTCAACACCATAGACATGGTGACATCTGGCTTACATTTACGCTATCATACTATTGCACTAATGTTTTTGGAAATCGTGTGAAAAGAAAGTTACTAATATCACTTCGATTCATGTGGACTTAGGAGGGACGTGCATTCGCTATTATTAGCCTTTGCAAGTTTTCCCAGCTTTATCTTAGTGACAGTGGTTACTTACAACTACTGCAATACTCTTCTTGAACTCGCTCCGACACCTAACAGTTAACTTTCAAAGGTATAATCATTTTAATTATTGTTATTAAATTAACAATTGTAGTTACTTGTTTTTTAATTTTTGAGGTAATGCATGCAGAATAAATTTAAATCGATGAAAGCTTAAAAAGGTAATCTTTCCCTGAAAAGATTTTGCATTCGTATTAATGAGCCTAAAATAAATATTTGACCTACAATTGGGAATAAAAATATACATGCACAAACAAGCACACACACACACACACACACATACACATAAATGCTTAATGCACACATGAACACAATTGAATACATAATTTTTTTTTCAATTCAATTCAATTTCACAATTGAATACATTGAACACATGAACAAAACACATGAACAAAAACATTAACACACACACATGAAACACTTTACACACACATGCTTAAGCACACACACACAAACACACACACACATATGCAAGCATGCTCCTTTAAAGGAGCACATGCAGACGCACACCAACTCAGGCGTGATTGTCGCCTCCCGACACCGAGCACTACTAGCGTTTCTTCTCCGTTGCCGATGTCTCTACGAAAAGTGAAGTCTTTGCAAAGATTGTATGCAGAAATATATGCAACTAAGACCAGTTTAAAGCGTGTGTGTTTATTTTTTGACTCCGAGGTACCGATTCCTAATCTATCTCTGATTATTTTTCTATCAATTCAATTCAGCTTGCAAGTCTTTTATCTTACGGATAAATTCGTTCATTTTTATAATCTATCTGATCCATTAGGTGCCGATTTTTTTGTACAATGAATCACCTATTCTGTCTTATGGCCAACGTGCATGACCTTACTTCAAGGATCACACACTCGACCGAATTCTTCCTACGTCGGTATGCTCTCGTCACCTATTGCAGTCGACTCAGCATTTAAGAGTATCGGATATAGGAATACTTCGCTTATAGGAATAGCAGTTCGGCTTACCAGTTTTACTCTAGCTATAGTCTCACTACACATCAGGGAATACTCCGCCGATAAGAATGAACACTTGCTGGCCTGAGCATATTATTCTAAGCTGAGTCGACTGTATTATCAAATTCTGCGTATCCGACAACATGTGGATCTTATAGTGCTGCAGCGTATGTCCTCCTACACATCCAAAGTCACATGTGAATCGCGAAGCCTCAAGATCCCTGACGTCGATGCTGTCCATGCGAGTATATCTTCGCCACTCCTGCACAATCCTGCCATCACCTGCCTTAGCTACAGCATATGTCCTCCTCCAAGAGCAAGCTCGACAAAGGAGGTCAAAGATCAAAAGCGAACGAGGACTAACCTTTATCATGCCAATACATCCTAACCCAAATCCAAGTCTAGCCTATACAAAACATGGTCAAATTACAGATGCACAATCCAAAATGCTAATGTTTGCGATCAGCCATTTCCCTAACTGCTCTCAGGTTATCTCCTAGCCTAGTGATCTTTGTGACCATCTATTCGCTTCTCTAGTTCCTTTGTAAGAAAGATGGACAAGGTTAGCGAGTCCATCCCTAAGGTAGCCGCATCCCTTCTGGACTCGCGTCCCTCTACAACAACCCGCAGGACTACCTCCCTCAACTCTATGCAGCACCCGAGTGACCTCACCCTAAAATTCAGCTCCAAGTCAAAGAAGCCAACTAGTCCGCAAGCCCTCTTTTACACAGTCCAACATCTACGATGCAGCAGATATATCAGCAGCTGCCATGCATACATAGCATAATAAATATGTCATTAGCCTCAGGTCATGAGGCTTGCCTTTCAAAAAATCCTGTAGGCTGTAATTAGGCCACTCATTTGGACTGCAACACCAGAGCAAGCAAGTTTCAGCAGCTTCCACCCAGTTTCCCTTCTACCATTCCTACCAAAGCCATGGCAACGCTTTTGGCAACCAGCTGTACTTTTGGGTTGAAACTTCAAACCTAGCAAACATTTTCTAATGCGCTTTTAGTGATAAGTACTCAACAAAGTCAGCATATCTAAGGATGTGAAACGACCTTCTCATGAATTCAGACTAAGGTAAAGTATCTCTTGTTTTGCCAAATCTTTAGGCAGCCGTTGATACTAGCTACCATCAAGTCCTTCTCGAGTGCGTCTCATTTCACCGAGCCATCACTTCAGTGGTTTACAGGAATAAAACTAATATATTTGTGTAAAACCCTCAGAGAACTGTATCTCTTTTTGGGAGCCTGGCATTCGCTGTAAATGAAGGTTGAATAGTTAGTGGGAGCATGCTCAATTACAATGAGCATAACATGGTTAAAAGAAACATGCACAGGGTCAACATGCAAATATGGTTACTAGCAGTGTGTAGTGTCAGTACGAAAAACACCCAAAGAACGAATCACGCCGACCCTATAAATGCTGCAATAAATATGGGCGTTGTTAGCTTCTTTTCAACCGTTGTCAAGTCAGTTAATGTCGAGGCGCCAGTCGGAAGTGAGTTCCAGGCTTTGGGAGCATGCGTGCTAAAGGCGAGGTCTCCATTGGATTTGAAGTTCGTACGAGGTGTAAGCTTAACAATTAGATTGAGAAAAGCTGGCGGTACGACCCTTAGCCTAGTCGGGGAGTAGGTCTGATGGGTGGGCTAGAGTCAGAGAATGTCGGGATCGAAAAGTGAGTATAGAGCCAAGAAGTCGTTGGGTTGCTTGAATATGAGCCAGTGCAGGTCAGCAAGAAGTGGTGTTATGCTGCAACTCAAACAGAGAAGCCTAGCTGCAGATTTTCTTCTCAGCTGTAAGCACCCGAGTGCACAGGCTGATAGACCAGCAAGCAGTTACAGAAGTTAAGACAGGATGTCAGAAATGCAAGGACTAAGTTAAATGTCTTATCCCTGTCTAAAGAAGCCAGAATTTTAGCAACATTATGCAGCTGAAACCCGGAAAACGTGACTGTGGAGCTGATTTGGTCGCCTAATGAAACTCTCTTTGGAACAGGACACCTAGATTTTGTGCAGATTCAACAGGAAATATGCTGACACAGCCGATTGTGAGCTTTAGCCTTTCCGGTTTTTGAATCGCACTTAGATTGCCCATAACGAGTAATTTCGTTTATCATTTATCATCATTCAATTTAAGAAAGTTCCATCAATACATACAGGAAGGGAGTTGACAAAACTGGACTTTCTGGAGGTCTGGGAGCGATCAAAGCCAAGGCGCGACTTTTATCTGCATAGAAGTGAAAGCTAAGATTGTGCCCGGCAACCGCGTCGGCAAGTAGGAAGGCATAAGCCATGGAATTAACGGAACCAAGCACAGAGCCCTGAGGTACCTCGTACTTTAGAGCATATTCAAATGATCTGTTTCTATTCACATCAATGCTTTGGAGTATCCCACTGAGATGGACCTGAACCATTGCAATGCAATGCCAGTGATACCCGGCGAGATGAGAGGCTCTCGAAATGGAATCGACGACGAATAGCCGAATCCACCAAAAGCTGTTAAAATATCGAGCAAATCAGCAGTGAGACTTTACCTAAGACCTATATTCCTAAGTAGGTCGTAATACCATCGAAGCGAAGCTGACTTTGTGGAGTGATTAGCAGACTGGAATCTACTAGCTAGGTTTCAAGTTTCAATATATGAGTGAAGCAGGTCTGCCACTACCCATTCCAGTGTCTTTGATTGGAGTAGTAGTAGGAAAATTGGGCGAAATTTGCCCAGGTTTTCATGTCTAGTGATGCTTTCTTGAGTAGTCGCCTGACAACAGCCTTTTTTAAGCGTGCTGGGACATGACCTGAGGCTATTGACATAAGTAGAATGCTATTTAAGCATGGTGGCAGTAGATCTATGCATCGTAGAAGCAGGACAATAGGAATAGGCTCTAGAAGACTAGTTGTCTTCTTTGATTGGGTTATGAATCTCAAGGTGAGGTCACTCGTGGCCTACTTGAATGTCGATATTGAGGAACTTCATGAAGTTGATGGACATGATTCCAAAAGGTATGTCTCTACCCTGGAAATGGAACTTGTCCATCTTGTTGAGGCAGAAGCTAGAGAATTGACCTGCTAGATTGTCTCCGGGAATACTAGGTAATGAGCTTATCTAGGAGGGGATAAGAAGATAAGTGACCGTAGATAAGTGACTGCATTTTTGGATTGCAAATCAGTGTTTCAACAATGTTTTTATAGAAGCTAGTCTCGGCCTGTGCTAGGATGAATTGGCACAATCTAAACGAGTCCTCGTAGGCCTGTTTATGAACGATCAGTTCTGATCCGTTTGTGCTTTTTTCAAGCTTGGGCTTAGTAGACCTGGCTAGTTTAATATCTGTGGTAAACCATAGGCCGTCAGGGTCAGGCCGAACAGCCTGCCAAGTCAGAAACTCAATAGCATTGAGCATGTCAGCTAGTCTCGTGCTGTAGCAATCTACCAATGACAAAGGTCAGAAGGGGGATTTTAAAGCAGTGGTGAATAACAAATTATTTCGCAGACAGCATCAATGTAACATAAGTTTTTGCAATTCACGGGTGGCTTTTAATGAGAAGGGCAAGACTACAGACTGGATGCCTGTGTTCAGATATGCACAATTTGGTGATACAAGGTAATGATAACATGCAGTTGTAGGGTTAAGTCATATCTCTGCGGGAGATCCCAAAGCGATGGTTTGAACTAAATAAAAACATCCAGATGATCCATCGAAGTATAGGATACATCAGGGTTCCAGGGTTTCTCTGCTTCTCTTTACAGTTTATACTCTCCCTCTTGTCGATGAGACCACAATCTAGGCTTTCACTTCAACTCAGATGCAACTCAGTTGTACATTTTCTTTCATCACACCCAGCACTCATGACGCATCGAATTCTCTATAACACCTTGCTGCATTTATCGCTCACATCTGCATATGGACGTAAAAAATCTTTCTCAATTTGAAGGATGAGAATCCCAGCATAATAGTTTTTAGCAAACAAGTGTGACTCAAAAACTGGAAAGGTTAGCCCTCAAAACTGGCTCTGCCAGCACATTTGGGGATGCATCTGAGCCAAATCTATGAGTCCTGTTCCAAAGTGACCTTACACGCCCACATAAGCTTCACCGTTAAATCTGCCTTCTTTCAGCTCCACTGTTAAACCTGAATTCTTTCTGCTCTTTAGCATTGCTAAAAATTGGGCTTGCTTAGAAAGGATACTGCATCTAAATTAGCCCATGCATTTGTAGCATCCGTCTGAACTTATGAAACTCGCTTACTGCTGATCTACCAGCTTGAGCAATCAGGCACTAACAGTTGGTACGAAACTCTGATGCATTGCTTGACTGTCGTGAGCTTCGTAGTTGCCACATCATACCACTTCTCGCCGACTTGCACTGACTCTCAGTCAAACAACACATTGACTTCAAGGTCTTGATATTCACTTTAAGGTTTCTCCACACTCTGGCTCGTGCCTACCTATCAGATAAATCCCCTACCATGCTAGGTATTGTGGAGCCTGCTTTTCTGAGTATAATCGTTAAGCTACACTTTGAACAAGCCCAACATCCCGTGGAGATCGTATCTTAATTTCGCATGCCCAAAAACCTCGAAATCACTACCGACTGATGTCGCGACATAACACAATACCTGACGACATTTAAAAGCAGGCATCTATCATTGACATAATTTGGCGGGTCCTTGTGATTTTTTTTATTTATGTGCTTAAGTGTGATGATTTTGTGCATGCTTAGACTAACCACATGAACATTCTTATACTGTGCATGTCACCCATACCAATTTTGTATGTTGACATTGTCCATGTCACCACGAACCGATTGATGATGCTTCTTTTACAGTACATGTACAATGCCAAGACAGAGAAACAGTTCTCTTTGGAAGATGTAAAATTTATTGTTATTGTATATATCAATATTTTTAAAAATGTTTAACGTGCGTATATATATATATATTATATATATATATATATATATATATATATATATATATATATATATATATATATATATATATATATATATATATATATATATATATATATATATATATATATATATATATATATATATATATGCAGGTTTAAGCCATCAAGCCGTGCAAATCCATTCGAAAATAACTTTTCTGCAATATTATCATTTGGTTAATTCAAAAATTCAAACAATCTATTATAATAGTTTCAGGTGATAGTAAAGTTTTTGTTTTCACAGGAAATACATCTTAATTTAGAATAAATTTGATAACGATATATGACCAGAACACACATAGCTCTCCTTCCCAGCCTCACTTAGCAGCCCACTGTGTCCCATCGGAACCGAGTCATTGATTTAAACTCCCGTTACCCTCAGATAGCTCCATAACGATATTCTCATTCAAATAAAGTGCTCTGTGTCATACCAGGTCCAGTCCTGGCCAGCTCTGTAGCTATCCGCGGCAGGGGAATTTCTTCAGACAAGCCACTTTGATGAAGTTCATTGACAAAGCACGACGTCTAGTGTAATAAAAAATTTAATTTTCCAAATCCACAGATGGACAGGGGCTCAGGATGAGCAGGGGCTCGGATCGAGGAGGGCAGGAGGCGTGAAAAGGGTGACTACTGAAAATCTACCAACAATAACTAAATAAAGCTTCATCGTCATTCAGTTTGTAAAGAATATCTCTACAAATCATCACAAAATACAGCAAAGCTGGCTGCATAAGCAAAGCAGCTGAAAGTGACTGAACAGGCAGCTAATTAGCTTGCCAGAGGATATACTCACACGTAAATACTCCTGTTGATCATATCAAATAACGGATCACTATTATTAAAAGAAAATCCTGGATAAGTCTGACACTGTGAAATGTTTGTCCGAGGATAGTAGAAGACATACGAGAGGCACATCTCTTGCATAGGTGTCAAGCCTCCCTGCAAATGATACCTTTTAAAAACTAAGATTGCACACGGTGAGTCAAGATAATACATCTTTCCATAACGTAAATCGTCACACAATAAATCAAAATAGCCTAACCACTCAGCGAAAGTGTATTTAAAGTTAAGCCGCGAGTGTTCAACCTCTTCATGAGATAAAAAGTAACTAGGCTTTCCGGCTAGGAGCTTGCAGTGATTGCTTCTTCATCTACTTCCCACTGTGACGCTAGTCAGTGGATCAAACTCGGCGTCCCTGCTGCTGAGCGGCCAGCTGGAACTCTGGCGAATCGCAGTGCAGCGTTCCTGCTGCTAGGTGTGAGCCAAGACTCTAGCCGATTGAAGCACAGCCTTCCTGTTCATCCGAGACAACAGATTTATGTGAGCAGTAAACGTCTATGCGAGTTAAAAATACAAAGTTGCTAAATACTGCTTTGTACGAGTGTTCCTGAAAGTTTTCTACTGTTTAGCAAGGCATACACAAGTACACTCGCAACAGACTAAAGGCCTCATAGGGAAGTCAACATAGAGCTCGTCAGGCATCACTTCTAGGATCGGTTGTTGTTCTAAAAATCCTCCGTCATAGTTTCTTCCACAGAGTTAATTCATATGAGACCCAAACAAGCAGTAGAGAAGACTTTTTTTGAGAAAATGCACTGGAATGGTTATTATTGTATGTTTCATAGCAGCACTTTTGCTTTTGCTTTCTTAAATGACAAATATGGGAAAAGGTGGCCAAGCCTATGGATTTTTTTGTAGCCTATCAAAAACTCTGACTTTCATCTTGTAGTTGGAGCTGCGAATGTACGACAATTTCTAGGTGCTCATAATTTATCATGGGTGCCCTCTCTGATATCTGCTTGAAATTCAAAGATTGTTAAGTGCGCGACCACGTGTACTTCAAATTTACAATTCTTGTATGTGATTGGATGCTGCTTACTTGCTAACGAACGATCAAACATTTGCTTTGTAGCTTGATTAAAACAACACTGCTGACTTTCAACGGTGGCGAGGCTGTGAGGAAATTCATTAAGCTAGCATGTGCCCTCAGTTTAGAAGAAAGTAGCAAAATGGAAGTGCATAGCTCAAGGCAATATTATGAAGCATCGCTGTCTTATTTTGTAGGAAATTTAAAAGTTTGGTATAGAATAACTGTCTTAGGAGATTATCGAGTGTATTATTATTAGGTTGTTAGTTTTTAGGGGCATACGCACTCAAGATCTAACAATGCTCTTTTATTAAGCGATAGCAAGGATTCGAGTCAGTATGCTTGACTCTTGATTGAAGAAGCTAAGCTGTAAAACTGTTCATCGAAGATTTTTTAACAAATATAAGTAGAAAATATATAGTATATAATATATAATAAATAAATGTACTAAATAATAATATAATAATACATAAATAATAAATACTCATAATAACATATTACTCACTACAGAAGAGCCTTTCGGATGTGTTCCTTGATTGCGGCCAAAAGCTTTTGGATCTAAATACCAATACATATCAGCCAATAGAAGCACTCAGTACTTTAACGAAGTTTAAGCTCTATAGTGGAAAACTTATTTACCTTACATTTGAAAAATAAACTAAATTCCCTAAAGTTTATCTGAAAATTCTTTTTAGCTTTAGCAAGACGAAAAACCAAGCACTCCTTGCTGATTGACGAAGCGAAAGAGAGAGAGAGAGAGAGAGGAAGAGAGAAAGAGAGAGAGAGAGATAGGGGAGAGGGAGAGAGAGAGAGAGAGAGACAGGAAAGACAAAGAGAGAGAGAGAGAGAGAGAGAGAGAGAGAGAGAGAGAGAGAGAGAGAGAGAGAGAGAGAGAGAGAGTGACAGAGAAAGACAAAGAGAGAGAGAGAGAGAGAGAGAGAGAGAGAGAGCGAGAGAGAGGGAGAGAGAGAGAGAGAGAGAGAGAAGTCAGATATGGTAAAAAAGATGCATAAACGTAAAAATGCCGAGGTATGAAAAAGGTAGCAATAGTGATACTGAGACAGAGGGAGGTAATGTCAGAGAGCCAACCGTAGTTATGTACAAACCTAGTGTGATTCAGAAAATTGGAAAGGGTAACGCTCCAGATCGGCTCTGCCATATATCTTTTGTTAAATCGGCTCGAAATCTAGTTGTCGTGTTCCAAAGTGACCTCTCGTTAGACGAGTACATCAACACCACAATCAATTCTGCCTACTTTCAGGTATATAACACTGCTACAATTCGGGCTTGTTTTGATAAGGATACCTCGTCTAAGTGGGTCCATGCATTTGTAACATCCCGTCTCGACTTCTGCAGCTCACTGCTCACTGGCCTACTGGCATTAGCAATCAGGCACTTACAGCTGGTGCAAAAGTCTGCAGCTCGGCTTGTCTGTCGTGAGCTTCGTGGTTACCACATCAAACCACTTCTCGCTGACCTGCATTGGCTATCAGTCAAGCAACGGATCGACTTTAAGGTATTTTTGGCTCACTTTTACTTCACTTAATTTATTGGCTCCAGCCTCTCTCAGATCTACTGCCCAACCAGGCCATGCATCGTACCACCAGTTTTTTCGGAATCCAACAGTTTACCAATACCTCGTACAAACCTCAAATTATTTGCAGACCATACATTTAGTTCGTATCCTCCCAAAGCCTGGAACTCTCTCCCGACTTGAATAACAACATTCCACTACTCGACCACATTTAAAAAGAACTTACAAAAACACCTAATTAAGACAGCATTGCATGGGTCCCTGTGATTCGTCCTTAATGTGCTTATAGGTGCTGACACTGTGCATGCTGCCACTAACCGCACTTGCATGCTGACCCTATGCATGTCACGCCTAACAATGTTATTCACGCTGTTTATCAAGCATGATATTACTCACCATTTAATCACGCTTTACTTATCAGCAAATGTAAAGCGCCTAAATAGAGATCTCTGAGGGCGCTTTATCAAGTGCATTATAATTATTACTACTATTACTAGTAGAGTTTATTTAGACATGTCAGTAATCATTATTTCAAGGTTCTGATACCTTAAACAAGAATACAGTCACTACCTATGTGTGTAGCGATATAAATACTAATAAAAATAAGTTATCCTTAAGCCTTGCAGTTCAGTTAAGGTTCAGCTAAAGTCGAGGCATAGTTTAATTTTCCTGAGACAGTATTCAAACTTTGTATCACCCGGCAGATGTAAACCTCCTATTCTCTGGTCAGTTTATTAAGGCAAGGGCATACTCATATGGACATGATGTATCCATTTTCATGTATGAGGTTTCCAGAAAAATTACAGCAGCCCTACTGGCAGTCAGGATATCAATGTAATGTAATGTATCTCCGTCAGTAACCCCACAAAGTCATAAAGACTATGTGGGTGTTACGCAGTAGAGTTTTGTATAGCTCACTCACAGCCTAAGCGGCTTTCGGTACGCCTTCGGTAGCCAACAGACTTCGTCTCACGCAACAAATAGAAAGTGGGAAGCATAGCAGAGTTAGGAGAGCAGTTGAGGTGGTGAGTAGCATAGAAGTAGCAGTTCAGGACCGCTGAAAAAGATGCGCCATAGTCGGAAGTTGGAGAGTACATGTCATTGCGCAAGAATTGTGGAAGCGAGTTCCACAGTCTAGGACCTGCAGAGCTAAAGCTTCTGTCGCCAACTGTCTTTAAGCAGAGGAATGGGACAGCGAATTTATTGTCCACACAGGACCTAAGGGCGCGAACAGGCTGAAACTGATGCAGCAGTTCAGCTAGGTATGAACGAGCCAAGCCGTGGTGGGCCTTGTGGGTCAGCATAAGAACTTTGCTCTGTATCCTTTGCTGAACCGGCAACCATCCTAGCTCTTCCAGCAAACGTGACACGTGCTAAAACCACTGGGACTTGAACACCAGCCTTGCAGCCATATATATAGTCCGCAGTAGTGACATAATAGCTTTCTTCGGCAGCCCAGCCAAAACGGATTTACAATAATCAAACCGAGACAGAACTAAAGAGCTAGTATTTTTTTTACAAGCCACTGTGGGAGACAGCTTCTAATCTTGGATAGGGATTGGATGTGATGACTAGCTGTAGAGGCAGTCTTCTGAATGAAGCTTTTGAAATTGAGGCAGCTGTCGAACACGGCACCTAGATTGCGAGCACGTGGTGAAGGTCGCACAATAGCATCACCTATTAGAACAGCAAATCCTTTTAATCCAGCCACACGCTTAGGGTGTCCTATGAGAAGCACTTCGGTTTTTTCGTCATTTAATTTCAGGAGGTTTTCCGACATCCAGGATCGAATATCGGCAAGGCAAGCATTCAGTTTCTCAGTTGCTGCAGCAGATTCCGACGGTTTAAATGACAAATACAGCTGAGTATCGTCAGCATAGAAGTGATATCCTATTCCATGGGCCTTAATCACTTTTCCCAGAGGTTGCGTATAAATAGAGAACAGCAAGGGACCGAGTACAGACAATTGAGGGACTCCACAGGTGACCCTTCTCATGTCTGAGACCTGACCCCTACACGACACGGATTGAACACGATCAGACAAGTTTGATTTAAACCACGCCAGTGCTTCGTCTGCCAGACCGATCGTTGTTCTCAATCATTCAAGCAGAACATCGTGATCAATGGTGTCGAAGGCAGCAGACAGATCTAGTAGAGCTAAGGCAGTGACATTCCCGTCGTCGTTGCCACGTAGAATGTCATTGTTAACACGGAGGAGAGCAGTTTCAGTAGAGTGCTGCCTCTTGAAATCTGATTGAAATGTTTCTGACGTTCCATTATTTTCAATATGTTCAACTAGCTGCTTAGCAACAATTTTTTCAAGAATCTTTGATAAGAACGGAAGAAGGGAAACTGGACGATAGTTTGCTATGACCTCTGTGTCTAATCCAGGCTTTTTAAGAATATGTTTAACGATTGCCGATTTGAAGGACTTGGGGACGACCTCTTTTCACAAAGAAGCATTAAAAATCTTGGTTATGGCAGGGCTAAGTTGGTCTGTAAGTGAAGACCACAGAGATGAAGGTATAGGGTCTTCAGGAGACGAGCTCTTTTTGCTAGACCTTATTAAGGCAGCCACATCAGAGGCAGAAATATCAGAGAACCTTTTAAGAAAGATCACAGGTTGAGGAACGGTGATTGGTTTGGTCGGAGGGTGCTTAAGGGAGGCACGAATATGCACAATTTTTTCAGTAAACAAGGCTGAAAACTTTACGGCTGAGCCCTTAATATCTGGTGAGTCAGACCTGGCAGCATTGGCCAGTAAATGGTTTACTGTCTTATAAATCTGTTAAGTGTCCGACTTGAAGGAATACAGCTTTCTAATGAAAAAAGAAGCCATGGCTTTTTTAAGCTTTCGGGTGTAAACTCGAAGGAAGTCTTTAAAATTGACTAGGTCTGCCTCAGACCCCGATTTCTTGAAACGACGTTCCAGCCTGAGCTTAACACGGTGCATCTTAAGGTCAAGTGGACACCTCAAACACACTGCCAGACTTAAAAAAAACCTATGTAAGTTAGAAACGAAAATTCTTAATTGTGCTTAATTTTGCTTATATATTTTAGAAGAACAATTTTTGCTGTAGATTTTCTGTTTTTTCATCTTTAAAACGTTATGTGTTTTAAGGCATTGTGATGAGGAGTACGAAGACCCGTTAGGGAGTTATCCCAATATTTGACAGATGCCCGTTTAATACTCGAGGCACTTCCGGTTGTGTCTGATAAGCCCATTACAGCAAGCATATACAGAAATTTCTAGAATATATATATATATATATATATATACACGAAAGATTAGTGCAATATACATATATATATACATATAAATATATATATAAATATATATATATATATATGTATGTATGTATATATTGCACTACTCTCTTAAAATAATCAAACTAACCCGAATTCTCCCGAAGAACTCATTAGTATGTGAAAATAACAGCTATCTTCAAACCACAGCGGCAATTAAGAGAGCTGGACCAACTCTATTGGTATCATTATAGGTGCAGCTAATGCGAGAAGACCGTATTGCAGCAACGGAAATGACCTCATGACTTGATTAGAGATCTTGGTCTTACTAAGTAAAAAGCCATGCTTCTGATATCCACTGCACAGACGTTGGGCGTGAAGGATGAAAATATGCCGTTCTGAGATCTTAAAAAGTGCACCAGGCTGTCTCTAACGTTTTACGAGTCAAGACTAGTACGGTAATAGCCGGAATATTTGACCTCTGTTTTGAATCAATAGGAAAATTCTGCAATTGAAATCAGAGCTCATTCATGTCCGTGCAGTCGCTCTACTCCATAATGAAAAAAGAACGCTCTTTAGGCCTTGGTCAGGGAGCCTACAGTCTTTACTTCAATGTCCGCTTTCTGGGTGGCCACAACTTTTTCTTTGAAATACGTTTAGTTGCAGAGCTAATGCATGCTGGTATTTGGACAGGCATGAAATACGGCATGACGAAGATAGCCTATAACTTAAAATGACAAGTCCGTATCCATAATGCAGATAAGTCTATTTTGTAGTGCCGTATTCCTTATAAAAAATATACTAGCTGAATTGGCATCCACTTTTGCATAGCAATAGAAGAGCCTTTGTGGCTATCACCACCGCTTGCAGTGTAATAAAGGATCGCCCACCGGAGGATTCGAAACCACGAATTCGAGACCAAGGTTGTGAAATGCAATCACCTTGCCTAGTGTGTCGTCACGGATTCCGTAACTAGGAGCAAGTTGTTTTGGCTCGCTGCGTGTGCTTCGTAGAAGAAAGCCGATGAGGAAAGACCTCGCTGAATGCCTCGAAGCATTGACATGTGAGTTTGGCTTGGTCTTCGGAGATATCCCTACGGTGGCATTAATATTAGGCTTTGAATTCTGTTTTCCTAATTTCCATACCATCTCAGTCATTTTGACAGAGAATACTATCCTTTACCATGTAACTGGTGAATTAAGTTACTGCGAACCAACATTAAAGGGCCGACAATGTTCGCGGAGATCAAAATGTAGAATGGCATGTAAAGCTGCCCCATACAATGGTAACGAAATGCGGCACAAAGGACTGCAAGACGTTTTTACATCGATCTTCCTTACGCTCATCTTGAGAGGTTGAATAAGAGCACGGAGCTAACTTGGTGGAGCGAGGAAAGCATTTGCCCTAAGACTTGGAGGACTTTCAGCACTATAACCGAGGCGAGTATAATGAGAACGCGGAGGAAGAGGCTATATTAGGCTGCCTATTCGGGAAATAAGTTTAAAGTAAAATCTAAAATTTTGAAAAATGCTTGATTTCTAATCTTTTCCTACAACTTTTGAACCTGCACTATAAATATAAATGACCAAGCCCTTGCAAAGTAATGAAGAGTTAGAGAAAATTACATGGAACCATGATCTTTGCAAGTAGTAAAAAGAGAGCAAAAGCCGGGCATGAGAACCAACAAATCACAAATAAAGGTTATTTGATTCCGTAGTCTCACTTACAAAGTTGACTGTAAATTATGTATAATATATATATATATATATATATATATATATATATATATATATATATATATATATATATATATATATATATATATATATCACTCATATAGAGCCCAAAGAGAACTTAATCTCTATTCAGGCGCTTCACATATGCCTCGGGCTCGAGTCCACGACCTCAGTCAGACCTTTAGTCGGGGAGAGCACCTTAACCGAACCATTCCTCATGTAGTCATCAATGAGGAGCTACAATTTGCAGGACTTAATCTTTTGACTTGGGTTTTAAAGTGCATGTATCTTACGCGTAGGCCAAGATCGGGGGGGGGGCGATAGGTGCAGCTAAAAATTAACCTGCCAAGGAACACGACCAAATATTCTCATTACATAATTTCAGTTCATCCACTGATAATTTGAAAATTTTCCTTAAAGAATATTTTGGTTAAATTTTAATAATGATGTCATACTACAAATTAAAAAAGTGCTACAGAGCCCATTGAGACTAAAAAGCAAAAAACGTTGTTGGCATCAAAGTATTCGCTTAGAGGTTTACTTTCACGAAGTATTCTGGGAACAGTCCTGATAAATCAAGTAGCTTGGAAACTTACCAAAGTAGCAACACTACGAGCCGAGGAGTTGTATGTGCAAACTGTCTGAAGTATGTCTCCCTGAAATGAACCGTCGATTCAAATCTCCAACTGTTTATCCGAATCGTGGCTAATTTACTGCTGTGCATTGGTTACCAAAAAATACTCACTGGCAGTATTTGAGTATAGTTACTGAGTGGTCTGATGTCCTGGTAATTAAAAGCGTAGTTAGGATCGGCCGTAATTACTGGAAGCTGTTGCTGCTGTCTGAAGTGGCGGAGAGAGATTTTGCGTCCCAAGAGGTGTGACTGCAGAGCGACTGCGAATACATTGATGCCTGTTGCTGGCAGATTCTAAGCATTAAAGGCGAGAAACAACTTAGTTAAGAGCAGAAAAATATGTGTTCGCACAAAATTTTAGGGACACCGCATTTAAAAAGCATATTTTGCAATATTCATGAATAAATTATGCCACATGCTTACCCAGAAGCACGTCTAAAATATAAAGACCAAGAATATATATGTACAGTGTCTTGATTTTAAATTTCAAACTATTCATGTTAAAAGTACCGTTCAACTAAAAAAGCGCATTCGAGTCCACTGATGCTCTCAGTGGCTGCAAAACAGAAATGATTGAGAGAGAACCGGGCCAGAATTAATACATGGTCAGAATTAATAACTTTGCTCAGGAAACCTTTGCAGTAGTAGAAATACTGGTAGGCTTAATCTTTTATTTTAATTTCAATTTTAATTTCAAACTGAGTTAATCTCTTGCAATTACACAAGGTGGATCCAAAATTAACTATGTAATTTGACGAGGCCGCCGAATATTTCATATGTAGATCCTACTGGATTTGTTTTTTGTGGAATAGAAAACAACGGAGGATATCGAGTGAACATATTTACAAGTGGCGTCGGCCTACGCATAGATGATCAATCACGTTAGCCGTGCTATGAATAAAAAATATAAATTTCTTTTTAGAATTGATCTGCATCAACATAAACAAAATTTTAGTTGGACCACTTCTGCTAGCTGGGTCAATTGTATGGACGAATCTGCCGTCTGATTTAACAATAAAGCGATGGCTTATGGAAACATGGCTATTAAAGCACACAATTTTAAGGCTGCCCCTAATAGCAGCTCAGATCATCTTTAATCTAGCCTATTACAGAGCTTCCGCGAAATATTTTTGGCTCATGTGAAGTTTTCTGCATCATCTGATTCATTAAAAGTCTAATGTGTGGAAAATACCTATCTTCCTGAACATCTCACTTATATTCTCTCTTTTCAAATCAACAGTCACTATGAGTACAGTTCTTCCACGGTCATTTAAGTAGCCTCATATTTTTTTGAGACTGTGTCGTAAAACCTTGTGCGTATCAAAGGTGGACTTATTCATTAAATGAAATTACGTCACATTATTTTGAGATTGTCGCATAAAATCATGAATGTATCATGTGTGGACTTATTCATTAAATGGAAGTACAATATATCTCACCCGGGCAAAGAAAACCCTGGCCATTATTGTATACGTAGACCTTGTTAACATTACTTCAAGTACCCGCTGTAATTATGCATGCTAATACTCTTATTCATCGTTGCTGGAGGACTGTCTTCTAGCCATTTTATTTGCTCCGTCAATTTTTTTTATTATTAGGAGCTAAACATCTGATAATATTAATGCTATCTGAATTTTTAAAGTATCCCTTCACTAGAATTTACCTTCGCTCATTATTATTTAGATTACCTTGCATTTCTGAAACGCTGCGTTGATTCAAATTAAGTTTAACTATGATGAGATGAATTAAAAATAATTAAGAGGTGAACGAATTGCTAGAATGGTATAGTAGTCTTAAAATAGGTTCACTTACCAAAGAACTAAGGCAATTATCAGAGCAATAGCCGGCGACATTCATTGAGGTTATATTAGGTGGCACAATGATGCCTTCAATGACTCCAGTTTGGATTATTCCGGCGTCATATTGTCGAAGTGTTGGCGTCACCTTGAACCGTAAGCGTGATGCATCTGTTCTACCTGCAGATAAATTCCTTGTTCACAATGCCACCCGCTAATGAAGTAACTGCACACTTCTATAGTGGTTCTCACAAGTTTTTCTTAAAAATAGCTCTTTGGCTTAGTGAAAAAATGGACGGCTAAGCAAGTGCATGAAATCACGTCATTTTTCATGCGATCTTAGTATTTAATGATGAAAAAGGTATTCTTAAATACAATGAAACAATAAGTATTTTGCGGTTATTTATTTTTCGCCGCCATCAATACAGTTTGAAAGAAAGTGGAACTTTTAATCTAGAGCCAAGCAGAACTTTTAAGAAGCTATAAATAAAAACATTAAATGGCATCTATGTATCATGGTCTTCCTATTATAATTTGCAATGGTATGGGTGATATATTTTCATTGGTTTCTGTCTCTATATGGCTTATATATTTAAAAATACATATAGATTCATTTATACAACACCCTAGAAAGAAAATAAATTCTGGAATTCAATAGTTGTATAAGTAAAGATTGAACCATAGTTAAAATTCTAAGGTTAGTGAACATGGTTTGTCTAAAAACTTATTATTCCAATCAACCTTTGCTCAAAAATTATTTTAAAACCTAATGAAAATTTTCCTGATGGTATACATGTATTATCACGGTTAAAGCAAAATCAGGTAGGTTGAAATTTACTGCTTCTTAAGCGATGTGAAGGTTATATATTCTCGCATTCAAATATAGCTTCCCAAAGAAGCTAAGCCTTTCCGGCTCAGATCAGCTTGCTTCTGTCACACCTACTGAGCTGAGCCTCACACAAACTGATTTAGTGTGGGTTGCACAGAGCATATCTCCGAGCGTGAGTTAGGAGAATAGTTGGAACTGTCATCTCCATCAGCTAGCTTCATCAATCGTGTCAGCTCATCATCATCATGGCAACCAGGAATCGGGGCCCTCAGACCCTACTCAACTCTCATCCACCAGACAGCTCATCAACAACCCACCGCAGGTGGCTACCACGCTTTTATGGAGGCGCTGCTAAAATGAAATATTCCTTGGGCATGTAGGTCGGAATTTTTCCCTTTGTCGCACAGCTTCAAGGTATTATTCAAAAAGGACCCAACACCTTTTCTAGACGTTGTCTAAAATTAGAGGACGGCGTGGCACGTTCATGTATGCACACACACACACACACACACACACACACACACACACACACACACACACACACACACACACACACACACACACACACACACACATATATATATATATATATATATGTATACAATTCATTTATATAGCGCCCCAAGAGAACTTAATCTGTATTCAGGCTCTTCATATATACCTCGGGGCTCGAGCCCACGACCTCGGTCAGACCTTGGTCGGGGGGGGGGAGCACCATAACCGCATGAAATTGACCATAGACGACACAATTTGTTTTAAACTTGCATTCAATTATTTTGGGGTTTTAAAGATTTAGAGGTCTGTTCTTTCTTAGTACTGAGAGGCCGGCCGAGTAGGGCACCTAAGTGTGCAGCTTTAGGCTAATAAAATGGGGCTTTGCAGTTCGAATAGGTAGATCTAAAAGGAGTTTTTAGTATGGCTCAGTTTAAGTATCACCTCTGCCCTTTTTGTAAGGCCTTGATTTTATTGTAGAATTTTTATGAGGACAAAATACCCTTTATAAAGTATGAGTTGGTTTAGGGCTACCATTAGTGCTGCCAGTGATACCAGTGCTTTAGTGCTATACCCAATCTGCTGAGATTTATCTTAATTGCATACTCCTACGTACACCTTTGGTTCTATAATTCTCATATATGCAGAAAACATCATAGATATGTGTTTAAATATAAGTAAATAAATATAAATGTAAATGTATACACACATTTATCCGGTTAAATACTCCAGTTTAGATGGTCCACGTGATGATCCCAATTCTAATCGCATGCATCCTTTGATTTGTTTCACAATCATACAGATTAAGAGCTTACCGTGTAGGCATAGCGATATTTTTTCTAAGGATTTGTTAGCTTGAACGCTTCAAATATTTGCACACTATCACACTGTCATTTTCTAGTGTTATGAACAAAGTGGTGCATTTTTACAAACAGGAGTACGAGAGTTATAACAATTTTTGACTATCAAGATTAGCATACGAACTATAATTAGTACAGTAACATCTTCAGCAGGCTTGAACCCCAGCCCGTTTCTTACCTGCTTGAGCACCCGGGTTGTTATAGTGTGTCTTAATGAGGACGAAATCAGGACCATAGCCTCCACCTATTGGTATACCAGCTTCACTTGGAATACTGTAAGCCTATAAAGAAACATAGTCAGTTTGGAGGTGGATGTGACATAGGTTACTGCATCGGTAAAATTGGCTGAGTCTTACTGATTTGAACTTTTTGATTTGCTTTTGCTAGTTAGTTAAATAATAACACAATTGCACTTATTAGCCATTTGTATTACTAAAAATGCAAAATATTCCAGCTGAATAAAAAGGCAGTTTAAGTAAGAACGATCTGGTGTACGTGCTTGCCCAACATATTTGAACCCAAAATATTTTGAATGCATCTCCTCAAAACTAAACATAAAATGCCTACCATGGTTACCAAAGGAGCGTGACATTAGGTTTAGCTTCCCAGAGTATCAGAAGCAAGATAACTTATTTGAGTCAGAAGAGTGTGTGGTGCGATGTCTTGTCTTGTCCAATCAGTGGGTTATTCTGCTAGATAGGCGAGAGCATAAGCATAAAGGAACATGACTTTGAGTTAAAAAGCATTGAAGTAAGATTCTCTTGCTTATAGGTAACTAGTGCAGGTCGGGAGAACTTATTTCCTGAGGCAAAACCAGAACTAACGGCAGACAAGCCTTGCCTCAGAATTGTGTACGAACTGCAAGAGCTTGACGGCATTGGGTGCTAAACCTGTGTGCAAAATTACAGAAGGCAAGACGGGATGTCACAAATGTATTGACCAATGTGAATGTAGTATCCCTGTCTAGCAAGGCCTAAGTTTGAGCAACATGACGTATCGGAAAGCAGGCATAATTGATGTTGGAGCTAACACTTTTATCCGCAACGAGATTATTTTAGAAGATAAAATCCATTTTTCGGGAAGATGCCATGGAAATCATGCTGATTTGTGTTAGCAGGGTCACAGTAAGTTCGCCTAAAGCTAGTGAATCAAATTTATTTTTACTTAATTTGAGAAATTTTTCTCCATTCATATGTGGATGTCAGAAATTCATGCAGGCAAGAAGTTGAGACTTTCCCTTTCTCGAAGGCTGGGACGGATCAGAGCATAGGTATAGCTTTGTCTCATGGCCTGAGAAGCGAAAGATTACATTTTTCTTGGATGACATCGGCTAGTGGTTGAGTGTAAACCAAGGTACAGTAGCGCCTTGATGATCGATGAATTGATGATCCACGTAAAATTTTCAAAAATATTGTGAAGTTTTCTTCTCCTGCTAATAAGTGCTTGATTAATGTATGACTGATGGTTTATGGATTTTAAAATGAGCACATTAACTCTCAACATTGCGAAATCACAAGCCCGGGGATAATAACATATTACTCAAGATATTAATTTAACCTCTAATATTTGGCACATAAATTAATGTGATCCAATAAGGTATTATCTAAACTAAAATTACAGAAAAATGGAATTGCTTTAGAAAAGCCACATATCTCATATATTTGATCAACCATAACCTAATTAACAACGAAGCAATGAAAGCTGCACTGTTTTTCTTCTGATTACCTGCTAAATGGTTGCCTATTACGTCAACGACTATATCACAATAAATTAGGAAGCTATAAACTCAACAGCTAGATCATTCAGTATTACTGGTCAGCCTCCCTACTTCTGGAGTTTTAGGACTACCGACTTATTTCTGGTTGCAGTCTATTTTCTTATTGATGATCAAATCTTCGTTTGAGAGCAAATCAACTTCTGCATGCAAGATCATCTTAAAATATTTTTTATGAAAAGTATGCAGCTATTTTTCAAGTTAATACAATATATAGAAATATTATTTAAATTGATCACCAAAAAAATAATGCCATTACTTCTAAGCTTATTAGGACATTGCACACAAAAAAGAGCTCACTATACTATGGGCTGCCATAGTTTTGCTATTTGTGGGAAACTACAGTTGCAGGAACTAAGTGAAGAACTGTGCTACAAAATAATTAATTTCTATTGCTTACTCTTGCAATCAATAAGATATATAAGGAAATAGACATGCTGGTGACTTATAAGAATTGTATTAGGTAATTAGCAAGTGTTAAATAATTCCATATCAATTGGAAGAGGATTAGGAAAACCTTGGCATGTTGACCAATATGCTTATTTTAGTCGCCAGGAAGTAAAAGCAAAATCATTAATTATGATCAGTGCATCGAGAGTATCTCAAGTAATTATTAGGCAGTGTTTTACGAGTGTTACTGCTAATGATTGCAGTTAAAGAGACTGCTCTCTGGTGCTACCGAACATGCCGCCAGCTTTGAAGTGTGCAATATATATATATATATATATATATATATATATATATATATATATATATATATATATATATATATATATATATATATATATATATATATATATATATATATATATATATATATATATATATATATATATATATATATAGAGCGTTTTAACCGAAAACACACATATATATATTATATATATATATATAATATATATAATTAATTTAAATTGTGAATTAAATTATATATATTAAATTATAGATATATATATATATATATTTAATTATGTTTTGATATCAAGTTATGATAAAGCACTAGCTGATGACATATTACAATTAATTAAAGATAAACATAATTAGGCAGCTGTATATATATATATATATATATATAGCTACCTAATTATGTTTATCTTTAATTAAATGTATTATGTCATCAGCTAGTGCTTTACCATAATTTAATATCAAAACATAATTTATTATCAATCAAGTCGTTTTAAATATTCCTCACTGCTAGAGCCTTAACCTTGGTCGTTGATGACGAGCACGTCCCCTCTGGGCAAAGCCAGGGCGGCATATTGGCTGCTATCGTGTTTTTCTTTGATTCTAGCGTATGAGGCATCTCTGTAGCTTTGAAAACTCACAGTCTGTGCTACAAAGCACTAGTTTCAAAAGTATTTAATCAGGTAATCGCTAAGGCTCACACCTGTTGGGAGGCAGGGTTTTCGTGAAAGATTTTAGTGCCTGAACCACCATTTCGACTTTTGTAACTTCGAAATATTAAAGAAGTTAGCTTTGTCTTCGAGAGATTACAGTATCTTAGATTTGTTGTTAATAAATCAATCTGCATCTGGCAACTACGATTTAACTTTACTTACAAGTGCTCCAACAGACCATATTCCAATAAGGCTTTGGCAGAAAACCCCATTCCCGCCGTTTCCAGATGGAATCAAATTACAGTCGTAACTTATGAAGTTCAGGTTGGGATAATTGCATCCATAGACGCGAATGTGGTGCACTATGTCAGTGTTGTCTGTCGATATTACTGGTTCTATCTGCAATTAAAGAACTTGCAAAGATAAATGCACCACTTACATACACCCACCCCTCTGATCAACGAGGGCAAACTTTCTAATAAGGCAAGTCCACAAAGTGAATGGCACACAATTATTTTAGAGCAATGAAAGCTTTGTATGACAATCTAGAGTATATGCAGGACTTTCTAGCGACATCATATAAACAGCTCTTTTGGTTGGGATGTACTGGCACAAGAGAATCACAAATAAGATGCCTTACTATATAGAACCTCCTCTTTTATGGTCAAACTAGCTCAGTATGATTTATTTTACAGAGCGAGATGCTAAGAGTGCTAAGACGGCCTAATGGAGTGATTGACATGGATGAATACATACATGCATTAGGATTACCTACTGAAATCACTATAAATGTATTTAACTTTGCTCTGAAGTCTTTTTAGACTGATATAGTCAGGACTTTGCATCAATAAAATAAGACCATAATGCCTCAACATAAAGCGCCAAACAGGGCATATATAATCGGCTTTGAAATCTAGGAAATTTGATTTTCAGTCGTCTTTGACTAATTTGGTGAGGCTCTGCGAAACTATAAGAATACGAAGTAGTTTCCATCTGCTGTCTTTAGGACCTTTAGCCGCTCAGTTTTTTCATAGCTAGCTGAATGGTTGCACCATTACTAATCTCTTTGTGTCCCCATATGTTAAGACCGAAAATCTTCAACACATTTCAACCACACCACTGTGAATGCGACATGAGAATTTTTCTCTGCTGCTTTGCTAAGGTGGATCTAAGTTTCACATGGCCTAGGTCAACCATAATTTCCAATTTCAGTTGCTAGAACGAGCCTGGCATCTTGCAGCCTTTGTGACACACGTGAATCTTCTCTAGAATATTGGAAATCTTCACTAAAATGACCGCTCACATCACAAGAAACTATGGCATTGTGATAAACACGTTTTAAAATTTACTTAATTGCAGCACTCTGTAATTTAAACAAATTTGTGAGTTCTGCAAGAGCATGCAACTATAAAAGTTTGGTCGGCAATAAGGATGGGATGCTTGAGTTACTTCCTACGCCATCATTACTATCAAGCTCACTACGAGAGATGAAGAGAGCTTTAGGCGGCAAGTTATCCTCTGTTCTTGCTTTGCTCTTTGAGAAGCATTACACGCTTACACTATATGTTTCATTTTTAGTCTTGATTGATCATTAAGCAATGCAATTCGATGGGTTCAAACTGCGTCAATTTCTGGGTCTTTCGAGTATAGTCGAGACTGCTTCCATCTTGTTGGTTAATACTAGAGACAACTAGAGTGAAGGCTGTAGACCGCTTTACCTCGAAGCTACTACTACTATTACATGTTCAAATCTCGTTGACAAAAGCTCTTAAGTTGCATCAGTTTGAAAACTGCGTACCTTCTTTTTATTTGCAATTAATGGACAGCCATCATCCGTCAAGTTCAAATGGAAGTGACACATACTTGTAGTGCAACATTTCACATAGTGAATATGTATGCTTTGTGCATAGATTTTAGTCGTGGCGAGGGTCAAATAGCGAAGATGTGTACTTTGAGCATAGATTTTAGCCGTGGCGAGAGCCAAACAATCCAGACGAGCAACGTCAGTGTAAACTTACCCCGATTATATGGCTCTTGTTCTGTGTGGTGGGCAGTTTCACTAGGGAGCACCAGTACGTGGTCGTTTGATTAGCAGGCACTGTTATCTACAGTGTAAATTCGAAATACAATACACACTAAGAAAGTCAAATACAATACACACTAAGACGGTCAAATACAACACACACTAAGACAGTCAAATATAATACACACTAAGATAGTCAAAAGAAAAACCCTGATCGCATCATTGCGATTGCTTACCAGTTGAGGCACGGGGTCTATATAGAACACGCCTGCGTCGCTAGCTTGAGCTGGCTCTGCATTGAGCAAGAGCATGCTGTAGGCACCTCTGTGTACGGGCCCGTGATACTTAGGCGTGCCTGTCGCATCTAAATCGCCATACGAGTAGATGACTTTGGTCGTATAAGGCTGTAACAGGAACAGTATTTTACTAAAAGCTCAATGGACATACCACATGTCAGAAACTCCAGACCTAAAGCAGCTGTTCAAGCTTTCAGACTCTCACTGAGTAGCTCACTTCATTATACCTCGAGTACTAATATTGCCAATGCTGATTGCTAAGCTTGCTTAAGGAAAAATGCATGCCTATATTTTAAAGTGCTAGCACACATGACCTGCACACAATAAAAGAAAATATCAATTATTGTAACTGTAATATTAGAACATTTTACAGTGTCTACGGGAACCGAATCTCTTTCTAGGTACTTTAGAAATGCATCACGAGAAATCTTTCAGCTGGTTAGTGATCATATGAACAACTTCAGCGAGCAAAACCACACAAATGGCAATTCATTATTGGAACCTAGTAAATACTATGAGAAAAATGGCACACGGTCAACTGTGTTTTCCCATATCTTCAAATTTGATTATATTGTGATGCGATTCGGTATTTCTTGGCTTTGGGAGCATTCAGACTAAAGGCAAAACCCCCGACAGATTTGAGACTGCTCAAAGGCTAATCTGGAAGACTTAAATCAGAATAACCTGCCGTATGCTTCAGAGCCTAATTAGAAAATATAATTAATATTTATGCCGAAGCGACATAATTAGGAAAAATTTAAAAAATATGCGTTGATTTCATGAAATCATTCTTCGACTTATGACGAACCAGTAGAGGTCAGCTGGAATTAGTGTATTTAATATTGCGATTGTAAAATTTACTTGTGATAAGTCCGGCTGAAGAGTTGTGCACGTTGTATGTGCGTTTTATCACAAGCCGACATAACTGCGATAAGTTAGTTGCAGAAGTCTAGATGAGTTGAGTATGAACACGGGCCAACTAAAACACTTTGCACGTTCATTTAGCTGGCAGTGCAAATACTTGAACGTCGAGCTGACGTGGCCGTTGTGTAAAAGGTTTCTTTTTGTAATGTGATATATCTTGATCTGATGTTCTAAAGATGCAGAAGATTAGTGAATGTAGCACAAGCTCTCATCGTGCATCTGATTGCAGAGGGATTTTACAGAATGCGGGTTGGGGGTCCCATCATCGACAGAAGAAGAAGGAATAAGAAGCGAGTAAAAAGACTTTGGCCTTGAACCAACAGCTAGACTGCATCACAGTTACGACCATTGTGTGGGTGGATTGTACAGGAACTAGAAAAAAAGGAAGGAACGAACGAAGCTGAATCAAATCATCTGGCAGCTTTAGAAATACAGCTGTCAGCAGCAAGCCATACGAGATGGCATGAGCATCTTTGTCAGATTTAGAAAATGCTGTCGAACGAAAAGAGTGGAAGTTCCACATTATACCAATCAGTGGACTGAAATAGATACGGAATTTGATTTTTTGTCAATTCTCATCGGTGATTCACGTTAAAAAACCAATCGCTTCATCACTTGCTCGAATAACTTGCTCGTAAAAATTTTTCCGTTCTTGCTAGATAGCTCAGTACCTTGGGTGAATACCGTCCAAAGTTTAGAGTCTACATAGAGTCTGCTGCCCCTAACCTAGTACTTACATTCCTTGACAATTCCAGGTTGCAGTAGAAAAACTACAGAATCAAGTTGTGTACACTGTAATTTAAATAATATGGAATATATACTGAGAAGAAGAATTCTCTTAAAAACTGCAATGTACATTATTTTCCTCCGGAGAAAAATATTCTCAAAGTAAAAAAAGTATATTCAGGATAGCTTTGAAATCACATGAGCTCATATGGGGTACCGTTCTTTCAGGAAATTGGTGGATTGGAGAATAGTTGCTAATATAGAGTTTTAAGAAATCTTCGGCAGTACTACATGCAAAACTTTCATCATCCTGTTAATATTCTGTCGGATAAACAAAGATCAAGTTATTTACCGGCTTCTCGAAAGTCCACCACGATTGAAGAAGATCTGTTAAGACTAACCTAGGTATGAGGGCGAGAGTTTGAGGTATGCTAGTTGTCAGCAAGGTGATTCACGGATGCAGGTTTGGAAGGTCACTTTTTTGATTGAGTCTCAAGGTATGTCCTTTTACATTTGTATTAATAATAAGTAGGTCGCCTTGCAGCAACATTGATGAATAATTCTACTGAATTCTCCAGAAAGAGTTACATGTATATATATATATATATATATATATAATTACAGATGCAAGCATATAATTTAAAAATACTGAATAGCCGGTGACCGTCTGAGATTTATGATTGTCATGAGATTCGTAGCGGATGAAGAGCTTCGACTCGAGCTGTGACCTCCCATGACCTTGCCACCAGTCCTCAGCTTAAATGAACAGGCGATCGGGTCTAAAATTCCTTTAACCCTCAATATAGGTTCTTATAGCTTCACTTTCCGTTTAGCATATTAGATTAAAATGTGCTTTCGAGATGCGACATTACCTTTGATATAGCCTAGGACGAGAGATCGAATCCACATCAAACACATAACAGGCCTCAAAATAGTTCTTGTGATTGGGGCAACGCCTACGAGTTGCTGACTGTCTTTGCATGCATATATATGGTATACCGGGGCAGTGAAAAGAAAAGGTTACTTCTTCCTACGTCAAAATGTAAATCAATAAATGAATATATTTATAAATTTACCGAGTAGGTTGATGAATAATGTGCAAGGACTCAATATTCTACGGTTCATGAAAAACTTCTGAACTACTTAAATGCTTGTTATACCTGAACAGAATGTATCTCCTGGTACGTAAAAATGCATTACCCTCGGATTCATGCAAAAAGAAAGGCTGTGCCATTATCTGGCTCAGTTTTGTGTTGCGTTTAGCTCTAGATAGTGAATCCGGTGCATAGGCAAAATTGTAGCTGCAATTATACTGGGTTAAAAAATATACTAACCTGGTACGTGTATGTACCACTTGAATAAAACAATGTTGACATGATTTTAGAATTAAAATGAAAGAAATGAGCAAAATGGCACTTATAAGTAGAGTAATTGTTTAGCTTTTCTCGTCAATTAGTAGACTTCTCAGCTTTAGAAGATCAACAGGCCTGCGGCATTCACTTGTAAAGGAAATCTGACATCAACATAGATAAAAAACCTTGATAAATTACCTTTATCGAAATTCAAAATTTAATTTTGCAAAGTGCTGTCGCATAGATTTCGCATTAACATTGAATAATTTATTTAATATTGTGACAATATGGTTCATTGCCTGTTTCGGGTACTTCTGCAGACTCCATCTCTCAGCTTAGCAATATATTATACTCCTGTTTCAGAAGTTTTTCCAACTCGATACATTATGGTATACGAAATGTGATGATAAAAATTCCCGATGAATGAAAAAGCTCACTCTCGAAATTTTAAGTAAGTACCAAGTGCATCGTTATCACTGTAAAATTATACAGCCAAAGATTTAACAGAATGAAATGGAATACACAGCAGCAGATATTTTAACTATTATGTGCGCATATTTGCGTTCTTCTATAACATGTGCAAGCAAGGCCGTGTCCATTATCTTGAATGCACATGCTAATGTCCACTATAACGAATATTTATCATAATATATGCACGGAAAGACGGCGAGTAGATTTTTTTGTGCAACGTGTGGACCAGATGAATATCTTTCTTGGAGTGAAAAAGATAGGGGATTGACTTTCCAAACATCACATTTTGCAATAGCAACTCGTCAATGCAGGTGGCAGTGTGTCACAGATGCAGACCAAACATCTTGTTTGACCTGATTCATAGAGTGCGATTTTTAAGGGTTTATTTGCCCGCTAAAGATTCATTTCGGAATCCAATTTCCTCAGCCCCTATAGATTATTCCTTAATAGGACTCTTGCTCTCCCTGAATAGCATACGTTGCTTTAATTTCGATAATAGCTGGATAACCAAGCTGAAGTCTAAAAAAATTACGCTTATAGACTTCAATGCAAATATCAAATCATATCCTATTTAGCACATCCATTGATACTGAAACACAAGAGCCTTGGCAGCAATTAATTCCACTCACTATTGGATGCAAACACTCAACTGTTTTGGGATTCAATCCCACGACCTATCGGGATCGGGAAGTGCCTGCAAATTTCTAGAGGCTAAGATCAAGTGCCAAAGGCTGTGGTATAAATCTACATAAGCTGTCAATCGGAGTTTAAATAGAGGTTTTCAGTTCTTAATTATTTACTTTCACTCAGATGGCGTTGATGTGCCGCTGTCTGAAACCACGGAGCTAAGAGAGAGCCTCGCGTGAGAGCCTCGCGTTCGAGAGGACAGCATAGGCGTTACAGAGTAGCAACTTCGCCACGCACCATTTGCCTGAGCAAATTGTTCAATAATCAAAGCTTTGGCAAGCTTTTCTGCAGGTTTGATCTTGAAAATAACGAACTTCTTGGATTTGGGGCCAAATTCGGCAATATGATCTAGCTTAATGTGGTTTCCGAACTTCGACCGACTCTTCAATCATATTGAAATCCCATTAAATGGGATTTCATTTCATTAATTTCATTCATGTCATTCATGTCGTTCATGTCGTTTATGTCGTTCATTTCATTCATTTTATTCATTTTATTCCGTTCATTCATTTCATTCGTTTTGTTCATTTCGTTCATTTAATTCTGTTCATTCCATTCATTTCGTTCAGTTCGTTCATTTCATTTCGTTCATTCAGTTCATTTCGTTCATTCCGCTTATTCCGTTCATTTCGTTCATATAATTCCGTTCATTCCGTTCATTTCGTTTATTTCGTTCATTTCGCTCACTTCACTTATTTCCCTCATTTCGCTAATGTCACCCATGTCACTCATGTCACTCATGTCACTCATGTCACCCATGTCACTCATTTCGCTCATTTCGTTCATTCTGGAGATCCCAAACTCTAGAGTCTCCTATGCTAATCCAACGACACGTTTACCAAAGCTTCAATTAACTATAATTCAAATTTGCTACTATGGTAGGACCATTCAAATTCTTTTATTAATTGAGAAGGAAGTAATATTCTGCTGGTTTAGTTGGGTAAAGGCTTTCTAAACACTTTCATAAGTTTTTTAATATTGTTAACAATGGCTCCCAATAGCGATTGTCCAATCAAATTTAAAAGCGCATCATACCAAGGAATTTGCTCTTTAATTCAATAGAGGCAAAGAAATACGCTAATGTCATTTTAATGCGTTCTTATGTGACAATATTCTGCAGTGCCTCGTGTCTTCTCTGCTTGTTGCAGACCATCAATGCATTGTTGAGCAATATCTAGTAAATAAAAAAGTTTCCCAACCAAAATGTGTTGCTGCTAGTTTACTCTTCCGTGCATGGTAACGGATGAACATAGGGAATATGGTGGCAATTCAATGTGGTAACTGAAATACAGTTGACTCCACGTACAAGAATACGCTAGGGCCCGAAAATGGCCATTCATATAGGCGGAGTATTCTCGTACGCAGAGTGAGACTCTAACTAGTGTAAATCTGGGACGCGGAACGGCTGTTCTTATAAGCGAATTATTTCGAAAGCCTATATTCTTAACTGCGGAGTTGACTGTATTGCTAAGCAGCGGCTTTAAATCTAGGTCACGTGCTCAATTGTAGAACATTTTCATTTCCTCTTTAACCAGCTTCGGTAAACTACTTTTTAAAGGCATGAATTATAATCATATTGCAATGTCTTTACTAATTAAAGCAATAAATTCCGTCACGCTGCAAAATGGTGCACTTGCGTCACGTATCAAAATGGAGTACTTTATTTAAGCGGAAAATTAGTGCTGTGTTGTTATCTGCGATGGAACTACTATGACTCAGTGAGTCCAAGGCTGAGCGTTTTCATTAGTGCGACTGAAGTCAATGTAGCCAAAGCTCTAGTTAGACGTAATTTAATAAGCTTTGTTGAACGATAACTAAAATACAAAACAGCACAAGCGGATAGCGAACCGTTTGCGCTTTGTGGCACAAATAATTCTCGCTAGTAGCAGTGCTTCGCCCACGTTTGATTTGCATTGCTTAGTTTTACGTAAATTAAAATTGTGCTCAGAAATACTGGCGTAAAAATAGCGGCTTCAAGTTTTGTCACTACAGATATTATGGCAGATATTTAGCAACATTTTTAAATCTTTTGCTCCGTCATTTTATTGTTGTTCGGTCTATAATGATAATCCACTTGATAAAGCGCCCTCGGAGAACTCGATCTCTTTATAGGTGCTTTACATTTGCTTGGTCTAGTTTATCGAAGCCATTCAGAGTTTGCACGAGGTTTAGTTAAGTACTCTATCAGGCATGCGTAGACAAATCACATATTATCTTTTGTAATTTGATTCGTACTGACATTTACTTTGTATCCAACTTCAAGCTAATTAGCTTATCATGCACGATATCATGAGCTAGAGAATGAATGCATTTAAGCCCGAAGCTCCAATATTCAAGTCACAAAAAGACAGAAGCGATCTAGTGATAGCGGTGGACGGTCAGCTCGTGGACCGATAGACGAATAAAATCGCGTAAAGTTGATCAATACCTTTATAAAAGTTCGCCAAAGCACATGCTCACAAAAATTCGTTCACACCAGCCCACTTGTACAGTACCCCAAGCTAAGGTTATAGATGTTTTTAACGAGCTCAGTAAGAGTCGGCTTAAGCTGCTACTGAAGATATTTCAGTTTATTAGCACAGAGTGTTCCGAATGAATTCGAGATTGTCTGTACCACGGCCTCAATCAGCTTACCGTAATGACTGCATCCTCACTGTCACAAGTATCCAAAAGGCGAGTGAACGATACCGTCAGCTGTCCGTTGGACCTCTTACCCGAGAGCAGGACATAATTTTGGATTGTGTCCAGCGTCGGAAGAAGTTCACCAGTGGCGTGTCTGTCCTAAAATGAAAGTGACCATACCTCTGCTTCCGGCTAATAAGCCTAATTATTGTAATTGCTGAATTAACTAAACCAGTAATGTTCAAAAAACATAGTTGGTTGTCGAAATCTTGTTAGCTATTGAAAATGGAATTACGTTGAACCGCGTATCTGTAGAAGTTACCCAGCAAGAGTTTGGAGATTGAAAACGATAAGGACATAAACAATGATTTCTTTCAAGGCATAGACTAAGGTCGCAATCACAACCAAATCCCCGAGTACGGAGTCAAATATATCAGAGATACCTTTTTTTATTTTTCCACCGAGTGCTATTTAAAATCAACCAGGCTGCTGATGATAGAACATTTTTTGTTTAAATACAATGCAGAAATAATGGCACTAAGAAACGATGGCATATTGCCAAAGCCCTTGTATACAGGTACGATAAGTATGTATCATGAAAATAATTTAAATTTGTAACTGTTCCTGAATATATTGCATTATCATGATTTATGGTTCAGGCCATGTCCTCGGTCTATTAAGTTGTAATTAGATGGCGTTTACACACGTTTCTGGCTTGAAAAATCTTATTATCGTTCCTGTGAATATAAAGCCATTTGTTTTGCAAAAATTATGCGGGTTATAATGTGTGTTGGCAATATTTAGAGCTCACAAATTCTGCTAGTACTCCTAATTTTTTTATCTGTATCTATCAGGAAATTTGTTAGATCCTTTAATTGATTGATAAACCAACGTTTGGTCACATGATGTGAGGTTCTGTGCTATAATGCGTGCCATTATCAGGATAAAGACAAAGTTACCAGAGGCTTTGTACACATCTGAAACGGCAGCAACGGTCTGCGAGTGTTAAGCCACAGTTGATAGTCAGTACTAAATAAGAAGCACAATTCTTGTGAATTCTTGGCTTTACTTTATTGATTAGATTCATGAAACTAGTCTGTCAAGATAAATGTTCAATCCGTAGGGTAGATGTGTTCACTTCTGGCACTTGTCGAGGACCTAGAAAAATATTTAGTTCACCTGGTGTTATAACAATTTTTAATAATGACTACTATCGAAGATTTGCAACTAAAGACATAAGACCAGCTGGCTGCTATTCATAGAACACGCTACTGCTTTTCATTAACTAAACTTTGGCACCAGCATGGAATTGTGGAGTTTAAAGAGAAGCCTCAATTAAAATCTACTTAAAAGACTTGTAAGGTCTATGTCAATCGCTAGCTAGCAACATCTTTGCAAATTCAACTACTTTAACCGTCAAAGATTACAAAAAGGTAAGTAAAAACATAATGTTGATCAACTTGCTGATTTTTTTTAAAATTAGGGACAATAATTTTTACGTTCATTACTCTCTGGACGATTTGCAGCCCCATTCGTGAAAGCACATTTGAAATGCTCTTTGTAATTCCGTGTAATGCTGTAAGTCTTGAAAATAATCTATAATAATTCACTGGGAATAAAAATGTGGCTCTCCGCTTTTTGAATTTTATGAAAGTGCATTCGCTAAAAATTGAAATGGAGAAATTTCTAGGTTTCCTATTAGTACGGCCTTAAGCAGTGCAAAATTGTCTGCGAAAATTTGATACGCGGAATGCGGCTTGAGATAAATTTTGTAGCTGCTAAGGTTAATTTATTTTCAATGCATCGGTAAGCTTCTCAAAAAATCTACAAAGAAATGACCGTAACATCTTAACATTTCTTAATAGTTGATTTTTACTTTGACTAGAAATCTTTTATTTTTACTTATATTTGGTTTCTTTCTGCTCCATCTATGTTCACGTTAATTATCAATCAACGTTCACCCATCAAGGTATTTTCGGTTGTGCAGCTGCGTTTTCTGTGATTCGTGACAGTCTACCAGTTCAGCACAAATGCTGGGTACTTGACAATTTCATTGGCATGTTAGCTCTTTCAGCACGATACCTAATAAAATTAATTTAGTTAAAAAGGCTCATATCCCATTTGCAGATTCCGAGCAATCTGACACCACTTAGGTGCCTTCCCAAATTCTGGACTGTTGTGAAGCACAAATAAGCAGCAGTGCATTCAAGGCGTCTCTTTGCTGAGAGTTGAAACTCGAGTTGACTCTAGCCAGGGCAACTGCAGATCCTCTACCTCTAAACTTGACAGCTGCATTCGTAAAAATTAATAGGGGGCGCACAATAACATGCATGCAAATGAGGCCCTTTGAGCTTAAGCTAAAAGGCCGGCGAATGGGAATTGTTGCACAGCTGCATCGGCACAGGGAATTCCCTATCTCCAGCAAAGCTCAGCCTTTAGCCAAACCGCCGCAAACCATGGCTGCTACTGGAATTCTTATGAGGCGCTCATGAGCTTTACGAGCGGCTAAATATTGATAAGACTTCTATAATGCCCTTCGAGAACTAAATCAACTTGCAGGCACTTTAAAAATTCTGTTAAGGAGGCATGTCAGCATGCTAAGTGACAACGTGGTCGGGGTCAGCACTCATTACCAAACTTACGTAAATTTCTCAAGGACCATCGGATACCTCGAGGAATACTTTTTGCTTTTTCCAATTCCGTCTAGTCAGGAGGTGTCGTGACCTAGTCGGGATTGAGTTCTAGACCTTGTTGGAATGCAAACTGAAAGCACGGTATCCCAAATTTTTAATATTGATTCAAGGCACAGCTAAACTACTGGTTGTATGATACATTGCCTGATTGGGGAGTAACTCCTACAGGACAGCTGGAGCAAGAGAGTAAAGGAAGAAAAACTTGACTGAAAAAACCCAGAAGTCAATGCTCATCTTGATCGGAAGCTTTTGTGGGTCAGTGAGAAAAGATGTCCTGTAGCTATTGCCACACAACCGACTGCCAAGCGTAATTTAAGGATTTTGCACCCACTGTAAATACCTGATTTCATAGGCCGGAAGATATGCAAGCAGAAACTTGCAGAAGTTACGAAAGGATGTCTAAAATGAATGGATAAACTAACAAGTAGTTTCCCTGTGTAAGAAGGCCAAATTATTGCAATGTTTAATAGCTGAAACTATGTAGAATTTATTGTGAGACTGATAATGTCGTCGAGTGAATGGTCGCTTTGAAAAGGGTAATAATAATAATAATGCACTTGATAAAGCGCTGACAGAGAACTCAATCTCTCTCTAGGCGCTTTACATTTGTTACAAAGGGAAATGCAATCGATCTCCCAGATCTCATGCAGATGCTGTAGGTAGACAATGTTGGTAAGCAACTAGTAAGTTTTTTCTCTCGCTTTCTTTAGTTCTTCAGATCTTTTTTCTTTTGTTGGACCTAAAACGTTTGCTGGCATCCAAGTGTGGACGTTCGCAACATATGCAGCATAAGAGCTTGAGAGTTTGACTCCTAGAAGGCTGTGAGGGATTTTAGTACATGTGCTTCTTTACTCCCCAATCAGGCCAAGCTTCATACCATCCACTTTTTGTAATCCAACTATTTACCTATAACTCGTAAAAACTTAAAATCCTGTGGAGACCGTGCATCTTGTTCGTATGCTCCCAAAGCCTGCAACTTACTCCCAACTTGCGTCAAGACATCCCCTAACTTAACCACATTTAAAACGAACCTAAAAACGCACCTATTTATGACAGGGCTTAATCGGTCCCTGTGATTCGTCCTTATGTGCTTACGCGTGCTGACACTGTGCAAGCTGCCACTAACCACACTTGCATGCTAACCCTATGCATATCACCCCTAACCATGTTGTTCTTGCTGTTTATTGAGCGTGCTACCATTAACCATTCGAACGTACTTACTTTGCCGCAAATGTAAAGAAAGTAGCTACAAGGAGATTGAGTTCTCCAAGGGCGTTT
>WPIO01000008.1:8727500-9092500 GCA_009760855.2 Cristatella mucedo | reverse complement strand
GCACCCTCAGAGAACTCAATGTCTTTCTAGGCGCTTTACATTTGCTGCAAAGGGAAAAGCAATTGAATGGTGAGTAATATCATGCTTGATAAACACATGAATAACATGGTTATGGGGTGAAATGCACACGGTAAGCATGCAAATGTGATTAGTGGCAGCATACACAGTGTCAGCATGCATAAGCACATCAAGGACGAATCATAGGGACACACTAAATGCTGTCATAAATGGGTGTGTTTTTAAGTTCTTTTTAAATGTGGTCAAGTCGCTGGATGTTCTGAAGCAAGTCGTGAGGAAGTTCCAGGCTTTGGGAGCATATGAACTAAATGCATGGTCTCCGAAGGATTTGAGACTTGTACGAGGTAGTGGTAAACTGTTGGATTCCGAAAAGCAGGTGGTACGATGCTGGGCCTGGTGGGGCAGTAGATTCGAGAGATAGGCTGGAGCCACTAAATGGAGTGACCTAAAAGAGAGCGACAAAACCTTGAATTCGATCCGTTGCTTTACTAGTAGCCAGTGCAAGTCGGCGAGAAGTGGTGTGATGTGGCAACTGCGACGTTCACGACAAACAAGCCTAGCTGCAGAGTTTTGAACCAGCTGTAATAGCCTGATTGAGCATTCTGGTAGGCCAGTAAGCAGTGAGTTACAGAAGTCAAGACGGGATGTCACGAATGCATGGACCAACTTAGACGTGTTATCCTTATCTAAATAAAGTAGGCTTAAACCGCTGTCATTTTAATGTGGTCTGCTCAGCCCGCCTGTCATCCAAACATATTCACTGGGCCGTGATAGCTCATGAGGTAAAATAGTCGCTCTCCACACCGAGGTCGTGAGACCGAATCTTGGAATCCAAACGTGGCGATAGCCGTTAATGCTCTTATGCTTCTATACAAATGAGGCTGCTAAATACGATACTATTTTTTAACTATTGGATATTTTAGCCTCACCTCTGTAGCCCTCTCTCCACATATTTACCACCATTCATTGAATTTACAGCTTTAAGCAGGGGGCCTGGAAACTTGATAATTAAATTTTGTAAGATGGAAGAGTTTTTTTCTTGCAAATATCCTCGAAAACACAATTGCAGCGGTAGTCGGTCACAGAATTAGGACACCATTCCAAAAACTGCAATACTGCACAGCGGTCAGCACAGTCATTTGACAGTTGAAAACAGACTGAAGCCGACCGCCACCTGGCCGCTGCTGGGCCCAATAGCACTTCGTTTCGATGGGGATCATTCTTTATAGAAAAACGTAGAGTCCTGGCAAAACGCCGCCAGTTGATCGGTGCGATTGCTGCACGCTGAAAAAGCAGATGCAGGTAACCGCTATGCAAGAAAGAAAGAGCTGGAGTACGAGCAAGAAAGGCTTCGGACAATAGAAATACACCCAGTTAGTGAGTATCCGGTTAGATATTCTGTGAGGGCTCACTCTAATAAATTTTAATCAGTAATAAATCGCCTCATTTATTTTTGCAGTCTATTTATTTGAAGACGGAGCTCAATCAGAATGGAATTCCTCAAGTGTGTCCCAATACAGACAATTTAAGTTACGCGACATAAAAGCCTCAGTGATATCGCACTTAAGGAATGTGCTGGTTGCAAAACAATTGAGGCTCCTCACACGGACGGTCTTTAATTATTAGCTTATTAAAAGACACTGAGACTTAAAATTTCCCAAAATAGATAGTTTCTAGAATAGAATTTCTTACTGGCCGTTATCAAGTTGCCTGTTGCTTGAGCTATTCATCACATGCAGTCACCAGTTCCCGCTGACCTTTACTTGGGTCAGGTGCTGTGGGAACTCTTTTATAATCTGGTACTTTGATGTGTACTGCACTGTCTGTGGCTATACAATTGCAAGTGCATTTAAGAACACCTAACATTTCTAAAGATGAACGACTGTGCTGCAGGAGCCCCACGTGGGCGTTTCACCGCCGCCTCAAGTAGACGTCTATAGACGTCGATAGACACTAATACGACCAATTTGGCAAAGCACCTCGATTTACTTACCAAGCTGACGGTAGCCAGCCAAGGCTAGATCCACGTGGTCTAGACCGACAAAAACCACCAGCAGAACCTCCACAGTGATTCTGGCTAGAGCCATCTCTGCGACGATGCGGACCAACTTGAAGCAATCGATCTCTAGTTCACGGCTCTGCATATATCTAAGCAGGCCTCGTGACCTTACTCTTTTATAAGAGCATGCGAACCGCCCATGTGATGACGGAGCAAACACTAGACCGCTCTGGCCGGCAATCAACAAAAAGCTCAAGCAGGACGCACTTACATTGGCTGATGCATGAATGCCTCCCATTAGTAAGCAAGGATGACAAAGGGCCACACGGCGGCTCTGGGCACGAGTCTCAATCGGCATGGCCAGTCGGTACCAGGTCATCGGTAGAAGCATCCATAGCAACCACACCTGATACACCAATATGGCCGGGGGTTATTGTTAGCCTAATGCTTAGAATATCTTCCTTAGGAGCTGCGGTCGGAATGCTTTAATAATAATAATAATGCATTTGATAAAGCACCCTCAGAGAACTCAATGTCTTTCTAGGCGCTTTATATTTGCTGCAAAGGGAAAAGCAATTGAATGGTGAGTAATATCATGCTTGATAAACACATGAATAACATGGTTATGGGGTGAAATGCACACGGTAAGCATGCAAATGCGATTAGTGGCAGCATACACAGTGTCAGCATGCATAAGCACATCAAGGACGAATCATAGGGACACACTAAATGCTGTCATAAATGGGTGTGTTTTTAAGTTCTTTTTAAATGTGGTCAAGTCGCTGGATGTTCTGAAGCAAGTCGTGAGGAAGTTCCAGGCTTTGGGAGCATATGAACTAAATGCACGGTCTCCGAAGGATTTGAGACTTGTACGAGGTAGTGGTAAACTGTTGGATTCCGAAAAGCAGGTGGTACGATGCTGGGCCTGGTGGGGCAGTAGATTCGAGAGATAGGCTGGAGCCACTAAATGGAGTGACCTAAAAGAGAGCGACAAAACCTTGAATTCGATCCGTTGCTTTACTGGTAGCCAGTGCAAGTCGGCGAGAAGTGGTGTGATGTGGCAACTGCGACGTTCACGACAAACAAGCCTAGCTGCAGAGTTTTGAACCAGCTGCAATAGCCTGATTGCCCATTCCAGTAGGCCAGTAAGCAGCGAGTTACAGAAGTCAAGACGGGATGTCACGAATGCATGGACCAACTTAGACGTGATATCCTTATCTAAATAAAAGCCAGAATTTTAGCGATGCTATGTATCTGAAAGTAGGCAGATTAGACTGTGGAGCTGATGTGGTCGTCTAACGAGTGGTCACTTTGGAACACGACACCTAGATTTCAAGCGTATTCAACAATAGATGTGCTGGCTAAGCCAATTTTGAGCTTCAGCCTTTCCAATTTCTGACTCACACTAAGTTAGCTCATAACTAGTAGGTTAGTTGTACCATCTTTTAGTTTTAGAAATTTTGCTGTAATCCGTGTGCGGATGTCATTAATACAGGCAGCAAGTGAGTTGAGAGAATTCGAGGTGCTCGAAGGCCGGGAGGGATAAAAGCATAGGTAAAACTGAGTGTCATCTGCACGAAAGTGAAAGCCTAGATTGTGCTTGGCAATCACATCATCAAGAGGGATAGTATAAACCGTAAAAAGAACCGGACCTATTAGGGAGCCCTGAGGTGCCCCATATTTCAGAGGTACCTCGGATAATCTTTGTCCATTCAAGGCAATACTCTGGAGTCTTCCACTGATCTAGTACCTAAGCCATTGCAGAGCTGTTTTGTCGAGTGTTTGCAGCTGGCGTATTCTTCGGTTGCAGCTTTCTAGCCAAAGATAGCTTAGTCAGAGTAGAAGCTTCTGTGAGTGATGGCAGCTGACAACGATTGATGCTAGGCGTACCTATACTTAACTGATCACCGAACACGAGGCTGAAAACACTTTCTGAAGCTCAAACTAGGCATCCTTTAACGACTAATACAGCTAGACATATTTCCTAATCAGCTGATAGCATATTTTCATAAGGCTGGTGGCTGTTTGTCGTAATATGTCGGTCGTCTAAAATCAGATGAGCATGTAGTCAGTCAAAATGAATGGCGAAGAAGGGAGGAAACATCGAGAGACTATCTGCAAAGTTTGGCAAAAGCGTGCCATATGGTAGTTTCTCAGACCCTCTTGGTGTCCACGACCGTAACAACTATGTTCTAGTTATGGCTTTCATGCCATTGATTTAACTAGGTGTCCCACTTCCGTCGTCCTCGTACCGTGGCATAGGTACCGCAGCAAAACGTGCCTAATTCTTATGGGCCACGATGTGTGCAATCCTGCTTATTTGGTTTCGAGATTCAGTCTCGTAACTTAAGCGCCAAGCCGGGCTGTCTTTCTCATGGATCGCATACAATTTACGGTTCCAATAGATGGTAGCAGCAAAATAATGCTAAGGGAGGCGGATGAAATGACTGATAATATAGCTATTCAATTGTCTGAAGACGATAACCACGTTTCGAACAGATAACTAAAAATAGCATCATAAACAGTGTCTCGGACATTGACTACAGCACTAAACTCTGTTCATTTTTGTTCATTATTCTCCATTCATTATGTTCATTATATATATATATATATATATATATATATAAACAATAAAGCTAAAATTAGATAATAATGCATTAATATTCCGTCCCGAGAACATTTATATTGATATAGGACGATTATCAAAGAAGCCCTGATAGCCACAAGTCAATTCTAACGTCAAATGCTAACACTTGTGGCTTAGCTTTCTACTTGAATTGAGAAATAAAGCCATTTTTCAGTTGAGCAAGTTGTACAACTAGTATGTCGTTCTCTCCTAATGGGTCACAATCTTGCACGAACAACTGCTAATTTAGTAATCGTGCACTCACCTTTAGCTGGGATAATATCACGTTCACTGTCTTTCGCATTGGAGAATTCTCACAGCAGGCAACCATGCAATCTAAGCATATTCTTTATTTATTTCACCTCCACCGAAAGTTATCCTCACTGTCAGATCAAATAGGATCTATATGTCGTCTGCAAATTGTGTATGCGGAAACTGCCGGCCAAAGTAGCACTGCTCCACAGTCAAGGCAATGCTTTTTCAATTACAGTGGATCGCCTGAACGGTGTTCACACACCTAGCTGCTCCAGAGATGGGAAGGTGCATCAGTGACTGTCGACCCTAAAACCCTCACATCAAATCAGTCCAGTCAACTGACCTTTAGATTTGTGCACTATTCATTCCGCCTACTTGTAAATGACACACTAAGATGGGAAGAGTAACCGCCCCTGAATCAGCATGATTTATCAGATAAAAAACTAATTAGGAAATCGAGGCTCCTGAAAACGCTGTGTTAGATCGCTGGAGAGAGGCTCTGTTGTGGCTTGGCAACTGCAGGCCCAGAGCCTATGAGCCGCTGCTACGGGAAGTTAACTGGGAAGACTGCTTGTCATCATCTGCATCTTGTGCATCATTTGGACAACCATTCGATCTAGCTTGAGTAGAAAAAGAAGGAACAATGATGGCAGGGACTGGTACAAGCTCGGATCAGTAAGGTGCTAAGCTGTGCGTTTACTGTATTTCAATGAGAATCACCGTGTCGCATGCATAACGGCCAGTGGCTTGACATGCATATTTTTTATGATAGAAACCATCGTTCGATAGCTGATTATATAGTGAAACCTCTAAATAAATTTATTCGGCAGTTCGAGACGGATTTTCAATATCACATATGTAAAATAAGCTTGTTATATAAAGCTCGTTACACGGGAAGAGACCGATATTGTCAGGAGGCTGGCTGCCAAGAAAATATTATGGAAAAGAGTAAAAAAGCTTTATAAGCGTGCGATACTATGCAGAAACTTATGGGCAATAAGTGAGCACAAGACTCTCGACGAGTTCAGTAGCCGTGGGTAAAGCTGCTGCTGGTGGCGATCCAGGAAACTAGCAAAGTTTAACAACATCAGACTCCTTGTATACTCGCTTCCGAATAGAATTGCAATCTGTCGAACGAAATTGCAAATTGTAATTTCTCAAAAGCACAATCTGCTAACTTTTCAAAAGCTGCATGGCACGCTGCATTATGGTCCAGCACTGCAGTTGCTATGCATGTGACCGTTCACCTGTGAGCACCAGCACTGTGAGTGTAGGATACATGCTCAATCCCATACATGCACCACCAGCGTTCATGAACTCCTCATAGGGCGGATCTCCTGCATGCAACAGCTCAGCAGCCCATGCTGCCGGCTTCCCTGTCTGGCGCCAGTGAGCTCTTCTGACTTAAAGTTCTTTCACCCCAAGGTCCGGTAAAATAGGCGACGTGCTGATGTCAGGTAGGTTTAAGGCCAAAATGACGAGAAGAGCAAGGAAGCAAATGGCCATATCAAAAACCGTCGTGAAGAGGCGCCTTGACCAGTCAATGCAAATCACATTGGTAGGTTTCACTAAATCAGCTGCTGGGTCTCGTGAAATTAATCCAGTTTTTTTTCAGTTTTTAGTGGAACGCTCATATGTCGTAAGCACACCTGAGTACAGTGGATGAGCGACTATTTAGACTAAAGCTTTGAAAGTTCAAAACAAAGCCTCAAAGCCAAAAAAAACCGAGAACTGTTGAGGCCTACCAGCTGGGCCCTAGTGACTCGGATTTCCAAATGAAAACAGTATCTGTGGCTGATGCAACAACATCCGCCATACTTCAACTTCTCCTGGTCTATCGGCGAGTCTATATTGTTATCAAGGAGCCTTCTCCTGCTATAAACTCTGCCGACGTAATCGGATCTGACTTTGACATACCTGAGAGTAGCCTCGTCAATCCCTCCCATCCCCCGTACTTAGGCCCAGAATTCCACCAATAATCATAGTGCTCGCCTCGTGCAAGCAAAAGCAACAACAAAGCTCATGATTTCCTCACAACGGTGACTTGCTGCCAAGCCGGTTAAGCGATGGCTTTGATAGTTTACCTCTGAAATGGTTGCTACGTGCTACCCCCTACAACTAGGTAGTTCGGCTCGTGGGGCTTCGAGCCTTTGGCTACTGGTAGCCATCTTTCTACAACTCGGAAAAGTTTAGAGAACTGGAGAGGTAGCAGTGTCAACGCGAAAAGTCAAAGTTTTAATTATTCATCAGTTTAGCAGAATTGTATGGGACAAGATGACGAAACAAGTTTAGCTATAGCTGAGAGCTCTGTCATGTTACGCTGCTGATTATTTGGCTAACCTGAGTTTAAACGTTGACGTATGCATCACTCAGCAGTTTGTACTTGAAGTTTTTACTTGAAGCCACTCTCCAAGTGGCGGCTCAAGATTCTCTTTATTCCGTGACCTCCTGCCAAATGCCTACCGAATGCGGCTTAGGCTGTGAGTGCACCATAGAAAACTCTCCTGCGTAACATCCACATAGTCTTTTTATGGCTTTGTGGAGTTACAGACGGAGATACATAACATAAAAATTCCAAAGTACTGGGAGAGCCAAATGTATGATGCAACTATTGGGGGCAAAAGTTCACTCGCCGGTAGCACTTCTGGAAACATCAAAAGTGTGGGCTCAACGTTGAATGCCCGATGTCTCTGTAATCGGAAATTTAGTAGGGCATATACATAAGCTTCACTTTACAACTGGAACTGACCATTACCTGAACTGTGCACTCATGGGATTGGAACAGCGAAAGAAGATTCTGACGTTTATATAGAGCTCCCGTCTTGACTTATGTAGCTCACTGCAGCTATTGTACCAGCGCCTGCAGTCAGGCGCTTACAACTGGTGCAAAACTGGGCAGCTAGGCTTGTCTGTCGTGAGTTTCGCAGCTGCTACATCACACCACTTCTCGCCGACCTGCACTGGCTACCAGTCAAGCAACGGATGGACTTTAAGATTTTCTCGCTCACTTTGAGGTCACTTCATTCTTTGGCTCCAGCCTACCGATCAGGTTGGCTGCCACACCGGGCTAAGCTTCCTACTACCAGCTTTTCGGAATCTAACTGTTTACCTGCATCTCGTACAAACCTCCAATTTTTCGGAGACCATGCAATTACGTCTTATGCTCTCAAATCTTTGCACTCATTCCCGACTTCCGTCACGACATCCTCTGACTTAACCACATTTAAAAAGAAATTAAAAACGCACTTTTTTGTGACAGCACTTAGTGGGTTCCCGTGATTCGTCTTTTATGTGCTTGTAGGGGCTGACACTTTTACATGCTGCAGCCAACCGCACTTGCTTGCTGACCCTTTGCATGTCACCCCTAACCATGTTATTCTTTTGGTTATCTGATCAGGTTTGATACTGCTCACCATTCAATCGTGTTCACATTGCAGCAATTTTAAAGTGCCTAGAAAGAGGTTGAGTTCCCTGAGGGCACTCCATCAAGTAAATTATTATTATTATAGCTCTACGTCAAACGTAGCCTGGAAAGTATCCCCCTACGAACTCTCATATACTAAAATTTCACAGTAAACTACTTGCTGTAAGTACGGGCATGACATGTCACTTTAGAAAGGCTATGACAAGCAAAACTGTAGCTGGCGTAGGCATGCAAACGACAGGAAGTGCGAATGGGAAAGATAATAGCTACTGAGTAACGGCTAGATACTCTAAGCCTTTTATCAACCACCGTCAAAGCAGGAGCTGGTAAATTGCAAGTCCTTAGTCAGTTACGGGCTTTGGAGGCGAGAGGAATTTAAACTTGATTTCCAAACAGCTAAAGGATTTTCGCTGGCACAACTAAACGATCGGACTGAAAGGAATGATGGAAAGCCAGGTTTAGAAGTATTTCAAGTTACATGCTGAAGCGAGTAAATGGAGGCCCCTGAACGTGAGTTGCTGAGCTCTGACTTTAATAGGATGATTAAAGGAAAATAACTGCAGATTGCCAAGAAGTTGTTTAATGCGGTTGTCTGAACGTGCATGATGATCAATGTTTACCATCTGAATTTTGCAAGAACTTAAATTAAACTTAAATGATCATACTGTACAGTAATGGCTTGCAAGTAATGAGTCCATTGAGGATTTCTGACACCACCATATCGAGAATTCTCGTACACCAGAGAGCGGGCCAACGAATGATTGTTTGTTCAGACGAAAATAGCTTGTTTGACAGTGGCAATATGGCTATAGCTAGTCTGCTTTGGAGGCGCGAAGTCAGCAAAAGTACCATGCAAAATGACTACAACAAGAAGTAGGCCTAGCTCTATAGTGGTGGATTTTCCTCTGTTGGACCTCTTCTGTGCGCAAATCCACAACTGCTCACACTCACGATCCTCGTCCACTATCCGTTTTGCTTTGGGATGTCATTCCCAGGCTTCTCGCAAGACCCTAGCCGTTTAATAGAGTTCTTTCCTTTGCAGAAAATTTAAAGTGCCTAAAAAAAGATTGAGTTCTCTAAGGGCATATATATCAAATGTATCATTATTACTATATAAGTAGGAGAGCTGCTGCCCGTAAACAAGAAAACAAACGACTAAAATTGAATCGATCATCAATTAAGCAACTCAGATTTCCTAGCAGGACCAGACCTGCAGCTCATACCAATAGATCGCACAATCAGAGTGAAAACAACTGTACTGGTTAGGATGCGTGCAAATAATTTCAAAGGCAAACTTGCAAAACTTAGCAGCCAAACACAAAGCCCCGTTATCAGTTGAAGGCGCTGTGTAGATAGAAGTTCCAGCACAGTTTATTTCTGAAGATAGCACCAGCGATTGCAAGTAGCTTTATAGCAGCATGCTCACACTCAAAAATAAAGCGTCTTTGAATTTTCAAATTTTTTTGTCTTCAAAGGCGTTTTTTAGTTGGATCATACGTTGATCTTACCGGAAGCAAACAATGTGATAACTGGTATAATATATTTCAAATATATTAAATACTTTTAGAGCTTCAGGCTTTAAGTTTAGCTAGTTGGCAGCCCACTCCAGCAATGCTGGAGTGGAGCTGCCAGCAAGCTGCACACCGAAGCCTGTCATCACACAGAATAATAAAAGATGGCAGTCAATAGCCATGAATACACTTCACAATGACTATTCTTAGATCTAAGCGCTTTCAGCTGCTTAGTAGGCCGGAGTACCAGCAACTCTGAATCGGCGTCAGAATTTGGATGCACCCTGGCATTCTCAGCAAACGGCAAGAAGCTGATCGACTGCTGGTTCTAACGAGCAATCATCGAGTGAGGGCGGCCACTGCTGTGGTTTTCTTTTTTAGGCCAGCTCAGATCATCCAATGACTGCATCTACGTTCGGTCGACTGTCGATAGAAAAGAAAAACGCCAACGACCTCTCCTCCGAAATGCTCCAGCCAGCTCCAGTGGCAAAACGATCAATGATGGGCTTGTCCCTCTCATCCTCAAGCCGACAATCCACCCACTTCATGGGCAGGGATAGCTGGATCAAGAGAGGCGATCGAATTTACTTTTACTTTAAACACAAAGCAACTGGAAGCCACCCGCCATAAGAATCTACAACGTCGAACAAGAATCTGCCTACGAGAGGGGTCGTTAGTGGCCCACACCTGGGCTACTGCTGCAGTACCCCAATCGATTTAACAATCGAGACTGCATTCTTCCTTCTGCCTTCTACCACTACTCTGTACCACTTACTACTGTACTAACAACTTGAGCCGAATTGAAACGAGGCAAATGATTGTTAAAATGCGGTGTGAAGAGACAGACTTTTCGACAAACGGGTGCCTTTTTTAACGACTGCTACCCCCCCCCGCATTCACAGAGCAGCTGCTTAGCTGTTTGGGACCATGGGCAAGCTTGAGTGAAATGTGGCCGATGGAAGCTCACTAGGTTTATCACTTTGTGGTCACTTCATTTTTTGGCTATAGCCTACTTATTAGGTCTGCTACCACACCAGGCTAAGCATCCTACTACCAGCTATTCGGAATCTAACTATTCACCTGCATCTGGTACAAACCTCCAATTACTCGGAGACTGTGCAGTTAGTTTGTATGCTCTCAAAGCTTTGAACTCACTCCCGACTTCCGTCACGACATCCTCTGACTTAACCACATTTAAAAAGAAATTAAAAACGCACCTTTCGGTGACAACACTTAGTGGGTTCCTTTGATTCGTCATTTATGTGCTGTGGGCACTGACACTTTTGCATACTGCCACTAACCTGACTTGCATCCAGACCCTTTGCGTGTCACCCCTCACCGCATGACCATAGCCGTTTAATAGAGCACTTCCCTTAGCAGAAAATGTAAAGTGCCTAACAAAAGATTGAGTTGTATAAGGGCGCCATATCAACCCTATCATTATTAATATGTTTTTGGGAGAGCTGCTGCCCGTAAACAAGAAAACAACCGACTAAAATTGAATCGATCATCAATTAAACAACTCAGATTTGCTAGAAGAACCAGATCTGCAACTCATACCTATTGATCGTACAATCAGAGTGAAAACAACTGCACTGGTTAGGATGAATACAAACAATTTCTTAGGCAAACCTGCGAAACTTAGCAGCCAAGCACAAAGCCCCGTTATCAGTTGCAGGCGCTATTTATATGGAAGTACCGGAACACTTTATTTCTGACGATAGGGCCAGCGATTGCAAATAGCTTTATAGCAGTATGCTCACACTCAAAAATAAAGCGTCTTTCAATTTTTATCTTCAAAGGCGTTTTTTGAGTTAGACTATACGTTGATCTTCCGGAAGCGAACAATCTTAGAACTGGCATAATATATTACAAATATATTAAACACTTTTAGGGCTTTGGGGTTTAGGTTTAGCTTTTTGGCAGCTCCACTCCAGCAATGCTGGAGTGGAGCTGCCAGCAAGCTGCACACCGAAGCCTGTGATGACACGGAGTACTAAAAGAGTGCAGTCAATAGCAATGAATACGCTTCACAAAGGCTATTCTTAGGTCTAAGCACTTTTCAGCTGTTTAGTAGGCCGGAGTACGGGAAACTCTGAATCGGCGTCAGCTTTTGAATGCACCCTGGCATTCTCAGCAACCGGCACGACTCTGATTGGTTGCTGGTTCTAACTAGTGCTCAGCAGGAGTGAGTTGCAGCTGTTGCTGCAATTTTCTTTTTTAGGCGAGCTCAGATCATCCAATGACTGCATCTACGTTCGGTCGACTGTCGATAGCAAAGGAAACCCCCCCCCCCACCTCACCTCCGAAATGCTCCAGCCAGCTCCAGTGGCAAAACGATCGATGATGGGCTTGTCCCTCTCATCCTCAAGCCACCAGCCCACCAACTTCATGGGCATGGATAGCTTGATCAAGAGAGGCGATCGAGAATACTTTTCATTTAAACAAAAAGCGACTGGAAGCCACCTGCCGTAAGAATCCACAACGTCGAACAAGAATCTGCCTACGAGAGGGGTCGTTAGTGGCCCACACTTGGGCTACTGCTGCAGTACCCCAATCGATTTGACAATCAATACTACATTCGTCCTTCTGTCTTCTACCACTTCTCTGTACCACTTACTATTGTACTAGCAAGTCGAGCCGAGTTTAAACGAGGAAAATGATTGTTAAAATGCCTGCATGCGGTGTGAAGAGACAGACTTTTCGACAAAACGGGTGCTTTTTTTGCTGTAGCTGCTACCCCCCCCCCACTCGCAGAGCAGCTGCTTGGCTGCTTGGGATATTAGAACTGGCATAATATAATATAAATATATTATACACTTTTAGAGCTTTGGGGTTTATCTAATTGTGCCTCAAGGCTCCTCCACTCCAGCAAAGCTGGACAGCTGCCAATAAGCTGCACACCGAAACCGGTCATCTCACAGAATTGCAAAAGAGAGCAGTCAATAGCAATGAATACGCTTCACAAAGGCTACCCTTAAGTCTATACGCTTTTCAGCTGCTTAGTAGGCCTGAGTACGTGATACTATGAATCGGCGTCAGCATTTTGAGGCTCCCTGGCATTCTCAGCAACCGGCCAGAAACTGATCGGTTGCTGGTTCTAATGAGCTGTCATCGAGTGGGGGCAGCCAATGCTGCGGTTTTCTTTTTTAAGCAAGGTCAGATCATCCAATGGCTGTATCTACGTTCGGTCGACTGCCGCTAGCAAAGGAAAGCGCCACCAACCTCACCTCCGAAATGCTCATCACACAGAATAATAAAAGATGGCAGTCAATAGCAATGAATACACTTTACAATGGCTATTCTTAGACCTAAGCGCTTTCAGCTGCTTAGTAGGCCGGAGTACGGGAAACTCTGAATCGGTGTCAGCTTTTGAATGCACCCTGGCATTCTCAGCAAACGGCAAGAAGCTGATCGGCTGCTGGTTCTAACGAGCAATCATCGAGTGAGGGCGGCCACTGCTGTGGTATTTTTTTAGGCCAGCTCAGATCATCCAATGGCTGCATCTACGTTCGGTCGATTGTCGATAGAAAAGAAAAACGCCAACGACCTCTCCTCCGAAATGCTCCAGCCAGCTCCAGTGGCAAAACGATCAATGATGGGCTTGTCCCTCTCATCCTCAAGCCGACAATCCACCCACTTCATGGGCAGGGATAGCTTGATCAAGAGAGGCGATCGAATTTACTTTTACTTTAAACACAAAGCAACTGCAAGCCACCTGCCATAAGAATCTACAACGTCGTACAAGAATCTGCCTACGAGAGGGATCGTTAGTGGCCCACATCTGGGCTACTGCTGTAGTACCCCAATCGATTTAACAATCAAGACTACTTTCTTCCTTCTGCCTTCTACACTACTCTTACTACTGCCCTAACAAGTCGAGCCGAGTTGAAACGAGGCAAATGATTGTTAAAATGCCTGCATGCGATGTGAAGAGACAGATGTTTTGACAAACAGGTGCTTTTTTCGCTCGAGCTTCTACCCCAGCCCCAAGAGCAGCTGCTTGGCTGCATGGGACCCTGGGGCAAGCTCGAGTGAAATGAGGCCGATGGATGCTCACAAGGTCGATCAGCAGAGCCTCACTGCGATGTTGCTGTCGTCCCACGTTGCACCCTTCAAGATCTTCGACTGAGGACCGGCAGTCACCTTGTCCTTGTAAGAAACATCTTTTACCTGCAAGGATGCCCCTATTGTAAGCTTTCCAACTCATGGCACCGCCACCTGGGACAGCATCGACCAGATCGGCAGCTGCTGCACCGTCTCTCAGCTGCTGAGTTGAGCATGCACAAACTTGTAAACATAAATACGCAAAATACGGGGAAAAGGCTAGCGACAGACATGCATCTTGGCCAGTTGTTATTCCCTTCTTCGGGATGAGGCTGAGAAACTCCACGTCCACCTCCAGGATTTGGCGATGTCACGTACAAATACGGCCAGCTGCACAGTGTCCATGACATTGCTGCTCTCGTCCTAGGCGATCGAGAATATATCGAGATTTGTACTTTCATAAACATCGTAGACCGGACATCAGAGTTCAAGCCCTCCACGGCTCGAGTCACAGAGCAGACAGGCAGCATGATTGCCTTGAAAGAGGCTTGTTGCTCGGGACAGATGACGTCAACAGCAGCAAACATACAATCTATTACAAAGTCTGCATCAGTGAAGGGATGCATTTTTTTAGAAATCGACAAGTACACTTCGTAGAAGCCACGAGTGCGACGCTCAGCAGCTTCAGAAGCTGTGTAGGCCTACTTCTTGAAGAGGGACGAACGTTGATTCAACTTTGACCTCGAGCAAGTAGCCTCAGTTTTTCTCTCATCCGGGGTGTAGTCTGTATACGTGTATGCATGCTTAGCATTGAAATGCTCCTTGAGATTCGACCGGCTTGAAAGTGCTGTTGCTGTCGCTGCACACTAAACACGCGCTTTGTTACGGCGTTGGACGAAGAATACTTCGTCAGTCCATTAAGGGTTGAAGACACGTCGTTCGAGGTCAACCTTCCGGATACTGGCAGCTGCACGTTGCTTCTGATATTGAGGCATAACAATCGGGGTTGCTACGAGAGAACTCGATGTCATTAATATGACCATGAAATACAATTGCTTCGCACGTCACAACACACACAAGTGGGCACAACACACGCCTTGACCTCGAAGACCAAGAACCGAGAGTAAATTTGTTTATGATAATGAAAATAACCAATATATATAACCGATTTGTAGAAGCATAATACACAAACGGAACCACTAATGAATATTCGGCAAAAAGCACAAAACCACATTTACCACACATTTTTTCAAACACTCAGCCCGTCAAAAATGACGTGCGAGGAGCCTCCTCCTCCTTGGTTCTCCTCGTCCTCCTCCTCCTGCCCTACCCACTCATCCTCTTTCCCTCCTTCTTCTACCCATATCCTCCTTCTTCTCTTCCGCCTCCTTCACTTCAAAAGGAACTCGGCGCGCCAATTTAACAAAATAACGACGAGACAGCATTTAGCAGCCTATTCTGGTGTCTCTCCAGTGCGATAACATTTAGCATCGCTGCTGCCAATTCAAATTATACCGTAATTTTGTATACCTTTGAACAAACAATGACGAAACTGTAATAAATGCTAACGGTACAACAAAACAAAAGAGAAACCGTTATGTAAGAGCGCCGTCTGACTGGCGTCTCCTGAGTCCAAGAATGTGTTATCCTTTTATACGAGATGAATACTGTTATACAGGCATGCATGTTAAATCATAGCACAAATATTATCTTCGTCGCTACAAAAGGCAAGGTAGCCAATGCCTTTCCCAGATTTAAATAAGTTACCTTTTTGATGTGGCTACTAAAGTAAAGGCGAACGCCAGCAGATCACCATGGGCCCTGAGCCCCTTTCTGGCTCGAAGAACTTGTATCAGCTGCACTGCATTGATGTCCATTGAAGCGCGCTGCCTAATTTCGTGATATAACTCCTTAGTGCAAGATGTGCACTGCTTCTGCGGCCCCGGCTGACAATTTAACCCTCCCTGGATAGATAATTCAGGACTATTGTGATTTCTTCGGGAAACACAGTTACGGATAGAGCAGGCGTGCCTAGAAAACTAAATGAGCCATCCACTGGTATCAGTACCGTAATACTACAATTTCAAAAGTTAGTTTGTTGAACGCCAGCTAAGCTGCTTGCGGGTGACTCATAAACTAAATAGCGTTCAGCTTCTAATGACGGATCCTATAATCCTGAACTCGCTTGGCGATTGATTTCCTACTGATGGGGAGTTCAGCTTAGACGAATTAGTTTTCTATTTTGCTAGGTATTCCCACAATACAGCAGTGTAGTTTTCCTCGCATGCCGTGTTCAGCTCAACCACGGAAAATCTTGCATACCAGACATAATCTTGAGCACAACACCCTTACATAATTGCATGCATCACTAAATAACTTTAATAATAACTTGATTAAGGGTGATGCTCCGCTACTTCCGCCGTTGTTGCTGGATGTCCATTGAATTTAGGCATTATGGATAGCCTAAATGCGAAATAAAAACTACTCGATTATTTTAAAATTTAAATAAAAGTCTACAAAGAATTAATGTCAGCTATGGATGTTATAAATAAGAATGCACTATGCAGAATAAGTAGTATTCTAGCTTGGTTTTTGGGTATTTTTACTAAGCCGTTCGGAGTTTGCACGAGGTTAAAGTAACTCTTTCTTAGGAAGGCTCGACGAATCGTAGTTTTTAGCTTTTAATTAACAGTATTTATAATATTAGTCATTATAATACATTTATATATTGCCCTTAGAGAATTTATTCTCCTTCTAAGCACGGTACATATGCTGCAAAGGAAGCGTGGTCGAATAGTAAGTGACATCTGTGCTATAATATATTGTTGGTCAATCTTGTTGTCTTTCTATTAAAGGAATTAAGAACTAGAGATTAAGTGAGGTAAATCTGGATGTCCTCATTAGGAAGAGGTGATCAAATGGTTTAAGTAGACAGTCAGCCCGTGCTGACATATGATCGAATAAGTACATAGAAATAACCTATACAATACAGTAATGCACAAACACTAACGCTCACACAAATGCGTTCACACTGGAATATTTGCACAGCATTGCAAGGACAGGCTGTTTATTTTAAGTGAGCTCGGATCCGGCTAAAGCTGCTTCGAAGATATTTCAATTTATGAGAGCCAATTGTTCAAATGCAATCAAGATTTTCTTTACAGGGCCTTAATCGTCATATGGTAATGACTGCATCCTGACTGTCACGAGTATCCAAATTTCGTGCGAACTTTATCGTCAGCTGCTCGTTGGACTGCTGACAGGAGTGTAGTACGAACTTTTGAAGAGTGTCCATCGCAGGAAGATATTCACGAGTGGCGTGCCTGTCTTATATTGACAATGACCTTTGCTCAGCTTCTATCCGGTCTGCCTAACCATTTCCAATGAAGATTGAACTGAATCAGTAATGTTTAAACGGCTACATATTAACTTGAACCTGATTATAGATTGAAGATTTAATTAAATTATTTCGTGATCCGTATTGTAAGTTCAATTGGTGTATATAAACTTGCTACAGCTAGCTGTACGAAGAAGAAAAACCATTTGCTAAAAGAGTGGTTTACTGTTTACTTAGATATTATAATTAAGTACGTCTTCTAGAGCATTTGAGCTACTCTCTTTAACACCGTATGTCTAGGTACAGGGCCAAAAATAACTGACTTATCGTTAATTTGTTGTTCGACCACTCCTCAAAATCTGTTGAATCGATCGAGGATTAATTTCCGGTAACCAACCTGGCAGTTCAAACTCGCAGATTGCTTATGTTATAATAAGAGATATTGGAATTAATAGAGACGATTGCATATTACTCAAGTGTCGGGATACCAGCCTGAGAAGATCATTGATTCTCGTTCGAAATTCCAAGTGGTTTTGGATCTATGCATATTTGATGCTGAAAGTAACGCCATCAGTGGACCTTGACCTTCAAATGATCATTATTCAGTTTTTCCGGATATTTCTGGCTAGTAAAAGCTTTTAATCGCGTGGTTAAACTTAGAGCTACCAGCTATGGTGAAGAATATAAACTTATTATTGCGTTGGGGAAATCCATATCACTCAAATTCGGATATTGTTTGTATACGTTGACGTATCAAGCTATTTTATAGGATCTAAGCCATGCTTTGAGGCCCTAATATTATTAACAATAGTAGTTCCTTCAGAGTACTATATAACTTTCTTGGCACTTCACAAGGATTGCAAGGGATGTACAGTCGTCCCTCGTTTATCGCGGTTAACCAGTTCCAGACTCAACCGCGATAAAGTGAATTTCCGCGAAGTAGGTTAATATTTATAAATTAAATATTTTTGTAGTTGGAGCATTTAAAACCTTTTAGTGACTCTCTAAATACAGTTTTTAGCGCTATTTGAGCCCTCTGAATGTGAAATAACACCAAAATAGTCATCATTACACTTGTATTTTAAAATATAGCAGTCAAAATGAGAGAAAATAAGACAAATTAGACGTTAAAATATCTATCATATTATTACTATATTACATTTAATTAACGCTTATTTAAATTTTTTGCACTAGGATAGTAAAACAGTAAGCAGCACGCTCTGATTGGCTTGGTTTCACCGAACCATATTTTTTGTAAAAATAAGTTCATGCCCAACACAAGGACTAGTCGAGCGGCTGCATCTGGTGTTGAAGGGTATGCGGGGGTGCTCGAATACATATACTTACAGACCATATTTATGTTAATTTTTACTTTTTATTGCAATACATGGGGTTTATAATTGACTCGGAAAACCAAGAGCGCGCTGTATCATTTTCATTATCTTGATCAACTCTTTACTGAAGTATAGGTACAGCTCCACCTTGTTTGTTCACACTTGAAAGTGTAGATTTTGGTGGGTAATTACATCGGCAACTTGTAGAGTAGTCATTCTTCGGTATTCTTTCGTTATTGTTCTAGCAGGTGCTCTTTCTCTAGGACATGAGGTGTAGAGTTATTATTTATGATACTTTTTGAACGAAAACCTTTGCTCTGAATACTGTCCACTCGTTCGAAACAACAGCAGCACGTATCTAGTATTATGCAGATATAGCACTATATAGCATTTAGTATATAGCAGATAGGAGAGATGCGAAGAAATTCTCTAAAAAATCCGACTTAGCAGTACTGAATATTCTGTGCAATAAAATTGTATTCATTGTCTTCTTATTAGATTTACTAAAACGTAAATGCCATAAAAATATAAGACGTCATTGGTAATACAGTTGCCCATATATTGAACAGTACAAAAGAATCATCAAAATTGCCTACTGAGAGCAAAAACATGCTCATGAAGAATTTAACTAATATGAGACTAATAGTAAGTATTGAAGGCAAAGGAAAATATTGTTCTGTAGAAATAAATGCTTTAACTAGGTATACATTTTTCCTGACAGAAAGATTATCACTCTTGAACCTAAGCGTTATTTCATAACTTTGCATTTATAGTCATAATGAGAGATCTGAAAATCACCATCTCAGTTACAAGATGAGCATTCTAAAAACTAAATCAAACTTCTTTTTTTATAAAACTTGAGAGTTTATCCCTTGATGATTGTGATTGCGAGAGCAATTTTTAGCCTTTCCTAGAACCAAAATATTAGTCAGGTGTGCAATTTTCCGGTCATCTTAATGTTTTGCAATGGTGGTCTTAAAGTACCAGCTACAGCTGTAGGCAAGTATGAATATTAATTTTGGTTTTAACTTGAGCCATACATTTATAGCGTCTGAAGTCGAGAGCTTATCGTCAGGGAAAACCGAATAGAATATATTTTTGTCTCTTCAAACCTAATTTACACTATTAAGTACTCTGCCTAAAAAACATTCATTAGAACGATTACTTGGAAATAAATATGAAACCTCATTTATGTGAGGTGCAAGACCAAAATATAAAGGTAGCCTTGAGTAAAAAGGTAGTTTGCTTGTCAACTGCAATAAAAGTTATCTCACATAGGCAACGTGATGAGCATAGAAGTATCCGGGAAGAAAACATTTACCACTTGACTTGATATTGATCCACCATAGTTTCATGGTGTGCAGTGATTACAGCTGTAATATTGCCAGCAACCACAACAAAAACTACAATTCTACACTAAATGATTCTGCACTTCAGACTTATAGAATGACATGGAGTTTGACTTTTTGATTCAGTGGTGGCCACAGCAGAATAAAAGAGTAATGGAATTATATGCCATCACGGAAAATTCATGAATCGCTAAAGGTGCTAGGTTCCTTGTGGGTAGAATAAATTCCACAGACGATTCTTCTACCTGAGAGCAGTAACAGAAGGGCGTTTTCATACTTATGTTTTTTAAATATAATTCAGTGAAAAAAGATCAATTCACTTAGCCTGAAGTTAAACATAATCACTAAATACTGTTCCAGCTGAGCTGAACAACACAAGCCACCATAATCCAGGTTAAACCATTCGATTAATATGTTTTTCCAAGGAATAATATGAGCAGCTTTTAAAGGTAAGAACCATTTTTGTCGTGATTTGTTCAAACATGCTAGCTAGTTACTGCAAAGGCAACTGCAAAAAACCACCGGTCACTTAAAAACAGTATGATGTACACTTGTTATTGAAAATTTCTAAATTCAGCTTAGATATGAAATGAAAATATATGAGACTCTATTTACATATTTGCACATCTATCACGGGATTGCCATGATCAGCATCAATTCTATCGCATTCGCTATATGTGCAAGTGATCTTGCAGGCATATTTGTTCGCACCCTGCATCCGTTATTAGTACTGTTAAGTGCACGAGGCTTGAATTTCATATATAAGGAATACGTGGAATGTTTCTACCTGCAAATTTCATTAATGATAATTCCAAATCCAGTCGTTTTAGGATCAGGAACGCGTAACAAAAGCCTGCCAAGAAATTCATTCAAACAGCAAATACTCTCTGACACGTCGACCTTTCCTTCGTCGAAATGGCTTGCTTTGAGCCGCATTTATTTTTTTCGTCCTCCACTAGTGTACTTTGTCAAAATATTTCGCGAATACAGTTGTGCAGCGACAGTTATAATCAGCCAACCCGAGAAATTAGCGGTGGGTGCGAGCTTGTGGCGAGCAGCAGCGTCGGGCTCTCAGGAAATGTATTCTGCATTTCTTTTTTGCTAGGAAAAAGTTCGCTACGGGGTCGAGGGCATTCAATCCGCAGCAATGCATTGTTCTCCAGAGGAAGGCATTTAATGATTAACCTTGACGTGCTTAGCGTCATTGGGAGTAAGTGCGCCACCAGTCTCCTCGCCGCGCGGCTTAAAAACTATTTCGATCCAGCTCCCAATCAAGAGTGTGACAGCCGATAGACGGCGTGCGTCTTCCGCACGGAGCTTAGAGCTCTGAGAAAAAGGGCAAGACAGTACTTTGTAGAGGTAGCTTCTGGATGTAGGCTGATACGGCTCCACATCCAATGTGCCTATATCTCATACCTCACCGCGGAGCAATGTACCTCACCAACGAGCGACCCCACCTTGACCTGCAGTACAGCACTAGCTGGCTCAGAACGCCGCGTTTTTCTTGGAGCCGCACACCAGCCTTGACGCCGGTTGGCTGAACGTCGCGTGTCCTTAATCCGATTGAGCTCATCCAAGGCTACATCGACTACGACTGATCGGAGCGTGTTCCTGAACTGGAGCCAGTGATATAAATATTTTTACGCATGATGGGTTGCTCAGACAATATTTATTGTTTAGGACTACTATATATTGGATCTGTCGGTTGCTAATCTTTGCTCCGTCTTTACTTTGGTCCATGTTCTGCAGCCGGCTTCCTTATTAAAAGCTGGTAATTTTCTTGACCACTGACTAGTGATTGGCACTGCGGCAGCACTGCGTCTCCCAAAGGATCCTTTCCTTTGAGTAATACCCATTCACCAAACCGATTCGCGACTCATTAAAGATGGACGCTTATATTTCCTGTAGTGCTGCTAGGATATTATGTAGGCGAGCTATGGACACCTGCCGCAGAGCAGGAGCCTGCCTTCGGCAGTTTTGGATTTGTGTTAGCAGGGGCAATGAGGCTCTGACGTCGCCGGAGGGTACTCCGAAAGCGATCCCTTCAGCACTCATGTTACGAGTCAATCAACTGGGAGGGGGCTAATGCCTGATTTTGAATTATCCGACTATAACGTAGCTTAGAGAAATTATAAGCTCTATGGACAGTTTAACAATCTTGTGTATCACTGAATGCGCCTGACCAAGGATTCAAGGACTCAATGGTGTCGCTCTTTTTTCCATTGGCCTAGCACCAAAAAGGCGGCCCTGCTCTCAGAACCTTTTCAAACAGCAGCCCAGTCCATCCTTTATTTTCTGGCAAAGTCGAGGCTTCCTGTTAAGGACTAGTCGCAACGTTAAGATAGAGTAGAAGCATCAAGCATATGAATGAAGCTGCTAACTCTTTAACAACCTTACATTTTATACCTGGGGGTCCGGAGGAAGAGCATAACAAGTGAATAACTAATAAAAAACTATGACTAATTATCTGCCAAAAATAATACGAGTTTTCTCTGATCTCCAAGTTAGCTCGCTAACAGCGACTGGTGATTCTAATTCACCAATCGGTACCCGAAGCCAGTGTACGTTGCTTATCTAATCTCTGAACGAGTTAGATGATGATAGAGAACTGCATAGCCTAAAACTGCAGTATTAGATCATGAAGCAGAAGCATTTAAATGTGATCTGCAGACGAAAAGGGGGAATCTGATGAAAAATTAATCCTTTAAGACTATAATGACCTGAAACGACTCAATTTTCACATAATTTTAAATAATAAACTTGTTTGTTGCAAAAGGCTTACACAAACTAACATTTAATTTGTGATAGTTTTCTTGATGCAGAGACTTAATCAGCTTGTACGGTTGACAAATAGACGGAATATAAAACCGAATATCAAACGCTAGCGGTGGTTCGTTATCTAAGCTATACTAAAGTAACGCAGACTTTGGATAAGATTTTAGCACATTCATAAACATGTGCTCTTATAAATAAAATCATGTATATTTAAATTTAAATTAGGAATATTGTCAAAATTCTGATGGTTATCATTATGAAGAGGCTCGAAAGAGCAGACGTTGTTCGAAAACGGTAGTTGCGGGAGACATTAAAGGGGCAATACCTTATACCTTTACTGTTGTTAATAGAACGTTCGCGACTCGACATGCCTGCTAGCGTGTGTTTTTTCCATTTTTAATGTGATTAAGCTATTTTGCAGCAATTTTTGACAAGAGAAGGGGCGCAATTTGTAGCTTTGTCCCCTGTCGCAAAAAGGTCTCGCTATGCCACTGGCCTGCACGGCTTCTTTCTTTTAGGATGCGTCCACCCTTTTCCACCTACTCCTCGTCCATATCCTACAAAGTAACTTAGCTCCGAGTAAGTGACAGAAGTGACAGAACATAACAGATGCGATATCAAATCCTCATGCGTGGCTTACTAGACATGCTTCACGACAACATTTAAAATTGTACAGATACAGCCAAAGGAGTGTGCGGTATTACATAAATATTTTCAAGTACATAATTTATGGAAATTAGAGATATGCTAGGGTTGCAATTATGGCTCTAATCGTTCCAGGGAGAGCGAGCGAGAGAGAGAGAGATAGAGAGAGAGAGAGAGAGAGAGAGAGAGAGAGAGAGAGGAGAGAGAGAGATAGAGAGAGAGAGAGAGAGAGAAAGACAGACAGACCGACAGACAGGCAGACAGAGACAGAGAGACAGACAGAGAGGCAGACAGAGACAGAGACAGAGAGAGAGAGAGACGGAAAGAGAGGGTTAAAAATAGGGTGCTCGATTGAGACTAGCAGGCAGATCAAAGCTACGGCAGGCAGGTTTAGTCGTACTCAGGCCACTGGTCTTCGCTACTGCCCGTCTTCCCTGAGCCTGGATAAGAGTGAATCACATTTATATTCTATCTTCGCTCCCGAGCTATAAGCCTCATTTCCCAATTTGCTGTCCCTCAAAAGCGAGGGAAATAGCTATTATTGCCAAACGACTTTGCTTTTTATGAAATTAATAATAAAAGTGAGTTGCACTTATTTCTGAAACACTCCAGATACAGCTATGGTCAACTGTACAGTAATGGAGAGAAACTGTTTTTTAAGCAAATCTTTCATAAGTAATCTCACTGGTAAATATATACTGCAGCCAAACCAAATAAAACTGCACCTAGAAATATAAAATGGATTAGTAGTAAGTTTGTCAATCTTAGCTTCTGATCTCTAAAAAAGTAATCGAGGCGCTTTGGTGATAGCAGTTCTAAATATGAGTATTTTGCAATTAATAATAAGATCCCAATTCACAGTTTCCTTAATTTAGATAGGAGTATACACATAGGAGCCTAAATCCAACAAGTTTAATTCGACATGCCTAAGCAAACGCCTACATTTTCTCGACGTGGCACCAATGGCTGCAAGATCCGGGTGAGGCATTTTCTAGTCTGCAGCCTATGTGCTCTGATCGTGTCCTAATGCCCTAATAGTATTCCTTGGAGCAACTGCTAAGGTGCTGGCTGCACATATGGTGTATTTCGCGGCCACCTGCCAACAACAGGGACTAATGCTGCCAGCCTAATTTCCACTGCAAAAAGCAGCCAGAAAGCTCTGCCATTCAAGGTAGAGAATTCTCTCTCGACATTGTGCACTATAAAATGTTAAATCACGAATGAAAAATTGTGCACTAGCGAAACGCAACATGCTCTCAACATGTAAAGTTCACAGCATATGATAGTATCAATTTATGCCAGAACTACTGAAGGATTTCAACTAAATAATATCGTGTATATTGTGTTGTGCCAGATAACGTATTATCTTACGTACTCCACACGACACCATGTTGGATGTATAACCTAACAAAATGGTGCAGTTGCTCAGGGGGCGACCGACTGGATTGTTGTTGGTTCTAGCGAGAATTTCCTGAGATAGTGGCTCCTTTTTCTTGGCAATCTAGAATCAAGACTGCATAAAATATGCACCAAGAGTAGATCCTATACAAATACAAGCAAAAGTTGAAGCTAACCCATTATTAAGCCACTACAAGCCAGACATTAAGATAATTTCCACTAAGGTCACTAGGGAGAAGATACCAAAGCATTGAGCCATCGAATCCTGTAGGTAATGAACGACAAGAGGCGACATTGGACCATAATAAATCGGAAATTTATTAATCGTTAACTGTCGGCATTTATATAATCTAATGGAAATCTCGCACTAAGATTGCTGGCCTTAACAGGTATTGATGAAGTAAAACTGAGCATACTGACGTAATAATAATCATCATAATCATCAACCTGTGCACGTTTTAATGTGACATATTTATATATAAGTGGAATTTCGGAATTCGTTGGTATTTATAGTAACATCATGACGGTACAACTTAACATGAGTGGTGCATCAGTCGTCAATCAGTAATCGTCATAGCCCCGTATCTTTAATAAAGGCTTACATGTTTTCCCGAAGGCATCGACCCTTACCTTTGCAGGCCGCTTAGCTGCCCTTCGGGTCTATGTGAGGGGAAACAGGGCAGCAGTAGCGAGGTCATCTTTTAAGACGAGCAAAAAATGAGAAACAGTAAACGTGGGAACTCTTAACCAAGTAGCCTGGCCTATCAGCCGCAGTTGTAGCACTCACACAATCGAGGCGTCGACGTCGAAGAGACGGCCGATCATTTTTGTAAGCCGCTACATCGACCCTAACTCCAACTCCTTCAGCCCAGAGTCGATGCCAAGCGACGTGACGCAGAGAGTTACGGTTACATATTGGTCGGTGGACACTCAAGATAACTAGCAAAGCCTTCACAGATTAAGCAGGGTTGTAATAGCACTGCTAGACAACTCCTCACTACATAGGCATGCGAAGTCAACTGCTGCTGCTACAAGTGCATATAGAAGCAGAATTTTTCATAGCCAAGACCTTGTGCTTTAGTCATTACGACCAATGACAGTTTTGCTGGAAAACTAGCTTTGAAGGCTACTTTTGCAAACAGCAGGAAGTTCACAACGACTGAGCCATAAAGATTCGGTCTGTAATAGCAGCCTATATAAAGGAGGCTAGACCGAATGCACGACTTCTAAAGAATAAATGAGCTTTAATAGTTTTGAAGATAAATTCTTTCGTAAACGAATGAATGGGTGTCGTTAGTCCTGAATGTAGAACCTGAGGCTGGGATTAAGAAAGCAAGAATTTTTTTTAGAGCTCCTACTCCAACAGACCTGAGAAAGGGCATGCTTGAGGGAGGGGAACACAATATCCTGCTGTGCTAATTGGGATACTACAGCTTACAGGAACAATATGCTGTACACAACAGGTACAGTAACAGAATTAGAGGCAGGCATATGCACTAACTGCCCCCTAACCACTGGGCGTCCCTTAAATAAGCTGCTAACAGTGCGAAACCTAAAACGCCGAACTTTGCACTAAGTAATGCCGCCAGCACAGGTTGTAATATCAAACGTAACTTACTTGAATACTCTGCTACAGATCACTCCGCTATATAAATATATATAAATATATATATATATATATATATATATATATATATATATATATTTATTTATATATATATATATATATATGTGTGTGTGTGTGTGTGTGTGTGTGTATAATTTAAAAGAAGCAGTTTTAACTTTAAATGCTTACAGTTACGGTTCAGAATTATACACCTAATTGCCGAGGCTCGGCATAACTTGCAGTTCAAAGCTGCTTAATGTATACTGAATATATCATAAAAGCATATGTGTAGAAGAAAATGTGGTGATCTTCAATGACCTACGGATTCTTCCCAGTAATCTCCATAAGCATACACAAAAATGATGAAGGCAAAGTACTTTAATAAATAGTTATAGAACCGCAATAACGTTACTTGAAAGCCATTAACCTAGAGCTGCCGAGATAAGCTACAGATGCCTATCTCACTCGCTGCAAAAGCATTTGGAAACACAGTCCGCTTAAAGGCAGAGACCATTTAAAAATGCTTCCTCACATCGGATTCATTGCATGAATGACCAGCTGTTGAGATCAGGCTGCAAAGAAGTAGAATATTAGGTCGGGCTAATATAGGACAACTGATTGGGATCAACACAGCTACTGATCTGCAGTCTTACTGCAGCCCATCCAGGCTGCCAATCATCAGGCCACACGGGCATACCATTTGCAACACAGTACCTACATTCCCATGGGCGAGGTCAGGCTACAAATTAGTCAACCATTTGTTTTGCAGATGATGAAAAAAGATGGTCGGTTGGGTAGAGATGAACAAACGAGCCTTAATGATTGGACGAAAGAGCCTTAAGGCTTATTTCGACAGTTAGGGAAATGTTTGCAATGCTATTAGAACCCCCATAGTTAGTGCAAAATAATGATAATTTATACATTTGCAGTGTCCTAAGAGAACTGAATCTTTTTCCAGACTATTTATAGATGCTGTATCAAAAGCATAACGAAATGATTGGTAGTAACATCCGAGTGCAGCACGCCTAGTGTAAGATAGGCATATGCAAGCTAAGGATGAATCCTAAAGTCCTACTGAATGCCGTAAAAAAAGCTGTTTCCTTCTAGTAAATTATAACTGAGCAGTTAGCTCTCTATGGCATTAATCTGCAACTAAAGTTAGCAGTTAGCTTTCGTGGCATTAATGTGCAAATAAAGATCGCTCTTTGGACTAACCGTAGCAGCTTTGCAGCATCCTTCTTAGCTCAGCCTCTTTGATTGGTAATGCAGTAGCATTTTTCGAGGCGTTTCATTTATCTTCCCTCAGCAGCCTCTACATTAGCTTTCGTCGCAAAGTCTGCAAGCTGCAGTGCACCGGTTTATAATAGCAAATTTATTGTTTAGTGGCCACGTTGTTTGCACGGCTCCTGCTGCAACGCCTGTACAGTATTCAATTTTATCCGGAACAATAACTCGGCTGGTGACTAGGCCCTTAATAATATTGTAATAATACTAATGCATTTGATAAAGCGCCCTCAGAGAACTCAATCTCAGGAATGCAGACATGGGTAGAGTGTCTCTGCTTGTTTTGCTTGATCTTTCGGCAGCTTTTGATACCATCGATCACAAAGTTCTTCTAGAGCGCCTCTCACCTCGCCTGGGCATCACTGGCACTGCTCTGCAGTGGTTAAGGTCCTATCTCAGTGGGAGACTCCAGATTATTGACGTGAATGGACAAAGATCATCTGAAATACGGAGTACCTCAGGACTCAGTGCTAGGTCCGGTTCTTTTCATGGTTTATACTCTGCCTCTTGCTGATGTGATTGCCAAGCACAATCTAGGCTTTCACTTCCAAGCGGATGACACTCAGTTGTACCTTTGCTTTGATCCCTCCCAGCCTTCGAGCACCTCAAATTCTCTAAACTCACTAGCTGCATGCATTGATGACATCAGCACATGGATGGCAGCAAATTTTCTAAAACTTAACGATGATAACACTAACTTACTAGTTATGGGCAAACCCAGTGTAATCCAGAGATTAGAAAGGCTGACTCTCAAAATTGGTTCTGCCAGCATATCTCCAGTTGAATCAGCTCGAAATCTAGGTGTCATATTCCAAAGCGACCTCTCGTTAGACGACCATATCAGCTCCACAGTCAAATCCGCCTATTTTCAGCTTCATAATATTGCTAAAATTCGGGCTTGTATAGATAAGGATACCACGTCTAAGTTAGTCCATGCATTCGTAACATCCCGTCTCAACTTCTGCAACTCACTGCTTACTGGCCTACCAGCATGTGCGATCAGGCGATTGCAGCTGGTGCAAAACTCTGCAGCTAGGCTTGTCTGTCGTGAGCTTCGCAGTTGCCACATTACTCTACTTCTCGCCGACCTGCACTGGCTACCAGTCAAGTAACGGATTGACTTCAAGGTTTTGTCGCTCACTTTTAGGTCCCTTCATTCTATGGCTCCAGCCTATCTGTCAGATATACTACCCCATCAGGCCAAGCATCGCACCACCCGCTTTTCGGAATCCAACGGTCTAGAAATACCTCATGAAAACCTTAAATCCTTTGGAGACCGTGCATTTAGTTCGTATGCTCCCAAAGCCTGGAACTCCCTCCCGACCTGCGTCAGAACATCCCTGACCTGACCACATTTAAAAGAAACTTAAAAACACACCTATTTAGGACAGCATTTAGTGGGTCCCTGTGATTCGTCCTTGATGTGCTTATGCGTGCTGACACTGTGCATGCTGCCACTAACCAAATTTGCATGCTGACCCTGTGCATATCACCCCTAACCATATTATTCATTTCGTTAGTTTTTTTCAAGCATGTCTTTACTTACCATTCAATTGCATTTCACTTTACAGCAAATGTAAAGCGCCTAGAGAGAGATTAGGTTCTCTGAAGGTGCTTTATCAAGTGAATTATTATTATTATAATTACCTCTTTCCATGAGCATGTTGCAACTTGGATACGGTTCAGATCCGCCGATAGTGTTTCTGTCTGTAGCACCGCGGCTGAGTGGCGTTCTTGCGCCACGTCGCCGCCGCCATCGCCGAGCAAAGGCATCCGCGAGCTGACGTCGAGTGTTCTTGAAAACGCCGTCCACCAACGGCAGCCTTAATAAGAGTAAGTGCGGAGGGCTGGTTTCGGCCAGCTACGCCGCTTCCAGTTCTCACGCACCCTCACTAGCTCAATAAAAATACCAACATTTTCCACCGCTAACATTCGCCGCATTTGTAGGTTTCCCGAAAAATCCACCGAGAGTGCTAGCTAGCTAGCTTCGGTTTCCGCTCTTTTCTTTGCGCCCCTTCCCGCCCAAAAAAACGCTAGTGATCGTAAAGAGCATAAGCGACGCATTGTCGGCGACGACGTAGGCTTTAGGCAGCTTTGGACCTAGAATTTACCTCCGAGAAGGCAGGGCAAGACCTGCAAGATTTCTTTGTATGCCGGACTTGACTCATAATAAAGGAAAACTTTAGCACATAATCGAAGTGCTAATTCAAAACGAACTCGGCGTCTGCTCATCGAGTGGAATTAAAATGGGTTCATGGCCGTCCGTGACCGGGTAATATCACTGTAAAAACTCGCGTCTGCTAAAACCTCGCCGCAGAGCACGCACGCATTCGCCGCCCTGCCGCCGCCGCCGCCGCCGCCGCCGCCGCCGCCGCCGCCGCCGCTGCCTCTTCCGTTTGCTCTGTGAGGCAATCCCAGCCGCTTTGCGGTGCAGGCGGCGGCTGCTGCTGCTCGCATAGTTCGCACGCTGTTCGCGGCGTGGCACGGCTCTTCTCCCTTGACCTGCATCCGCTCACCTATCGCTTAAGCTCTTCGATGGTGCTACATACTCCGTTGCCGTTATCTAAGGCGCTTCCTGTGGAAAAATACTTGTCATGTTAAAATAGTGAGCGCTCTTAGTTGCTGCTGTGTTCCTGCTTCTGTCGGCGCAGCTGCGTGCATTGCTGCGGCACCTACAAGTAGCTAGCCGTGCTGCAAGGTGCGTTGCTGCGGCACCTACAAGTAGCTAGCCGTGCTGCAAGGTTCAGGGGTCGCCATTATTCGTTAAGCGTCATTAGACATTATTCGTTAATCAATTAGGCCAGATCCAGCCTAACTAGTGCTCCAGTCCGGCCTAGCGGCCACCTAGTTATTTATTGATGGATCCGGCCTAATTGATTTGTCTCAGTTTTCTTCCTCTTCACTATAGAGGTACTTCGACTTACGAGTATTCCAACTAACGAGTTTTTGAGGCACGTGCCGTCTCTCGGCCGCCTTTTGCTTTGACGTGAGAGCTAACTGTTTTTGTGCTTGATTTTGCTTCGCTCGTTTGGCAGTATGATTTTAGAACTGCGACTTTGCTTTTCGCATGGCTAGCAGCGGCAGCCCTTAGCCGTGATGGATTTGCGCCAGAAAGTGTTAACTCAGAGGTTCTCAAAAGCCGGCAGTTATGTCAGATAGGCCCTATGTTGTCTCCCCACTAGGTTGTCCACACTAGGCACACTCCAATCCGGCCCTACGCCACCCTAGTTATTTATAGTTGTATCTAGCCTAATTAATAGTGATATAAGCAATGCATTCAATACAGCGCCCTGGAGAGAACTCAATCTCTTTCTAGGCACTTTACATTTGCTGCAAAAGAAGAGCGATCGAATGGTTAGTAATTGAATTGTTGAGGTTATGGTTAAGTTCATTACTGCCGGTTTCAATTACACTGCTGCTCATATTTATTCTTAGAACTGACGTCAGGCACTTGTACGAAAAGAAGTGCATGGCTGGGTTGGGGTGATATATGTCTACCCCTGCAATTTTAATGCGTATCTGTGAGTCAGTTTTGGCTTTTTATTTGCTAGTTCGTCTGGCCACGCCCTCTCCGGCTGGCCAGCGGAGTGGGCTTGCTTTTTTTGGACCAACTGTGCCTTCCTGACCTTCTGAAACGGCCTAGCAGTTCAAAATTTTGCCAACCTCTAGTCTAGCCAAGAAGACTGGGTTGCTGTGGGAATGCCACTACTAAACATGATAAAATGAAGTCACAATTGCTCGTTCGAACGGGTCGGGGAGATTTTCTCATCTACGTGGTGTGAGCACTAATCTCGTTTCAGTATCAGATCGCTTCAAGTATCCATAATAGTAGCACTACGGCTTAGGGCACTCTTTTTTCTTCAGCCAAGTAAAGTGCAGACGATCTGTGCGTGTGAAAGGTTGAGGGCTCCGAAGACGCTTTTCAGTCTAGTTCTTTGGCATCGGAACGGCTATTTGCTAGGAAGATGAGCTCAAGACAGCCACAGCGACAACTCAGAAAAAGACGTCCCGAAAATTCTCGTTCGCACTCTGTGTCAAAGCTTGACAAAGTGGCGAAGTCGAAGGTTGACGGCCACGTCAGCTAAACGAGCCAGATTTCGACCGTTAATCTTTATTCACGAGTATGCAATTACGCGAGAGTCTATGGCCGCGGCCTCATAAAAACCCGGTGCCTGTGATCGCACTTTATATATGTGAAGATATGAGAGCTGACTGTGCTACAAGCTTCAGGCTTCGCCAGTATTCGGCAGATGTCTGCTGAGACTAGTACCGTTACGACTGCTGCGTTTCTCGACTAGTTATAACCAACGTGGAATTTCACAACACGTTTGTAAAGACTTCTCCAGCAGCCAGGAACTCCTATGGGGGCCAAACCGAGGCCGACCACCAGCGAATCGCATGGAAAGGTTTCCAGGAGACTTCTAGTGGGGTATGGGCGTCACCTAGCCATCAGCTATTGTGAATATTTGAGCCGGATGCTCTGTGATTCCGTTTAACTTTAAGTAGACCTTCGTATGCCAAACGGCTTGCTTTCGGAGTGCCGAGGTTCATTCAGCCCTCACGATCTTGTGCTAAACAGCACATAACCGACAGTGCCATAGATCGCAGACTGCTTAGAGATGCTTGGAGAGGCTAGGGTCTTGCTGAAGCTTGGAAAGGCTGATCATCGGCTCAGCCGATCAGCCCACAGGTGACTGGGTCCAATACCTTAGGAGCAGAAGTTATCTGATTTTTCCAGTTAGACATGTGCTTCAGTAAATTTTAGGGGCTCTATTATACCCTGTATTATACAAGTCTGTTACCAACATGTTCTTTACATTTTACATTTACATTTACATTTTTACATCTTTACAGAACAATAGTCATGACCGATGCAGAGCTGCTTATGAGTGCAGAACAAAAGCTTGGCTGTGTGCTACTGGCTGACTGGCTCAGAGCTGCTTACAAATGCAGAGCAACAGTTTATCTGGGTGCAGCCTGCTGAATAGTTTGGAGCTCCTGCTTATGTGTTCAGAACAAGAGCTTGGTTGTATGCTACTTGTTGACTGATGCAGAGCTGCCTGTGTGTGCAGAACAAAAGCTAGGTAGGTGCTACTAGCTGACTGGTTTGGAGGTGCGTAGGAGTGCAGAACGAAAGTTTGACTTGATGCAACCAGCTGTCTAATTCGGAGCTGCTTATAAGTGATGGGTGCTACCGACTGACTGGTTCGGATATGCTAATGAGTGCAGAACAAGTGCTTTGCTGGGTGAGACCTACTGACTGCTTCAGAGATGGTTATGTATGCCAAGCCAAGGCTTGGCTGTGTGCTACTTGATGCCAGATGCAGTGCTGCCTGTGTGTGAAGAACAAGAGCTTTGCTGGGTTCTACCGGTTGACTAGTTAGGACCTGCTACTGTACAAAGAACAAGAGCTTTGCTGGATGCTACCGACTGACTGGTTCAGAGCTGCTTATGTGTGCTGAAAAAGGCTTCGCTGTGTCCTACGTGTTGACGGATGTAATTTATCGCTATCTGCAACTCTAGAGAGCCTCTATATGGGCGCTAAGCTCGAGAGCTTTGTATAGCTCACTCAAAGCCTAAGCGGCTTTGGTACGCATTCGGTAGCCAACCAACTTCATCTCAAGCAACAAAAGTAAAGCGCGAAGCGTACCACACCTGCAGAGTAAAACATTCTGTCGCCAATGGTCTTTAAGCTGAGGAATTAAACAGCAGGTTTATTCGCCATACTGGAATTGAGGGCACAAGGAGGTTGAAACTGATGCAACAGCTCAGCTAAGTAAGAAGGAGCCAAGCCGTGGCCGATCCTGTGGGTCGCGTAAGAACTTAACTCTGTATCCGTTGATCAACCGAAAGCCATTCTAGCTCTTGCAAAAAAGGAGACACTCGGTCAATCTTCTGGGATTCGCAAACTAGATTTAAAGCCATATTCATCACCAGCGGCAGTGGTCTAGTGGCTTTTTTCGGTAGCCAGCCAAAATGAAATTTCAATAGTCCAGCCGAGACTGAACTAAGGAACTGGTTAAACTAATTGCAAGCCATCGCTGAAGACAAATCCTAATCTTAGACGGAGATCGGACGTGATGGCTAGCGGCGAAAGCAGTCTTCTTAACGAAGCTTTCACAATTTAGGCAGCTGTCAAAGACAGCTCATAAATAACGAGCACACGGTTGTGGTTGCAGAGCAAAATCCCCTAATCATAACAATAAAAAACAATACATTTGTTACAGCGCCCTCAGAGAACTTATTTTTTTATAAGCCTTTAACATCTGCTGCAAAGGAAAATTTTCAATAGGGCAAAGCCTTCTAGTCCAGTCACACACTTGGGATCTCCTATGAGTAACAGTTAATTTTTCTCGTCGTTCAGTTTAAGTAAATTTGCCGACATCCAGGATCGACTTTCTACAAGGCATGTGTTCGACATATCAGTAGTTTTAGCAGATTCCTATGGTTCAAATAAGAAGTACCACTAATCATCGCCAGCACAGAAATTATAGCTTATTCTATATAATAAAGTCACTTTTTCCAGAGGTAAAGTACTAATAGAGAACAGCAAAGGACCGAGCATGGACACTTGTGGGACTCTGCAGGTGACTGGTCTCTTGGATGAGACCTGACTCATACACGACGCGGATTGAATAGCAAAAATATTTAAATTGCACAAGTGCGAATTGAACCATGCGATTGCTTTGTCTTCCAAACCGAACATTTTTCCTATTCGTTAAATTATAATATTGTGATCAGTAGGATTGAAGGCAGCTAATATATCTAGCAGGGCTAATGCAGTACCCTTACCAACATCTTTGCTGCTAAGGATGTGATTGGTTATATATATGGAGGCGAGATGTTTTAGTGGAGTGCTGACGCTTGGACTACGATTGAACGTTTCTTAAAATTCATTATTTCTTATGCTTGTGTCAAGCTGCTCAGCGACAATTTTTTCAAGAATCCTTGACAGAAAAGGAAGAAGAGAAACTGGATGATAGTTTTCAAGAACTTCTGCATTTAATCCAGGCTTTTTAAGTATCGGTCTAACGATAGCCAATCGGAACAACTTGGGTACAGCCCTTTAATCCAGAGAAGCATTACAAATCTTGGTTATGGCTGGGCTAAGTTTGTATGCCAGTGAATATCACAGCTGAGTTAGTATAAGATCTTCTGAAGACTAGATATTGTTACTAAACCTTATTAAGATAGCCACAATGCATTTCGAAACCTCTGAAAGTTTTTTTAGGAAGTTCATAGATTGCGATTCAACAATTGCTTTAGTCGCAGGGGTGCTGGATGGGGGCAAGCATGTGTACAATTATTTCAGTGATGAAGGCTTAAAACTTGTTGGCAGAGCCGTTAATGTCTGAGTAGTAAGACCTCTGAGAATTGGCTGGCAATTTGTATACCGTCCTATTAAAATCTATTTCGGGTCTCACTAGCAGGACTTCACTTCTAGAGTGAAAAAAGCCCTGGTTTTTCCAAGCTTTAGCATGCTGACTTGAAGGAATTCTTTGAAATTGACTAGACCGGCACCAGAATCAGACTTTTGAAAGCTGAGTTCAAGCCTGCACTTAAAGCAGCGCCTTTTTAGGCGATGGACAGACTATACAGGAGGATGCGGAATATAAAAGCCACAACGAGTGTGCTATCTAGCTCCGATCGGGCCTTGGGCACTCGTTGCCTTGCCTGAGTGGCCACATCGTCGGAGCACGCCTACACCCATCCAGATGCATAACTCAGAGAGACCAGTAGCCTCCAACACCACGACTTAGTCAGCCAGCTTCTTTCACCTAAGAGTCGCGGTAATCTCTCGTCACTACACATCCTGCCATGCCCATAGGTCAGATCCCAGCTTAGCCGTTGACCCTCATCTCATTACAGCCATAACGTGCCAGCCAACTACAACTAGCCTGGGTACAATTCTTTTGCTCTAGCCTGCCTACTAAATCTACTCCATCACCGGGCTAAGCATCAAACCACCCGCCTTTTGAAATTTAATCGTTTACCAATGCCTCATACACATCTCCAGTTCTTTCGGAGACTGCACCTCTTGTTCATGTGCTATAAAAGCCTGGAACATTTATTTCGACTTGTGTCACAACATCGCTGACTTGACCTCATTTAAACAGAAACTAATAACACGTGTTGATTACAGCATTTAGTGGGTTCACGTGATTCGACATTTGAGTGCATAGGCATACTGCCAATTTGCATGCTGCCACGAACCATATTTGCATGCTGACCCTGTGCCTATCTTCTCTAACCATGTTACGCTTTTTATTTTTAAGCATGATATCACTAACCATTCTATCATGCTTCCTTTGCTGCAAAGTGCCTAGAAAGACAATCAGTTCTCTGAGGGCGCTATGGCAAATTTATGCTTATTATGCCTATTATGCTTCTTTTGCAGCAAATGTAAAGTGCCTAGAAAGACATTGAGTTCTCTCCAGGGCGCTATAACTTATGTATTATCGTTATTATTATTGTCATTAGAGAGTATGTGGTGGTCTCAGATATGCAGCTACCGGAGCAGGGCGTCATTCACGACTCGGTCAGCAGAAATGCATCTTGCTTCTTATAGACAGCTCGATCGTGGATTAATAACCCCTTGGTTTGTAGCAGGCGACATTCAGCAGGCAGAATTTAAGAGGCAATCCAATTTCAGAGTGACGCCGATTAAGTGGATTGCATTTGGGTCTGCAGAGAGCCAGCCTGGCAGACGGTAACCTTTCGAACTCAGATTTACCGATAGTAACGGCCGACGGTCGACTATTCATAACATTCTGAGGCGCAGTGAGTACCACAATGAGTGCTCACCAGCGCTTTAAACTTGAAAGTCGCGGGTTTGATAGCCGAGCTCTAATATTACGAATGCAGGACGCAGGGAGATTCTTACTGATCCGCCGACGAAGGCTCGCTGATAGGTTTTGTCTAATGGTGGCATCTCACCTTATGCTAAGCGTGTCCTGTTTTCAGAAGCATATCTGAGGACTGCACACGTGGAGCTGCAAATGCTGCAGATAAATTGGTCTTAGGTCAGGAGGTAAGGTGCTCGCTCTTCACGACCCAGGTTGCGGATTCGAGTCCTGCAGTGGGCGATTCTGTATAGTCTGATGCAATTTGTGGCGACAGCCGTATAACTGCTATTCCGCCGCTATAAAAATGAGGAGGCCGTTAAATCAGCTGAAATTGAAATTAAATGCGGTGAATGTGGCGTGCCTAGAAAGAGATAAAGTTCTCCAAGGGCGCTTTATCAAGTGTATGATTATTGTTATTGTTATTAAATGTAGAGCTCGGCTGGGTGCGACCTGGCGACAGGTTCGGAGCTGATTAGGTGTGCAGACAGAAGAGCGTAACCGGGCGAAAGTACACTACGGCTAGTAGTGCGGGTAAGATTGAGTCGTCTGCGGTCACGTACGCTTGGTTGGTCTGGGCAGATTAAGAGTCGGGCCTTAGGTAAGAGGGTGGAAACTCGGGGCTTGGGCCAACCTCTCGGCGAATTTCATCCCGCCGGCGGCCGCTCGTGGGCAAAAACCTCCCCTTGGCGACGCCCAGAGCGCGGCGGCAACTTCTAGGCAACCACAGCGCTTCCACGAGGCATGTCCGGCAGAGGCTGCCGCAGGCAGGATTTCACGAGGCACCTTCTGCTCGCAGCTGCAAACTGTTTTTGCCTGAGCAAGTGGCCACCGCTTTATTCAGTGAGGCTAAATAGGTTGCTCGAAGGACCGGCTACCTTTGCCGCCGTTCAAGGCAGCTTGGTAGAGGGGCCGTAATTTATTGAGATATTTTTGAAGCGGTAGCGTCTTTAGAAAGAAAGCCCCAGGCATCGCTTGCTCGTACGCCATCCGCTCGACCTGCTTTATTTTTATAGAGCCTTCTCGACAAAGCTAGCTGGCAGCGTGTTTACCAACTCGTAGAATCAAGAATCTTACCGCCCAAAAAAAGCATACCGAGAGCTCTTTCGTAGTTTGACGGAGAACGGATATTCGCACAACGAATGCACCGTGCCGCCCTTGCGCATCCTGTTTAATCCCGAAAAAGTAAGTAGTTGCCTCTGCTGAGCTACTAATCTGCGAGCTTAATGGTCTCTGCACCCAAAAATCATATCAGCTACGTATGTCTCAAAGCAGTCACGCAGAGGCCGCGTAAGCTAATAATCGTTCCGCTAATTACTTCGCACGGAAATGATGCCGCTGATGCGAGCCCAAATCTTTTGAGGAAGACAGGTGATTTCATCGGGAACTCAGGAGAAGCGTGCAAGGGTGACTGTTTATCGCAAATGCATATGAAGAAGTGAGGCCCATTGAATTCCTACATACGCATAGATCTTGTGGTAAAGTATCGGAGAGCTGCTCTCGCCCGGTCCACGCTCTCGCCTCGGTCGGTAGCTCGCACTCGCACAAATTCTTGAGCCCGTAAGCTATCCACTGGTAACGAGAAAGGTCACCCTGGAAGAAGCTGCCGGTATTATGAATGATGCCGAATGCTCTTTAGATAACGCTCGTTTCGCCGCATTCTGGTTTGCAGCTGGTCCGGCCAAGACGAGCCCGGTTGAACGCCAGCCTCCTGAGGTCCTGTTCTTCGGTTATTACCCGCCGGTCGTCGCTGTTAGGCAGCTTTTTGAGTGAGCCTTTAAAAACCAAAATGCGTACGATCAAAGGGGCACCGCAGGAAACTCCTTTGTTAACACCCGGCTAAGCCTGGCGTCTTCATGTGAAGACTTTACATTAAGCTGTGCATCAAAGGCATACCACTCGTCATGTATTGTAAGTGTCTGCTGTACGGTAGAAGCTCCTTTCCTTATTTCGAACAGATACGGCAGCCTTCTCTAGAGGAAGCCTTCAATTATGCGTGCTGAAGAAGCATAGAAAAATAAGGGTTGTTTAGTTTTCCGAAAACGGTTCAATCTCAAGTCTGAATAGAAACCGATAAAGCATCTCTGAGAAGACTTGTTTTAAGAAGCACATCTAGAAAAATACTATGCCCACTTTTCGAGAGCCTTAAGCTATGCCTGTAGGTGTATGCAAATCGACCACAGAAATATTAGTATCTTCCCTCTCGAGCGAAACCGTTACGCTGCACGCGTAAATCTCGTGAATAGATATGAAGCTCCTTTATGGAGCGATACAAAGGGCACATTACAAGAGCGCTATTATTTAGAGTAAGCCCAACAAAGCGAAATGTATTCCCTCATGCCAACACGGACATTGCGATGAATCGGTTATCCCCATCGTCAATCTTTCTTCATAGTCACGTAAAAAAAACAACTGTTTGACCTAATATGAAGAAGCCGCTTATAGTACCTCCGCTTTAATTTCCGTGTGGCCATCGTTACTTATCCACACCATTGCAAAATGAGGCGACGTCTACGATTCATCTGAGTTACATTTAAAACGGCTGAACTACGTAAGATATTAAGAAACCGAAAGCAACCATGTCCTTAACTGATTGGCTCTGCTGCTTGTGGCACCAGTGCTGCAAAATAAGGACTATTCACTTCTTGACCACATCGCAGATGACAAAAACTTCGTTCTCATACCGGATCTCGAAGCTCCAAGAAAGACACTAGCTGACTTTCGTCATACATCTGGCGATGTTTATGCCGAGAACGAATTGGCTTGCCCTGTCGTGATTGTGCAATTGCTGAGCTTCCCATAACCATCCAAGGAGTTTCGTTCCACTGCTTCGCACTCGACGAAGGCATATGCGATATCTAAGCTCATGCATGTCTATGTTTTCAATTGCCCTTCAGCCAATGGCAGGCAAATACATTACAGGCGAGAGAATAGAGCAACTAAAGATTTTATTAAATCAGTGTGACAAGCATCACAAGCTAAGGAAGTAAATGGTTAATTCAATTACTATAAGAAGAGGCAGATACAAACTAAACGTTTCTTGACAGGATGCAACAGCAAGTAGTTTAGCTCGCTTGTGGTCAAAAAAAGAAACAGACGAGCACGAGCATACTACTCGAGTATATCGATGTTGTTATTCTTGAAATTCCGGATTTGATTAGAATCGCTGACGACATGCTGGTAGTGACCACAGTGGTCTGCAAAGAAACAAACATATTTACCCAACTTGTTATTTCGAAGGCACCACTAAACTCTAGCTGGCTCGCACCGCTGGCTAGACGAGGTGGTGCAATGGGGATCGTTACGTGTGATCGTTACCTGAGAACACGACAAATTCGTGGTGTACGTGGCGAGTGGAGTTCTGACGATGCCTGGTGGAACCCACTGTTGAAATCCAACCTGTCACAGCAATGGATGCTTTTGAGGCGGTAAGCAAGGTAAGAGTGGCCATAAGATTATCTCACATTCCTATAGGATCCCGCCTGCCGAGGCAGGCCCGGACGCCTCGCGAGTTACGGGCCATCGTCAGTGCAACGGCTAAGCTTGCCCCGGTTCACTTCAGCCACACCAGCACCGAAATGTCACTATCAGGCTTGGCATTCATTGTAAGGCGACTTGGCTGTATAGAACGCCGATTAAAAGGCATGTACAAACGTCAAGACTGGCGTTCTCGCTCCCTTCTCTCCCTCTTCATCTCTCTCTCTCTCTCTCTGAGAAAATCAAATTCCCTTTGGAGGGTATTTGAACTGTCAAATGATTATGTACTCTTTTACCACGCTCGTTTGAGTCCGGCTCTGTCCTAATTTACCATCCTTTGCCGAAGTTATAGAGAAATTCGAAATCAAGCATCGAACGACATTTAAGGTTTTGTAATTATGAGTTTGTCAATCTGTTTCTCTATTCGATCTTTTAAATTCTAGCTAAGCGACGGTGGCGTTGGTCTGTACCTAAAATAAAGTTGGTCTACAGAGAGCTTCAGATGCAAAATATACACTTACTTTAGAGAGCTGTACTAGAATTGGGACAGACGGACTGGTCAGGGGTCGATGGCATCAGCAACGTATATCCTCTAAAACATTATTCATTATTTGACTAATAAAGATAGTAACAAGACCAAGGTTTCTCATTCACGTTGTGTGGTTGGAATCGTTTTAAATCTTGTAAAATGGCGAAACGTATTATTTAATTGCCACAGGCACTATGCGTCGCAATTGAAACGAGGTGAAAACCCACCAAAACTCGATTGAGACGTCGGCTGAAAGTACCTGGAAAAGAGGTCCACTATCGCTAGCTGGACTCTGATTGCTAAGACAATATTCCTTTCACGCTTTCCCCACTGATTTCTTTCGCTAACACATCACCTGGTTGAACTAGAAGCACGGCTAAATGTCTAACACAGCAAAGCACCCTTTTGGAGAGACGTCTGAGCAACAACAACAGGGTTAATAGATATCCACCTGCTTCTACTGCAAGCTGGAGTAAAACTATAGGGAATCATTGTTTGGTCGTAGCAGCGACTTTCTAACGTCGAGGTAGTGAACTGGAGCTCAGATAAACTTTAATTGAGCCTGAAGGTGTAAGACAGTTATGCAGGTACGGTGCATTCCTCTACCTCCATTATTCTTTTAATTAGCATAGGACAGTTTGCATTTTGTGTAGTAGGCTGGAATATTTCCATCTGCTTGGTAAGCAATTATTACGCAGTGGTATTGAGTATCGTGTCCTGTAGAGCTCAGTCGTAGAGAAACACTCGTATAGAGCATTCCGCCCTGGGTTTTACCTGAATGTCACATACCTTGCAAATAAAGTTTAGCGCCCGACACTAGTGCAGAGAAAAAAGAAAATATGTTACAAGCTATTATTAAATCAGAGTAATATTTCGCTTTTAATCAAATATGGTCGTAATAGATATAAAATAAAATAAGCTCATAATTTGCAAGTAAATCTGTGAATTAATCACCATGTCGATCCAGGTCAAAGCAGGTCACTAGTGATCTAGTCCTGAAGTTCGTATCCTAATCAAAGAAGACAGCAAGTCCTTTGGACCCTATTCCCACTGTCCTGCTCCTATGTTGCATTGATCTGCTACTGCCATGCATAACTAACATCATTAATATGTCATTAGCCTCAGGTCATGTCGCAGTACCTTTCAAAAAAGCGGTAGTCAGGCCACTTCTCAAGAAACACAGGACCAACACAGCGACACAGGACCAAGAACTTGAGTAACTACCGCCCAGTCTCCCTTCTACCATTCTTATCAAAGACACTGGAACGGGTTGTGGCGGACCACCTGAACTCATATATTGAAACTTCAAACCTTAAATAAATAAATAGAAGCTGATTTAACAGCCTCTTGTTGTATAGCGACAGAAAAGACAAGAAGAATATCACTATCGCTTACAGCGGCGATAAAGGATCACTCACCACAGGGTTCGAACCCACGACCTTGGGGCCGAGATCTTGAAAAGCAACCGCCTTGCTAGTAAGTTCCAGTCTGGCTTTAGAGATAATCACTCCACAGAGTCAGTCTTGCTTAGGGTATATAACGACCTACTTTATTTCAAAGCGACCTCTCGTTAGACGACCATATCAGCTCCAGTCAAATCTGCCTATTTTCTGCTTCATAACATTGCTAAAATTCGGGCTTGTTTAGATAAGGATACCACGTCCAAGCTGATCCATGCATTCGTGACATCCCGTCTCGACTTCTGCAACTCACTGCCTACTGGCCTACCAGCATGTGCAATCAGGCGATTGCAGCTGGTACAAAACTCTGCAGCTAGGCTTGTCTGTCGTGTGCTTCTCAGTACCACATTACTCTACTTCTCGCCGACCTGCACAGGCTACCTTTCAAGCAACGGATTGACTTCATGGTTTTGTCGCTCATTTTTAGGTCACTTCATTCTTTGGCTCCAGCCTATCTCTCAGATATACTCCCCCATCAGGCAAAGCATCGTACCACCTGCTTTTCGGAATCCAACAGTCTACCAATACCTCGTACAAACCTCAAATCCGTTGGAGACCGTGCATTTAGTTTGTATGCTCCTAAAGCCTTGAACTCCCTCCCGACTTGCAGAACATCCCCTGACTTGACCACATTTAAAAATAACTTAAAGACGCACCTATTTAGGACAGCCTTTAGTGGGTCCCTGTGATTCGTCCTTCATGTGATTATGCGTGCTGACACTGTCCATGCTGCCACTATAAGCCACTATCGCATGCTGACCCTGTGCATGTTACCCCTAACCATGGTATTTGTATTATTTATCAAGCATGATATTACTCACCATTCAATCGCGTTTCCCTTCGCAGCAGATGTAAAGCACCTAGGAAGAGATTGAGTTCTCTGAGGGCGCTTTTATCAAGTGCATTATTATTAAAATTAATATTATTCTTCGAATGCTCCATGGCTTCTGGCTCATGCCATTTCAGAACTATAAGAAGTCAATTTATACAAACTGCAGAGGAGAAACTAAAAGACCGATTCCCCTAATAGTGGAGTCAATATCGTCAGCATTCTGATGTCCTGTTCAAAAGTAAAATTCGCATACCCCTGTATATCAAAAGTTCAATTATCACTAATAGCTTCACAGTCAATTTAGTTACAAGCGTAGTATAGGTATGTAGCTACAGTTGATAACGATATCACAAGCTTGCTGGCCTATGTGTCTGAGGCATCTCATTCAAATTTGCTTACTGTTTCTTTGCTAATAATCATGCTCTGCTACAGCTCCCTTCTGTTTGGATTCAAACTCTGTAGGGACTTTGCTACTGTCACACTACATCACATCTAATAAATCAGTACTAACTCCCATCAAAATGCATCAAGTACGATGCATTGTGATTCAATTGTAGATTTTTCTATTTAATTAGTCCACGATAAGAACCTTTAATTGAAGTCGTCTTTCTTTCCCTCGCTTAATCTAGCTCCTTTGCACTTAAAAATTCAGCTGTACCCATAGCCTACTTCAAATTCTGTAGAGACCCATGCCTCCAGAACCCATGCTTCCAAAGCAAAGTTTTTGTTACTGAATCAACTAAATCCAGCATTTAAAAAGTCCCAAAGCCAAGTAGGTTTCTATCAGCATTTTCCTGGTAATGGGAATCGTATTGTGCGTACTAATACTTTTTTATTAGTTTATGTAGTGACTAATTAGTTGACGTGCATTAACGATCGTTTCAAGTACTTGACAATATATATATACACACATATATATATATATATGTGTGTATATATATATACAAATTTCTTAAGGTACAACAAAAGTGTTCTTCATTCTAGTAGATACGTCGTGATTAATACAGAAGGTCCAGATGAGGGCTTCCGTAGATAATGAAGCTTATCGATCGTACATAGGTTAATAAAACGCAATTCTGATAAGTAAGAATTAGGTTTTTAACCGGCTAGAAGAATTTTCTTGGTTGAACTGATTCAGGGCTAGTGAGATTTACTTGTGCACGTAAACACCATGGAAAAGACAGTAGGGATGGTCCGCAAAATTCTTTACTGTCAAACATCTTATCAAAGAAACTACGGGTAGACGGCCTAATGTGCTCAAAGTCCAAAGGCGGCTCAAGCTTCGCATATTATGCCTTCATTGGCTTCAGTGGTCTTGGATTCAATTACTGCGGTAGGCCTTTGGTCACTGCCCACTGAAATCTGGGCGATATAAGCTAAGGCCGTTAGGCTGCTATATTAATGAGGCTGGGGTTTCAGATGGCATGTAATTTTAATCCTACGGATAAGCCCACGATGGGGGCAGGTGGCAATTTTCGATGAAACATATCCAGAACATTGTATTGGAATTGCAATAACATTCGAATATCCAAAGTTTATGTGAATTTGGACAGATTACCTCTAAATAGTTTATCTGGTCCATGCTTCAACATGCATTCTCGCAGCTCCACCTCAAGTGTCAACGAGATTCTGACAATCAATCATTTATAGGAAGATAATGCGAATTGTGTCCTATGTCGAGCCAGGTAGCTGCTTGTATGCGAAAATGTCTTGCTACTCTTACTTATGCGATAAGTTAGCTCGTTTCCTTTCGTTTTGACATGCTAACCTTTGACATACATTCTCTGTGGGGACCAGCACCCCGACGGTCTGATCACTAACGTGTTACTCAACCCAAAGTGCTATTCTCGAATCGCAGCGTACCGGATCGCTGTAGGTGGCCCCTCTGAGATCTGTCGAGAGAAATCTGCAAATCGTATCACCATACGCGTTTTCCTTGCACAGGTATAAGCAAAATATACATTTAGCGTGGTGTACCCAAAATCGCCCATTTATGCTCGTACGGGGTATGTGTATGTAAGCGGGTACATACCAGTATTTCCTTAAACAATGCCAACTACTCTCCTACTGACAACGGCTGCACATCCTTCCGGCCGTCCTGAGCTGCTAGGTCCAGGGTACTTAATTCCTTAAAGCACTCCAAACTCAGCTATGCTTCTCACTCTCTCTTTGTGGTGTGAAATGAAGTCAGTTGGCCATGGTATGCACACCGATAGCCACTTAGGCTTAGAGTGTGCTTTAGAAAAATCTCCGGCGTAACACCAACCTAGGCTTTAGCTTTGTGCAGTTATAGAGGAAAATACATTACATTATAGTATATTGTGCAAATGTGCATCAATAATGAAACAAAAGAATAATCTAGCATTCTCACAGAAAAAGTGACAGCTTAAAATTCCAAGCTCTACTCGTGACACTTACCGAGTTCGCTACCCAGGTATCAATCGTTGTCGTAAAGTAGCTCGCTTGAATGTGGCCTACAATATCACTCGTCCAAATAACATTGTCCAGATCGTTGTAGTAACCGAGGCCCCAGTTAAAGCTGAAATATAGATGCAGCTCTCAGCTTCCTTTTTCGCATGAACTCAGCTCCACGTCAGATAGCTTAGCAGCTCCTATGTAATTTCGTACTGTAACTCTGTGAATCAAATAGGATCTCGGAGTGAGGCCCAAGGCTAATAATCTATAGTTTTAGGTCAAGCAATTTCTTATGACAACGTGAGTAAATCTAGAATGCACTGGCGAGCGGTCCGTGATGAGCTTTAGGTGCCATTTAAGGTCACGAGATCACCCTCTTGAATAAATTACAGTCACTGAGGCTTTAAGGTGGTAAAAGTATAATGCATCGTAATAAAATTATTTGCCATAGCAGCATCGTGGAGGTGTTCGAATGGAGTCAAATGTTTAGTAAATCTGTCTGATAATAGAGTGGATACATGTTAAGGAGCTCATATCCTACTTTTTACTCAACCTGGAATAAGGTTTAGTCTTTTTAAAGAGTTCACTTCAAGAAAGCATCGCTCGTTTTTGCAATTTCTCAACGACTTAGGGGAGATGTTTCAAGTAATACAGGTAATTTTCTTCGAGATGAATAGCCCTAAATTGACTCTCATACACCATAGTCATGGTGACATCTGGCTTGCAATTACACTAATGTTTTTGGAAATCATACGAAAAAAAAGTTATTAGTATCACTTTTATTCATACTGACGTAGGATGGACATGCATTCGTTATAATTAGCCTTTTCAAATTTTCCCAGCTACTTATTTTAGGGACAGTGGGTACTTACAACTACTGCACTACTCTTCTTGAACTCGCTCCGACTCCTAACAGTTAACGTTCTAGGGTATAATTATCGTAATTATTATTATTATATTACCTATTTAAGTTACTTATTTGCTCATTATTGAGGTTATGCATGCAGAATAAAGTTAAATCAATGAAAGCTTGCAAAGTTAATCTTTCCCTGAAAAGATTTTGCATTCGTATTAATGAGCTTAAATTAAATATTTGAACTACAATTGGGAATAAACATATAAGTACACAAACAAGCACACGCACACACGCACACACACACACACACACACACACACACACACACACACACACATACATACACACACACACACACATGCAAGTTTGCTCCTTTAAAGGCGTGCACATGCAGAGGCACACCATCCCAGGCGTGATTGTCGCCTCCCGACACCGAGCACTACTAGAGTTTCTTGTCCGTTGCAGAATTTTCAACGAAAATCAAAGACATTGCTAAGGTCTTATATGGAAAAATATGCTGCTAAGATTAGTTTAAAACGTTTGTGTTTATCGTTTGACTCCGAGGTACCGAGTCCTAATTTATCTCTGGTTTATCTGCTATCAATTCAATTCAGCTTGCCAGCAATCAGTCTTTTATCTTATGGATAATTTTGTTCATTTTGATAATATATCTGATCCATTAGGTGCCGAATTTCACTCAAGAAATCACTCATTATTTCTTGTGGCCGACTTGCATGACCTTACTTCAAGGATCACACACTCGACCGAAGTTTTTTTCACCGACGTCGGTATGCTCTCGTCACCTATTACAGTCGACTCAGCATTTAAGAATATTGGATATAGGAATACATCGCTTATATGAATAGCAGTTCAGCGTCCATGATTTACTCTAGCTATAGTGTCACTCAGCATAAGGGAATACTCCGCCGATAAGAACGGACACTTGCCGGCCCGAGCATATTATTCTAAGCTGAGTCGACTGTATGACCAAATTCTGCTTATCCGACAACATGTGGATCTTATAGAGCTACAGCGTATGTCCTCCTCCACATCTCAATTCGCATGTGAATCGCAAAGCATCCCTACGTCGATGCTGTCTATGCGAGTATCTTCGTCACTATCGTATCTATCGTACGTATCTATCTTCGTCACTGCTGCCCAATACCACCGTCACCTGTCATCATTGGTATAATGATACAACACGACGCTAGCCGACATGCTCGACGAGTTTTCACCTCCGAGCAAGGGCACTGTGCGCCCTTGCCCAGGCGCTTGCGGTTTAGCGAAGACATTAAACTAGCTAGGCTACTAAGGGCAAGCTCAACAAAGCATGTAAAAGATCAAAAGCGTACGAGGACTAACTTTTATCATACAATACATCCTAACGTAAGGCTAAGTCTAGCCTCTATAAAACATGGTCAAATTACGGATGCAAAATCCAAAATGCTAATGTTTACGATCAGCCATCTCCCAAGCTGCTCTCAGGTTAGCTCCTAACCTAGTGGTCCTTGTGACCATCTATTCGCTTCTCTAGCCTCTTTGTCAGCAAGATAGACAAGGTCAGCGAGTCCGTCACTAATGTAGCCGCATCCCTTCTGGACTCGTGTCCCTCTATTACAACCCAACAGGACTACCCTCCCTCAATTCCTTGCACCACCTCAATGTCCACACTCTAGGTAGCCACGAGTGACCTCAACCTAAAATTCAGCTCCAAGTCAAATAAGCCAACTAGCCCACAAGCCCTCTTTCCACAGTCCAACATCTACGATGCAGCAGATATATCAGCAGCTGCCATGCATATATAGCATAATAAATATATCATTAGCCTCAGGTCATCTTGCTTGCCTTTCAAAAGAGGCTGTAGGCTGTAAATAGGCCACTAATTAGGAAAGCAACCCTAGAACAAGCAAGTTTCAGCAGCTTCCACCCAGTCTCTCTTCTACCATTCTTACCAAAGCCATCGAAACGCGTTTTGGCAACCAGCTGAACTTTGGCGTTGAAACTTCAAACCTAGCATGCAATTTCTAATGTGCTTTTAGAGCTAAGTACTCAAGAAAGTCAGCATATCTAAGGATATGAAACGACCTTCCAGGAATTCAGACTAAGGTAAAGTATCTCTTGTTTGCCAGATCTTTTGGCAGCCGTTGATACTAGCAGCCATCAAGTCCTTCTCGAGTGCCTCTCATTTCGCCGAGCCATCACTGGCAATGCATTTCAGTGGTTTACAGTAATAAAACTAATATATTTGTATAAGACCCTCAGAGAACTGTATCTCTTTCCGGGAACTTGGCATTCGCAGTAAATGAAGGTTGAATGGTTATTGGGAGCATGCTCAATTACAACGAGCATAACATAGTTAAAAGTAACATGCACAGGGTCAACATGCAAATATGGTTAGTGGCAGCATGTACTGTCAGTACGAAAAGCACCCAAAGGATGAATCGCTCATACCCTATAAATGCTGCAATAAGTAGGTGTGTAGTTAGCTTTTTTTTAACCGTTGTCCAGTCAGGGAATGTCATGGCGCCAGTTGGAAGTGAGTTCCAGGCTTTGGGAGTGTGCTAGCTAAAGGCGAGGTTTCCATTGGATTTGAGGTTCGTACGAGGTGTAGTTTCACGATTAGATTAAGAAAAGCTTGTGGTACGACCCTTAGCCTAGTCGGGGAGTAGGTCTGATGGGTGGGCTAGAGTCAAAGAATGTAGGGATCGAAAAGTGAGCTATAGAACCTAGAAGTCAATGGGTTTCTTGACTGCGACCTAGTGCAGGTCAGCGAGAAGTGGTGTGATGCTGCAACTCAAACAGAGAAGCCTAGCTGCAGATTATCTTCTCAGCTGTATGCACCTGAGTGCACAGGCCGGTAGACCAGCAAGCAGTTACAGAAGTCAAGACAGGATGTCACAAATGCAAGGGCTAAGTTAGATGTGGTATCCCTGTCTGAAGAAGCCAGAACTTTAGCAATGTTATGCCACTGAAACCAGGCAGACGTGACTGTAGAGCTGATTTGGTCGTCTAATGAAATGCCTCTTTTGGAACAGGACACCTAGATTTCGTGCAGATTCAACAGGAAATATGCTGACAGAGCCGATTGTGAGCTTTAACCTCTCCAGATTTTGAATCACACTTGGTTTGCCAATAAAGAATTACTTAGTTTCATCATCATTCAATTTAAAGAAAGTTTGCTACTATACATGTGCGGATGCCATCAATACATGAAGCAAGGGAGTTGAGAGAACTCAAAGTGCTTGAGGTCAGGGAGTGATAAAAGCCAAGGCGTGACTGAGTGTCATCTGCATAAAAGTGAAAGGTAAGATTGTGCCTGGCAACCACATCGGCAAGTAGGAAGGCATAAACCATGGAATTAACGGGACCAAGCACAGAGCCCTGAGGTACCCCATACTTTAGAGCTTATTCGAATGATCTGTGTCTATCCACATCAATGCTTTTGTCTCCCACTGAGACGGACCTGAGTCGCTGCAATGCAGTGCCAGTGATACCCGGCGAGATGAGAGGCTCTCCAAAAGGAATTGACTATCCATAGCCAAATCCATGAAAAGCTGCCAAGATATTGAGCAAACAAGCAGTGAGAGTCTACCTAAGGCCCCATTCCTAAGTATGTCGTTATGCCATCGAAGCAAAGCTGACTTTGGGTAGTGATTAGCAGACTGGAATCTACTAGCTAGGTTTCAAGTTTCAATATATGAGTGCAGCTGGTCTGCCACTACCTATTCAAGTGTCTTTGATTGGAATGGTAGAAATGAAATTGGGCTGAAGTTGCCCAGGTTCTCATGTCTAGTGATGCTTTCTTGAGTAGTCGCCTAACAACAGCCTTTCTAAAGCGTGCTGGGACATGACCTGAGGCTATTGACATAATTAGAATGCTATTTATGCATGACGGCAGGAGATCTATGCAACGTAGAAGCAGGACAGTAGGAATTGGGTCTAGAAGACTAGTTGTCTTTTTTCATTGGGTTATGAACCTCAAGATGAGGTCACTCGTGGCCTCCTTTAATGTCAATATTGAGGAACTTCACGAAGTTGATGGACATGATTCCAGAAGCTATATTGCTACCCTGGGGATGGATTTTGTCTATTTTGTTGAGAAACAAGCTAGATTAATAACATGCTAGATTGTTGCAGGGAATACTAGGCAATAAGCTTACCTGGGAGAGGTTAAGGAGATGGGTGATCATGGATATATGCATTATTTGGATTGCATATCTGTGATTCAACAATGTTTTTATAAAAGCTAGTCTCGACCTGTGCTAGGATGAATTCGCGTAATCTACCCGAGTCCTCGCAGGCCAGTTGACGAACAGTCCGTTCTGATCTGTGAGTACTTTTTCAAGCCTGCGTTTAGTAGACCTAGCTAGTTGAATGTCTTTGGTAAATCATCGGCCGTCAGGGTGATGGCGAACAGCGTGCGAAGTCACAAGTTCAATATCGTTGAGCATGTCAGCTAGTCTCGTACTGTAGCAGTCAACCAACGACAAAGGGTCAGCATGGGGATTGAGAAGCAGGGGCGAAAAACATATTATTTTGCGGACATTGTCAATGTCAATGAACTTAATATTTTGCGTTTCACGAGTGGCTTTAGATGAGAAGGGCAATACAGGCTGAGTGGGATCTGTGTGTGTTCAGATATGCAAAATTTGGTGATAAAAGGTAATGATAACATGCAGTTGTAGGTTTAAGTCATATCTCTGTGGGAGATTCCAAAGTGATGGTTTGAACTGAAAAAGGTATAACCCGATGAACCACCGAAGCATAGGGTGCATCATGGTTCTAGGGTTTCTCTGTTTCTCTTTACAGTTTATACTCTCCCTCTTGACGATGAGACCGCAATCTAGGCTTTCACTTCAACGCAGATGCAACTCAGTTTTAGATTTTCTTTCATCGCACCCAGCACTCATGACGCGTCGAATTCTCTATAAAACCTTGCTGCATTTATCGCTCACATCTGCATATGGACGGAAACAGGCTTTCTCAAATTGAAGGACGAGAAACCCAGCCTACTAGTTTTTAGAAAACCAAGTGTGACTCAAAAACAGGAAAGGTTAGCCCTCAAAACAAGCCCAGCCAGCACATTTACGGATGCGTCTGAGCCAAATCTATGTGTCCTGTTCCAAAGTGACCTTGTACAATGCGCCCACATAAGCTTCACCGTTAAATCTGCCTTCTTTCAGCTCCATGGCATTCCTAAAAATTGGGCTTTCTTAGAAAGGATACTACATCTAAATTAGCTCATGCATTTGTAGCATCCGTCTGAACTTATGCAACTCATTAGTTGCTGATCTACTGGCCTGTGCAATCAGGCACTTATAGTTGGTACAAAACTCTGCAGCATTGCTTGTCTGTCATGAGCTTCGTAGTTGCCACATCATACCACTTCTCACCGACTTGCACTGGCTCTCAGTCAAACTACGCATTGACTTCAAGGTTTTATTAGTCACTTTTAGGTCTCTCCATTCTCTGGCTCATGCCTACCTATCAGAAAAATCCCCCACCATGCTAGGTATTGTGAAGCCTCCTTTTCTGAGTATAATCTTTAAGCTACACTTTGTAGGAGCCCTACATCCGGCGGAGATCGTATCTTAATTTTGTATGCCCCAAAACCTCGAAATCACTACCGACTGATGTCACGACATAATACCATACCTGACAACATTTAAAAGCAAGCATTTATCCTTGACATTTTGCGAGTTCTTGTGATTTTTTTATTTATGTGCTTACGTTTGCTGATTTTGTGCATGCTTAGACTAACCACATTGACATGATGATACTGTGCATGTCAGCCTTACCAATTTTGTATGTTGACATTGTCCATGTTATCACGAACCGTTTGATGATGCTTCCTTTACAGCACATGTAAAATTCCAAGATAGAGAAACAGTTCTCTTTGGAAGCTGTACAATGTATCAATATTCTATATATTAATATTTATTAAAATATTTGACGTATATATATATGTGTGTGTGTGTGTGTGTGTGTGTGTGTGTGTGTGTGTGTGTGTGTGTGTGTGTGTGTGTGTGTGTGTGTGTGTGTGTGTGTGTGTGTGTGTGTGTGTGTGTGTATGTGTGTGTGAGTTTAGGTTTATGCCATCAAGCCGTGCAAATACATTCGAAAATAACTTTTCTGCAATATCATCAATTTGGTTAATTTAAAAATTCAAACAAAATCTATTTAAAATAGTTTCCGGTGATAGTAAAGTTGTCTTTTGCACAGGAAAACCATCTTCATTCAGAATAAATTTGCGAACGATATATGACCAGAATACATGTAGATCTCCTCCCCAGCCGCACGTGACAGCCCACTGTGCCCCATCGGAACTGAGTCATCGATTTAAACCCCTTGTGCCCTCAGATAGCTCCATAATGACATTCTCATTAAAATGAAGTGCTCTGCGTCGTACCAGGTACAGTCCTGGCTTGCTCTGTAGCCATCCGGCGAGGGGAATTTCTTCAGACAAGCCAGTTTTATAAAGGTCCTAACAAAGCGTGACGTCGTGTATTGTACAATTTAATCTTTCAAATCCACAGATACAGATGGACAGAGGCTCAGGACGGTGAGATGGCTCAGATCGAGGAGGGCAGCAGGCGCGAAAAGGGCGACTAATGAAAATCTAGCAACATTGACTAAATAAAGCTACATCGTCGTTCAGGTTATAAAGAATATCTCTCAAAAATCCTCACAAAATGCAGCAAAGCTGGCTGCATAAGCGAAGCAGCTGAAAGTGACTGAGCAGGCAGCTAATTAGCTTGCCAGAGGTTATACTCACAAAGAAATACTCCTATTGATCATACCATATATCGGATCTGCACCATTAAAAGCAAATAACGGAGCAGTCTGACACAGTGAAATATTGGTCCGAGGATAGTAGAAGACATAAGAGAAGCACATCTCTTGCATAGTGGTCAGGCCTCCCTGCAAATGATACCTTTTAAAAACTAAGATTGCACACAGTGAGTCAAGATAATACACCTTTCCATAACGTAAATCGTCACAAAATAACTCAAAATAGCCAAGCCTCTCTATGAAAGTGTATTTAAAGTTAAGCCGCATATTCGCTTCACGAGATAAGAAGTAGCTAGGCTTTCCGGCTAGGAGCTTGCAGTGATTGCTTCTCAATCTACTTCCCACCCTGAGGCTAGTCCGTGGATCAAACTCGGCGTCCCTGCTGCTGAGGGCCAGCCGGAACTCTGGAAAATCGCAGTGCAGCGTTCCTGCTGCTAGGTGTGAACCAAGACTCTAGCCGATCGGAGCAAAGGGTTCCTGTTCATCCCAGACAACAGATTTATGCGAGTAGTAAACGTCTATGCGAGTTGAAAATACAACGTTTCTAAGTACTGCTTTGTACGAGTGTTCTTGAAAGTTTTCTACTGTTTAGCAAGGCATACACAAGTACACTCGCAACAGACTGAAGGCCTCATAGGGAAGTCTATATAGAGCTCGTCAGGCATCATTTGTGGGATCGGTTGTTTTTTCTGATAATGCTCCGTCATAGTTGTTTCCGCAGAGTTAGGTCATATGAGATCCAAACAAGCAGTTGAGAAGATTTTTTTGAGAAAATTGACTGGAATGGTAATTATTTTATGCTTCATAGCAACACTTTTGCTTTTGCTTTTGCTTTTTTAAATGACAAAATATGGAAAAAGGGGAGCCAAAAATATGGATTTTCTTTGTATCCTATCAACAATTGACTCTGACTTTCATCTTCTAGTTGGAGCTGCGAATGTACGACAATCACTAGATTCCTATAACTTTCAACTACATAACTCAAAACTACACTGATACACGTTAAACAATGGCGAGGCTGCGAGGAAATCCATGAAGCGAACTAATGCCCTCATTTAGGAAAGAGTTGGTGAAATCGCAGGGCATATACGCAAGGCAATTTTATGAAGCATCGCTTACTTATTTCATAAGAAATTTAAAAGTTTTTGCACAGAATAAGTGTCTTAGGAGAGTATCAAGTGTACTAGTACCATTATTATTAGGTTGATAGTTTTTAGGGGCATACACACCCAAGATCAAACAATGCTCTTTGATTAACCAATAGCATGGATTCGAGTCAGTATGCCTGACTATTGATTGACGAAGCTAAGCTATAAAAGAGTACATCCAAGCTTTGTTAACTAATAGAAGTAGAATATATATAGTAAATAATATATAAATAAATAAATGTAAAATAAAACCTAAATACTAAAAAATGTAATAAATAATAATATAATAATAAATAAATAATAAATACTTGTAATAACATATTGCTCACTACAGAAAACCCTTTTGAGTGTGTTCCTTGATTGTGGCCAGTAGCTTTATGATCTAAATATTAATAATGGTCAGCCAATTGAAGCACTCAGTACTTTAACAAAGTCTAAGCTCAATGATAATCTTATTTACCTTACATCTGAAAAATAAACTAAATATCCATAAGTTCATTTACAAATTTATTTCAGCTTTAGCAAGACGAAAAATTAAGCACTCCTTGCTAATTGACGTAGCGAGAGAGAGAGAGAGAGAGAGAGAGAGAGAGAGAGAGAGAGAGAGGAGAGGGAGACAGATAAAGAGAGAGGGAGAGAGAGAGAGATAGAGAGAGAGAGAGAGAGAGAGAGAGAGAGAGAGAGAGAGAGAGAGAGAGAGAGAGAGAGAGAGAGAGAGAGAGAGAGAGAGAGAGAGAGAGAGAGGTCAGATATGGTAAAAAAAAAGATCCGTAAGCATAAAAATGCTGACGTAGGAAAAAGGTAGAAAATGTGATAAAGAGACAGGGTTAGGTAATGTCAGAAAGCCAACCGTAAAAAATGAAACAAATACAGAGGAAGATACAGAGTGCTTGGTTGTGAGCGACGTTGAGCTTTAGGGAGAAAGAGAATTAAGGCAGTGTGGAAGTTATTCGGTTCAAAGGCTGTGCACATTTTGACTTCAAATAAACTGTGCAGCCAAGACCTAAATTACTGCAACATTTATTTTTAAGGGACTGGAGGTACAGAACAAAGGTGCCCCACCCTAAAAACGCTGCTAGACCTTATCAAATCGGCATAATAATTTGAATAATCTGAAGCTTTTTACTGATAGCAGACCGCCAAGCAGCACTGATTATACAGAGCTAAAAGGAGCTGCTACTTTTTTCATCGTCAATACATTATTCTCGAGCTAAAAATATTAGTATAGCAGACCTACTTTAGCTAGGCAATGCTAATAAATGAGTAGTTTGGCTTTAGTCAATTGAAGCACACCTAAAATTAATGGTGGCGTGCTTCAGGTAAATATTTATCGCTTTTAATTGAAGATGCACCGAATAGTAGACCAAAATACTACTCTCTAGCCTTTTGGCCTCTTTTTGGTGCTTGGTGACCATACCGCAGGTACCAAGGCGTTTTTGGGGGGCCATTAGAGTGGAGCATTCGACAAGGTGCACCGCTCTTATTTCTCTCTCAGGGAGAGCAGCGAAGCCACTCGGTCCGCTTGTTAGTCTTACTTTAATATTAGTTGATTGGCAGAACATCTATGACTGGCTATGTACGAAAGCATCACAAATGCACTGCAGTCAACTCATTTAGCTAGCTGTGGCCCTGCAGAAGTTCTGTGGCTGAGAGAGATATCCCGAGGCCTTATCAAATAATTGTAGCTCGTGCCTACTGAAAACAGTGGCATGAAAGCAATGCAGATTCTGATTTAAGTCTGCAAAGAAAGTTGCTTATACTATTGCTTAAACTTTAATGTAGAATTATAAACTCAAAATCACGTAATTTCGTCTATCTACTATAGATTTCAGGCTCAAAATTAATGCAATATGCGTGCTTGAAATTCAAACCACTGAAGCCGTTGAATAAACTGAGAGGCGAACATCGAAAAGCCTCTAAAAAAGCCAGGGGTAATATATATGGTGGCATTCATTAGAATAACAATTAAAATGTCGTAAAGAAATATTTCTATATTTTTTACTGGGTTTTATGTAACATCCTATTTGCTTGCGTCCTTAGACTACAGAAAATGTTTAAGCAATAATATCGCAAAACATTCTCTGTGCTTTACTTTGCTGAACCAGGAGAAACATTTTATTTTTATTTTTAATTACAAAATTTTAGATAATGCTGTATCAAAAGCTGGATGTTTAAAATAATTTTCATTTTTGTCGAGTTTATTTTACACCTAATCCTGCTTGTTTATCATCCAACTATAAAACTCAATTAACTTATCATAAAAAGAATATGTAATTCAGCTTGGTATATATTTACCTTCTGTATTGAGCATTAGCTTATTATATTTATAGTTATGTATATTTATATTCATTTATCACTTTATGGTTCAGGTCCGATCTCAGTAAGAGACTCCAGACTATTGACGTGAATAGACAAAGACCACCTGAAGTATTTCTGAAATATGGGGTACCTCAGGGCTCCATGCTTGGTCCGTTTCTTTTCACGGTCTATACTCTCCCTCTTGCTGATGTGATTGCCACGCACAATCTAGGCTTTCACTTCTATGCGGATGACACTCAGTTTTACCTTTGCTTAGATCCCTTATAGCCTTCGAGAATTTCGACTTCTCTCAGCTTCTTTGCTGCATGTATTGATGACACCCCTGCATGAATGGCAGCACATTTTCTTTAACTAAACGATGATAAAACTAACTTATTACTCGTGGGAAAAACCAGTGTGATTCAGAAATTGGAAAGACTAATGCTCCAAATCGGCTCTGCCGGCATATTTCCTGTTTAATCGGCTCGAAATCTAGGTGTCACGTTCTAAATTGACCTCTCGCTAGACGACCACATCAGCTCCACAATCAAGTCTGCGTACTTTCAGCTACATAAAATTGCTAAAATTTGGGCTTGTTTAGATAATGATACCAAGTTTAAGTTGGTCTATGCATTTGTGACATCCCTTCTTGACTTCTGTAACTCACTGCTTGCAAGGCAACCGGCATGTGCAATCAGGCACTTATAGCAGGTGCAAAACTCTGCAGCTAGCCTTGTCTGTCGTGAGCTTCGAAGTTGCCGCTTTACACCACTTGTCACCGACCTGCACTGGCTACCAGTCAAGCAACAGATTGACTTCAAGGTTTTGTCGCTCACTTTTAGGTCACTTCATTCATTGGCTCCAGCCTATCCCTCAGATCTACTCCCCACCAGGCCAAGCATTCTACCACCCGCTTTTCGGAATCCAACAGTCTACCAATACCTCGTACAAACCTCAAATCCGTTAGAGACCGTGCATGTAGTTCGCATGCTCCCAAAGCCTGGAACTCTCTCCTGACTTGCTTCAGAATATCCCCTGACTTGACCACGTTTAAAAAGAACTTTCAAACACTACTTTTTTGGGCAGCATTTAGAGGGTCCCTGTGACTCATCCTTCATGTGCTTATGCGTGCTGACACTGTGCATGCTGCCACTAACCCCACTTGCATGCTGATATTGTGCATGTCACCTCTAACCATGTTATTCATGCTGTTTATCAAGCATGATATTACTAACCATTTAATCACGTTTTTCTTTGCAGCAAATGTAAAGCACCTAGAAAGAGATTGAGTTCTCTGAGGGCGCTTTATCAAGTGCATTGTTATTATATTTATAATTATTATTATTATTATTACTAGGAGAGATTTTTGAGACATTTCAGTAATCAGTATTCCAACGTTCTGATACCTCAAACCATAATACAGTCACTACTTATGTGTGTAGTAATATAATCACTAATGAGAATAAAGTATACTTAAGCCTCGCAGTTTAGTTAAGGTTCAGCTGACGTCGCGGCACAGTTAAATTTTCCTGAGACAGTATTCAAACCTTGCATTATCCGGCAGATGTATACCTCTGATTCTGTGGTCAGTTTATCAAGGCAGAGGCATACACGTACGGGTAGGATGAATCCATTTTGATATATGAGGTTTCCAGAAAAAATTACGGCACCCCTATTGGCAGTCAGGATATCGAGTGGGCACCTCAATCACACTGCCAGAACTCAAAAGCCTATGGAAGCTGAAGTGGAAAATAATTATTTTGCTTAATTTTGTTCATATATTTTAGAAAAAAAAATTTTTGCTCTAAATTTTTTTATTATTCATCTTCAAAATGGTATGTGTTTTTTAAGGCATGGTAATGAGGAGCACGAAGAGGCCATTAAGTTAGCAATCACAAAACTTCACAGATGCCCATTGAATACTCGAGGCACTGTCAGTTGTGCGTGATAAGACCCTTACAGCAAGCATGTACAGGAATGTCTAGAATAAAGAAACGCTAATCTCTCGTAAGCTAATCACACTAACCTGATTCCCCCTCAAAGTACTCATTAGTCTGTGAAAATAACAGCCATCTTCAAACCACAGAGGCAATTCAGAGAGCCGGACCAAATCTATTGGTGCCATATATGTCATATATGCCAATAGGTGCAGCTAATGTGAGGAGACCGTATTACTGCAACGGAAATGACCTCATGACTTGACTAGTGATCTTGGTCTTATTAAGTAAAAAGCTATGCTTCTGATGTCCACTGCATAGACGTAGGACGTGAAAAATATGCCGTTCTTGGATCTTAAAAAGTGTCACTAAGCTGTCTCTAGCGTTTCACATGTCAAGACTGGTACGGCAATAGCCAGAATTTAACCTATGTTTTGAAGCAATTGGAAAATTGTGCAATTGAAATACGAGCTCATTCTGGGTCCATGCAGTCGTTCTACTCCCTAATAAAAAAAAAATAACGCTCTGTAGGCCTTGGTCGGGGAGCCGATAGACTTTACTTCGATGTCCGCTTTCTCGATGGCCGCTACTTTTTCTTTGAAACACGTATAGGTGCAGTGCTAATGCCCGCTGGTATTTTGACAGGCATGAAAGACGGCATGATGAAGATAGCCTATACCTTAAAATGACAAGTCCGTATCCATAATGCAGACAAGTCTATTCTGTAGTGCCGTATTCCTTATAAAACATATACTAGCTGAATTAACATCCACATTTGCATAGCAATAGAAGAGCCTGTAATGGCTATCACCACCACTTGCAGCGGCAATAAAGGATCGCCCGCCGCAGGATTCAAACCCACGACTTCGGGACCGAGGTCGTGAAATGCAACCGCCTTGTCTAGTGTGTCATCACAGATTCCGTACCTAGGAGTAAGTTTTTTTGGCTCGCTGAGCGTACTTCAAAGACGATAGTAGAAGAGGTAAGACCTCACTGAATGCCTCGAAGCATTGATATGTGAGTTTGGCTTGGTCTTCGGAGACATCCCTACGGTGGCATTAATGTTAGGTTTTGAATGCTGTTTACCTAATTTCCATGCTATCTCGGTCATTTTGACAGAGGAGACAATCCTTTGCCACGTAACTGGTGAATTAAGTTACTGCGAACCAGCATTGAAGGACGGACAATGTTCACGTAGATCAAAATGTAGAATGGCATGTAAAGCTGCCGAATACAATGGTAACGAAATGCGGCACAAAGGACTGCAAGACGTTTTTACATCGATCTTCCTTACGCTCATCTTGATAGATTAAAGAAGAGCACGGAGCCAACTTGGTGGAGCAAGGAAAGCATTTTCACTAAGACTTGGAGGACTTTCAGCACTATATCAGAGGCGAGTATACCGAGAACACGATGGGAGAGGCTATATTCCGCTGCCTATTCTGGAAAGCAGCTTAAAGTAACATTATAAATTTTGACAAATGCTGTATTTCTAATCTTTTCCTACAACTTTTGAAACTGCACTATAAATATAAATGACTAAGCCCCTGCAAAGTAATAAAGAGTTGGAGAAAAGTAGATGGAACCCTAATCTATGCAAGTAGTAAAAAGAGGGCAAAAGCCTGGCATGAAAACCAACAAAGCACAATAATGGTGGTTAGATTCAGCAGTCTCACTTCAAAGTTGATTGTAAATTCCTCTTGTAGTCATCAATAAGGAGTTACCGACTTCAGGACTCCATCTTTTGACTTGGGTTGTCAAGTGACTGCACCTTACGCCTAGGCCAAGATTCAGAGGCGATAGGTGCAGCTAAAAACTAACCTGCCGAGGAACACGACCAAACATTCTCACTACATAATTTCTATTCATCCGCTGATAATTTGACAATTTTCTTTAAGGAATATTTTGGCTTAATTTTATTAATTATCTCCTACTACAAATTTAAAAAAGTGCTACAGTGTCCATAGTGACTAAAAAGCAAAGAACGCTGTTGGCAGCAAAGTATTCGCCAAAGTAAGGTTTACATTCACAAACTGTTTTCAGAACAGTCCTGATAAATTAAGTAGCTTGGAAACTTACCAAAGTAGTGACGCCACGAGCCGAGGAGCTGTATGTGCAAACTGTCTGAAGTATGTCTCCCTGAAATGAACCGGACATTCAAATCTTGAACTGTTTATCCGATTCTTAGCTATTTTACTGCAGTCTATTGGCTACCAAAAATACTCACTGGCAGTATTTGAGTATAGTTACTGAGTGCTCTGATATCTTGGTAATTGAAATCGTAGTTAGGATCGGCTGTAATTACCGGAAGCTGTTGCTGCTGTCTGAATTGGCGGAGAGAGATTGCCCGTCCCAAGAGATGTGAATGCAGAGCGACAGCGAATACCTTGATGCCTGTCGCTGGCAGATTCTAAGCATTAAAGGCAAGAAACAACTTGGTTAAGAGCAGAGAAATATGTTTTTGCACAAAATTTTAGAGACACCGCATTTAAAAAGCATATTTTGCAATATTCATAAATAAATTATGCCACATGATTCGAAAACTATTCATGTAAAAAGTACCGTTGAACTAAAAAAGCACATGCGAATCCACTGATGCTCTCAGTGGCTGCAAAAGAGAAAGAACTGAGAGAGAACCGTTGCAGAATTATAAATGGGCAGAATTATTAAATTTGCTCAGAAAACCTTTGCAGAAGTATAAATACTGGTAGGCTTAACCTTTTATTTCAATTTAAATTTTAATTTCGAACTAAATTAATATCTTGCAATTACACATTGGGATCCAAAATAATTATGCAAATAGATTAGGCCAAATATTTCATATGTAGATCCTAATGGATTTGTTTTTGTGTGGAATTGAACACAGTGGAGGATATAGAGTGAAAATATTTACATGTGGCGTCGGCCTAAGCATTGATGTTCAATCATGTTAGCAGTGCTATGAATAAAAAATGTAAATTTCTGTTTAGCATTGATCTGTATAAGCATAAACAAAGTTTTAGTTGGACCACTTCCGCTAGCTAGGCCAATTGTATGGACGAATCTGCCGTCTGGTTTAACAATAAAGCGATGACTCATGGAAACATGGCTATTGAAGCACACAATTTTAAGGCTGCCCTTAATAGCAGCTCGGATCATCTTTAATCTAGCATTTTACTGAGCTTCCGTAAAATCTTTTTGGCTCATGCGAGTTTTTCTGCATCATCTGATTCAGCAAAAGTGGGCCTAATGTGTGGAAAATACTCAACTTTCTGAACATCTCACTTAAATTCTCTTTTTTCAAATTAACAATCACTATGAGTACAGTTCTTCCACCGTCAGTTAAGTAGCCTCATATTCTTTTGAGGCTGCAGCGTAAAATCTTGTGCGTATCAAGCTTGGACTTATTCATTAAATGGAAGTACAATATATCTCAGCCGGGCAAAGAAACGCCTGCTAATTATGAGATACGTAGACCTTTTTAACATTCCTTCAAGTACCCACGGAAATTATGCATGCTACTACTTTTATTTATAGTTGCTCGACTGTCTTCTAGCCATTTTATTTGGTCCGTCAAGTTTCTTTTTATTATTAGGACCTAAACATCTGATATTATTATTGCTATCTTAATTTTTAAGAATCCCTTCACTAGAATTCGCCTTTGCCCATTATTATTTAGAATATCTTGCATTTTTGAAACGCTGTGTGTATTCAAATGAAGTTGAAGTACGAGGAGATGAATTAAAAATATTTAAGAGGTGAAAGAATTACTAGAATGGTTTAACAGTCTTAAGTTAGGTTCACTTACCACAGAACTAAGGCAATTATCAGAGCAATAGCCGGCAACATTCATTGAAGCCGTATTCGGTGGCACAAATATGCCTTGCATGACTCCAGTTTGGATTATTCCGGCGTCATATTGTCGAAGTGTTGGCGTCACCTTGAACCGTAAGCGTGATGCATCTGTTCTTCCTGCAGAAACATTCCTTGTTCACATTGCCACACGCTAATAAAGTAACTGCCCAGGTGTCCAGTGGGTGTCACGAGTTTTTCTTAAAATGAGCTCTTTGGCTTAGTGAAAAAATAGACTACTAAGCAAATGCATGAAATCACGTCATTTTCATGCCATCTCAGTATTTAATGACAAAAAAGTTATTCTTAACAACAATGAAACATATAACTATTTTGCGGTTATTTTTTCCCGCCAGCAATACAATTAGAAAGAAAGTGGAATTTTTAATCTAGACCCAAACGGAACTGTTAAGAAGCTATACATAGAAATATTAAATGGTATCCATGTATCATGGTCTGCCTATTATAATTTACAGTGGTATGGGCGATATATTTTCATTGTTTTCTGTCGTCTCTATATATCTTATATATTTAAAAATACATATAGATTCGTTCATACAGCTCTCTAGATGAAAAAGTAATTCAGGAATTTGATAATTTTTGAAGTAAAGATTGAACTATGGTTAAAAGTTCAAAGGTTAGTGAAAATGGTTTGCCTAAAAACTTATTATCTCAATTAACCTTTGCTCAAAATTATATCAAAATCTAATGGAAATTCTACTGATGGTATGCATTTATGATCACGATGAAAGCAAAATCAGCTAGGTTGAAATTTACTGCTTCTTAAGCGATGTGAATTTAAGATGTTCTGTTTTCAAATATAGCTTTCCAAAGAAGCTAAGCCTCTGCGGCTCAGATCAATTTGCTTCTGTCACACCAGCTGAATTGAGTCTCACACATACTGATTTAGTTTAGGTTGGTTTCACAGAGCATATCTCCGAGCGTGAGTTAGGAGAATAGTTGGAACTGTCATCTCCATAAGCTCCATCTTTCGTGTCAGCTCATCAGCATCATAGCTACCCAGACCCTACTTAACTCTCAGCCCCCAGACAGCTCATCAACAACCCTCCGCAGGTGGCTACCAAGCTTTTATAGAGGCGCTGCTAAGATGAAATATTCGTTGGGCATGTAGGTCGGAATTTTCCCCTTTGTCGCGCAGCTTCAAGGTGCTATTCAAAAAGGACTCACCACCTTTTCTAAACACTGTCTAAAAGTAGAGGACGGCGTAGCACGTTCAGGTGTGCACACATAAAATTAACTGCTGGCGGCACAATTATTTTTAAGTTTGCATTCAATTCTTTTGGGAGTTTGGAAGAGTTAGAGGTCTATTCTTTCTTAGTACTGAGAGGCCGGCGGAGCAGGGTACCTAAGTGTGCAGCTTCAGGCTATTGAAATGGGAGCTTTGCAGTTCAAATAGGCAGATCTAAAAGGAGTTGTTAGTATGGCTCAGTTTAAGTAGCACCTTTGCAATTTTTGTAAGGCCTTGATTTTATTGTAGAATTTTTATAAAGGCATATTACCCTTTACAAAGTATTAGTCGGTTTAGGGCAACCAATAGTGCTTAGTGCTGCCAGTGGTATCAGTGCTTTAGTGCCATTCCCAATCTGCTGAGATTTATCCTAATAGTATACTCCTACGTACACCTTTGGTTCAATCATTCTCATATATACAGAAAACATCATAGATATGTGTTTAAATATAAGTAAATAAATATATATCTAAATGTGCACATACATTTAGCCGGTTAATTACTGCCATTTAGATGGCACACGTGATGATCCGAATTCTAATCGCATGCATCCTTTGATTTATTTCATAAGCATACAGATTGAGAGCTTTCCTTGTAGGCATAGCGATATTTTTTCTCAGGATTTGTTAGTTTGGACGCTTCAAATATTCGCACACCATCACACTGTCATTTTCTAGTGTTATGAACAAAGTGGTGCATTTTTACAAGCAAGAGTACCGGAGTCATAACAATTGTTTACTTTCAAGACCAGCATACGAACTATAAATAGTACAGTAACGTCTTCAGCTCGCTTGAACCCCAGCACGTTTCTTACCTGCTTGAGCGCCCGGGTTGTTATAGTGTGTCTGAATGAGGACAAAACTAGGACCATAGCCTCCACCTATTGGTATACCAGCTTCACGTGGTATACTGTAAGCCTATAAGGAAACATAATCATTCTGGCGGTGGTTGTGACATAGATCACTGCATCGGTAAAATTGGCTGAGTCTTACTGATTTGAACTTTTTGATTTGCTTTTGCTAGTTAGTTAAATAATAGCAATATTGCACTTATTTGCCCATTTGTATTACTAAAAATGCAACATATTCCCGCTGAATAAAAATTCAGTTTAAGTAAGAACAGTCTGGTGTACCTGCCTGCCCAACATAATTGAGCCCAAAATATTTTGAAAGCATCTCCTCAAAACAAAATATTAAATGCCTACCATGGTTACCAAAGGAGCGTGACATCAGGTTTAGCTTCCCAGAATATCAGAAGCAAGATAACTTATTTGAGTCATAAGAGTGTGTGATGCGATGTCTTGCCCAATCAGTGGGTTATTCTGATAGATAGGCGAGAGCATGAGAATAAAGGAACATGACTTTGAGTTAAAAAGCCTTGAAGTAAGATTCTCTCGCCTATAGGTAACTAGTGCATGTCTGGAGATGGAATTTTCTGAGGCAACTACAGAAATAACGGCAGACAAGCCTTGCCTCAGAATTTTGCACGAACTGTAAACGCTTGACGGCATTGGATGCTAAACCTGTCTGCAAACAATACAGAAGGCAAGACAGGATGTCACAAATGTATTGACCAATGTGAATTTAATATCCCTGTCTAGCAAGGCCCAAGTTTGAGCAATATGACGTATCGGAAAGTAGGTATAATTGACGTTGGAGCTGATACTCTTATCCACAACAAGAAATCTTTGGAAAAGAAAATTAAGCTTTCGGCAAGATGCTATGGAAATCATGCTGTTTTGTGTTTGCAGGGTCACAGAAGGTCTGCCTACAGCTAGTGAATCAAATTTATTTTTACTTAATTTGAGAAAGTTTTCTTCGTTCACATGTGGATGTCAGACATGCATGCAGACAAGAAGTTGAGACTTTCCCTTACTCGAAGGCTGGGACGGATCAGAGCATAGGTATAGCTGTGTCTCAGAGCCTGAGAATCGAAAGTTTATATTTTTCTTGGAGATGACATCGGCTAGAGGTTGAGTGTAAACTTCGGTACAGTAGCGCCTTGATGATCAATGAAATGGTCCACGGGAAATTTTGAAAAAAAAAGTGGTTTTCTTCTGCTACTAGTAAGTGCTCGATTAATGTATAACTGGTGGTTTATAGATTTTAAAATGAGCACATTAACTCTAAACATGGCGAAATCACAGGCCCATGGATAAGAACATATTACTCAAGATATTAATTCAACTTCCAAATTTCTGCACATAAATTAATGTGATCCTATAAGTTAATATCTAAACTTAAATTAAAGGCAAACTGAATCGCTTTAGAAAAGCCACATATCTCTGATATTTGATCAACCATAACTTAATTAACAAAGAAGCAATGAAAGCTGCACTGTTTTAATCTGATTACCTGCTAAATTATTGCCTATCAAGTCAATGACTATATCACATTAAATTAGGAAACTATATATTCAATACTAGAGCATTCATTATTGCTGATCTGCCTGCCTACTTCTGGATTTTTAGGACTACCAACTTGTTTCTGGTTGCAGTCTATTTTCTAATTGATGATCAAATTTTTGTTAGAAAGCAAAGCATAACTTCTGCATGCAAGATCATCTTAAAATATGTTTTATAAAAAGTGTGCGGTTATATAGAAGTCTAATTTAAATCAATTACAGAAAAAAGTATGCCATTATTTCCAAGCTTATTAGGACATGGCACACAAAAAGACCTTACTATACTATATGCTCCCATAATTTTGCTATTTGTGAGAAACTACAGCTGCAGGAACTAAGTGAAAAACTGTGCTACCCAATAATCAATTTCTATTGCTTACTCTTACTATCGATAAATTAGATTAAGGCCATAGACATGCTGGTGCCTTATATGAATTTTATTAGGTAATTAGCAATAGTTTTAATTAATTCCATGTCAATTAGAAGAGGAATAGGAAAACTTTGGCATGTTTACCAGTATGCTTATTTTAGTCGCTAGGAAGTAAAAAAATCTTGAGTTATGATCAGTGTATCAAGAGTATCTAAAGTAATTATTAGACAGTTTCTTACGCGTGCTACTGCTGCTGATCACAGTTAAAGAGACTGCTCTCTGGTGCTTCCGAACATGCCGACAGAGAACACTCGAACTTAGCTTTAAAGTGTCGAATATATATATTATTTATGTTTATTTATATATTTATGTTTTCTATATTATTTATTATTATATATAATATATTATTATTGTTTATTAAGTACATTATGTCATCAGCTAGTGCTTTACCGTAATTCAATATCAATAAAGTCGTTTTAGATTTGTCTCACTGCTGGAGCCTTGACATTGGTCGTTGATGACGAACACGTTGCCTCAGGGCAAAGCCAGGGTGGCATATTGACTGCTATCGTGTTTTGCTTTGTGTCTGAACGTACGAGGCGTCGCGGTAGCTTTGAAAACTCGCGGTCTGCGCTTCAAAGCACTAATTTCAAAAGTATTTGATCAGGCACTTGCTAAGGCTAGCACCTGTTGCAAGGCAATTTTTTTCGCGAAAGATTTTAGTGCCTGAACCGCCATTTCGACTTTTGTAACTTCGAAATATTAAAGAAGTTAGCTTTGTCTTCGAAAGACTACAGTCTCCTAAATTTTCTTTTAATAAATCAATCTGCATCTGACCGCTACGATTTAACTTTACTCACAAGTGCTCCAACTGCCCATATTCCAATAAGGCTTTGGCAGAGATTCTCATTCCCGCCGTCTCCAGCTTGATTAAAAAAACAGTCGTAGCTTGTGAAGTTCAGGTTGGGGGAATTGCATCCATAAATAAGCACGTGGTGCACTATGTCAGTGTTGTTCGTCCATATTACTGGCTCTATCTGCAATTTCAGAACTTGCAAAGATAAATGCACCACTTAGACATATCCAGCCCTCTGATCAAAGAGGGTAAACATTCTAATAAGACAAGTCCACAAAGTAAATGACCCTCCATTATTTTCGAGCAATAAAAGCGTTGTGTGAAAATATATAGTATCTGCAGGACGTTCTAGCTACAATATATTAACAGCTCTTTTCGTTGGGATTTACAGGCAGAAGAGAATCACAAATAAGACGCATTATTATATAGAACCTCCTCTTTCATGGTAACATGAGCTCAATATGTGGTATTCTACAGAGCCAGGTGCTAAGAGTGCTAAGACGGCTAATCAGACAGAGATTAAGTCCATAATATTTCGCAAGCATTAACATTTCATACTGCTACTGGTAATAATATTCTGAGAAATTGCATTTCAAATGAAAACCATTGACAATTTTGCTGCTATCCTAAATAACAATATTCTTCCCCTATGATAAATTCTAGATAAGATGATTTTATCGTTATTTACTTTACATTAATGCTCCTATCTAGAAAATAATTCAGGCCCATGTCAGCTCTCTAACTTGATGTGAAGATGGTTAACTTCTGTCCATTACCTTCAATAGCGACCTTAAATTCTCAAATTGTAAGTTTTTTACTTGACATGCTTTGAAAGCCTCTGAAAATCTGAGTCTTCAGAACAAATTCACCCTCTAAATACCTCTATAGTCTTTGCTTCTTAATGGAGTTATTGACATGGATGAATGCATACATGCATTAGGATTACCTACTGAAATCGCTATATAAGAATTTCGCTTTCCTCTGAAGTCTTTTTAGACTAATATATACAGGTCTTGGCATCAATAAAATAAGACCATGCGGCCTCAACATAAAACGCCAAACGGAGCATATAGAATTGTCTGTGAAATCTAAGAAATTTGATTTTCAGTCGTCTTTGACTAATTTGGTGAAGCTCTGCGAAAGTATAAGAATACGAAATTATAAGGTACGGTCTGTAGGAACTTTAGCCGCTCAGTTTATTCATAGCTAGCTGAACGGTCGCACCATTTTTGACCTCTTTGTGTCCCCAGATATGTTAAGACCAATAGTCGTCTACACATTTCTACCACACCACTGTGACTGCGACCGGAGCATTTTTCTCAGCTGATTTGTTAACGTGGATCTAAATTTTACATGGCCTAGCTCAAGCCCAAATTCTAATTTCAGTTGCTAGAACGCGGCATGCATGTTGCAGCCTTTGTGACTGACGCACGTGACTCTTCCCTAGAATATTGGAAATCCTCACTAAAATGACAGCTCACATCACAAGAAACTGTGGCATCGTGCTAAACACGTTTCAGAATTTACTTAACGGCAGCACTCTGTAATTTAAATATTGTTTTGAGTTCTACAAGAGCATGCAACTTTGAAAGTTTGGCCGGCAATAAGGATGGGATGCTTGAGTTACTTCCTACGCCACCATTACTATCAAGCTCACTACGAGAGATAAAAAGAGCTTTAGTCGGCAAGTTACCTTCTGTTCTTGCTCTGCACTTTGAGACGCATCACACACTTACAATATATGTTTCATTTTCAGTATTTATTGGTCATTAAGCAATGCAATTTGATGGGTTCAAACTGCGACGATTTCTGGGATTTTCCAGTATAGTTGAGACTTCTACCATCTTTTTGTTTAATACTAGAGACATCTAGAGTGAGGGCAGTAGACCACTTTACCTCGAAGCTACTACTGCTATTACATGTTCAAATCTCGCTGACAGAAGCTCTTAAGTTGTATCAGTTTGTAAATTGCATACCGTCTCTTTCTTTACAATTAATAGACAGCCATCATCTGTCAAGTTCAAATGGAAGTGACACATACTTGCAGTGCAACACTTCAAATTGTGAAGATGTGTGCTTTGAGCATAGATTTTAGTCGTGGCGACGGTCAACAAGCGAAGATGTTTGCTTTGAGCGTAGATTGTAGTAGTGGCGAGGGTCAACCAGTCCAGACGAGCAATGTCAGTGTAAACTTACCCCGATTATATGGCTCTTGTTCTGTGTGGTGGGCAGTTTCACTAGCGAGCACCAGTACGTGGTCGTTGGACTAGCAGGCACTGTTACCTACAGTGTAAATTTGAAACACAATACACACTAAGACAGTCAAAAGAAAAACCCTAATCGCATATTTGCGATCGCTTACCAGTTGTGGCACAGGGTCTATATAAAACACGCCTGTGTCGTTAGCTTGAGCTGGCTCTGCATTGAGCAAGAGCATGCTGTAGGCACCGCGGTGTACAGGCCCGTGATACGTAGGCGTGCCTGTCGCATCTAAATCACCGTACGAGTAGATGACTTTGGTCGTATAAGGCTGTAACAGGAACAGTATTTTTCTAAAATCTCAATGGACATACCACATGTTCGAAACTCCAAACCTAAAGCAGCTGTACAAGCTTTCCGACTCTCACTGAGTAGCTCACTTTATTATACCTCGAGTACTAATATTGCCAATGCAGCTTGCTAAGTTTACGTAAGGAATAATGTATGCCATTTTTTAGAAGTGCTAGCACGCATGACCTGCTCATAATACCAGAAAACATATAGATTATTGTAACGGAAATAATAAAACATTTTACAGAGTCTGAGGGAATCGAATCTCTTTATATGCACTTAAAAAGTGTTTCACGAGAAATCTTTCAGCTGGATAGTGATCATATGAACAACTCCAGTGAGCAGAATCCCACAAATGACCATTCACTACTGGAACCTGGTAAATACTATGAGAAACATGGCACACAATTAACCTGTTTTCCCAAATAGTCAAGTTTGATGATGTTGTGAGACGATTTGGTAATTCTAGGCTTTGGGAGCATTCAGGCTAAAGGCACCACCCCCTACAGATTTGAGACTGCTCAAAGGCTAAGCTAAAAGACTTAAATCAGAAGAACCTGCCGTATGCTGGAGAGCCTAATTAGAAAATATAATAAATATTTAGGCCAAAGCAGTATCATTAGGAAAATTGAAAAAGTATGCATTAATTTCTTGAAACCATTCTTCAACTAATGAAGAGCCAGCAGAGGTCAGCTGGAACTGGTGTCTGGAATATGGCGATTGTAAAGTTCACTTGTGATCAGCCTGGCTGAATAGTTGTGTACGTTGTATGTGCGTTTTATCACGAGCCGGAATAGCTGTGATAAGTTAGTTACCGAAGTCTAGATGAGTTGAGAAGGCGCACGGGCCAACTAAAACATTTTGCACATTCATTTAGCTGACAGTGCAAATACTTGAACGTTGAGCTGATGTGGCCATCAAGTAAAGCTTTTTTGGAACATGACATCTAGATCTGATGTTCTGAAGATGCAGAAGATTAGTGAATGTAGTACAAGCTTTCATTGTGCATCTCATTACGTAGGAATTTTACAACGTGCGGGTTGGGCTTCCCATCATCGACAGAAGAAGAAGGAAAGAGAAGCGAGTAAGAAGACCTTGGCCTTGATCCAACTTGGCCTTGAACCGAGAGCTCGACCGTATCGCAATTACGACCACTGTATGCGTCGATTGTCCAGGAACTAGGAAAAGAAGAAGGAAAGAACGGAGCTAAATCAAAGTATCTTTATAAATACAACGCTCTCAGCAGCAAGCCATACGAGATGACATATGTAGCTTCGTCGGATTTAGAAAATACTGTCGAACGAAAAGAGTGGAAGTACCGCTCAGTGGACTAAAATAGGTATGGAATTTAATTGTTTTCAATTCTAACCGGGTGATTCACGATGAAGAACCAATCGCTTCATCACTTGCTTGAACGATTTGCTCGGTAAATTTGTTCCACTCTTGCAAGATAGCTCAGCACCTTGGGTGAATACCGTCGAAATTTTTAATAGATTCTGCTGCGCCTAACTTTGTACTTACATTCTTTGACAATTTCTGATTGCAGTAGAAAAAAGAAAAAATCAAGTTTTGTCACTATCATTTGACCAATATGGAATTATACTGAGAAGAAAAATCACTTAAAAATTACAAGTTGCATTATTTTCGTCCGGAGAGAAGTATTCTCAGGGTAAAAAAAAAAAAATATATATATATATATATTTATTTATTTATATATATATATATATAAATATATATATATATATATATATATATATATATATATATATATATATATATATTTATTTATTTATTTATATATATATAGGATAGCTTTGAAATCACTTGAGCTCATATCGGGCACCGTTCTTTTAGGAAATTGGTGCATCGGAGAACAGTTGCTAATATGAAGTTTTAAGAAATCTTCGGCGGTACTACAAGCAAAGGTTCAATCGTCCTGTTGACATCTGTCGCATAAACTAAGATCAAGTTATTTACCGGCTCCTTGAAGGTCTACCACAATCGGAGGAGATCCATAAGGACCCCGACTTGAGGGCGAATGTTTGGGGTATGCTAGTTGTAAGCAAGGTAGTTCACGGATGCCGGTTTGGAAGGTCACTTTTTGAATGAGTCACAAGGTATGTCTTTTTACATTGGCATTGATAAAAAAGACGTTGCCTTACAGCAACTTTGATAAATGCTCCTATTAAATGCTTCAGAAAGAGTTGTATATATATATATATATATATATATATATATATAAACACACGCATATATATATATATATATATGTATATACATATAATTGCAGATACGAGCATATAATTTAAAAATACAGAATAGCCGTTGACCATCTGAGATTTACGACCGTCATGAGATTCGTTGCTGATGAAGAGCTTCGCCTCGAGCTGTGGATGATCCCGTGACCTCCAGTGGCATCCTTGCCAACGGTCCTCAGCTCATATTAATAGGCGATCGGGTCTGAAATTCCTTTGACCCTCAATATAGGCTCTTATAGCTTCACCTTCCCTTTAGCATATTAGATTAAAATGAGCTGTCGAGATACGACATTACCTTTGATATAGCCTGGGACGAGAAATCGAATCCATATCAAGCTTCAAAATATTTCTTTTGATTGGGGACCACGCCTACGAGTTGCTGACTGCCTTTACATGCATATATATGGTATATTGAGTCAGTGGCGAGAAAAGATTACTTCATCCTACGTCAAAATGTAAATCATTAATGGACAGATTTATATGTCTACCGAGTAGGGTAATGAATAACGTGCAAAGTATGGTTTATCCTGAACTTTTTTAAATTTTGGTTATACCTGAACAGAATGTATCTCCTGGTACGTACAAATGCATTACCTTAGATTCTTGCAGAAGGTAAAGCTGTTCGATTACCTCGCTCAGTTTTGTGTTGCTTTTAGCTCTTGATAGTGATTCCAGTGCAAAGGCAAAATTTTAGCTGGAATTATACTGGTTTAATAAACATACCAACCTGCTAAGTGTATGTGCCACTTTAATAAAACAATGTTGACAGATTTTAAGATAAAATGAAAAGAATGAGCAAAATGGCACTTATAAGTAGAGTAATTGTTCATCTTTTCTCGTCAATTAGTAGACTTATCAGCATATAGAGATTGATAGGCCTACGACATTCACTCGTAAAGGAAAGTTGACACCGACAAAGGTAAAATACCGTGAAATATATCAGTATCGAAATTCAAAATTTCACTTTGAAGAGTACTGTCACATAGATTTCGCACAAACATTGAATAAATTAACTAATATTGTGACAATATGGTCTATTGCCTGCTTGGTGTGTTTCTGCACGACTCCGTCTCTCAGCTTAGCAATAATATTCTCCTGTTTCAGAAATGTTTCCAATTTGATGCATAGGGTATATGAAATGTGATGATAAAATCAACGATGAATTAGAAAGCTCACTCCCAACAGTTTAAGTAAGTACTAATTGCATCGTTATCACTGTAAAATTATACAGCCAGAGATATAATAGATTTAAATGGAATACACACCAGTAGATATTTGCACTTTCATGTGCATATATTTGCGTTCTTGTATAACATGTGCAAGCAAGGCCGTGTCAATTATCTTGAATGCACATGCCAGTGTCCACTATAACGAATATTTATGATAATATATGCATGGCACGACGACGAGTAGATTGTTTTGTGTAACTTGTTGACCAGATGAATATCTTTCTGGGATTGGTAATGATAGCGGATGGATTTTCCAAACATCAAATTGTGAAATAGTAATTTTTCAAAGCTGGTGCAGTGTCACAGATGCTGACCAAACATCTTGCTTGACCTGATTTATAATGCGCGATTGTCAAGCGCTTCTGTGCCCACTAAAGATTCATTTCAGAATACAATTCCCCCAGCTCCTGTCAATGATAACTTAATAGAACTCTTGCACTCACTGGACAGCATACCTTGCTTTAATTTCGGTAATAGAAGGATAACCACGCTGAAGTCCCAAGAAAATACGATTAAAGACTTCAGTGCAAAAAAGTAAATGATATCCTATTGAGCACCTTCATTGACACTGAAATACGTGAGCCTTGGTAGCAATTAATTCCACTCACTACGGGAAGCCCACAATTGACTGTTTTAGGACTCAAACCCACGACCTACCGGGATCGTGGAGTGCCAGCAAATTTCTAGAGGCTACGACCAATTGCCAAAGGCTATGGTATACATTTATATAAGCTGTCACACTGAGTTTAAATACAGGTTTTCAGTTCTTGATTATTTACTTTCACTGAGATGGCGTTGGTGCGTCGAGGTCTCAAACCACGGAGTTAAGAGAGAGCTTCAAGTTCGAGAGGACAGCCTAGGCGTTACAGAGCAGCAACTTCGCCACCCAACGTTTGCCTGAGCAAATTGTTCAAACGTCAAAGTTTGGCAAGCTTTTCTGCAGGTTTGATCTTGAAAATAACGATCTTCTTGGAGTTGGGGCCAAAGTCGGCAATATGATCTAGCTTAATGAACATTGGTTTTGCTAACTTCGACCTACTCTTTGATCATATTGAAATCCCATTAAAAAGGGGTCATTTTGGAGATCCTAAGCACTAGAGTCTCCTATGCTAATCCGATGACACTTTTAACCAATGCTTCAATAAACTATAGTTCAATTTTTTTAGTATGGAAAGAGCATTCACATTCTTTTACTTATTGAGAAGAAAGTGATATTCTGCGAGTTCAGTTTCGTAAAGGCTTTCTATAAGCTTTCATAAGTTTGTGTGCTGTAGAATATTGTTAGCTATGGTTACCAAAAGCGATTGACCAACCAATTTTAAAAGTGCATCATACCAAGGAATGTTCTGACTAAAATATAAACATTCACTATTATGATGGTCCTGCTCTTGTTTACAGCAAACTCAAATCTTGATAAGTGTTGTCCAATACAATCTTTGTCGGCACTGTGTCACCATATTTTCAACATTCCTGGGAGTCACTCACGGCTCTCTTTTGAGAGATAAGAGATATTTTTCTCTGGATAAAGTCTGTTGTTGAGTGCTTTGCTTATGCTACTGCTGACTATTGGTTGGTACTATTACTTGTGCTTCAAAGAATTAGCTGTGTCTTCATAATAAGTGGTCTTTGAGACTAATTTTCTCTCCAAGTCAATACAGGCAAAGAAAACATACATAAATGCATTTTAATACGTTCTTATGTGATGATATTCTGCGTTGCCACCTGTCTTTTCTGCTTGCTCCGGATCATCAATGCAGAAAATTCATTGCTGAGCGATATTTAGAGGATAAAAAAGTATTCCCAGAAAAAATATGTCGTTACTAGTTTATTTGCCCGTGCATGATAACGGATGAAAATAGTGAATATGGTGGCAATTCAACGTGGCAACTCAAATACAGTTAACTCCACGTACAAGAATACGCTAGGGCCCGCAAATGGCCTTCCTTATAGGTGGAGTATTCTCACACGCAGAGTGAGACAATAGCTAGAGTAAATCTGGGGTGCAAAACTACTATTCTTACAAGCGGTGTATTTCGACATCCTATATTCTTATACGCTGAGCCAACTGTATTGCTAAGCAAGGGTTTAAATCTACGTCACTTGCTCAATTATTGGACATTTTAATTTCCTCTTTGACCAGCCTAGGCAAATTACTATTTTATAGGCATGAATTAAAAACAAATCCCAATATCTCTAGTCATTAAAGCAAGAAATTCCGTCAACGGTGCACTTGCGTCACGTGTAAAAAAAATGGAGTGCTTCTTTTAAGCGGCAATTTGGTGCTGAGTTGTGATCTGAGACGGAACTAACTATGGAGTTAACTACGGAGTTAACTACGCTATCAGGCACGCTTAGGCGAATCGCATATTTGCTTTTGTAATTTACCTTATATAGACATTTAATTTGTATCCTAATTCAAGCTAATTATCTTATCATGCACCAAATCATGAGCTAGAGACTGATTGCATTTAAGCCGGATGCTCCAATAGTCAAATCACAAAAAGGCAGAAACGATCTAACGATTGCGGTAGGCGGCAAGCTCGTAAACCTCTAGACAAAAACAATCGTTTAAAGTTTGCCAACTCCTTAATAAAAATTTGCCACAGCACATGCTCACACAAATTTGTTCACACCTGCATACTTGTACAGTACCCCAAGCTAAGGTTATAGAGTTTAAGTGAGCTCAGTAATAGTCGGCTCAAGCTGCTACGGAAGATATTTCAGTTTATTAGCATAGAGTGTTCCGAATACAATCGAGATTTTCTGCACCATGACCTCGATCAGCTTACCGTAATGACAGCATCCTCACTGTCACAAGTATCCAAAAGGCGAGTGAACGTAACAGTCAGCTGTCCGTTAGACCTCTGACCCGAGAGCAGTGCATAATTTTGGATTGCGTCCATCATTGGAAGAAGTTCACCAGTGGCGTGTCTGTCCTAAAATGAAAGTGATCACACCTCAGCTTCTGGCTAATAAGCCTAATTATCGTAATTGCGGAATTAACTAAGCCTGCAAACTAAAGCTGCAACCTGTTAAAAAAGGATGTAATAATTAATGCATAATTGATTGTAGAAATCTTGTTAGCCATTGAAAATGGAATTATATTGTACCGTTTTTTATTAGTAGAAGTTGTGTAGAGTCTTAAAATCCTGCAACAGCAAGATTTTGGAGAGTGAAAACGATAAGGACATAAATTATGATTTTTTTAGGGCATAGACCATAGTTGCATTCACAAGCAAATCTCAGAGTACGGAGTCAAATATATCAGATATACCTTTTTTATTTTTCCGTCGAGTGCCATTTAAAATCAACTAGGCTGCTGATGGTATAGCACTTTTTTTAAATATAATGCACAAATCATGGCACTTAGAAACGATGGCATATTGCTAAAGTTCTTGCAGTCGTTACGATAAGTATCATGGGTATAATTTGAATTTTTAACTTTTCCTGAATAAAATGCATTCCGAACTTTGAAAAAAATTCCAGCTTCTTAAACAGCCTCTTTTTGTATAGCGACAGAAGAGCCCTGACGGCTATCACCACCGCTTGCAGTGGCGATAAAGGGTCGCCCACCACAGGAATCGAACCCACGACCTCGGGACCGAGGTAATGAAAGCAACCGCCTTACCTAGTGCGCCATCACGGCTCACCGAGCTGAACGTATCATGATTGATGGCTCAGGCTTTATGCTCGGTATATTAAGCTTTAGTTAGATGGCGTTTACACACAATTCTGGATTGAAAAATCTTACTATCGTTCTTGTGAACATAAGGCCATTTGATTTACAAAAATTATGCGGTTACTAGTGTGGTGTTGGCAATATTTAGAGCTCACATATTCTTCTAGTATTATTAATTTTGATTCTACCTGTATCCAGTGGGCAATTTTTGATATCATTTAATACATTGATAAACCAATTTTGGGTCACATAATCCGGGGTCTTTTGCTATTGTGAGTGCCATTATCAGGGTGAAGACAAGGTTTCCATAGGCTTTGTACACACCTGAAACAGCAGCAACAGTCTGCGAGTGTTATGCCAAAGGTGATAGTCGGTTCTAAATAGGAAACAAAATTCTTGAGAACTCTAGTCTTTCTGTATTTTGTATTAGTTTTGTGGTTATTAGTTTTGTATTATTTGTATTAATTTATTAGATAAGATTCATGAAACTAGTCCATCAAAGATTATTTTTAATCCGTATGGCTGATGTGTTCACTTCTAGCACTTGTAGGTGGCATAGAAAATGATGTAATTGACTTGTTGTCATAACTATTTTTTAGCAATTATTATTATTGTAGAAGGTCTGCAACAAAAAACATACGACCAGCTGGCTGCTAGTAATAAAGAAAGCTACTTTTTTTCATTAATTAAACTTTGACACCATGGAATTGTGGAGTTTAAAGAGAAGTCTCAGTATATGCCTCGGGGCTCGAGCCCACGACCTCAGTCAGACCTAGGTCGGGCCAGCACCTTAACCGCTAGACCAAACCAGCTCGATCCTCTACCTCTATACTTAAATAAATAAATAAATCCTAGCTGATTAAACAGCCTCGTTTTGTATAGCGACAGAAGAGCCTGTACGGCTATCACCACCGTTTGGAGTAGCGATACAGAATCGCCCGCCGCAGGAATCGAACCCACGACCTCGGGACCGAGGTCGTGAAAGCAACCGCCTTACCTAGTGTGCCATCGCGGCTCACCATACTTGACAGCTGTATTCGTAAAAATTAATAGGGGCTCACTACAAAACGCACGCAAATGAGGCCCTGTGAGCTTAATTTAAAATGCCGGTGAATGGGAATTGTTGCACCGCTGCATCAGCACAGGGAATTCCCCTATCTCCAGCAAAGCTCAGCCTTAAGCCCAACGGGTCTACCATGGCTGCCAATGGAATTCTTATGAGGCGCTCATGAGCTTTACGAGCGGCTAAATATTGATAAGACTTCTATAATGCCCTTCGAGAACTAAATCTACTTGCAGGCACTTTGAGAATTCTGTTAAGGAGGCATGTCAGAACGCTAAGTGATAAAGTGGTCGGGGTCAGAACTCATTACCAAACTTATGTAAATTTCTCAAGGACCATCGGATACCGCGAGGAATACTTTTTGCTTTTTCCAATTCCGCCTAGTCAAGAGGTGTCGTGACCTAGTCGTTATTGAGTTATAGACCTTGTTGGAATGCAAACTGAAAGCACGGTATCCAAAGTATTTAATATTTGTTTGAGGTACAGCTAAATTACTGGCTGTATGATGCATTGCCTGATTGGGGAGTAACTCCTACAGGACAGCTGGAGCAAGAGAGTAAAGGAAGAAAAACTTGAGTGACAAAACCCAGAAGTCGATGCTCATCTGGATTGGAAGCGTGTGTGGGTCGGTGAGAAAAGATTTCCTGTAGCTGTTGCCACACAGCCGACTGCCAAGCCTAGTTGAAGGATTTTACACCAACTGTAAATACCTGATTGCATTGGCCGGAAGATATGCAATCTGAAACTTGCAGAAGTCACGACGGGATGCCAAAAATGCATGGATAAACTAACAAGTAGTTTCCCTGTGTAAGAAGGCCAAAGTATTGCAATGGTAAATAGCTGAAACTACTTAGAATGTACTGTGAGGCTGATAACGTCGTCGAGTGAAAGGTCACTTTGAAAAGGGTCACCCAGATCTCATGCAGATGTTGTAGGTAGACTATGTTGGTAAACAACTGGTAAGTTTTTCTCTCGTTTTCCTTAGTTCTTCAGATCTTTTTTCTTTTGTTGAACCTCAAACGTTTGCTGACATCCAAGTGCGGACTTTCGCAACATATGCAGCCAGAGAGCTTGAGAGTTTGACTCCTGGAAGGCTGTGAGGGATTTAAGCACAGGGAAATCTGCTTCTCTACTCCCCAATCAGGCCAAGCTTCGTACCATCCGCTTTTTGTAATCTAACTGTTTACCTATATCTCGTAAACTTTAAATCCTTTGGAGACCATGCATCTTATTCGTATGCTCCCAAAGCCTGGAACTCACTTCCAACTTGCTTCATGACATCCCTGACTTGACCACATTTAAAAAGAACCAAAAAACACACCCATTTATGACAGCATTTATTGGGTCCCTGTGATTCGTCCTGTATGTGCTTATGAGTGCTGAAACAGTGCATGCTGCCACTAACCACACTTGCATGCTGACCCTGTGCATGTCACCCCTAACCATGCTAATCTTGTTGTTTATTGAGCATGCTATCACTAACCATTTGAACGAGCTTCCTGTGCAGCAAATGTAAAGCAGCTAGAAAGAGATTTAGTTCTCTGAGGGCGCTTTGCCAAGTGTATTATTATTATTATTCTCGGCATAGAAATGAAAGTTGCTGTTGGAGGGATTTGAAACTTGAGATATAAAATACTGGTTCGAGAGGACTGCACATAGTTTTAAATTGAGTGAGCGATATGCAAAATTTGCAACTACTCCATAAGTGTTGATTTATCTCAGGATTTAAAAGAGAGAGAAGTATTTCAGGGTCTTTTCCGTTATGCCCGGTTTTGGGATGTTATTTTATTTCTAATTACTTCATGAATATACAATGAAAGCCTTCTAAGCACTGCTGTCAATCATTAATTGCATATTAACAAATGGTCACAATTAAATAATATTTAGCAAACCTCATTCACATTAAAATACTAATATGTGTTCGCACTTTCAAATCGCCGAAAAAATGTGTCTGCCAAGATGCTATTTGACACGCAGTTACCCAGTTGACTCTGCGCTTGGAAGAAAGCAATTTGTCTCACAGCGAGATTGCAAAGTTTATTTCATTGCCTATATCTGCAACCTCAGGTGTGCGTGCCTTCATCGACTCACTTGTAGGACTACGGATCCATTGCTGTTAACGAAGGCGATCACCACGTCTGAGCCAGCCATAGCTCCGTTAGGCGAGAATCCAAAACCGATCCATCCGGAAGCGTTTGCCATGAGCGTAAAAGTTATGCTCGTGGAGTTGTACTGCCATGATATACTGTAATTTGGGTCTACAAAAAATTAGTCGGAAAGCGAGATGGTATAACAATGCCTCGCATGAAGGAGAGAGAGTCCGCAGTTGCCAGATTTAAATTGGCAAGCTGAGGGCAGCATTTCGGAGGAGGCGCTGCCCCTCTAGGACTTCACACAGACTAACTAGCGATGCTGGTAAACGTGAAGATTGAAACCGAGAGAGAGAGACAGAGATAGAGAGACATATAGAGAGACAGACAGACAGACAGACAGAGAGAGAGACAGAGAGAGAGAGAGAGAGATAGAGAGAGAGAGACAGACAGACAGACAGACAGGCAGACAGACAGACAGACAGAGAGACAGAGAGACAGCGAGACAGAGAGACAGAGAGACAGAGAGAAAGAGAGAGATAGAGAGAGAGAGACAGAGACAGAGACAGACAGACAGACAGAGACGCAATCCGTACATTCGCAGAGAGGCAATAGGCACCGAAGAGCCTAGAGGAAATATTTCCCCGTAAGAGCAACCAACCAGTCACGCGCCGCGCTGAGTCACCGAGTGACGCTCGCATGCACGCCTCTGTTCGCCCACGAGAGCTGCAGCAGCATTCTGGCATGGTGAGCCAGGGCCACAGAAAACGTACGCGGCGGCTTGCAAGGAGGGCCACGCTGAGCCGACTATTGCCAAATTAGCTTGGTTGGGCAGACTCGGAATCTGGCCTCGAGTAACAGAGCCGCAACTCTGCAGCACATATATAGACGCGCGTGTGTTACACGATAAATTTTGAGACGAGCGACGGCAAGGTGGTTTGGCCGATTTAGGGATAAGGTTTTGTCAGAGAGAAGCAGTTTAGGGATAAATACAGTTTAAGATTAGGTTTATCGCAGGGTGGTTCATGGCTTAGCTCATAAGCGGTGAAGACAAGTTTGTGATTTTTTCGGTTGGCGCAGCAGCTTTAGAGCAGGTTAATGGCTTGCTTACGGTTTAGATTTCCGGCAGGGCGGTCTATGGCTTCGCTCTAAGGCGGTGGACGTTTGGAGGTGTGTCTTCGCCGTCACGTAGTTCCGCCCCCAGCCCACGTTCCGTCCGCCCAACGGGCGCGTTCCTTGCCGGCACGTGACGTGCTCCTTGCCACGGAATTCACTTTCTGCCTGTGCATCGGCCTGTACAAACGTTATCTACTCTCTTCTCTCTTATCACCACGTGCTCCGGAGCAGCACGCACGACGGCTACTGCATCAGTATTTAGGTTCGATCGCTTGTGTTGCCGTTATGCGATGCAATACAACCGTCATCAACAACGCAACAACGTTGGTGGGGGCTTCCCTCTTCGTCACGCCGCCATCTCACCCCCACGAGCCCCTACAGACGGCGGTACTATAGTTTAGGGTTTAAGGCAACGGGATTTGTTGCTTCGCAGATAAGTCTGCGCGTGGACTATGATTTTACCTTGGTGAGAGTTTTAGCCCAAACCAGTTAATGGTATGAAAACATCAGCAGGTAGAGATTCTGAAGTCCTAGTGACAGCGAGCGGACCTCTGCCACCGGAAGTCGAAGCGTCATCGGGGCAGAAGCAGAGGAGCAGCCCAGATGCAGCAGCCTGGACGATTCACCGGAGCGTCAGCAGAAGCAGAGTGAGGGCAAGATGGACGGCCACACGGCGACCTACTGGGTCGCTGTGTGGCCGTCGCCGTGCTAGCGGCGGGCAAGGGAATCGCATCGCCCACTGACAGCGACAGAAGTTCCGACGTCGGGTGTTCGGCAGGAAGGCTCGAGACGCTGGAGGCGGACATCGGACTTGTGCTCGTACTTTCTCATGTGGTTCGCTGCTGCCACCTGAGAGATGAGAGGGTGTGCAAGGAGAATACTTTACCGGATGTCGCGTGGGTCCTCTTTAGAGTGTTGTCCACGGCGCTTGGAGTTTCTGCTTAGCCGCCTGGGCGCCTGAACCATTCTGCTAGCTATACCTCCTGAACTAGCGTCCTGCGCATATGGCAAGGTCCGTGCGTTTTTTTGGCAAGTATATATGCGGCTTCAAATAGACTTCGATAATATACCTCATGTGCTTGCCATCTTTTCGCGGTCCCTACATATCGTTGAGTATTGATAGGACTACAGTCGGAACCCTGTAGGTGAGGAGGCTTTCTTATTGCGCAACCAGCAACGCACCGAGTCCACACTCTGCCGTGTGCTACGTCGCCTGGCAAGCGGCGGGTTACGCCTTCTCCGCTAATTTTTGGCGCTATGACTCTGGACTTGGGCCTACAACGTTGAATTCCTTCCGGAGGCTACCCCAGCCGAAAGGCTTCCCTTAGCTGCCCTAAAAATGTGGATGAAACTTCTAGGTAGCTGCTTCGCTTTCGGAGAGGGCCTTCCGTAGAAGAACTTCCGCAGAGCGACCAACTAGTTGCTTAAGCGTCGCCAGAGCTTTTTCACGTGAGGCACGTTTGTTTTGCGACTGCCTGGACTTTTTCAGGGCCTACGGTCGCAGTTTTTAACAGATAAGGCTAAAAGGGTTGCAAGAGCGGCCGGCTGCCGGTGCACTCGCTCACTGGCGGCTCGCCGAGGGGCAATCGCTTATACATTTTAGTAATGAAGAAATGTTTATAGTTGTACTGGTCTAAAGCGTCTTGAGCAGCTGCTTATCTGAAGACGAATGGCATGGAATAAGCTCTTCGAATAGGGTATGGAAGAGTTTCTGATGGGTGAGTTGAAAAGTGATTCGGGGCACTTGCTGGACGCCGCCCAGACTTCGGTATGCCGTTTACCACCGCATACCGTACACACTGTTGGTACTTCTGTGAGGACTCATTAATACACTCTAATTAGTAATAAATCGCCTCATTTATTATTGTAGTCTATTTGAAGATGGAGCCTAATCAGAATTTGGCACCACAAGACTGTCCCAATCCAGACAATTTAAATTTCGCTACATGAAAGCCGCAGCGATATCACACTTAACGAATGTCCTGGTTGCAAAACATTTGAGACTACTCACGCGGACGGTCTTTAGTTATTATCTAATTAAAACTGAGACATACAATTTCGCCGAATTGGTAGATTCTAGAATTTCTTACTGGCTGCAATCGCGTGGCCTATTGCTGGAACTACTAATCACATGAAGTCACCAGTTCCCGCTCACCTTTCTTCGGGTCAGGTGCTGTGTGAGCTCTTTAATAACCTGGTACTTGGATATGTACTGCACTGTCTGTGTCTATATAATCGCAAGTGCAGTTAAGCACACCTATCGTTGCTAAGGATGTGCGACTGTGCAGCTGGAGTGCCTAGCTCCACGTGGGCGTTCTCAGCACCGCCTCAAGCAGACGTCGTAGCCTACCACAGCTAATACAGCCAATGCGGCAAAGCATCGTCGCTCAATTTCCTTACCGAGCTGACGGTAGCCAGCCACAGCTACATCCACGTGGTATAGACCTATAACGACCACCAGCAGAACCCCCACAGTGATCCTCGCTAGAGCCATCTCAGCGACGATAGGGACCAACTTGCAGCAATTGATCTCTAGTTCACGGCTCTGCATATATATACGAGCAGACCTCGTGACCTTACTCTTTCGTAAGAGCACGAGAAACGGCCCGCGTCACGAGGGAGCAAAACTAGACCGCTCCGGTCGGCAATCGACAATGAGCTCAAGCAGGGCGCACTTTCATTGGTTGATGCATGAATAGCACCTCCCGTTGGTAAGCTAGCATGACAAACGGTCATGCGGTGACTCTGGGCGCGAGCATCAATCGGCCTGGTCAGTCGGTACCAGCTCCTTGGCTGAAGCATCAATAGCACCAATGCGAGATACACCGATAATGCCCGGGGTCATGATTAGCCTTATGCTTAGAATTTCTTCTTTAGGCGTTTCGGTCTCGGAGTTTTGTCGAGTGTTTGAAGCTGGCGGATTCTTTGGTTGCAGCTTTCTAGCCAAAGATAGCTTAGTCTGAGTAGAAATATCTGCACTTCATGGCAGCTGACAACGATTGACGCTAGGCTGAAAACACCTTCTGACGCTCGATCTAGGCGTCCTTTAATGACTATTACAGCCAGACATATTTCCTAATCAGCTGATAACATATCTTCATAAGGCTGGTGGCTGCTTGTCATTTTGTATCGGTCTCTAAAAGCATATGTGCATGTAGTCAGTCAAAATGAATGGCAAAGGAAGAAGGAAACATCGAGAGACTCTCAGCAAAGTATGGCAAAAGCGCGCCATAAAATAGTTCATCAGACCCTCTTGGTGTCCACGATCGTAACAACTATATTCTAGTTATGGCTTTCACGCCGTTGCCTCAACTAGGTGTCTCACTTCCTGCGTCCACGAACCGCAGCAAAAGTACTGCAGTAAACGTGGGAAGGGGGCGCCTCTCCTCAAACATTCTCTGCCTGTTCTCCAAAGTAGTTAGCCACGTGAGAAATGCTGAACCGCAACTTGGGCTGGGTCCGGCGTTGGCTTTATTTGAGTAGCCAGGTGGGTAGGGATTATGCTGGTATTGAGCCATCTTGCGGCCTACCTACTGGACTAACGTTGCTAAGTGCGTCCTGCTTGAACACATTGTCGCTTGAGTCTCAAAGCGGCCTATTGTTTGCTCTGTCATGATGCGGGCGGCAAGCGTGCTCTTACGTGAGAGTATGATCACAAGGCCTACTTAGATGTATGCAGAGCCGTGAAGTCCAGATAAATTGTGGACAGCTGGTCCCCATCATTGCAGAGTTGGCTCTAGCCAGAATCACTTTGGCTGAAGACTCATCGAACGTCCTACACATTAACAAAATCATTTTACAATCGGATTGCCAGCTTCAACCTCAAATATTTCCTAATTGGCCTAATTTTTCTGGGCCACGATGTTTTCAATTATGCTTATTCAGTTTCGAGATTCAGTCGTGTAACTTAAGCGCCGAGTCGTTCTGTCCTCTTAATGGATGCCCATATAATTTACCGTTTTGATAGATGGTCGCCGCAAAAGGATACTAAAGGGCGGTGGATGAAATAACTGATTCTATTGCTATTCAATTTTCTTAAGACGTTAACCACGTTTCGAACAGATAACTAAGGATAACATTAGAAACAATGTCTCGAAAATTGACTAAAACACTAAACTCTGTTCATTTTTGTTCATTATTTTCTATTCATTATGTTCATTGTATATGCACTCAGGCTAGAATTAGATACTAATGCATTAAATTTCCGTCCTAAGGATATTATATTGATGTAAGACAACTATCAAATAAGCCCTAATAAACACACTTTAATTCTAACGTCAAATGCTAACACTTGTGGCTCAGCTTTCTTCCTGAATTGAGAAATAAAGCCATTTTTCAGTAGAGCAACTTGTAAAACTAGTATTGTGTTCTCTCCTAATGGGTCACAATCTTGCACAAACAACTGCTAATTAAGTAATCATGCACTCTCCTTTGGCTGTGATAATATCACATTCACTGTCTTTCGAGTTGGGGAATGCTCACAGCAGGCAACCATACAATCTAAGCATATTCTTTATTTATTTCTCCTCCACCGAAAGCTATCCGTACTGTAAGATCAAATAGGATCTACACGTTGTCAGTATATAGTGTACACGGAAACTGCCGGCCAAAGTAGCACTGCTCCTCAGTCTAGGCAATGCTTATTCAACTGCAGTGGATCGCCTGAACGATGCTCACACACCTGGCCGCTCTAGAGATGGAGTGGTGCATCAGTCACTGTCGAGTCAAAAACCCACACATCAAATCAGCCCAGTCGATTGACCTTTAGACTCGTGAACCTTTCATTCCGCCTGCTTGTAAATGACACACTAAGATGGGACGAGCACGCACCCCTGAATCAGCAACATTTATTCGATCAGGTACAACTAATTAGGAAATTGGGGCTCCTGTGAACGCTGTGTTAGATCACTAGAGAGAGGCACTGTTGGGGCTTAGTTCACGCCAAAGCCTCAAAGCCTAACGAAGCCGAGAACTGTTGAGACCTACTAGTTGGGCCCTAATGACTCGGATTCCAAAATTAAAACAGTATCTGTGGCTGATGCAACAACATCCGCCACTCTTCAACTTCCCCTGGTCTCTCGGAGAGTCTACGTTGTTATCAAGGAGCCTTCTCCTGCTATTAAATCTGCCGACGTAATCGGATCTGACTTAGACATACCTGCGAGTGGCCCCGTCAATCCCGCCCCTCCCCCGTACTTAGGCCCAGAATTCCACCGATAATCATAGGGCTCGCCTCATGCGAGCAAAGGCAACAACAAAGCTCACGATTTCCTCACAACAGTGACTGCATGCCAAGCCGGTTAAGCTATAGCTTTGATTGTTTACCTCTGAAATGGTTTAAACGTGCTGCCCCCTGCAACTAGATAGTTCGGCTCGAGGGGCTTAGAGCCTTTAGCTACTTGTAGCCATCTTTCTGCAACTTGGAAAAGTTTAGAGAACTGGAGAGGCAGCAGTGCCCGCACAAAAAAGTCAAATTTTCAGTTATTCATCAGTTTTACAGAATTGCATGGAACAAGATGATGCAACAAGTTTAGTTATAGCTGAGAGCTCTGTCATGCTATGCTGCTGATTATTTGGCTAACGTGAGTTCAAACGTTGAGCTACGCATTACTCAGCAGTTTGTACTTGAAGCCACTCTCCACTTGGCAGCTCAAGATTCGCTTCATTCCATGACCTCCTACCGAATGCGTACCGAATGCCGCTTAGGCTGTGAGTGCACTATAGAAAACTCTCTTGCACAAAACCCACATAGTCTTTTTATGGCTTTGTGAAGTTACAGACGGAGATACAATACATTACAATTCCACTGTACTGGAAGAGCCAAATTTAATTTCGACTTCGCTGGCTCCCGATGAATCAGCGTATCGCCGATCAAGCAGCATATCGAATATTCATTCGACTCCCTATACAGGGCTTTTTCACCTTGCTCACGTCTATTGTTTACACATCGCCTCGCTTGATCACAACAGCATTGCAACCTCTTGATATCATTACTTCAGGGGACTTTGCTGAGTCTACGATTATTTTCACAAACTTATCGCGTATATATATATATATATATATATATAATATATATATATATTTGAAATATATATATATATATATATTAGATACGATATAGTTAGGATATATGTGTGGTTGTATCTCGCTCTCACTTCCTCTACAGTGCCACTCAAAATAGCGGAAGCAGTCTGGGAACCTGGTTAGTGCATGAGCTTCACAGAGGGGGGAAAATGCCTAGTAGCGAGCAGTTTAGGCGTTTTCCCGTTTCATCTCAGCTGGCCGAAACTTCTTCAAACCCGTGCGTGAAATGCGATCGCTAGTAGGTCACTTATTTTTTAGCGTCGCGAAACCAAATACGACGACCGTCCTTAAAATTTTATTTTTGAGGCAAGCAATAATAATGACTGCCGGAACTTTCGATCCATACTGGCTATTATAACTTAATCTCGAATTCGATCACCTTACTGTACAGTAATGGCCTGCAAGTAATGAGTCCATAGATGATTTCTGACACAACCATATCGTGAGTTCTCATACATCAGAGATCGGGCAAAAAAATGATTGTTCAGACGAGTACAGCTTGTTTGACAGTGGCAATATGACTATGGCTAGTGTGCTTTCGAGGCGCGAAGTCCGCAAAAGCACCATACAAAATGACTGCAACAAGAAGTAGGCCTAGCTCTATTGTGGTAGATTCTCCTCTGTTGGACCTCTTCGGTTCGAAAATCCACAATTGCTCACACTCACGATCCTCTTCCACTCTCCGTTTTCCTTGGAATGTCATTCACCGGCTTCTCGCGAGACCATAGCCGTTTAATCGAGCATTTCCTTTGCAGAAAATTCAAAGTGCCTAGAAAGAGATTAAGTTCTCTAAGGGCTCTATATCAAACGCATCATTATTATTATATTATTACGAGAGCTGCTGCCTGTAAACAAGAAAACAACCGACTAAATTTGAATCAATCATCAATTAAACAACTCAGATTTGCTGGAAGGACCAGATCTGCAGCTCATACCAATAGATCGCACAATCAGTGACATAAACTGTACTGGTTATGATGCCTGCAAATAATTTCCACGGCAAAGCCCGAAAAACATAGCAGCCAAACACAGAGCGCCGTTATCAGTTGAAGGCGCTGTGTATATAGAAATTCCAGCACAGTTTTTTTCTGACATTAATGCCAGCGATTGCAAATAGCTTTATAGCAGCATGCTCACACTCAAAAACAAAGCGTCTTTCTATGTTTCTATCTTCAAAAGCGTTTTTGAGTTGGACCATACGTTGATCTTACCGGAAGCATAAAGTATTAGAACTGGCATAATATATTACAAATTTATTACATACTTGTAGAGCTTTGGGGTTTACATAATTTCGTCTCACGGCAGCTCCACTCCAGTAATGCTGGACAGCTGCCAATAAGCTGCATACCGAAGCCTGCATCACAACACGGGACACTAAAATATTGCAGACCTTAGCAATGAATACGCTTCACAAAGGCTATTCTTAGGTCTATTTGCTTTTCAGCTGTTTAGAAGGCCGCAGTACGGGAAACTATGAATTGGCATCAGCATTTGGACGCACCCTGGCATTCTCAGCAACCGGCACCATACTAATTGGTTGCTGGTTCTAAGGAGTGGTCATCAAGTGGGAGCGGCAGCTGCTGCGGTTTTCTTTTTTGGGTGAGCTCTGATCATCCAACGGCTGCATCTACGTTCGGTCGACTGTCGATAGAAAAAGGCAACCCCCACCTCCGAATTGCTCCAGCCAGCTCCAGCAGCAAAACGATACCGACGATGGGCTCGTCCTTCTCATCCTCCAGCCACCCACCCACCAACTTCATGGGCACGGATAGCTTGATCCAGAGAGGCGATTGAATTTACTTTTCCTTTAAACACAAAGCGACTGCAAGCCACCTGCCATAGGAATCCACAACATCGAACAAGAATCTGCCTACTTGTTGGATCGTTAGTGGCCCACACCTGGCTTACTGCTACAGTACTCCAATCGATTTAACAATCAAGACTACATTCTTCGTACTGCATTCTACCACTATTCTTATTTCTGGGCTAACAAGTAGAGCCGAGTTGAAACGAGGCAATGACTGTTAAAATGCCTCTATGCGATGTGAAGAGACAGACTTTTCGAAAAACGGCTGTTTTTTCACTGGAGCTGCTACCCCCCCCCCCCCCCACCCACAGAGCAGCCGCTTGGCTGCTTGGGCCCCTGGGGCAAGCTCGACGGAAATGCTGCCGATGTCAGCCCACAAGGTCGATCAGCAAAGCCTCACGGCGATCCTTCTGTCGTCCCACGTTACACCCTCCAAGATCTTTGACTTCGGACCGGCAGACACCCTGTCCTTGTAATAAACCTCTTTGATCTGCAAATGAGCCCTTACTGTTAGCTTTCCATCTCACGGCACCACCGTGTGTGCCAGCATCGACCAGATCGGCAGCTGCTGCACCGTGCCTCAGTGGCTGAGTTTCACATGCTCGAGCTTGCAGGCAGAAATACACAAAAAACGGGGTAAACGCTAGCTGCAGACACGCATGTTGAGCAGCAATGCCAACAGCATTCGAGCACTCCTATTCGCCGACAGACTCGGTCCCATGTGTGCAGCGTGTGCGGCCGATCGCATGTGCATGTGGACGACGTTTCTTCCTTGCTTCTGAGCTTGCCTGAACTCGTTGGGATTGGCTCCCTGAGGTGCGAACTGATTGGCGTTGAGCACCTTGATGGGCACCGCCTGCCTCGAGTCGGCCTCGGGCACCCACTGCAAGCAATCGCCAGCACTCCGCGCCATGCACGTGCACGTGCTAAATCTCTAGTCTCGGCAGCCAGCCAGCGAGACCGGCTGACGGCACGAGAGCACCGAGCCGTGCTGCGTCGGCAGGCGAGCGAACGCTTCGGCAGGCGAGCAAACTTGTATGAGCATGCATGGGCGCACGCTCGCGTGCGTGTGTGTGTGTGTGTGTGTGTGTGTGTGTGTGTGTGCGTGTGTGTGCGTGCGTGCGTGTGTGTGTGTGTTCATGTGTGTGCGTGCGTGTGTGTGTGTGTTTGTGTGTGTGTGTGTGTGTGTGTGTGTGTGCGTGCGTGTGTGTGCGTGCGTGTGTGTGTGTGTGTGTGTGTGTTCGTGTGTGTGCGTGCGTGTGTGTGTGTGTGTGTGTGTGTGTGTGTGTGTGTGTGTGTGTGTGTGTGTGTGTGTGTGTGTGTGTGTGTGTGTGTGTGTGTGTGTGTGTGTGTGTGATACGGCTACGTGCTGTGGCAAAGTGCAACCAAGCAAATGTGTGCACGTCTGAGCTGCACACAGATGCTCGATTCCTACTGGGTCACATTTCTAACATTCTTCGTCTGCAAGCTGCACTGTCGACTACCGATTTGTGAGTTCTATTGCATTGCTACCCTTCACTTGAAGGGCTCCACTCAGTTGCAGGCCACTCATCCTCGAGTTTATTTTATCGGAATTTGCATTTCTCATGCACACCAGCCCATCCTGCCTAACAATTTAACTCGGTGGAACTGTGAGAGAAACAGTGCTTTCATTTGACAATGTGCAGCGGCTTCAAGGAAAGTATTAACTAAAGATCACCACAAGTCTTTCGGTTAAATTTTTGTCTGGTTGAATATACGTCATAGTGAGTGTCTCGATTAAAGTGAATCCGCTAGACGAGGAATACTGTTAATCGTACCAATCGATCCTAGCAAAGGCCATGTTTAGCTTCTGTAAAAACATTGTTGAATCACAGGTGCACAACCCAAAAGTGCTGATGTCGACGATGATGTCCACAGAGTCAGCATTTCTTCGGGTGTACAACGAACTACTTAGGAATGCTGACATGGGTAGAGTATTTCTGCTTGTTTTGCTCCATCTTTCGGCAGCATTTGATACTATCGATGATCGAGTTCTTCTTGAGTGCCTCTCCTCTCGCCTGGGCATCACTGACACGGCTCTGTGATGGTTCAGGTCCTATCTCAGTGAGAGATTCCACAGTATTGGTGTGAATGGGAAAAGATCATCCGAGGTAGCTCTGAAATATGGGGTACTTCAGGGCTCTATCCTTGGTCTCTTCTTTCGCGGTTTATACTCTCACTTTAATGGATGTTATTGCCATGCACAATCTAGGCTTTTAATTCTATGCACATGAAATTCAGTTGTACTTTGCTTTGATCCCTCCAAGCTTTTGAGCACCTCGAATTCTTTTAACTCCCTTGCTGCATGTATTGATGACATCACCATATGGATAGCAGTTTCTCAATTTAAAAATGGGTTTAACCAATTTTCTCAAATTAAATTTTGATAAAACTAGCTTACAAGTTATTGGGAAACCGAGTGTGCTTCAGAATTGGAAAAGCTAACGCTCAAAATTGGCTTTGCCAGCATATTTCCTGTTGAATCTGCACGAAATTAAGGTGTCATGTTCCAATCGACCTTTCGTTAGACGATCACATCAGCTCCACAATCAACTCTGCCTACTTTCAGCTACACAATATTGCTAAAGTTTGGGCTTGTTTAGATACGGATACCCCACTTAAGTTGGTCCATGCATTTGCGATATCCTGCCTTGACTTCTTAACTCACTGCCAGCTGGCCAACCGGCATGTGCAATCAGGCTCTTACAACTGGTGCAAAACCAGGCAGCTAGGCTTGTCTGTCGTGAGCGTTGCAGCTGCCGCATCACACCACTTCTCGCTGACCTGCACTGGCTACCAGCCAAGCAACGGATCGACTTCAAGGTTTTATCGCTCACTTGTAGGTTACTTCATTCTTTGGCTCCAGCCTACTTATCACATCTACCACCCACACATGGCTAAGCATAGTAACACCTGCTTTCAGGAATCTAACTGCTTACCTATATCTCGCACAAACCTCCAATCCTTTGGAGACCGTGCGTTTAGTTCGTATGCTCCCAAAGCCCGACTCACTCCCGACTTCCGCAGCAACATCTCCTGACTTGACCACATTTAAAAAAAAGTTAAAAACGCTTCTATTTATGACAGCATTCAGAGGGAACTTGTGATTTGTCCGTTATGTGCTTATGAGTGCTGACACTGTGCAAGCTGCCACTAACCATACCCGCATGCTGACCCTGTGCATGTCACCCCCTTACCATGTTATTCATATTGTTTGTCAAGCATGATTCCACTCACCATTCGAGCGTCTTTCCTATGCAGCAAATGTAACGCACCTAGAAAGAGATTGAGTTCTCTGAGGGTAATTTATCAAGTGCATTAAGATTATTATTATTATTTTTATTATTTGTTCTACCGCTAGAATCTCTTCCGGAGCTGGACTCCAGTGTGGCGATTAGTTTTATCTCAACTTCAAGCCTTCGACAGGTCGAAACCACTCAAACCAGGTAGGAGGGCATTGAGGACATCTTGGCCAGTCGTCATTCCTTTTAACAGGATGAGACTGAGAGACTCCTCGACCAACTCCAGGTTTGTGAGATGTCATGTACAAATACGGCCAGCTTCATAGTGTCCATGATATTGCAGCTCTCGTCCAAGGCGTTTAAGAATATATCGAGATTTGTACTTTCATAAATATCGTAGACCGGACATCAAAGTTCAAGCCCTCCACGGCTCGTGTCACTGAGTGGACATGCAGCAGGATTGCCTTGAAAGAGGCGTGTTGCTCGGTACAAATGACGTCAGCAGCTGCAAGTATACAATCTATTACAAAGTTTGCATCAGTGAAGGGATGCATTTTCTTCGAAATCAACAAGTACACTTCGTAGAAGCCACGAGTGCGACGCGCAGCTGCTTCAGAAGCTTTGGAGGCCTACTTCTTGAAGAGCGACGACTGTGGATTCAACTTTGACCTCAAGCGAGTAGCCTCAGTTTTCCTCTCATTCGTGGTGTGGTCTATATACGTGTGTGCGTGCGATTAAATTAAATTCTTCCGTGATCCGTATTGTAAGTTTAATTGATGTTTATAAACTGGCTACAGCTAGCTGTGCAAAGAAGAAAAACCATAGGCAAAAGAGTATACTGTTTACTTAAGTATAATATATAATAATAATTATGTACGTCTTCTAGAGCAATTAAGCTACTCTCTTTAACCCCGGATGACTAGGTACACGGCCAAAAATAACCGACTTATCTTTAATTTGTGATTCGACCACTCCTCAAAATCTGTTGAATCGATTGAGGAAATTATTTCCGGTTATCAACCTGGCAGTTCAAACACGCAGATTGCTTATTTTATAATAAAAGATCATAGGAATTATTAGAGACGATTGCATATTACTCAATTTTCGGTATGCAAATTTGAGAATAACATTGATTCTCGTTCGAAATTCCTACCGGTTTTGGATCTACACATATATGATGTCAAAAGTAACGCCATCTGTGGACCTTTACCTTCAAATGATCATTATTAAGTTTTTACGGATATTTCTTGCTAATGCAAGCGATTAGTCGCATGGTTAAACTTAGAGCCACCAGCTACGGTGAAGAATATAAAATTATTATTGCGTTGGGGAAATCCATATCACTCAAATTCGGATATTGTTTACATACCTTGATGTATAAGGCGACTTTATAAGATCTAAGCCATACTTTGAGGTACTAATATTATTAACAATAATAGTTCCTTCAGAGTACTAAATAAATTTCTAGGCACTTCACAAGGATTGCAAGGTATATACAGTCGTCCCTCGTTTATCGCGGTTAACTAGTTCCAGACTCGACCGCGATAAGTGAATTTCGGCGAAGTAGCATTATATTTATGAATTAAATATTTTTGTAGTTGGAGCATATAAAACCTGTTCGTGACCCTCTAAATACAGTTCTTAGCACTACTTGAGCCCTCTGAATGTGAAATAACACCGGAATAGTCATCATTACACTTGTATTTACAAATATATCAGTCAAAATGAGAGAAAATAAGACAAATTAGACGTTAAAATATCATATTATTACTATCGTACATTTAATTACAAGCACATATAAAGTTCTTGCACTAGGATAGTGAAACAATAAACAGCACGCTCTGATTGGCTTGGTTTCACCACACCATATGTTATGGAAAAAAGTTCAGGCCCAACACAAGGAGTAGTCGAGCGGCTGCACCTGGTTTTGAAGGGTATGCTGGGGTGCTCGAATGCATAGACCTACAGAGCTTATTTATGATAATTTTACTTTTTATTGTAATATAGGGGTCTATAATTGACTCAGAAAACCAAGAGCGCCCTGTATCAATTTCACTATCTTGATTAACTCTTTAATTAATATGCATGTAATTGAAAAGGCAGAAGCCTTTTCAATTACATGCATATTAATTAAAGAGTTGATACAGCGAAGCCGCGAAAGTCGAAACGCGAAGTGGCGAAGGATGATTGTATATCAATACGTTTAGTGATAACATGAGCATTGTCAGCAGGGATAATCACACATCATATAAAACTGACATTATACTGACAGAATTCTGACAAAGACCCAAAGATCCAGCAAATTCTCGGAGGAAAGGGAACGTTGAAAAGCATCTAAGTCGGGAGATTATATAAGGTCAGTCGGGAGAGATTTCTATAATTTGGGAGTATGCAAACTAAGGGCACAGGCTCCAGAGTGCTCAATTTTAATTTTGAGGCACAGCTTTAATGACCTGTGTCCAAAAAGTTGGTGGTACTTTGCCTGGCCTGCTTGGGATGTAGGTCTGATGGGACAGCTGGGGCGTGAGAACTGAAGTGCCGAAAGTGTGTAACTAAATCTAGATATTGATACGCTATTTGATTATTTGATGCGGCGCCCGTGAATCTCTGGAGAAGTTGTGTATGTGGCAACTTCGATGCTCACGACAGACAAGCCTGGCTGAAGAGTTAGCACCAACTGTAAGCTCCTGCCTGCATTGGCCGAAGAACATGCTAGCAGAGACTTAAAGAAGTCGAGTGGTGATGTAGCAAATTCATGGACCATTATGGATGCAGTTTACGCCTCTCAACAGGCTCAGATGTTTGCAATGTTATGTTGTGAAATTAGGTAGCCTTGCCTGGCGCTGATCATCTAGTGAAAGGTCACTTTATTTAATGTAATTTAATGTAATGTATCTCCGTCAGTAACTCCACTAAGTCATAAAGACCATGTGGGTGTTATGCAGGAGAGTTTTGTATAGGCACTCACAGCCTAAGCGGCTCTCGGTACGCCTTCGGTAGCCAACAGACTTCGTCTCACGCAACAAAGAGAAAGTGGGAAGCATAGCAGAGTCAGGAGAGCAGTTGAGGTAGTGAGTAGCATAGAAGTAGCAGTTCAGGACCGCTGAAAAAGATGTGCCATAGTTGGCAGTTGGAGAGTAGTTGTCGTTGCGTAAGAATTGTGGAAGCGAGTTCCAAAGGCTAGGACCTGCAAACCTAAAGCTTCTGTCGCCAACTGTCTTTAAGCGGAGGAATGGGACAGCTAATTTATTGTCCACACAGGACCTGAGGACGCGAACAGGCTGAAACTGATGCAGCAGTTCAGCTAGGTACAAAGGAGCCAAGCCGTGGCAGACCTTGTGGGTCAGCATAAGAACTTTGCTCTGTATCCTTTGCTCAACCGGCAACCATCCTAGCTCTTTCAGCAGAGGTGACACGTGCTCAAACCGCTGGGACTTGAAGGCCAGCCTTGCAGCCATATTCATAGTCGGCTGTAGTGGCATAATAGTTTTCTTTGGCAGCCCAGCCAAAAGGGAATTACAATAATCAAGCCGAGACAGAACTAAAGAGTTAGTTAAATTTTTTACAAGCCACTGTGGGAGACAGCTTTTAATCATGGACAGGGATCGGATGTGATGGCTAGCTGTAGTGGCAGTCTTCTGAATGAAGGTTTTGAAATTGAGGCAGCTGCCGAACACGACACCTAGATTACGAGCACGTGGTGGAGGTCGCACAATAGCATCACCTATTAGAAGAGCAAAGCCTTTTAATCCAGCCACACAATTAGGGTGTCCTATGAGCAGCCGTTTGGTTTTATCGTCATTTAATTTCAGGAAGTTTTCCAACATCCAGGATCGAATATCGGCAAGGCAAGCATTCAGTTTCTCAGTTGCTGCAGCAGATTCCGACGGTTTAAATGACAAATACAGCTGAGTATCGTCAGCATAGAAGTGATATCCTATTCCATGGGCCTTAATCACTTTTCCCAGTGGTTGTGTATAAATGGAGAACAGCAAGGGACCGAGTACAGACCCTTGAGGGACTCCACAGGTGACCCTTCTCGTGTCTGAGACCTGACCCCTACACGACACGGATTGAACACGATCAGACAAGTATGATTTAAACCACGCCAGTGCTTCGTCTGCCAGACCGATCGTTGTTCTCAATCGTGCAAGCAGAACTTCGTGATCAATGGTGTCGAAGGCAGCAGACAGATCTAGCAGAGCTAGGGCAGTGACATTCTAGTCTTCGTTGCCACGTAGAATGTCATTGTTAACACGGAGGAGAGCAGTTTCAGTAGAGTGCTGCCTCTTGAACCCTGGTTGAAATGTTTGTGACATTCCATTATTTTCAATATGTTCAACTAGCTGCTTAGCAACATTTTTTCAAGAATCTTTGATAAGAACGGAAGAAGGGAAACTGGACGATAGTTTGCTAGGACCTCTGGGTCTAATCCAGGCTTTTTGAGAATAGGTCTAACGATTGCCGATTTGAAGGACTTGGGGACGACCCCTTTTCCCAAAAAAGCATTAAAAATCTTGGTTATGACAGGGCTAAGTTGGTCTGCAAGTGAAGACCACAGAGATGAAGGTATAGGGTCTTCAGGAGACGAGCTCTTTTTGCTAGACCTTATTAAGGCAGCCACATCACAGGCAGAAACATCGGAGAACCTTTTAAGAAAGGTCACAGGTTGAGGAACGGCGATTGCTTTGGTAGGAGGGGGGCTTAATGGAGGCACGAATGTGCACAATTTTTTTAGTAAAGAAGGCTAAAAACTGTTCGGCTGAGCCCTAAATATCTGGGGAGTCAGACCTCACAGCATTGGCCAGTAAATGGTTTACTGTCTTATAAATCCCTTTAGTGTCCGACTGGCAGGAATTCAGCTTTCTAATAAAAAAAGAAGCCCTGGCTTTTTTAAGCTTTCGGGTGTAAACTCGAAGGAAGTCTTTAAAATTGACTAGGTCTGCCTCAGACCCCGATTTCTTGAAACGACGTTCCAGCCTGCGCTTAACACGCCGCATCTTAAGGAGTTTTTTGTAAATTGAAAGGAATCTCAACGACTTTGAACACGGATAGAGCGAACGGGAGCATGCTTGTCAAGAACTCTCCTGAGTGTCATGTTCATCGCATCAGTGAGGCTATCGAGGCTGCTGGTCGAGTCTGAATGCAGATCAAGAAGGCCTGCATCACAAACAGATTTCAAAAACTTGTCCATGTCAATGCTTTGCAAGTTACGTTGTTTGACAAATTCGACATTGCCCTGTACGTACGAGGTAGCAGGAACAGTAAACGAGACCGAACAATGATCTGAGAGGGTCAGTGGGCACACCACAAAGTCAGTGGGGAGGACATCCCTAGTGATCACGAGATCTAGAATGTGGCCACTGACGTGGGTGCTATGATTAACGTGTTGGGCCAAACCAAATTTCTCCAGACAGTCAAGAAATAAGCGGACCTGACTGTTGCTAGGGTTGTCAACGAGAATATTGAAGTCTCCTACAATCAGTAACGGCCTGTCACACACAAATATTTTAGCGAGGAACTCTGAAAACTCCTCTATAAACAAGTTTAGACAGCCAGAAGGAGGCCGGTATATTGAATCGCAACTGTACACAGGACATGTGGACTTTGATTCATGCAGATGCTGCATGAGAGAAGCAGACAGAGCCCATGTATGGGTAGACTTTTGAACTTCTAAGTACGATTATGCTTACCAATAACTAATAATTTTTTTTAGTCGTCATCCATTTTTTTCAGTCAGGAAAGTGCTGATGTAAGCAAAACCTTAGAGTTTGACGTGTGAAAAGGCTACGATGGATCAAAGTATAGGTACAGCTGCACCTTGTTTGCTTAGACTTAAAAGGGTGGATTTGTTGGGCAATTACATCGGCAACTTGTAGGGTAGTGATTCTTAATACTTCATTGGTAATACAGTTGTCAATATATTGATCACTACAGGAGATTCATCAAAATTGCCTACTCAGAGAAAAAAGTGCTTATGAAGAATAAAATGAACATTCGACTAGTAGTAAATATTGAATGCAAATTAAAATATCTTTCTGCAGAAATTTCATTTTAATTAGTTTGACATTTTTTCCTGGCAGAAAATGCAATCACACTTGAACCAAAGCGTCAATTCTTAAATTTGCATTTCTAATTTCAAAGAGAGGTCTGAAAATCCCAATCTCAGTTTATGATTTGATGAGCATTCTAACAACTAAATCAAAACTCTACCTTTTTCACGTGAAGATTTTTATCATTCTTATATTGCTGAGTTGCGACTTTAATAAATACCTTTTTCACGTGAAGATTTTTATCATTCTTATAATGATGAGTTGCGACTTTAATAAAACTTAAGAACCCACCCTTTTGTGATTGTGATTGGGAGAGCAATACTTAGCATTTCCTAGACTCAAAACATTAGTAAGGTGTGAAATTCTCCGGTAATTTTAATTTGTCTGCAATTAAGGCCTTAAAGTAGCAGCTATACCTGTTGGCAAACATTAATATTAATTTCGGTTTTAAGTTGAGCCACATATTTATAGCATATGAATTCCAGAGCTTATAGTCAAGGGAAACCGAATAGAATGTCTTTTTATTGCTTCAAACTAAATTTACAATATCTAACACTGCCTAAAAATATTTTCATCGGAATAATTAATTTCAAATAAATATAGAAACCTCATTTATGTGAGGTTCACGATCAAAATAAACAAGTAGCCTTAAGAAAAAAGGTAGTTTGGTTGTCAACTGCACTACAAGTTATCTCATATAGGCAACGTGGTGAGCATAGAAGTATCAGAGTAGGAAACATTAACCACTTGACTCGTTATTGGTCCACCATAATTTCAAAGTTTGCAGTGATAACAGCAATAATATTGCCAGCAACCACAACAAAAACTCCAATTCTGTACTAAATGATTTTCCACTTCAGACTTTTATAATGACTCAGAGTTTGACTCATTGATTCAGCGGCAGCCACAGCAGAATAAAAGAGTAGTTAAATTCCATGCCATCACAGAAAATTTATGAATCGCTAATGTTGCCAGGTTTCTTGTGGGCAGTATACATTCCCTATACGATTCTTCTACCTGAGAGCATTGACAGTAGGGAGTTTTCCTACCTACATTTTTAAATATAATTCAGTGCAACAAGATCAATTCACTTAGCATAAATTTAAACAGCATCACTAAATACTGTTCTATGTGTACTGAATAACACAAGCCACCATAATCCAGGTTTAACAATTCGATAAATCTGTTTTCCCAATTATTAACATGAGCAGTTTTTGAAGGTAAGAACCATTTTTGTCGTGATTTGTTCAAACATACTAGCTAGTTACAGCAATGGGTACAACCACCGGTCACTTAACAACAGTATGATGTACACTTATCATTAAAAATTTATAAATTCAGTTTAGATATGAGATGAAAATATATGAGACTCAATGTATATATTTGCGCATTTTTCTGTCAAGGGATTGCCATGATCAGTATCAATTCTATCCCATTCGCTATTTCTGCACGTGTTCTTGCAGGCATATTTGTTCGCACCCTTCATTCGTTATTAGTACTCTTCAGTGCATGAGACCTCAATATCGTGCATAATGAATACGTGGAATGTATCTCCCTGCAAATTCCATATATAATAATTCAAAATCCAGTCTTTTTAAGATCAGGAACGTGTAACTGAAGCCTGTCGAGAAATTCATGCAAACAGCAAATACTCTCTGACACGTCGAACTTTTCTTTGTCAAAATGGCTTGCTTTGAGCCGCATTTATTTTCTTCATCCTCGGCTAGGGTACTTTGTTGAAATACTTTGAGGATACAGTTGCGCAGCGACAGCGATAATTAGCCAACCTAAGTAAGTAGCGGTGCTGCTTCGATGCATTGCCTGCATTATTAACCAAGGGGGCCGGTTCTTTGAAGATCAGTGACTTCTGGCTGTTTGATGAGGAATTGATTGAGAGGTGCTACTTAGGCGGAAATCAGATGGAATTACAAAATATTTCTAATAATAGTTCTAATAATAGTTGTTTATTTGGTTGTAACAGAGAGGCTTAATTCTGAATCGAGGTTTTGGCATATTACTTTGCAATTCATAGGAATAGGAGCAACTCGTGCTTTAGGTGTTGTACCGTCAGGAGAAGCTGCCTTTGTAACACTTGGCTACACATCACCTTAGTCTCTCTCTCTATTTTATTAAACTCACTTTAAAAGAAGTGCATCTGGTCTAGTCCTGTTGGATTGCGATGACATATTAACAGAGATTGACATCCTATCTATCCGAGAAATATTAAGCAAACCATTGTTTTAATATTAACTGATATTTTATAAAACATAGACAAACGCAGTCTAATTGCTGCATAACTCACTAAAGTAGATAGCTATCTTAAAATTTGTTACCTGTATTGCCTCCACCTCTGGTATATAGTCATATATATATAGTATATATATATATATATATATAGTATATATATATAGTATATATATATATATAGTATATATATATATATATATATATATAAATATATATATATATATATATATATATATATATATATATATATATATATATATATATATATATATATATATATATATATATATATATATATATATATATATATATATATATATATATATATATATATATATATATATATATATATATATATATATATATATATATATATATATATATATATATATATATATATATATATATATATATAGCCTCTCCGCGGCGGCGAACGGCTCCACACGAGGTGCTCCCGAGCTTCGCGGGCAGCCGCAGTAGATTTTGGCCCATGTGGCGTCAAGGCTAAGTCTTAGATCATTATCCAGAGGGTTACCTAAAGCCGCACCGGCTTTGAGCATGCTATAAAAAACACTCCCCAATTGTCCTGCCCACTTAGTCCCGTGGCATTTTTGGAGCTACTTGTGGAGGTGCACTGTATTGGGATTTTTCACTGCACTTTCAATTTCTTTCGCTTAATTCTGATGAGGCGTCTGGCTCCGCATGCCTTAGGCTGGTACGTTACGCTCTTGTCTCAAAGGGGGCCATCAGTGGTTCTACAAGTAGCTACTGCGATTGCAGATCCGCTAAAAGGGTAATTTGTGCAAGACAAGTCTAAGGACACACTAGTAATGGCGAGACTTACTTGCATAGCTTTTGATTCTTGAAAAATGGGGGTACTTTTTCTTACAAGGAAAATGCTAAACAGAAAAACACTTGTTGGTTCGGTTCGCGCGCTTGTGGCGAGCAGCAGCGTAGGGCTCTCAGGAAATGTGCTCTGCATTCCTTTTTCTCTAGGTAAAAGATCGCTTCGAGGTTGAGGCCTTCAATCAGCAGCAGCGCATTGTTCTCCAGAGGAAGGCATTCAATTATTAACCTCGACATGCTTAGCGTCATTGCGAGTAAGTGCACCACCAGTCTCCTCGCAGCGGCTCCAAGACTATTTTGATCCAGCTCGCGTTCAAGATTGTGCGACCGCCGATCGATGGTCGAGCGTCTTCCGAGCGGAGCTTAAAGCTCTGCGAAAACGGGCAAGACCAATTCTTTGTAGAGGTAGCTACCGGATGTCGACTTATACCGCTCCACGTCTAATGTGCCTATACCTCACCTCGGAGCAACCCCACCTTGACCTGCAGTACAGCACTGGCTGATTCAGGACGTCGGGTTTATTTTTGGAGCCGTATACCAGCCCTGACGCCGGTTGGCTGAACGTCGCGTGTCCCCTGGCCGATTGAGCTCATCCATGGCCACATCAGCTACGACTGATCGGAGCGTGTTCCTGAAGTGGAGCCAGTGGTATAAATATGTTTACGCGTGATGGCTTTCTCAGCCAATATTTATTGTTTAGGACTACTATATATTGAACCTGTCGGTTGCTTATTCTTGCTCCGTCTTTACTTTGGTCCATGTTCTGCTGCCGGCTGCGTTATTAAAAGCTGGTAATTTTCTTGACCATTGACTAGTGATTGGCATTGCGGCAGCACTGCGTCTCCCAAAGGATCCTTTCCTTTGAGCAATACCCATTCACCAAACTGATTCGTGACTCATTTAGGATGGACGCTTATATTTCCTGTAGTGCTGCTAGGATATTATGTAGGCGAGCTATGGACACCTGCCGCAGAGCAGGAGCCTGCCTTCGGCAGTTTTGGATTTGTGTTAGCAGGGGCAATGAGGCTCTGACGTCGCCGGAGGGTACTTCGAAAGCGATCCCTTCAGCACTCATGTTACGAGTCAATTTACTTCGAGAGGGCCAATGCCTGATTTTGAATTATCTGGTTAGGACGTAGCTTAGAGAAACTATCAGCTCTATGGACAGTTTAACAATCTTGTGTATCCCTGAATGCGCCTGACCTACGATTCAATGAATCATTTGTGTCGCTCTTTTTTCCATTGGCCTAGCACCAAAAAGGTGGCCCTGCTCTCGGTACCTTTTCAAAATGCAGCCGTAGAGTAGAAACACCAAGCAAATTAATGAAGCAGCTAACTCCTTAATTCAACCTTACATTTTATACCTGGGGGTCCGGAGGAAGAGCATAACAAGTGAATAATTTATAAAAAAAAAATTATGACTAATTATCTGCCAAAAATAGCATGAGTTCTCTAATCTTTAAGTTCGCTCGCTAACAACACCTGGTGATTATAATTCACCAAACGGTACCCAAAGCCAGTGTACGTTGTTTATCTAATCTCTGAACGAGTTGGATGATGAATGATGAGAACTGCATAGCCTAAAACTGCAGTATTAGATCATGTAGCAGGAGCATTTAAATGTGATCTGCAGACGAAAAGGGGGAATCTGATGAAAAATCAATCCTTTAAGACTCTAATGACCTGAAACGACTCCATTTTTACATAATTTGAAAAAATAAACTAGTTTGTTGCAAAAAGCTTACACAAACTAACATTTAATTAGTGATAGTTTAATCGCTCCAGAGACTTAATCAGCTTGGATGGTTGACGAATAGACGGAACATAAAACCGAATATCAAAGGCTAAAGGCGATGCGTTATCTAAAATAGACTAAAGGCAAGCAGATTTTGGATTAGATTTGACCGCATTCATAAACAAGTGCTCTTATAAATAAAATCATGTCTATTTAAATTTAAATTAGGAATCTTGTCAAAATTCTGATGGCTACCAATAAGAAGAGGCTCGAAAGAGCAGGCGTGGTTTGAAAACGGAAGTTGAGGGAGACATTAAAGTGACAATAGCGGGGGGGGGGGTGAACTTGCTTATTCAACAAGAAGCGATCGGCGGTGTCAATTTTCCTTCAGTACGACGAGTCCTTAGAAAAGCATGGCCTAAGTCCAGCATCGTAAAGTAGGTGGAATGTTTACAAAGCCACGGACCTAGGTATTACATCGACTAGGTTTGCTCTAATTGAGAAGTGTGCCTTTCTAATTAGAATATTGTTCATTTAAATAAAGAATTATAAATTCCTAATAAGATATTTTTTATTTGGATAATTAAGTATAAACCTTTGCCCTTGTAAATTTAAGCATAAATTCGGACGAGCCGACGCTTTCACTTATGGGTCAGCCACTCGTAAATGGACGTCTGAGCCAGCCTGGCGGGTTTCCTACGACAAGACGATCAGCAAGATACAAAGGAGTATCCTCGATAATAATAACAATAATCATCATCGTCATCATCATCATCATCATCATCATCACAATGCATTTGATATCGGGCCCTCAGAAAACTCTTTCTGTTTCAAGGCACTTTACATTAGCTGCAAAGGAAGAGGCGTTCTAGCCAGCAACAATGGGCGGCAGAGACTGACGAAGAAGCAGAAGCAGCATGACTTCGCTCAGCTGGAGCCGTTCCTCAGTCGTGCCAGCCCCACAATGCACCAGAAAGACTGAGACAAAAGCCGAAGTACGACGAACTAGTGCGTCACACTTTTCCCGTCATACTTGACGGTAAATACCTACTACGAGATGATTGACCGAGCTCATTTTGAGGTATAGGCTGTCCAGTTTCTGAATAGTTTCTGAATAGCTTATTCATTGCTATTCGGTCAGAATTCATGAGATCACATACACCTGCAGTAGTGCAGACTCTGTGGACTGTTAAGAACGAATTGCTAGATTGGGTTCTCAGGTTATCGTGACGTTGAATGATAAAGGTGGAATCAAATAGCAATTCCGCAGCATTTGTCTCCAGGAAGCACCTGGAGGAGGGTCCCGTAGTTTTTTACGTCTGTAATAGAGGAATGACAGTGGCCGATCAGTAACATTTCATCCTTACATGGTCCTTCTTGATTTTTCCCGGCATGTCTGACAATTCTTGAACTCATTTCCCGGCTTCTTAACTCAGCCATTTTTGGAGCAACTTATTACACTTGCACTTTAAGTTCAGCTATTGTTTTCTGCAGCAGCAATGGGTCTTGCCATTACCGTGATGCCTCCTTTGGCCTCTTGTAGAGCAGCGAGTCATAGCCCAAAAGTTCAAAGCCATTCTTGCCTCGTAAGAAGTCGCGAAGATCACGTTGTTATTGAATTGGTAGACACCAAATAAACGACTATGCTTCAGACGGGCCACCATTTGGAGGCACACACGTCTGTTAAGGCCAGCCAAAATCATGCTAACCTTTCTTATTCGTGGAGACGTGACTCCATACACATTTGAATGGATCTAGTCACTTAAATGAACTGGCAATTGCCTATCGAGATCGTCCCACAGCAGCACGTTTCGCACTAATGTAGAGGGCACGGGTGATCGTCCGACTTCCACCCGTCTCAGTGCTCGCCAGCGTTTTGCTCTTGTCGAGCCACTATGCAAATCTCGTTACCGTTTCGTGCAAATTAGATAACCACAGCTGTATAGAAGATGCCAAAGCAGTGATGGGCAGAGCTCGGTTCGAGTAGGGCCACTAGGTTTGAAGAGAAAGCCGTGATGGCACACTAGGTAAGGCGGTTGCTTTTCACGACCTCAGCCCCGATGTTGTGGGTTCGAATCCGGCAGTGGACGATCCTTTATCGCCACTGCTAGAGGTAGTAATAGCCATAAAGTCTCTTCTGTCGCTATTCAAAAGAGGCTGTTAAATCAGCTAATAGTTTGTTATCGAATAGGACCGCTAGTTTTGAGAAGACACTCGTCATCAGTATATAATCACTGCGAGCGAGGAAATCCGAAGCCTGCCAAATAAACCAAAAGCACTTCCATAGAACCGGCGGTCGGTCTCTCTCTCTCTCTCTCTCTCTCTCTCTCTCTCTCTCTCTCTCTCTCTCTCTCTCTCTCTCTCTCTCTCTCTCTCTCTCTCTCTCTCTCTCTAGTTCTTTTGAGCTCGACGGCGTTCAGGCCGCAGCAGGCTGCCATCCCTGGCCGAACGCTGGGAATCGCCGGATTGCCATCGGATGCTACGAACTGTGGCCGACCGTTGCTCGGCTCACATGGCCGGCTCAATGATCCGTGACACACTATCTTTCGTCAATGGATCATGTTCCACTGGACTTAGTTTGATGATGTAATTTCTACGGTACCATCTCGGGAGCCAAGATAGCGGTGGGTATGTGTTCCTTTTCAATTACTCCTTATTCAGTTACTCTTCACTGGCAGCGAAAAGATTCTGATTCCATCGACAAGACGTACCTGACTGGCATAGTGGAGTAAGAAACTTTCGGAGCCAGTTGCAAGCTGGGATTCATTTTAATCTGTATGGTCAACGATCTTTTGGTAATCATGCCTTTACATAAATGTGTGTGCTGAGACAGTGTGTCTGACATGCTCAGCCACTAACCACCTCATTAGGCCAGGTAGCTCAAACTGTTCTGACCTGTCACCACTCCGAAGTTGGCGTTGTTCAAGTACCCCTCATGATTGCACTCCCACAACCACAGAGAAAAATTTACAACCCCGAGCGTGTCCTCCCAAACACTCAGGGTCGTCTTGCCTGGTCCAGCATACTTCTATTAAATCTCTGCTTCTTATCGAGGCTTGAGCCACGTTTAGCTAGACGTTTTAAATGTAGACACTACCAATTCTGCATGCAAGCGTGCAGCTAGGCTCTGTGACTTGTTATTACTGTTCTAATTAGGTATATTATCAGTAACCAGATGATGAAGACTTCGTCTATGGAATCGAAGGAAGAGAACGTGAACTGAAGCTGTCTCACGTTCCTCGAGACCGAAAAAATGTCAGAAAGCAGCAAAATAATGATAATTTTGCATTTTTATAGTGCCTTAAGAGAACCTAATCTCTTTCTAGATACTTTACATATGCTTTAAAATTAGCATGATCAAAAAGTTAGTGGTAACCTGCACAAATGTCAACAATTGTAAAAGGTTCGAGATTACATGCAGTGTCAATATGTAAATATGGTTAGCGGCAGGAAGTACAGTGTCAGCACGCATAAGCACCCTATGAACGAATCACAATGACCTACTAAAGACTGCGATAAATTTGTGCGTTTTTAGCATCTTTTTAAATGCGGTTGAATCAGGGGATGTCGTGACGTCAGTCGGGAGTGAGTTCCAGACTTTGAGAGCATATGAACTGAAGGCACGGTCTCCAAAGGATTTGAGATTCAAATAGCTACACGATTCAAGTCAGAAAGGCGGGTGACAGGAAGCGTAGCCTGCGGGGAGTATTTCTGACAACTAGGCTTGAGACAAAGATGGAATGGGCCTAAAAGTGAGTGACAGAACCTTGAAGGCGATGCGTTGCTTGAATGGGAGCCATCGAAGGTCGGCGAGAAGTGGCGTGATGTGGCAACTGTGACGCTCACGACGGACAAGCCTGGCGTCAAAGTTTTTCATCAGCTTTAAGCGCCTGATTCCACATGCCGGTAAACCAGCAAGCAGTGAGAAACAAAAGTCGAGGTAGAATATCGCAAATGCATGCACCAATTTGGATGCATTTTCTTCGTTTAAGAAACCCCAAATTGTAGCAATGCTAAGTAATTTAAATAAACAGACTTGATGGTGGAGCTGATATTATCTAGTCCTCTTTTTCGCTGTCTGGTGAGGAGACTCCGGGCAAACGGGCCAACTTGCCTTTTAGTCTTAGCAAAGCGGTTAGATGCTTGCATTTCTCGTCGACCCATGTCATGCGAATGCGAGTTCTGCAGAAGACAAGCCTACTTTACCCTCTGCAAGCCAGAGGTGTGGCTTATTTACTTACTAGTTATTGGCAAACCAAGTGTGATTTAGAAATTGGAAAGGCTAACATTCAAAATCAACTCTGCCAGCATATTTAGTGTTGAATCTGCATGAAATCTAGATGTCATGTTCCAAAGTGACTGCTCGTTAGACGATCACATTAGCTCCACAACCAAGTCTGCATACTTTCAGCTACATAACATTGACACGATTCCGGCTTGATTAGATATGGATAGCACATTTAAGTTGGTCCATGCGTTTTCGATATCCCGTCTTTACTTCTGTAACTCACTGCTTGCTAGCCATTCGGCATGTGCAATCAGGCGCTTACAGCTGATGCAAAACTCTGCACCCTGACTTTTCTGTCGTGAGCGTCGAAGTTGCCACATCACATCACTTCTCGCCGACCTGCACTGTCTACCAGCCAAGCAACGCATCGACTTTAAGGCTTTGTCGCTCACTTTTAGGTCTCTTCATTATTTGGCTCCAGCCTACCTAGCATCGTACCATCGTAGACGCTTTTCGGAATCTAATGATTTACCAATACCTCGTACAAACTTAAATCCTTTGGAGACCGTACATTCAGTTCGTATGCTCCCAAAGTCTAGAACTCACTCCCGACTTGCGTCACAACATCCGCTGACTTGACCACATTTAAAAAGAACTTTAAAACACACCTTTTTAGGACAGCATTTAGTGGGTCCCCGTGGTTCGTCCTGTATGTGCTAATGCGCCCTGACACTGTGCATGCTAGCACTAATCACACTGGCATGCTGACCCTATGCATGTCACCCCTACCCATCTACTCACGTTGTTCATCAAGCTTGATACCACTCACCATTCGATCGTGTTTCCTTTGCAGCAAACGAAAGCACCTAGAAAGAGACTGAGTTCTCTGAGGGTGCTTTATCAAGTTTATTACTAATATTATTATTATTATTATTATTTTTGTTATGGCTGATAGACTCTAACTTCGCTATATAAATGAGGCTGTTGAATCAGCTGATCTCGATTTAACATTATAAGTGGAGGTCCCTGGGCGGGCTGGACCTTTGCTTGGCCAGCCGGAGCATTTCTTCCTCGCTCTGCTCCAACAAGGATACCTTTCAGGTTCAAGCTGGGTCCCTCCAGCTGTACTTCCGGTTTGGCCGATATAACCTCAATCCGGCGCTATAGCGCGGTGGCTTTGAACAGGCCAACCAACCAGGCACACACTTTGGTCGTTACTGGGCGGCACTTGTGGGTGGGGCAATGGTACCAGGCTTCTAGATCTGGTAAACCGTAAAAGTTAAGTCCACGGAATTGAAAATAAAAAAAAATATATGCTAATCTGTTTAACCAGTTACGTCATGACACAGCTGCGTACCGAGGCTTCTCTTGTTAAGGTTAAGGTCAATCGCTCCCTTCCACCTCATCTCCCGCAGGCTATCGTCAATAGTAGGCAAGAGAGGCCGCAAATCTCTAATCGTCGCAGTGGCTAAATATAACGTTTAAAGCTACTAAGGTTTTATTCAATCTTTTCGCTGCCAGCTGCATGCCAATGTTGGGAACTAATCAGGGCCTCAGCACTCAGATGGTTCCGCGCCGGAGGTGGAGCGTTGGTAGAACCTGAAAATTATTGGAGCAGCTGTCACACGGCGCATTAGTCTAACAGGCGTGCTTCCGCTTTAGTTCTTTCAACTCATGCTTCAGCAAAATGGCTACGCAACCCAAGGTACCTCGTTCTGAGAACAATCACTCCAAATCAGGAGGTGACACAGGTGAGCTCCGATAGCGCGCATTCTAATTCTTAAGAGCGGGAAAGGTGTAATTGAGGGTCTTGTTTTTCATCGAGATTCTATCTACCCTGCTTAATGCCGCATGCCGTTTTGACCTGTACCGTCCATTGAGGTGGCCCCTGTTGACAAGAGTTGAGTTGATCCGTTGCCGCTTGCCAGTAAGAACCGCCAGTAGTAACTGCTGGCCCTCTGCTTCGCGTTGCAATGAGCCTCCAGCAGCTTTATTTGTAATGGTTAGCTTGTCTACCGCGACATTAAGTAGCTGGCTGTATGGAGTCGTTCGGCCAACACGACTAAAATAGTCTATCACTGTACAAGTTATTTCATATTGTAGTAGTCAAGCAGCGCCAGAATTATTGTTTATGTGTTGGCTGTTTGCCAACCCGACACATGGAGCGATGCTGTGCAAACATTTCTATCGTTATTTACCGCATGGTGAGCACGTGGTTCCTGCTAGCTTAGAAAATTAATAGTCACACTTGATCACCTAGACAGGTTAACTAAGCTCGTTGGCTGTTGCTAAGTCGTGAGAGGCTGCATATTATCACGGAGAGTGCTGGTCCCTTATTAACTGTACGCTTTTTAAAATATAAAGCTGTGCTGAGGCTCGTGATTATCCCCCCTGTCTTTGCAGATCAGAGAGAAATCGTAGAGCAAATAGACGAAGTTCAGAACGAAATCGACAGGCTTAACGAGAGTGCCAGCGAAGAAATACTGAAGGTATTTGTACTTTACCTTCTTTTCGCGGTTGACACACTCATACCGATGTGATCGCCATGCTCAATGTAGGCTTTCACTTCTATGCAGATAACACTCAGTTGTACCTTTGCTTTGATCTCATCCAGTCCTCCTTCGCGCTGAATCCTCAAACACCCTTGCTGCATGTATTGCTGACATCAACACCTGGATGGCAGTTAACTTTCTCTAATTAAATGGTGTTAAAATAACCTAGTAGTTCTGAGCAAACAAAGTTCGATTCAAAAATTCGGAAGTTTAACGCTCAAAATTGGCTCTGCCAGCATCTCCTGGTGCTTATGCACGAAATCTAGGTGTCCTGTTCCAAATTGACCTTGCATTTGAGGATCATATCAGCTCCACGTAAAGTCTGCCTACTTTCAGCTAGGTAACAAGGCTACAATTTGGGTTTACTTAGAAAGGGATACTACATCAAATTTTGTCCGTGCATTTGTAACATCCCATTTCGATTACTGCAACTGTTTGTTTGCTGGTCTACCGGTGTGTGCAATCCTTCTTTTACAGTAGGTGAATACTAAGCAGGTAGGCTTGTCTGTCGTGACCGTTGCAGTTGCCAAATACACCTCAAGCTCGCCTATCTGCCCTGGCTTCCAATCAAGCAGCCTATTGACTTCGTGGTTCTGTCACTCACTCGTAGGTCCCTTCATTCTTTGGCTGTAGCCTATCTATCAGATCTACTCCTCCGCCAGGCTATGCATCGTATCTCCTTCTTTTCATGATCAAATCGTTTAGTTACACCTTGTACTAACCTCGAATCCTTTGGAGACCGTGCCTGATGACACGGGTCCTTGTGATTCGTCCTGTGAGTGCTTATATGTGATGTCATTGTGCTTGCTGCCACTAACCATATTTGCATGCTGACCCTGTGCATGTCACATCAAACCATGTGATCCTCGTTGACATTGTGCATGCTAAATGAGCATGCTTTCTTTACAGCATATGTAAAGTTCCTAAAAAGAGATAAGTTCTCTTGGGGTGCTATACAAATGAATTATTTATTTATTTTAAGCCTCAGATGACATGTATGTAGCATAGGCCTTGAGTGGTTTAGCAGTGTACAAATCGTAAGGGTGCCTGCTGGAATTGTGGATATTCCAGTCTCGTAATGCTAACCTGCTTGCCCCATTCTCTGGTGAGCCTTTATGCATCTATGCCTCTCATATCAATCCTGGAGTGGATGGGCTATGTGGTGCCCCTTACCGCAGGGCAGTAAGCTGTGCCCCCATCACTGTAAGCCTTACCTTTATTTGCTTATTGATTAGACAGCAATACAACTGAAAGTAAAATAATAATGCTTGCTCGATGTGGTCTATGCGGTTTGCACTGCATGCCCAGCACATTTCTATGACAATCGTCGCTGATTTCCTAGTGTAACCATGTTTTGGAAGCCTAGATATCTCTTCATCTTGTCGTTTAAAACCTTGTGCTTCAGCTTTCTTACATTCAGAAACCTATGTTATCACGAACATGTGCCTGTGCATCTTCATCACTCCTGTTTTAGCTTCTTATATTCTGCATGTTCAGCTTGTTTCTTGATCCTCCATATTTTATGCATATTTAGGCAGGAATGTATAGTGCAGTGAAGTCGTGCTATATATTGTAGTGTTCTCATTTTGTAACTACTTGAATGCTCGGTTACAGGTTGAACAGAAGTATAACAAGCTGAGGCAGCCACACTACAAGAAACGATCGGATCTCATAGCAACAATTCCTGGCTTTTGGGTTACTGTGTTCGTTAATCATCCCCAAGTCTCGGCACTATTGAATGAAGAGGATGATCATGCGCTACAATACCTCACGAAAGTAGACGTCGAAGAATTTGAGGACATAAAGTCGGGCTATAAGATAAACTTTGTATGTTGCTTGTGGTGTCAGCAGCTGTCTCTGCCTTTGACACGTCATGCTTTGCTCCTCCCAGTTGAAGGGAACTCTTTATTGGCAAGACCTGTCAATGGCTGAATTAATTGTGTAGGTGGCCTGTTTCTGCATCTAGCTGCGTATGTTCTACTGGCATTTACATGTGGTTCTTTCACTGTATCACTCCTGTGGTCTTTTCCGACAATCGATTCGATTACTGCATTCCTTGGGCTCATGAGGATTGCATAAGGCAAGCTTGGCTACTGGCTGCTTTTTTTTCCCCTCCCTGCAAACCTGTTGCCACCACTTCCGTTTCGTTTAGAAATATGGCTGGCTTCTCTGTGCTTGCATGGATGTACTGTTACGCCACAGGGTAGCAGCTGCAAGCATATATGTGCACTAGCATCAGGACTGGATCATTTGTTTGAGTGACCTGTACCCGCGTATTTTTTTATCCTCACGATCTCTGCTATATGCTGTACTAGCCAAGCTGACTGCATCCTGGTAGGAAAACGTCGCTATGGGAAAAGTTTAGGTTCGCTTATTCGGCAGCTGCATGTATGTAGCAGTAGAAAAGCGTTTGTGACTCTCATTCTCCCCCCCCCCCCCCCCCCAGAAGTAGGCAATTCAGGTTTTTCTGCCACAGGACCCAACCTACGAACTGAGTTGCGAAGTGCAAGCATCTTACCCGTGTGCTAATACTCATCGGAGACTACTGCATAAGAGATACAATTAGCCACAAAAGACTAGTGGGGTATGAACTTAGCACCGATGCTTAATTATGTGGTTAGGAATAAAGGTTGGTAGGGTGAGCTGTGTGCTATGGAAGATGGTGTTGTAGTTTCTGCGGATATAGCATTCAATCCCACCTTCCTTGTGGTTATCTAGATTCCAAGCTATGCTCAAACAACCCGTTCTGAAATAAAACAGTGTGCTTGTATCATTTGACCATTGTGGCTTTCTGAGAAAGAAGATCCTGTGTACTTATGCCAATCTTGGTGGATAGTCAGTTTAGAATTCGAGCTCATACTTGATTTCAAAGCCTGTTGGGATGGGGGTAGCTAAATGAGTCATAGATAGGTGATATATATGTATGACAGTAGGTTTGCATCTACTTGGTACCTCTAGTTTCTTTGACTGTGCTCATCTGCCTTTGTTTGATACTCCAGGCCGCCCACTACTTGTTTTAGTGATGCATCACATTTTGCAAGTAGTCGGCATTGTCCACTCTGGCTACTTGCAATTCCTCTGTACTTTCAGACTTTTAAAGCCAACCCTTACTTCGAGAACGCCGTCATATCCAAGGAGTTCCATCTAAACGACTCGGGCGAGCCTTCGTCAAAGTCGACACCGATAACCTGGAAAGAAGGCAAGAACCTAACCAAGAGTAAAAATGCATCTGATCAGAAGGGCCAGAAGCGCCATATTGACGAGGTGGACTCGTTTTTCAGGTAGTATGTAGCTTCGTTTTTGTAACTTTCGTCACAGCATTAGCTGCCACATTTGCTAATCCTGTATCGTTCTTGTCTGGCCGCCTACCTCCAGCTGGTTTGTGGATCATGGCGATGCTGGTGCAGACGAGCTTGGAGAGGTGATCAAGGATGACATTTGGCCCAACCCACTTCAGTACTACCTAGCATCTGACGTTGATGACGAGGAAGGTGGTGAAGAGGCAGGTGGTGAAAACCTTGACGACATCGACGAGGAAGACGACGATGAAGGTGGTGAAGGGTTTGATCCAGAGGACGAAGAGGATGATGGAGATGAAGGAGTAAGTGGGCCTTCCTAAGTTTTCCTTGGAAATTTTTTCTGGCATTAGCAATGTCCTCAGCCTTTATCCTTCATTGCTTAGCAGCATGGCTCGAATATGAGTGGCTTTAGCCCAATGCCAGTAGTCCTGCTTCATTCATGCATTGATCTAAACGTGTCCGTGAGTGTTCTTTCAGGCAGCAGTCTAGTTTAAGGCTCAGAGCTAGAACAACGCGTGTTGGTCTGAGTAATGGCTAAACATGTATGCACTTGCAGCTAACAAGCGTAGAGCATGTGAAGTAATACTAGAATACCCAGTCTTAAACTCGTGTACTGCATCTGTACTATCTTTGGTATTTAGTGCATCTGTACTATCTTCAGTTACATTGTGGCCCAAGCTTTTTATAGTAATGTGTGGCCTTAGTACCAACAAGTGCCGTCAGCCACGCGTTTCTGTTGCACCCCTTACCTTGATCGTTATGTGTGCATGTATGTAATGATCAGTATTTATTGAATTTTTATTTAGAATTATTGGCTATAGGCATTGTGGAAATGGGTCATTCCATTCGGCCTCTGTTTATAGATCTTGTCCTGGTCCACTAAAGCTTATTATCCATAAACATTCTAAGAATATAAGGCCAATTATGTGTATGTATTTGGATAGCCAACCCTTAAGGCTTCAAGGTTTTATGTTTAAACACACCTATTTAGGACAGCATTTAGTGGGTCCTTGTGATTCGTCCTTCATGTGCTTATACGTGCTGACACTGCATGCTGCCACTAACCACATTTGCATGCTGACCCTGTGCATGTGTTCCCTAACCATGTTATTCATTTCGTTTGTTTATCAAGCATGATATTACTCACCAATTGCATTTCCCTTCGCAGCAAATGCAAAGCGCCTAGAGAGAGATTGAGTTCTCTGAGGGCGCTTTATCAAGTGCAATATTATTATTATTATGTAAAGCTACACTTAAAGCTGTAAGTTTTATGAGCCTCAGTAGAGGCTGTGTTCCGATGTTCTTATGGTGCAAGCAGTTCAATTACTCGTGAATGACAGCTGTAGCATCGAAAGAATATGACACCGTGTGTCGTTATAGAGGCACGATTGCAATGAGATGAATGTACAGACATGTATCAAAGTGGAGCCTACTATGGAGAAAATCGTAGTGCCTTTCAGAATTAAGCCTTTAAGAAGATTAGCGAGTTTTTTCCAGTGCTAGAGAGTTCGAGATGCTCACGACTTTGACCTACCTGCTGTGTCTCCTCTTTCTGGTCGATCGGGTGAGATCCTGTGTAGCAGAGAGCGACTTCGCAGGGTGTGCTGACTGTGGTTCTCAAACAGTGCAAGAGCCATAGGACCATTGCTCGTGTACTTCTGCAACTCACTGCTCACTGGCCTACCAGCATGTGCGATCAGGCGATTGCAGCTGGTGCAAAACTCTGCAGCTAGGCTTGTCTGTCGTGAGCGTCGCAGTTGCCACATTACTCCACTTCTCGCCGACCTGCACTGGCTACCAGTCAAGCAACGGATTGACTTCAAGGTTTTGTCGCTTTATTTTAGGTCCCTTCATTCTATGGCTCCAGCCTATCTGTCAGATATACTACCCCATCAGGCTAAGCATCGTACCACCCGCTTTTTGGAATCCAACACTTTAAAAATACCTCGTACAAACCTCAAATCCTTTGGAGACCGTGCATTTAGTTCATATGCTCCCAAAGCCTGGAACTCTCTCCCGACCTGCGTCAGAACATCCCCTGACCTTACCACATTTAAAAGGAACCTAAAAACACACCTATTTAGGACAGCATTAAGTGGGTCCCTGTGATTCGTCCTTCATGTGCTTATGCGTGCTGACACTGTGCATGCTGCCACTAACCACATTTGCATGCTGACACTGTGCATGTCACCCCTAACCATATTATTCATTTCGTTTGTTTTTTCAAGCATGATTTTACTTACTTTTCAATTGCATTTCACTTTACAGCAAATGTAAAGCGCCTAGAGAGAGATTAAGTTCTCTGAGGGCGCTTTATCAAGTGAATTATTATTATATTATTATTATACTTGAAATGAGGGGAATTATCCGGCTAAGTACACTAGAAGAATTGCCCCATGGCTAGCAGCCAGTAGCTAGCCTGCTAGCACACATCAAGCCACAATGACTGCTTGCTGCACTACGACATAAGAAAGCTGGCAGCTTGGCATGGGAGCCACTGAAGTCACCAGAAGCAACCAGTCACCAAAATTAGCATGCAAATGATGTGGCTTCGACGTGTGGAATGGAGAATGTTTCGACTAACAGGCAAAGACGTCCCGGTCGAGAAAGCAAGTGTAACACTGAAAGACTTTTGGTCAAATGCCATGTCCATTAAGCTCCTGAAGCTTCGTGAAGATCGGTTTATTGGACAGACGAAAACAAATTTCTATTCTTCGCCAAGCATAAACATAGAATTTGAGTAAGCCACAAGTAAATATGTTGACATCTGTGGGCAGATGACTTGTGTGCATGACATTGCAGTATGGTGGTAGCAGGATCGTGGTGTGGGGCTCTTCATCCGGTGAAGGCATTTAAGAATTGCACCTCATTCGTAGCATTATGGACCATAATGTGCATATCTAGGCACTCTTTCCATTTGCTCAACGACTTTTTGGTGACAGCTTGTTATCAACAGAATAGAGCCAGTTATTTAAAAAAAAGTTTAGTGCTAAAATAGATTAAGTTACATTATCGTTAGCTGCCTTAGCTGCCTAGCTTACAACTAAACCAGCATTTGCAAATATCGAGTGTTTAAACTTGAGAAAATTAGTCTTTAGATGTGTTTGATCCATTTCATCCCAGAGGTGCTCAATGGGACTCGGTCCTGCGATTGACTAGTCACTCAATTAAATTAACGGGCCGTAAGCAAACCTTAAATCTCACGGAAAACATTGAGCCTGCTAATGGTCATTGTCCTTTTGGAAAATAGTATTAAGTCGGATTGCTATAATTACTGCTATGTCCAGAAGCATTTCTGTGTAGATGTCCTGCTTCATAATCGTCTTCCGAAGACTGTTATCACTGGAGTCTTGGGATGTTGGCACTCATACTTCGTTGTTTGCTGTTAACCGAAACTTGTGAATTCACTGTATTTGCTTCATGCAAATTACATCAATCCTGCACAAAAATCCCCCGTTATGGCCGCCACTGCTGTGGCTGTAAACTCGTTCGGGTAGTAAGAGGATTTCCAATGATGCCGGGCATCCTTAAGTTATTCGTTATGAAAATATTTATTGACGACCCAAAAGCAAACACACATGCTATCTGTGTGTATGCATTCAGTGTGCCCATCATCCTATCACGATTCTGTATGACCTCCCTTGTCTGTCCAGGAATTAAGGCTGCTGGTTTCTGTGCTGCCTCTTCTACTGTAGCACATACCAAAGAGCTTGAGTTTTACTGAGCAGTTTGGCTACTGGTGTAAGCTTAGCACCCGGCCTCTGCCTCCTATCGATATCGCACCATAGTCGTAGTATAGGGTTCAAATTAGATTGCTGACTGAGCCAGTAGCATCAAATAAGGATTCGTCAAAAAGTACTTAACCGATTGCTCTTAATCTTAAAATTTCTTAATTGATCCTGAAGTCATTGTTGGCCGAGAAAAGTGATTTCAAGATTCTGTATTTAGTGTTGGTGCAGTGGCTCAGCCAGCCATCTTATTTGAACCCTATGAAACTATTTTGAGCAGTAGCGATAGGCAGCTTAGGCTGGGTGCTTAGCCCACCCCAGTATCCGACCTGTTGAGTAAAACGCAGGCTCTTTGTAATTTGCTACGGTAGAAGAGATAGCACATGAGCTTGCAGCCTGTATTCCTAGCCAGACAATTGAGAAGCCGTGAAGTGGCATTATCTCGTTATTTTCCCACTACTCGCACCGGTTTATGAATTTCAGTTGCATTTCGCTTGGCAGCAAATGTAAAGTGTCTAGAAAGAGATTAAGTTCTCTGAGGGTGCTTTATCAAGTGCTTTATTATTATTATGAAAGTGCTATCGTGAGGGGCACTTTTTTACTTGGTACATTCGAAGTTAGTGTTTTGGTTTAATGGTTCAAAGTCGAATGCATGCGACTCATTTGGAACAGTGGTCCGAAACTTTTGAGCTCGAGTGTTTGCGAAAGCCAATGTGTCTTCTTGCATTCAAGTTCTTCCGTGAGTGACAGTAAAGTCAGCTTCCTGTGTAAAGGTTTTTGCTAGTATAGCTACACTGTCGCCTGAGTATTTGCTTCGAGAGGCTGTTTTGCTATAAAGTAACAGCTGTATTACATTTACGGTTCAAAACTCGTCCAATAAAATTCGATTTACTTAAGTCATTTATAATTGGTTCGTTATATGTTCATAGCATGCACCTTACTGATGCTTATTGCTTATAGGGTGAAGAAGGTGAAGAGGATGACGATGGCGATGGTGGGGATGACTGAGATTCTTTATGCTTAATGTGTCGCACATCCTTTTTTAATGAAGTCTCAGGCTAAGGCGTAATGTCAAAGTACAGGTCGTCATTCTGCATTGGCATTACTGCTGGCTCATTAATGTTCTGCCTCTGGAAGTCACGCGACCTTGTTCTGTCAGAGCTGCTTGTGTAAATGCTTCTCAGTTATATGGCAAAACATTCTGCAATAAATGTAGATTATTTTATAAAAAAAAAATGCCTTCTCTATAGCTCATCAGTAATTTTTGAGTAGCCAGCTACACCATATCTGTTTTCTCCATGTTCATTTTAAGTTCAATAGTATTATCAATAAGCTGTTGTAATATTATCAATGCTGGAACGAAGCATGTCAGGTTGTTTTGTAGTAGCTTGCTCAGGGTCAGCACCCATAATGATTTAAAGGTATAATTAACACTGGTGGAGCAAACGTTGTTTGGAACAGGTTGCTTATAGCTTCCTAATGTCCTCAAGTATGGGCTGTCGTTACGTCAGTTGGAAACAAGCTAAATAAAGGCACGGTCCGAAAATATTTGAGACGGGTTCAAGGCACTGCTAAACGAATTTCGTCAAGAGAGGTGGTGCTACACATAGCCTCACTAGGAAGTAGTTAAGCTAGGTGGGCTAGTGCAAGGGAATGAAGGGACCGAAAAGTTATTGACAGAACATTCAAATCTGTCCACTACTTGATAGAAGCCAGTGCAGGTTGGCGAGAAGTGTTGTTATATTGCAATCGTGACGTTCACGGTCGGCTAAGTCTAGCTGCATTGTTTGCAACAACAGAAAGCAATCTGACGGCACAGGCAGCAAAGCATCGAAGTAGTAAGGGACAGAAATCAAGACTGACTCAAAAATCCGTGTGCTTTAAGCTTTGCTTTAGTATCTTTAGTTAAACAAATCGGAACTGTCGCAGTAGTACCAGCTGAAAGTAGGAGACCTGACTGGAGCTGATGTGCAGTTATCTAGTAATGCAGGCAGATTGTGTGCTGGTGCTATAAATCTCAACAAAGACCATGTAACACCCAAGTCTTCTCATAATTAGCAAGTCGGTTTCATCGAAATTCAATTTGAGAACGATTGCAACCAAGTGTGAATGTCAGGAGGAAGTTTGACATGTTGGAAGGTCTGGGATTGATAAAATCACGCAGCCGCACCACGTGTAGATGTAGAAGTATTCGCTTATATTGTGTTTTGAACAGTAATAATAATAATAATGCACTTGATAAAGTGCCCTCAGAGAACTCAATCTCTCTCTCTAGGCGCTTTACATTTGCTGCAAAGGGAATCGCAATTGAATGGTGAGTAATATGCTTGATAAACAAACAAAATGAATAACATGGTTAGGGGTGACATGCACAGGGTCAGCATGCAAATGCGGTTATTGGCAGCACGCACAGGGTCAGCATGCATAAGCACATTAAGGACGAACATATATTTGCAGGAAGAGTATATTTTGCGAACCTCAATGGGCTAAGCATAATATCATGGAGTACCCGGTAATATGTGATCTTGTTATACTACCAGTCGGACGTGTAATCTCGAGGGTTGTCATTTTTGTGAAGATTATATCTTATCATTTCTCCCCCCCCCCAGGATATACTCCTTTAAAGCCTTCGTGGGTGACTGCTGCCCTAATACCACTGTCCTGAAATTGGCTGTTGAGGTACCAACCCGAACCGGTGCAGTGACAAATATTGACATGAATGAAAAGTGCAGCTTGCACGAGCTTGGCAGAAAGCCCTTAAACTGTTCGACTATACTACAACGCTTCCAGTTAGAAAACTTTTAGGCCCGTGAGCTGGCTTGGTTGTCACGTGCAGAAACATGCTCATTTAGTAGCATTATGAAGCATACTAAAAAACAATATTTGTAAGATCAGGAATAATAGGTTTTGAAGTCGAGAGCTATGGCCTAGGTATTTAGATTGTATTTAGGTAGAATTGTGTATTGGAATGGAAAATGTTAATGGAAAATATCACGAGACTAAAAATTTTAATGTAACAGCAATTAGAGCCTTTGTTCGGTCATCTGTGAACAATGTGTCTATTTTATTGCAGATTGGAAACCATGTACCAATAAGTACAAGCTGTGCAGTGGACCTATTAATTAAAATTTGACTATCCGGCTTGTTCAGTGTTTGGCTTCGGTGTTTGCTTTCGATTACTGCGCTTTATGTTGGCTACAATTGGTACCGTGCAAAAAGGGAAGAAATACTTTTAAATTTTAAAGTAACGGTCGCACATGGTGTTTGTTAGAGTTGAGACTTTGTCTCAATTCCACCTGGCACCCAGCCTTCTGCTGCATGGCGGTCTTGCAAGCTAGACAGACTATTGGGACGACGGTCAATGTATAGATCAGCTGGAACTCTGAGGACTTTAATAGAGTTGCCTCAATCAGTAAAGGTGACATAGTTATGACCCAGTGATGTTTGCATAACCACAATTATTGTTATCCGTTCATATATTCATAAACGATTGCGACTAAAGTGACCGCCTTGTCATGGCATCCGACTTAGCTGCTGCCTACCAGACATGATGGTATGTTAGCCTCGTACGATCTAGATCCCAATCATATGCCCCTTATTCGGTATATTGTGTATACGAAATTCGTTTGCCTCTCCAGGCACTGTCCAAACTGCCTTGGCCATGTGTTATTTTAGGCTCGTAATCGTATAGTAGTAATCTTGTACCACAATAACCAGCCCGTGGCTGACAGGTTAGATTCAAACCGTAACTAGTCCCGGGAGCCTTTCGACGAGGTCGATTTATATCTAGGGTTAAAATGTTCTGTTATAGCAGGCGTTGCTGATGCCTTTTTAAGGTCACCGATAAGCTGACTAGACCATTACTGAGGCAAGTAAATTAACAAATAAGAAAGGGCAACTCAATCAGTAGCCTCATTTACTAAGCAACAGAAGTCCATGAAATGCTATCACTCTTTCCGGTGGGCATTAAAGAATTACCTGCTGCAGGGCTCGAACTCGTGATCTGGGTCGTTAAATGCGAGTACCCTTAAGAATAAGGTACTTTAACACCCTCGTTTATATAGCAGTAGAAGAGCCATTACGGCTCGTCACCACCACCAATCACCACCGCTTGCAGTTGTCAATAAAGAATCGACCACTGCACGATTCGAATCAACGACCGGTTTCGTGAAGACCAAGCACTTCACCCCTCAGCTATGACCCAGAGGCAAGTTAGATACTGTCCCCTCGTATGGGAAAGCGAGGTTTTAAATATACATATTCTACTTTGCTATGCTGCTGACTGTACATGCTTCTTAACTGATCAGGATGTTGGGAGTCGTTCAGATACTTTTACTGTCCAGTGTGAAAAGTGAGGCATAAAGGTATATAAAGTTGGCTCGTCTGTTGGGTCTTAAGCTTGGCCTCCAGGTATTATATGATATTCAGTCGAATCGGTTATCTCCCAGACCGAAAATAACTTATATTAGGCATTGGTTTGGGGCCGCGTAAACATCTGCAGCTTCACCCGATAATGACAGCTAGTAAAATACACCAATTGCCATAGCACCGAAGATTAGCCCGTGCTATTTCTAAGGATTAGTAAAAATTGAAAATCGGCCGCTTCAGAGGATTTCAATAAGGTCATAAGATCAACGCAGGCCTCTTCAATTTCAGTATTGTTTATCTCTCAATTGCTTTCTCCCTCCTTCTTTTTTAATTTGGTGCAGTTGCAAACGTGCAACGTTCTTGCGGGGCCCTTTTAAAGTAAGGGCTAACCAGCGATCTGTGCTTGGTCAGCTTCTTTTGGCACTATACTTTCGACAGTATCGTTTTGATCGCTACCACAATTTGGGCATCATTGCCAAGCCAGACGAAATCCTGGCTCACAAAAATTGGGTCCTTTGTGAACGTTGGCCAAGGCCCGTATTTTCCTCACCGAGTGGGGAATTTTGCTTTTGTTAGAGGCTCCACTCAAAATATTGATCAAGTTAATGTTAAAGTCGCCGTTTGTTACCCTATCCAGCAGCAGTAGGTAGCTGAGGTTGAATAATTGCTACTACCGGCAATTAGTAACCACCCGTGAATCCTGTTAAACAAGATCCAGTGTGACTCCGAAATTGGAAAGGCTGACGCTCAAAACTGGCTCTGCCAGCATATCTCCTGTCGAATCAGCTCGAAATCTAGGTGTCATATTCCAAAGCGACCTCTCGTTAGACGACCATATCAGCTCCACAGTCAAATCTGCCTATTTTCAGCTTCATAATATTGCTAAAATTCGGGCTTGTTTAGATAAGGATACCACGTCTAAGTTGGTCCATGCATTCGTGACATCTCGTCTCGACTTCTGCAACTCACTGCTTACTGGCCTACCAGCATGTGCGATCAGGCGATTGCAGCTGGTGCAAAACTCTGCAGCTGGGCTTGTCTGCCGTGAGCGTCGCAGTTGCCACATTACTCCACTTCTCGCCGACCTGCACTGGCTACCAGTCAAGCAACGGATTGACTTCAAGGTTTTGTCGCTCACTTTTAGGTCTCTTCATTCTATGGCTCCAGCCTATCTCTCCGACATACAACCCCATCAGGCCAAGCATCGTACCACCCGTTTTTCGGAATCCAACAGTCTAGAAATACCTCGTACAAACCTCAAATCTTTTGGAGACAGTGCATTTAGTTCATATGCTCCCAAAGCCTGGAACTCCCTCCCGACCTGCGTCAGAACATCCCCTGACCTGACCACATTTAAAAGGAACTTAAAAACACACCTATTTAGGACAGCATTTAGTGGGTCCCTGTGATTCGTCCTTCACGTGCTTATGCGTGCTGACACTGTGCATGCTGCCACTAACCACCTTTGCATGCTGACCCTGTGCATGTCCCCCTAACCGTGTTATTCATTTTGTTTGTTTTTCAAGCATGATTTTACTTACCATCTAATTGCATTTCCCTTTGCAGCAAATGTAAAGCGCCTAGAAAGAGATTAAGTTCTCTGAGGGAGCTTTATCAAGTACATTATTATTATTATTATTATTATTAAGATCCGGTACAGCATCTACTGGATAAATTGCAGCACAGCTTACGCGAACACTTATTATTTCCACAGCCGATTGATGCCCCAAGCTCCCTTCAGATTCTTTTACTTGCATTTTGCACTCTGACTATTCTGTGAACCCTACCTGGTGACAAACGGTCCTGGAACATTTAGCTTCAAATTTAAGAAATTCAACCCAAGTAGGCTAGGAATCTTACAGCCTGCTCTGTTGACACTAGTCGCAGGGCTCGAACCCTTGATCTTGGTCATCAAATGCATTCACCTTGATATCGGTCATTAAAGTAAAAAGATTGCGAAAAAAATGTCGCGACAAGAAAAGGTCAAATGCTAATATCTCAGCTGCTCCTACCGTCGAATTACAGGTGGTAAACTTGCACTTGCTTAGCATTTGTACTTCGTGACCAAGCATCTTACTCTGCATTATGCATTTGCCAGCTTCTGAGTTAGCGCTTGCAAAATCCGAGCCCAATACCAGACGTTATTTGCTATGCAAATAATGTTTGTATAGTGCAATTGATAACAACCGAGATTGCTACCACCAAATCGCCCACACCCGGTACTACTTTTACATAGTGATAATAACAATAATACACTTGATAAAGCGCCCCCAGAGAACTCAATCTCTTTCTTGGCGATCTGCATTTGCTGCAAAGGACACACGATCGAGTGGTGAGTGGTATCATGTTTGATAAGCATCGTGAATAAAATGGTTAGGGTTGACATATACAGGGTCAGCATACAAGTGTGGTTAGTGGCAGCCTGCAAAAGTGTCAGTATGCATAAGCACGTAAAGGATGAATCATAGGGACCCACTAAATGCTGCCACAAATAGGTGCGTTTTAAATATCTTTTTAAATGCAGTCAAGTCAGGAGATTCCGTGACGCAGATCGGGAGTGAGTTCTGGACTTTGGGAGCATACGAACTAAAAGCACCGTCTCCAAAGGATTTGAGGTTTGTACGAGGTATTGGTAAACTGTTGGATTCCGAAAAGCTGGTGGTACGATGCTTAGCCTGGTTGGGGAGTAGATCTGATAGGTTTGCTGGAGCCAAAGAATGAAGGGAGCTAAAAGTGAGCGACAAAACCTTGAAGTCGATCCGTAGCTTGAATGATAGCCTGGTCAGGTCGGTGAGAAGTGGTGTGACGTGGCAATTGCGAAGCTCACAAAAGACATGCCTAGCTGCAGAGTGTTACACCAGCTGTAAGCGCCTGATTGCACTTGCGGGTAGACCAGGAAGCAGTGAGTTACTGAAGTCAAGACGGGATGTCCGATGTGTATAGACCAACTTAGATGTGGTATCCATGTCTAAAAAAGCCGGAATTTTACAATGTGTAGCTGAAAGTAGGCAGACTTGGTTATGGGGCTGATGTAGTCGTCTAACGAAATGTCACTTTGGAACATGTTACCTACATTTTGTGCAGATTTAAAAAGAGATATGCTGGCAGAGCCGATTTTGAGCGTTAGCTTTTCCCGTTTTTGAATTACACTTGGCTTGCCCATAACTAGGAAGTAGGTTTTATCATAACTCAATTTAAGATAGTTTGCTGCCATTCATGAGCGGGTGTCATCAATACATTCAGCAAGAGAGTTGAGAGAATTTAACGTTCGCGAGAGCTGGGAGAGATCAAAGCTAAGGTTCAACTGCTTGTCATCTGCATAAAAGAGAAAGCCTAGATTGTGCTTGGCACTCACATTGGCAAGAGGGAAAGTAAACGCCAGTTCTGTTATCTGCTTCGAGTGCTTCGTGCAAGCTTATAAGCCTCGAGAGAAAGCTTTAAAATTAATAGGCCGCAGGACTTTTACAGGCAATGGCTCTGAAGGCGAAGATGAATAGGCAGTTTTAACTAATATCTCAGTGGGGTCAGATATCCTGTTCGGCTTGGAAATATTGAAACGCTTACATGCTAAATCAGTGACTTTATAAAAATGTTTGAGATATAAAGCGATTCCTGAAGTTTGTTAATTTGCACCAGACATTTCTTAACCATTGGCTTGGACCGCTTAAAAAGCCGTCTGAAGTGCTGGTATGAGACTGCATTACTTTAGACTTGGGACAAGTGAGTCGTCCTCAACCGAAGCATTGTGCCTTGCAGCCTCTGAAGCTTTGGAATTCATGTCAGCAGCACGGACTTAAGCTCTACGTTAGCTCGTGTTAACAGATTTGGACTTAATTTATGGAATGAGTGTTTTGATGTCGTCCTTGTCATACTAGTCAGCCTCGGAGCGGCCTTTAGTCCTCCGCTAGCTGCGTTTTGAGGTCCTGATTCCACAAGCGTGTGCATGCAGTGCAAGCATCTGCAAGGACCGGCACCCATTGCTCGCACTCAGCTGGCGGCGGCAAATAAATCGAGTTCAGGATCCGCTGCAGCCCGTTCCTAATGCTGCATGGCTGTGGGCTAAGAACACCGAGGCGTTAGTTATCGGTATCGGCGTTCTTCCTTGATGATGTCGTTCTCTGCCGTCGCCGGGCACGCCTGCGTGCATCGTTGCATGCAGCTTCGACGATTCACGACCAGCGCGGCGCAACGATTTCCGTCACGCTGCCCGGCTACCAGCCCACTACTTGTGCTTGCAAGGACTTAAATTTCAGGAGTCGCTACTCGGCGGCGGTAGCATCCACAGAGCCTGGGACGTGCTAAATAGCTTCGTTGATGAGTAGAACGCTTATTCACCTCTACCTACTCGCAATGCCCGAATGGTCTACAAGCGCCTATAACTCAATGAAATAATAAAATAAATAGAATTAAATTAAGTTAAAAGCTTTATTATTCAGCCGAATTTGGACGACCATGGAACGGTTGCTACTCCATTAATGAACTTGGCTACCAGGACGAGGGAGGGAGACAGAGAGACAGACTGTCAGACAGACAGAGACGGACGGACAGACAGACAGACAGAGACGGAGAGAGAGACGGAGAGAGAGAGAGAGAGAGAGAGAGAGAGAGAGAGAGAGAGAGAGAGAGAGACGGAGAGAGAGACGGAGAGATAGACGGAGAGAGAGACGGAGAGGAGAAAGCGGACGCATTGTTGTGGTGACCCTACAGTGAGCGATTACCACTGTACGAAAGCCGTTACCGGGACCTCGTGATGGACCGCTTCAGAAAAGTTGGCAGCGACTTGTCAACCAACGCATACTGCACTTGGTTCGGCAATTGCTTGAGCAGCGTAGGACGAACGGCTCTAAGGACCAGTGGGAGTAACGGATGGCAAGCCAATAGAAGATTAGGCGGTGAAGTTTTCTGAGCGGAGTTTCCGTGACGGTCGAGCGTCAAACACTAGGGAAACTAAAGGTAAGACCGTGACAGGTGGACCGTGACAGGTGAGGTTGCAAGCCGCGCTCACATGAAGGTGCACACTTGGGCTTGAATAGAACGCCAAAGATTCTCGATCGCTTGCTTCTCAGAGGAGTGACTGCTGGGAGTAGTGTGCTCCTGTCACGCCAAGGTCTGAGCATTGCTGATTACGCATTTCGCTGCATCTTTCTATCCCGTCTCCCCCCCTCTCTCTCTCTCTCTCTCTCTCTCTCTCTCTCTCTCTCTCTCTCTCTCTCTCTCTCTCTCTCTCTCTCTCTCTCTCTCTCTCTCTCTCTCTCTCTCTCTCTCTTTCTCTCTCCCCCTCTCTCCCAAGTCCCGTCGTTTTGCGAAACCTTTATCAAAAAGAGCCAAAGCTCGAAGGTCTTGGGATTGAGTTGGCCCAGAGTACTTCCACCAAATGCAAATGAAGCGGCATTCGGGTACGCGCGACAGCAGTGCGGCGTTGCTGCACCGCGTTCATGTCAGCAGTGAAGCTGAGGGGGCGCTCTCGCAGCTTCGGCGGCTCCAACGAGGCTGACTCCCTCCTCGATGTCGTCGCGGCGGAGGCCGCCGCCGCCGCCGCTCTCTCTGCCATTTCGGTTTATGCCGCTCCGCTTTGTTGCCCCTGTCTCCTTCTCACCACTCCGGTCGTCCTTCCCTGCGCCGTCGGGGTCTTTTCGCCTGCTGCACCTTTTGTAGATCGTGTACACGATGACGGCTAGAAGCAGCGGTAGAGGTGTCATCAGCTGAGCCGCGATAATTGGCACCAGCGAGAGGTCGGCGTCGGGCTGCGGCAGCGTGCGCTGCACGAGCACGACGGCTACGCCGACGTTGTTTATGCCCGTCTCGATGGCTATGGTCATAATGAGCTTCCGCTCGAAGCGGGCGGCAAAAGCGACCAGTCCGCCCAGCAGGAAGCCGCCGTAGGGCAAAATGGCGCACGAAAGCAACGTGTCGGCATCTAGGAGGGAGAACACGAACCAATTCGTGTACAGCGCGAGGCCAATGAAGCCCACCGTCACCAGCAGCAGCGGTGGGTTCATCCATTTGATAACCTTGGCAGAGCAGCGCGGGAGCTTCCATCTTATCAGCAGTCCTATGGAGGCGGGCACTGTGATGATGGCTATTGTCGTTAGAATGTTGACGAACGGAATTGCGATCGACTCTGCGGACACGTGCTCGTTTCCTGGCAACGTCGTACCCAAAGTGTACATCCAAAGTGGCATCATGCCTACAAAAGGGATCGGCACAACTAATCGGCGAGCCCTAGCTCGGGCAGCTCTGCACTTGCCCCCCCCCCACCGCCTTCCGAAAGTGCCCCATTTAAATAGAGGAATCACTGGGTGCATACGCGTACTCGATTGCTCGCATTTTTTCTTCCAATTTTCGTGTCCTGACCAAAATGATCGGCCGAATATTTAAAATCAACAGCTGATCAGACGAGTTTGGATCTTTTGTTTTGAAAGCTGTTTTTAAGGGGAGGATTAAGAGTTCAAGGTAAAAGAAGCCTTGTCCGGGGGTCAGTGCAGTACATTAGCGTCTTCAATGCTCACTCCCGACTCTTCTCCCGACTGAAATTCTCTTCTGATTGACGTCCCGACATCCATTGACATAACAATATTTAATAAGAAGCTTAAAACACCTGTTTATTACAGCATTTAGTGGCTCCTTGTGACTCGTCCTTTGTGTGCTTGCGGGTGCTGATATTGAGCTTGCTGCTACTAACCATATCTACATATTGACCCTGTGCACATCTCGCCTAACAATGTTATGCTTGATGACATTGCGAATCTTACCACGAGTCATTTGGTCGTGCTTTCTTCACAGCATCTCTATAAAGTATCTAGAGTATAAAGTGTAAAGTATAAAGTATAAGTATAAAGTGTCTAGAAAGAGATTCAGTTCTCTGAGAGTGCTATGTAAACGTGTTGTTATTATGCGACGTAATTCTACTACTACAATTATTATTATTATTCTTACTATGCTACGTAAGTCTAACTTCAGTACCCATCCCGGGGAAGGAGCCTAAGGCATCTGCCTCGCCTCTGCGATGAACAAGCTACCGGCCGAAACAGTAGCGCCGTCTCGGCGGTCAGTTAACCCAACTTCTCCCATTTTTTCACCGTATTAATATAAACTTAATCAGGTGAGTATGTGTTACCGTTTTAGGTACTGTATTGTTTACATGACAGGATAGTTTTAGTCTGCTTTAAATGTTAAGACGAGGTTCGGTTGTGATGCCTATTTCGCTCGTGCAGAACGTATGTACGAAGTGAGGCTGCTAATTCACCACCTAAACGAGACTCAAGAATACATTCAATATTGGTAATATAGATTATGGAGAGCAAGTACTTGTTGCAGACTTGCAGTTTTTTGTGCTTTGATGACGTAAATTTAAAAATGCCCGAAAACTGTTCTGGTGACTGCACTTAGTCTAGCAAGTCGCACCTTGAGAATTCGTTCGCATTTGTAGACGTTAAGCCAGGAAATTAACTTTGTCTGCTTAATATTTAGTCGAGCAGGTCGCGTCTTGAGAACATGTTGCATGATATTACTCACTATTCAATCGCGTTTCCCTTTGCTGCAAATGTAAAGCGCCTAGAAAGAGATTGAGTTCTCTGAGGGCGCTTTACCAAGTGCATTATTAATATTATTATTATTATCATCATTCGCATTTTTAGAAGTTAAGCCAAGAAATTGACATTGTCTGCTTAATAAAAATCTCATTAGCTTTGGTTTGGAAGCTATTCCCAATGTTATCAGAAAAAAAAGCAAACGTCGAGCACGTTTTTTCATCAGGCTAGGTTCTTACATCATTAATCGATATTAACTTACATTTAATTAAAAACGATAAGGTATTTTAGAAAAGAGTCTCTATTTAGAATTATGAATAACTGTTCTGCCTTTTTGTGCAACCACCTTATGTTTGAAATAATTAGTTAGCTCAGCCTTCATCGTCGATATTTTCTGGCAGAGCATCAAAATAAATATGCGACTTCTTCCTTGATGGTATTCATAAGATATTGCCAGGTGGTAAACATAAGCAATTTGAACATTGGGTACCATCATGATTAAATTCAGCTCTGATTCTTCACAGTTAGCAGTAGTGGCTGAGGTAAGATAGCCTTTTTTCAAGGGGATCGCTGAAACTAAGTATTTATGTGAATATGTTGTTTTTAATGGGGCGTTAGTGATGTCGGCGATAACGTACATTGATATGCACAGACATTGACATACACAGATAAGCAGATCTGATAGTTTCTGGGGCAGGAGTGATTCACAGTTAAAAGAGTGTGCTTAGAATCTTGATTGATTTTTTCAAGCGACCATTCCTTGCTGTTTTGCCCTTTCACATGTTATTGCGTTGAGTGTTGTCTGAGAGCTCAAGCCGCGGGATAACTCACCGAGGCAGGCAAAAGTACTGATAAGCGTCATTGTTATGCTTATGGAGACGTCGCCGTCCAGTAGAAGTGTGTATAAGTTGCTCTGTCCTCCGCCTGGACCGGTGCCGAGGGCAAACAAGCCCAGCGCCCTACCTCCGGCATAGCCTTTCAGCATGATAAGTCCAAAGGACACCTGCAGGCAATGCATCAAATCAACAATGCAAGAAAGTAAAATTTTGATGTCATGGTTAATCCTTTAAGTATAAAAATATTGATTGAAAGTTTCTCCCTCTGCACTACAGGTTCTAAATCACCCCAGATCTAGTTTGATACAAATCTGCCACTCAGTGCGAGACATCGAGTGCCAGTCATGACGTACAAAGCTTATAGAAATCTGCGATATCGGGTTGCTAAAAAGAATCATAGCATCCTGCAAAGAGTGTCATTACAAGATTATGACTGAAATCGGGATCTCTTCACACATACAGCAGACAATAGCACTTCTCAGGTGCATCCAAGCTCTCATTTAACGGTAATGCTTAGGACGGTGTGATGCCTAAGGTTGACTATCTGCAAAGCTTGTGATCTATCGCGTGTCACTTTTATCCTCGAAGACACTTTGTCAGTTTTTGGACATCAAAATATGCCACTTAACTTTTAAATATTAATATAAATAAATCTTTGTACAATGCTTAAAGAGACATGTATTCTCTAATGTGGCGCTTTCAGTGTTTAGTAAGAGAATAAATAACCAAGAGTTGCAGACTTGCCTCCTATCAAGCATATAAAAGCAAGCAAGTATCACCCTTTGATCGGCATGCTAAAACAACCATGAAAACTCGTAGCCGCAGATAAGTACGACCTTTGGCCTTTGGTAACGTAAAATACAAAACAGATAAGTCCACGCCTACGAATGGAAAGGTGACCAAAGCAGCTGCGTTTTGGCTGAGATTCGACGAATGACTTAAGGTCACTGCCGGTAGTGACACTAACCGTCAGTAAATTCCAAACTCTCAATGCACAACAGCCGATGGCTTTTTCTCCAAAATACTCCAATTTAGTCCGAAACACAATGCGAAGGCGGAGGGCAAAATAAGCAGATTATGAGGGCCGGGTGGTGGGAGGGCGCTGTGGGAGCAAAGAGGTTAGATTGTTAGGCTGGTGAAAACGAACGAAGTGACCTGTAAGCCAGACGAAGGATCTTAAACCGACCCAGGGCTCGATTAGAGCTATTTATTATAGCTCAGACAAAGTGTGATGTGACGCGAACGATACGTCGCCTCAAACATTCAAACCCTGCTGCATCTGAGCTTTTCACAAGTTGCAAGTGTTTCAGGGTACTGGCCAAATGACAGTCGGCTCCCAGAGATCGTCAAGCAAACAGAGGGCAGGTCGGCATGCACGCTTGTCTCTGCATTTTAAAGGCTGAGCAGTTTATAGGACTGGGTAGAACAAGAGCTGTTTTTACGTAACGGTTTGTCGTACACCATCAAGCACACTTAAGTCGCAGCATTGTTCCGGACTCCTTCCGACCTGAATCTCTTATACTTTCGATGGACTGCATCCGATAGGAAAAGTGACTTTCAAGGCAGCTACAAAAGTGCACATTTAATTTATTTTTCTCGCTAATCTTCATCAAAATATCGCTGGAATGGCATATATGTTAATTGGATGCAATAGCGCTCCTAAAGATATCGGACTGCTCGCAATGGAAGGAATATATTCCTGTCCACTGGAGTGAGACCCACGGCAGCCGATTACAGAGACAGACTACTGGGATCAACTTATTGGATTTTTGGCCTCTAGAATAGGGCTCGTTCATGTTTATATTCCAGAATTGCACCGAGTTTTTTATCTTTACATACTTCAAAGGGTTTTATAAAGCAATCTGTACAGGTAAATTCACATCTGAGCTATATTTTATTATGTTATTATTCTATTTTATTTTAAATTACCTGACTTTCGCGTGAGTATCACTTCAGCTCACAGCAAGGTGCTCTATGACTGCCCAAGATCAAGGACTCGAGAAAGCATGTATCATAGCTTTTCGCACTCACCATGGCTGCATTTACTTACCAATGGCATTATAATGAACTGGCTACAGAAGCCAATGATCGGAGCCTTTGGTCTCTTCAGAGCTTCCTTTACCGCCTGCAAATCAATCTTCAAAGCAGATGCTGAAATAAGGCAGGCTTACTTAGTAGTTCTCAGAGAAGCTGTACGAAATATCCGTGAGCAACACTGATACATTTCAGAGGTATGAGTAATGTGAATACTGATAAGCTTTGAATTTCATTAAATCTTGTTATGGCACACATAGCTACCTTGTTATTAAAGAACCCATAATATACGTATGCCTATACAGAGGCATTCAGATAGAGGGGACCATAGGAAAGATCAAAAATGCATGTACTAGTCTTGGACTAACTTACTTGTACGATAATGTATGTTAGTATCTGGTTGATACATCCACACGCTTAAGTGTTGCTAGCGTTAAATTATTCAGTTGTTTTAAAAATGGGGGCAACGACATGGTGCTGCCAAACTCCACACTGAAGTTGCTCTAAAAATGATCCCTTCCACAATCCGATCTCAACCTAGACTCTGCAATCTTTATGCATGGGATTAGGTCCCGATTTGACCGGAAGTGAGAAAAAAACAGACAAAGGCTTTTCTGCTAATCCCTTCCATCGAGCGTTGCAGAAACTAGCGAATGTGAAAAATTGATAGCTTTAGAAAGCAGCTTTAGGGAGAGACGTTACGACTTATTAACCAGACTTGCCCTATAAATGTTATTTAAATCTAGGAATACCTTCTAACCTTTACAAATTTGGGGCTCTCCCCACAGTATTGGTACTCCTCCAAGCAATATTTTCAAACTCAGATTCTTTTATGGGAGCTTAACAATATAAAAGTGACCTTGATTTGAAAGAATTTAATGAACGCGCTTCTCACCAGAAAAGTCTATGCAATATTTTAGATCGGTATCACTCCTGTACAATGCACCCAATCGTATTTATTTATATGGGAAATCTTCAGAAAGTCTTTTACTATCGTGCGCAATCAAGCTGCAGCATCCCTTGCTTATCGCTCCTCCACCTAATCTTCCGCGCCTTCTGTCTGTTCAACTTTTCAGTTTCCCTCCCACTGGCTATCATCGTGCGTATTTCTGCTAGATGCTTAAATGCCAAAGTGCTAAGCGAAGACATATGTAGTACGATCAATGTCGATAGACTCACCGATGCCACTGGATATTACAAGTACGTAGACCATAATCTGGAAAACTAAGTCCACCATCCTCGGAGCTCGTAGCACCGACAATGGAATCGCTTTAGAGCGTTGACTTCGACATTCTTTCATTGTCGTGTTGTAGTATGTCACGGATAACATTGCCAAAGCGTGCCCGATCCCTACACCCTTGATGGAGAATGAGCCGGACCACGAGCTCGTGTCGTTTTCTGCGGTAGTCATTCTGAAATTGTAGAGTCTGCCAGACGACCTATCATCCTCCAACCAGTCAAGAATGATCTCTGAGTCCATTGCAATAGCCACTGTGTGTTTAGGCACTTCAACATGCAGCGAGACCTTGTTGGTTTGATGAGGTTCCATGGAAGTGAGATTAAACTTGACCAATGTCTCGTGGCCCACGAAGAGATTCAGCACTCGCTTGACGCTTAGGTCAAGAACGAACGGAAGAAGACTCTGATTTAATGCAACATCATGTATATGTGTCACAGATGGGCTGGTGATGCATTCGCCGCTGACATTGGCAGAAGATTTAATGACATCATTCGAACCATAAGCAGCCACGGCCAACGAAATGCAATGTACCAGTCGAAACATGGAAGCCGCCATCTACAACGACATTTAAGGTGTAAGAACTAACAAGGTCAAGGCAGTGAGCAACACAAACAGGCTTTCGATCTGCCGAAGCAAGATAGTAACTTCGAAGGCTTTGTCACTGGGTTCGTAGCCTTCGTGATTGTATGCTTTGCTTTAAAAACATCATGAAAAACATCGTTCAAGCGAGGACTTTCAAAGGGCTCCTGCATTCCTTGGCACAAAATGAAGTGTACGCGTCTGACGTGATCGCTGTCAGAAAACTATATATCTCTAAGCAGTAATATGCAGCCGAATAGGGACTGAACTGCCTTGAGGCGTATGGAAACCAGACGGTAATGTTGTCTTTGCCAAATGGTCAAGAACTTTAGGTGCCCAATAAAGCCGAGGTAGCAATAGAAAGGCACGAGCCGCCGTCTATGTGAAAGTAAATTCGAGCACGCCAAAGGCACAAGGGTCGTGAATCGGTGGACCGCTGAGCCAGAGCGTTGGCGACTGGAGAAACATGATTTGCAATTCCTGAATTATAACTACTACGAACCACGTATATTGTAACTAAAGATTAGGCAGTGCAAAAGCACAAGTCGTGCAAGATGTAAACACGTGGAGTTGCACTGTAAACGTGGAGCAAAGCTATCCGATCGTGCTCTGGGCGACGTGCAGGAGTTTTTCACTGTATCTGATACTGGACGCCTGTGGCGCCTAGAGAATAGACTTCTCTACGCTATGGGCACTAGAAATTGTTATCATAAGGCTCGACTCGTCGTCGATGTTCCACCACCGCCGGCATGCCTCCACCAAATTAGTGCTGCACTCAAACCTCACTTCCTTAAAGCATATTTAAAGGCTCAGGGCCTCCTGGTATTTCTCGCTCGTCGGTAAAGACTACCGTCGTTAAGAGTGCTGCATTTGCATTGAGTGCAGAAGCCTCTACTCTAGTAGCGGAACCCGACGCGGGAAAGTATTTGAGACGAGTAACAGCTGGGCGGTTCGCTTGCTTTGACTTTAGGCTCGGGCCTATGGTTAGTTTATTAGAGTCTTGGCTTTACAGATGAGTGGTAAGTCAGGTGTATAGGTTAGGATTATGACATGGACATACAGTCGTCCCGCGCCACTTTGCGATTCGACTTTCACGGCTTCATTCTATCGTGGTTTTTCAAATATTGTACATTCATTCAAAAGTTCCTTCCTCCAAACACCACTTTGCTGATCCAGCTCTTGGATTAATGCATTATTTGCGGGTTCAAGGTCCTCTACACGCGAAACACCCTGCAGCACCTCGTCGAAGGCATGGACCTTGAGGAAAACTTCATGCTGAAGGAGTACTGACAGCAAATGACCATCACGAACTGTCTGATGAACATCCAGACCACGTTGAATGACATGAAGACAGAGACCATGAAAGCCAGCTGGAAGAAGTTGTGGCCTGAAATTGTCCACGACTACAAAGGATTCACCCTAGAGGATATAGGCAACTCAGCAGTGGATGAGACAGTGAGCACTGCACAAAGACTACAGAACAATATTCTCTCTTCTAGTGCCGACTGTTGGTCATTCTTTCCACCCGTCCTGGACTGCTACTTCTACGCCATTCACTTCCTCAACACCCTCTTGACTTAGCTGTAATGATAATAGTATAATGTATTTGCTTAGAACTCTAAGAGAATTTAATCTCTATACTGCACTTCACATTTCTACGGGGCTCGTGTCCACGACCTCGGTCATCAAATACGTTCACCCTGCCCTTAGTTCGAGGCGAGGGCATTAAACACTGGGCTTTCCAGAATGTCGACCTGTAGCTTGTGCTAACAGGTGAAATACTGCCGCGGTAATATCTCACTATTAATTTTTATTATGTTGCATAAAGCATTTGATATCATTATGTAATTCAGTTGTATAGCACCCTAAGTGAACTTAATCTCTTATAGCTATGCTTCTCGCTCAATTTGCTGCGTGAGATGAAATCTGTTGTTTTCCGAGTGCCCATCGAAAGCCGCCTAGGCTTTGATGTGCTATACAAAGCTGTTCCGTGTGACATCAACTGGATCTGTGGCTTGTGGAAACAAAGACGACTTTACATTGGGGCCTATGCAGTAAGCGTACCAATCGCTGGTTTCCATCTTTTAATAGTTTACATTTTTGTTTTTAAAGTAGTGATTAGGCTAGCGATTAAGAGTTATCCTGTCGCACCGTTCTTTTTACGTTAGGCTCTTGTTCATTTAAGTTACCAACGTTTAGTTCTCGTTGATTCTCTCTCTCTCTCTTTCTCTCTCTCTCTCTCTCTCTCTCTCTCTCTCTCTCTCTCTCTCTCTCTCTCTCTCTCTCTCTCTCTCTCTCTTGCTCCCACTCTCGCTGCCTCTTGCTCTCTCACTATTGCCATTGAGTTGCAGTCCACTTCCGTCTCATCCAAAATGTGTGTCCAAACTTCTTAGCAGTCTCCGAATCCCTTTAAATGCCCGTCTCTTTCTAAGTACGTCGTACGATCACTTGCCACTACAGCCACGTTCATCCTGCATCTGCAACGTTGCATTTAGTGTCTCTCGAATTTCACTTCCGATTGTTACTTTCACGACCGCGATTAGCCTACACGCTGTTCACTGCTCGATTGTACGCCAATCGCGCACTTATCGTGTACCGGACCTCGGCGACGACGACCGGAGCGCAGCTCGGATGAATGCGAAGCCATGTGACAGCACGCGAGAAGTCGACGATTGCAGCTCGCATGCTGCGGCACACTGTGAACTGCAATACCGGACACGTATGCTCGTCGTCTGTCAAATATTGGACTCTTGCGACTTGGCCAAACTAGCTTCACACTACCGCCAGGCACCTGCATTCACCCAGCTCCCGCCCCCTCCCCCGCCAGGTCGCTGCTGTAGGCGGCCCTCATACCTACGGTGCGCTTACCTGGAAGCACCGAACTGCAATACCGAGTCGTTTCGCGTCCGCTGGATCGCTCGAGCCAGCACCCTCGGTGCAGCAGTCGTCAGCTGACGCGGCGGCGGCAGTGCCGGCCGAAGTTTGAGCGGCTAGCGCACAGCCGGATCTTGTCTTTGCGCCTCGCGAGCGGAGGACTTAGCCGAGCCGCCCGAAGCCTCGGATAACGCACTGCACACAGGCGGCGGCGGCGCGCAGATAAGGGGGCGCGCTCCTCCTGCTGCGGCCCCTGCGTTCTGCGTTCTTGCCCCTGCCTGATGCGTTCGCCCCGGATAAGAGAGCGCCTCGACGAGCCTCGAGCCGCTCGGCTCGCCAACCGGGCGGGGTACATTTGCGTTGGCCAATGGGAGGAGAACGCTTTTGAGGGGCACCGTTAGATAGCGGGGTCGGGCGCGGATCCATTCGGCTCGGCGCCTCGACTCGTTGGTCGTCGGGGCAGCGAAAGACGGACGCGTTCGCTGCAGCCACTTGGGCGCAGGAAGAATCACGGCTTCACAGCAGCCGGCGCTCCATGTAGTCTGGCTGCTGTCTCGCGGTGCATCGCCTTCGGTTGTGCCGCGACAGCGCGGCTGCGGATGCCTCTAGAGCCCTGCCTCGGCGGCGGCGAAGGCCGCGGCTCCGCTTTGCCGGCTGGCGAGCAGAGCGGAGCCGCGGCCTTCGCCCCGCTGCCGCTCCAGCTCCAGCTCTTCGAGCTTTATAGGCGCCGCTGAGTCATTGCCACCGAGTCGTCGCCACCGCTTCCGCGGCCGCTGCCGCCGCTCCGAACGCTCCCTATCTCGAGCGCCGGCGACCGCGCCGGCGCTCGCGAGTGTCTGCCTAGCGAGCCCTCGGCGGCTGGCTCGCCTCGTGTGCGATCGTGCTTTGAATCGTCAGATCGCTAGGCAGCAGCAGCAGCAGCTGGCTCAGATTGATTGCTCAGCCTTCTCTCTGCGTCACCTCTTTCGGCGGCCCTCGTCTCTGCCGTCACCGTCCTCGTGGATTGTCCTCTGCACTCTGCTGCCGCGAGTTCTGGAATCGTGTGGCATCTGCGTTCTGGAATCTGGTCACCAGCGGTTCGACGCGGTTCCTTTTCAGCGCCCTTTTAAAATGCTCAGAACGAGATTTGGCTTCCTTGGGGCACTCTGTCAATCTTTCATTGTTGCTATTATAATTACGGCACGCTTCGGTTTCGTTCAGCGTTAAAGAAAAGAAAGTGTTTGCGACCTGAGTGTCGGGGATTCGGCAGAGTATTCAGACACTGTGAAGCTCATCTGGACGCTGCGACTGCTTTTGGAAATAAAGATGAGAAACACGTGCCAGCGGAAAATGAGGTGAAGAAGCGCTATAAAATCCACGATTTTAATTTCTTTGTGCCCGATGAATTGGAAAAACTGACAGCTGGACAATGGAACTGGCAAAAGAGATGGTTATGTTACGTCTCTGTTCCTATCTCGGCTTAGGATGGCCTTAATTTAAGGGAGTAGTAAATCCCTCGCAATGTAATTTTTCAAACCATGAAATATTGTTAATGACCCGTGAATTAAGCTTCAAAATCGGATATCTCCTAATCTTTGTTTCAAACGTCGCAAAAGCCACCGCGTAGCTCGATTTGTGCAAATGTGGTCGACAGCAGCTTCAGTATAAGCCACTCTATTTCTAGGACGTGCACTTTTTTCAGACGCTTTCGGCACTCTAAAGTGCTGCTGTGCACTGCTTCGTTAGCAGCGCTTTCGAGACGCTAGGTATATCGTCGGGATCTGTCGGGTTTCTGCCAAGGCTGCCACCCGTTACCTGCGTAGTGTGTCTGTGAAGGCCGAGGACTTTAGTTCAGGATTCGTCTCGTGAGCATTCAATGCATTATCAGGATGCCGACTCGAAGCGTGCACCGACTGGGGTAAAATGTTATCTGTCGCCGAACGTTTGCCGAGAAGTAAACGCAGATTAAGCTTCGTTGGCAACTAAGATCCAAGTGTGTCTAGCTCGGGCGCTTGCAGCTTGATCTACTGCAATTTCTCAACAATGGACTCTCCAACCCTCTATTCAGAATGCGGCTAGGAATTCAGCTAGCAAAAACATTCTTCGGCACCCCTAATCGTCACAGAATTCCGTGAGTCATGCTGGTTTGGCCCTTTTGGCTAACCTGCTAAAGCCGAATCAAGGTCAAGGTGTACGACTTTCATGACCAAGGTCGCGGGCTCGAGCCTCTTGGGATTTGAGAAACACTTGAATAGTTAAGTTTATTTAGGGTGATGCACAAATAATAAAAATAGTAAGAAATTTTATAAAGTGCCATCACAAAGCTCAAACTCTTTCCAGGCGCTTTAAAATTGCTGCAAAGGAAACGCGATCGAATGATTAGTTGTAGCATGCTTATTAAACAACAAGAATAACATAATTAGGGGTGATTTTCGCAGGGTCAGCATGCAAGTGTGGTTAGTGGCAGCATGCACAGTGTCAGCACAAATAAGCAGATAAAGAATGAAACACAGGTACCCACTAAATACTGTCATAAATAGGTGTTTTTAGTTTCTTTTTAAATGTGGACTAGTGAGGAGATGTCGTGACGGGGATCGGGATTGAGTCTGAGCGTTGGGAGCATACAAACTAAATGCACGGTCTCCAATGGATATGAGGTTTGTACGAGGTATAGGCAAACAGTTACATTCCGAAGCGGGTGATACGACGCTTATCCTGGTGGGGAAGTAGGTCTGATAGGTGGATTGGAGCCAAAGAATGAAGGGATTTGAAAGTGATTGACAAAACCTTGAAGTCGATGCGTACCTTGACTGGGAGCCAGTGCAGGTCGCGAGAAGTGGGGTAATGTGGCAACTGCGAAGCTAACGGCAGACAAGCCTAGCTGCAGAGTTTTTCACCAGCTGTAAGCGCCTGAGTGCACAGGCCGGTAGGCCAGCCAGCAGTGAGTTACAGATGTCAAGACGGGATGTTACAAATGCATGGATCAATTTAGCTGTGGTCTCCCTGTCTAAACAAGCTCAAATTTTAGCAATTCTATGCAGCTGAAAGCAGGCAGACGTGACTGTGGAGCTAATGTGGGCATCCAATGAAAGGTCACTTTGGAACAGCACACCTAGATTTCGTGCCTATTTAACTGGAGATATGCTGGCAGAGCCGATTTTGAGCGTTAGCTTTTCCAGTTTCTGAATCACACTTGGCTTGCCCATAACTATGAAGTTGGTTTTATCATAATTCAATTTAAGATAATTTGCTGCAATCCATGGCGGATGTCATCAACATATTCGGCAAGGGAGTTGGGAGAATTCAACTTGCTAGAGTGCTGGGAGGGATCAAAGCAAAGGTACAACTGGGTGTCATCTGTATGAAAGTGAAAGCCTAGACGGTGATTGGCTATCACATCGGCAAGAGGGAGTGTATAAACCACGAAAAGAAATGGACCAAGCACGGAGCCCTCAGGTCCCCTACATTTCAGGGGTTCTTCGGATGATCTTTTTCCATTCACAGCAGCACTCTAGAGTCTCCCACTGAGACAGGATGAATTATAACATGTATTTCATATTGACTGTGATAGAACCAAAAGATGACTTCCGCTGGCATAGACTTCTTCGCCAGACAGCAACTTGCCAAGGTTTTCCCCAAGCATGTCAAAACAGATTCGGTAGCATCTCGGCGCCTGCAATCGGCGACAATGCCACCCGGGGGAGGGCGGGTAACCGTTGCCTCGCGGTCGTGTGAATCGTGTGAAGTGGAAAGCTGTGAGAGCAGTTCCGCGACAGCCCAAACCACTCGTCGAGTGCCTGCAAAAATCCCATGCCTTCCTCTTGCTCGCGGCGCCTCGCAAGAGCCGAGAAAATGTATCTCTGTCTCTCTCTCTCTCTTTCTGTCTCTCTGTCTCTGTCTCTGTCTCTGTCTCTGTCCCTGTCTCTCTCTGTCTCTCTCTTTCTCTCTCTCTCTGTCTGTCTCCGTCTCTCTCTATGTCTCTGTCTCTCTCTGTCTCTCTCTCTGTCTCTCTCTAGCTCTCTCTCTCTCTCTCTCTCTCTCTCTCTCTCTCTCTCTCTCTCTCTCTCTCTCTCTCTCTCTCTCTCGAGTCGCATTGTGGTGCAAAACCTTTATCAGTGATTGATAGTCGCGTGCTTGGGTGGATGGGCCTAACGAGCCTCCACCGACGGCAATTGCTGCCGCAGCACGTGGTGCGGCTACACAGCGGCTGCTAAGCAGTGTGTGCGCTCTCGTTTGGGCCTTTGACGAGGCCGACGGCCTCCTCGGTGCCCTCGTTGCCGACCCAGCCGTTTTGGTCCACGCCATTTAGCCTTTTCACCTCCATCTCCTTCTCACCGCCTTTGTTCTCATCCGCTTTGCCGTCGTCGCTTTTTCGCTTGCAGCACTTCTTGTATATATTGTACACGATGACCGCCAGGTACAGGGGCACTGGCGTCATCACCTGAGCTGCCAGAATCGGCACCAGGGAGAGGTCGGCGTCGGGCTGTGGCAGCGCGTTCTGCACGAGCACGATCGCAACGCCGACGTTGTTTATGCCCGTCTCAATGGCTATGGTCAATATAAGCTTCCACTCGAAGCGGGCGGCGAGTGCCACGAGTCCGCCCAGCAGGAAACCGCCGTAGGGCAGGAGGGCGCACGAGAACACCGTTTCTACGTCGAAGAATGTGAAAACGTACCAGTTCGTGTACCAAGCAAAGGCAACGAAGGAGATGGTGACCAGAAATAGTGGTATTTTCATAACCTTGACCACTCGCTTCGCGAATCTCGGAAACTTCCACCGCAGCAGCAGTCCAGCCGCGGTGGGCGCCATGATGGTTGCTATTGTAGTCAGAATATTGACGAACGGAATTCTGATCGACTCTTTTGACACGTGCTCGTTTCCCGGCAACGTCGCTCCAAGTGTGTACAACCAAAGTGGCATCATGCCTGCGAAAAGGGGAAACTGACGTGCGACTGCCCTGTGTCTTCGTCACTCGCGATTACTTATCGCTTATTCTAGAATGCATGAACTACACGGAAAGAGATTTAGCTCTCTTACGCGAAAACTCTAATGTCTAAGTATTGCTGCAATTGTTATCATTTCACCCAGGTATGTTCCACCAGCTAGCGGTATTCGCCTGATGTGGTTCTAGCACAGATTTAATGGCCTTTGATGAACGCTGCAGGGAAGCTGTCAGCTCGATCGCGCGATCGGTTCTAGCACTGGATTGGCAAATGCCTCTCCATCTGTAACTCCACAAAGACTATTCACATGTTACGAAGGAGAGTTTTCCGCATCGCACTCAAAGCCTAAGTTGCTTGCAGTACGCAAAGCAGAGGTTGTGGATTGGTCCCTGCTCGGGGCGTGACTCTTTATTCGGCGTTCAGACTCGCGGTTGACGTCCGCGGGTAACTCTTTTTTTTTATTCAAATCACAGCATTCTTTGCCTCGAGTGGCAGACGCTACGTGCAGAGTATTTAAACCCAGCGCCTTTCTCGCTTTCTTCATTATCAATAGTGCCGACTTCTTCTCTTTTACAGACCCTGCTTTTGGACGCTGCTCATTTCTTTCTTTCTCTCTCTCGTTGTTTGCTTAAAATTAAATTCGACATTCTGACACAAACGAAACTTGTGTCAGCGAGACGCTGGGCTGGCTTTGCAGTGACGATGAACTACTACTCACATTGGCATGCATTCTAGAAATGCTATGCCGATTTCGAGAGACAAGTATCTGTCAGCTTATTGCAAATCAAGCCGTTACAAGCCGTTGAAGAGTCTTCGCCGCTGTTTTAGCGCGCTGTGAAGCTCAGCCAGCGAGAAGCAGTCAAAGCCAGTGTGCTTTTTGGTGAACTGCTACATCAGTTTCAGCTTGCTCGCGCCCTCTGATCCTCTCTGGACAATACATTAGCTGCTCCATCCCTCCGCTCAAAGACCATTGGCAACAGATGCCTTTGCTCTGCAAGGCCAAGACTTTGGAACTCCCACGATTTCTATTCAATGACATCTGTATGCGGCACATTATTCCCAGCGGTCCTGAGCACTTACTTCAATGCTAATTACTACCTCAACTGCCTTCCTTACTCAGCTATGCTCCTCACTTTCTCTTTGTTGCGTGAGATGGAATATGTTGGCTACCGAGTGCGTACCGCAAGCCGTTGAGGCTTTTAGTGGGCTATATAAAGCTCTCCTGCGTAACGTCCACTTAGTCTTTGCATCTTTGTCAAATTACAGATAGAAGTACTTTACATTGCACTACAATAGTTAATCAAAACCACAGCTGAGGGTACTTACCGTAGTTCGCTAAAATAGGCCTGGTTGGAGGAAGGGGGCTGCAATACAATAGACGATTTAATTCTGTTGCTCGAAAATTTGTAGACGATTAGGTGGTCAGACGCATTACACTCCTACATTAAATCTAATGAATAGAAATTTAGAATAAAATTATCACATACCCTTGATTTAATGATAAAGGTCTGGTTTGGTTCAGAAGTTAAGGCGCTTGACCCGACCAAGGTCTGGCTGAAGCCGTGAGCTCGAGCCCCGAGGCATATGTGAAGCACCTGAATAGAGATTAAGTTCTCTTGGGGCGCCGTAAAAATGAGTTTTATATTTATTTATTATATATTAATGGTCTGCTTTAACTCTATCTCTTGCTATCTAGAAAAGACTAATCAGCTGGTAACCGGGTAGGTCTAGTTTATGAAGGTCCGAGTCTGCTCTGAGTGTCCGTCATAGTGACATAGTTCCTTACTCGGGAGCTGCACAGGGCGGGAATTTCATAGCACGAAGGTATCAGATTTTAAAAAACAACAAAACAGCAACTCGAAGTCCTCTTAGGCAGCACGCAGTGAAATCCGGCCCCATCTTTTTTTATTGATAATTTTATTTCTTCTTAGGATTTTCTTAATCTATCTTTTGTAATTTACAATATGAATCTTCATTAAGTTGTGTAACCTTACTCTGATGCTAACATCGAGCACTAGTATTACCTATACTTTTTGGAAAGATCTATACACTAGTGCATTGGCTTGAGACTTCGCTTTTTGTCTATAATCAGCTTTCTGTTAGTATGGTCAGTCCGGTAATAATAATAGAATTACTACCTTAGCACATTACAATTCAGTAAGACCTTAGTTCACAATGGTTTTCTAATGAATTTCATGTTTGATTATGTCAGAAACAGCTATTTTATGCTTGTGCTTTAAAACATTGCCATATTCTAGTTTTGATGATTTTACCTGTGTTAAAATATCATTGCCGTCGGCATGTTTGGTATTGCCATATGAAAATGCGGAGATATAGAAAAGGTTATCGAAGTTTGGTTATATTATCCAATGTCAACTTTATGGAAATTAAGTAAGCAATTTCTTGAAGGTGGTACTGCTGAAATGAGTCTCCACCTCGTTCAATGTGATACATCTAAATATTTTGAAATGTGTCTGGTTTCTCATTCGAGAAAAGTTACTATTAGAGAAATCTGTAGAGTTCCATAGCTAAATTATGATTCATAAAAAAATATCTATTGCTATTGCGATCCGGTTATTATTAAAACAATGCAGGTACTTATGCATTAATATTGCACAAGTACGTGTGCCACGAGGTTCATGATTTAAATAATAATAACGCGATACATTCGCTCGAGAGAAACCCATGATAAATCAAATCTACTGAACAATCACCTTTACTCAAAATATGACCTCAATTAAATAACTAATTTATGTAACATAATAGCAAGGATAATAATTAATATGTCCTTTATTGAGGCCTAAGAACACTAACTCTTTATCCAAGCCCGGTATTGCTTACTGTACGAGAATCAATAACCATAGCTAGCGAAACACACTGTACCATGATTTTCAAGCTAGCACTTAAAACCCAACAATGACCATGCATAGACAAGCATAGCACACAAAATATTATTGGTGCTATCCGTTAATAAGTCTTTGGGAAATAGAATTCGCTAAATCTTGCACTGGTCACCATGCACAGCACAAGGTGGATGACGTGAAAGTAACGCGTTACAAACGCATCTTTAGCTTAAAATTTATGACGCAAAGTCATTTCAGCTAGAGACCGAGGCCGAAAGCGGGTTTCCAAATTTCCCTACCTACGAATAGAATGCCCGATCACGAATTGATTTTATTGAAGATGACGGAGCGGCCCAGCAGCAAACGAGTGTCGGTGGGTGCGAAGCACTCAATAGTAGTCGGACATGTATGTTGTTATAAGCGAGTAAAGTGATATGCAAGCGAGACTGGAGATATTGAATTTGTTTTGATGCTTGATAGCGGAGCAAAAAAGGTCAGACACATGACAGCTACGCAGCATGGCAGCTACGAAGCATGGCAGCTTCGTCTTTGATGACAAACCATAAGAAGATCAGAGGTTTGCATGCATTTTAGAAGATGAAGGCCACAGGCCATGTACTCCAAATCATAGGTATTACAATAATCGAGAAGTGATATGATGAACGCATGAACTAGTTTCTTTGTAATACTTAGATGACAGCAGGCCCTGGCTTTGGCTAGGTTTCTTAGCTGAAAGTAGGCCAACCTGTCAGTGATCCGTCAACTAATCTAACAGCAACTACTCATTTTAGAATAGTACTTCCATATTCTGGGCTTACGTCAAACTTTCATGCCATATGAACTTATCTTGAGGGTGGAGTCTTGCAACTTGGAATCTGAAAGAAGATCGCCTATAACTATTAAGTCAATCTTTTCCAATCATCGTTTTGGCTTGAGCAGTATGTCTGCTTGATGACTTCTAGTTGGCCAACTTTTGCTGAAGTAATCAGTGGGAATATCGTTAGGTCTTGGCTTAAAAAACTTGACTGACACATCTATTCTTTATTTTTTCATATAAGGAGAGAAATTACATGACTATAAAAATATGAAAACCTTTGCTCAGCATGTGTAGTACCACAATATTTAGATGCAATCTTAATGGAGATGTGCCCTAATTGTTAAAAGTCTGAAAAGTAAACAGATAAACATTAAATTGAGATTAGATATCAGTTATACGACAAAGATAGTACATCTGCCAATTTGACTAACATTGAAATATGTTAAAAAAGTGCTCGAATAACTTACTTCGATTGTTTGATTGCTAACAAGCATAATTTTAAACGAGAACGAAGAAACCTCGATGCTCCAGATGAGAGGCACTTTAATATTCATTTTGATAATATTAAATACTATCGCAAGAGCTGGGCTCGACTATGGAAAAATTTTATTCGCACCGAAAGGAGAAAAAGTACTTTTAATAATCATAACAGCAACAATAATGGTATAGTTCCATTGGTTGTTATAAATATGGAAGTTCTTCAGACTATCAGCACTAACAATGTGCCCTATAAACCCTTAATCTTTGAAAGACTAACCGCAGTATTTATTACATGATTCAGATGGAAAGATATAGTGTAAAAAAAAACTAAACATGTAACTATTGCCAAAATCTTCTCAAGATTTATTTAAGACTATTAAATTAGCCGGTGGACCTGTAATGCAAAGGTAGAGCCAGTTAGTTGGGAAAAACTTCCTAATTGTACTGAGGTGATATGACTAAAGCAGAGAAATTGAAGCTCTTTTAAAAACTACCGGCCGTTCATTACTGACGGGCACAGAGTACGCGAGCACACGTGTGAGCGAGAGCTCAAACGTGAGTGTGTGGGTGTGTGCATAATCTTGCACATACAACAGAACGTGTTGTGGTGTTATGAGTTCTTAAGGCACCATAGCAAGAGTTTACCGGTCACCAAGGCACGTAGGTTGGCTAGAGTAGTGTGTTTCATGCAGCATGCACCGTGCATGATTTGGTGATCTGTGCAACATTATCACCTGCAATGGCACAATATAAAAAAATACTAGCTGATTTAACAGCCTCTTTTTGTATAGCGACAGAAGAGCCTTGATGGCTATCACCACCTCTTTCAGTGGCGATAAAGGATCGCCCACCACAGGAAACTAACCCACGACCTCGGGGCCGTGGTCGTGAAAAGCAACCACCTTACCTAGTGAGCCATTACGGCTCACCTTATAGGAGAGTTAAGAGCAGGAAAATCAAAGCGGTCACAAACAGAGCCAAGATACTAACCGAGCTATTTGCATGTCGATGCCTTCAAATAGTGGGGTTTACAAATAAATGCTCATGTGCTGATGTTCTTGGTTCAAGTCCTGTGGCGTATATTCTCTCTTTTTCTATTTTCCTCTTCGCCCTCTCTCTCTCTCTCTCTCTCTCTCTCTCTCTCTCTCTCTCTCTATTGATCTTTCTCTCTGTAGCGTTTAGAAATTTAAAATGCATATCATTTTGCATTTTATATCTTGCTTTCGGACTGGTCAAATGTACTTGTAATCTGATATTGTTTTCAATCGAAGTCTTTACGATAGAACTATGCTGACATTCAAATACGTTAAGAAGTCACTTTCTTGAGCCATGTGTGCCTTGGCAAGCTCCGATTGCTTGCAGTGTGTTCAGCAGTCTCCTTCAAGATGAATTTTACCATTTCCCCAGAACAATATAATATAGGCTGCTTATTGAGCTGATGCCACATCTGAGGGCATAGAGTAAAAATCTGCCATCATTTCTTCCATCGGCTCTCTTTCTATAGCGATGGAAATCCAGTCTTTACATAGATGCATGATCTTTGATAAAACCTAAAAACTTAGGATTCTTTGATAATTTGACGAGAAGAGAGCTGTGGCTTTCTCTTTCTTTGAGATAAAAGACATGCTGTCATTTTGGCAGCCCCTTGATGGGGTGGAGTCCACCCCCTGGGGGATAGAGACTCGTATGGCACAGCTGAAGGCTCTCGCTTTTGGAAAAACCAAAGATTAACTGATCACGCAGTCTAATTCAAGTAGAGGCACAAGAACCTTAGCGGCTATCATCCACCTTGTGGTCAGAAATAGAAGAACGCCTGTTGCAGGACTCGAACACGCCACGACTTGCATGTCGTGAAGAACGAGCACCTTACCACTGCGTTCAGAAACTGAACTGCTGCTTCTATGGGAACTAAATTCAATCCAATTACTGTCCTACATACGTATTTGTTTATTATGGCATCCAGCGTGAATGCGAGAATTAATCAATGAATTTGGAAAAGTGTACATTTTCTCACTTTAGATAAGGACTCATGTCCACCATATCACTGGCCGTTACCGACTTTCTGTTTAGTTGGGTTTCATTACCCTATTTCGATAGGTTGCCGTCACTAGCTGAGCAAATCCAACAAGCATAGGTCGACATCACTTACCTAAGCAGGCGAACGTGCTGACAAGCGTCATGGTTGTACTGACGGAGACGTCGCCATCGAGCAGGAGTGTAAATAGGTTGCTCTGCCCTCCGCCAGGACCCGTGCCGAAGGCAAACAAGCCGAGCGCTAGGCCTCCGGTGTAGCCCCTCAACATGATGATGCCATACGACACCTGCGTATGATACAACATACTCATGTTTGAGTAAAGCTGGCGCGGTAATGGAGATAAGTTTATACAAATTGCTTCGCAGGCATTCTGGCATTCTTTCACGGTGAGTCTGCTTTAGGATACATTATCAATGATTTTCGGTCTTGGAACTCTTGTGCTGCATTTCCCAACCGCTAATCTGGTTATAAACATATCGCGAATGTGAAATTGATACTTGCAGCAGCGCATCTACTCTATCTTTCCAATGAGGCATCTAAGGCAATTTCAGGGGCAGAAAATCAAGCTCAGATCGCATACGGTGCAAAGAGCAGCTGGTTGCGTAATACCAAAAATTGCGACTTGCTCTCTGTCTATTGTGCCATTCCTTCTGGAGCTTACCGCTCCTAAGAGATCCCCTTTTTTCGGTGCAGGCAAAGGCATGTATTGAGTAGGCTACCTTAATTTGTGCCAATTCAATTGAGGATCTTTGAAAGTTTCAAGCTTAATCATTCAAACTTCGAAATTAATAATTAACTAATTGCCACTGAGGTTCTACCATGAGTAAGGTCTCTAAACTTGCTTCATAATTTCAAATAACTGACCAGTTGCTACGATTTGAAGTAGTCATTCAACAAATGCCAATTCGGCACCATTGAATTATTTATAAATCTTTATTAAACGCTCAGCCGTTGCCCGAAACTGTCGGGTCAGCCATTGGTGCTGCTTTTGATATCGGAGCTGTTATTCTAAGATGAAAAGTAGCTCAAGTCCCAGCACACTTGCTCACACAACAATGAAACTCCCGTGTGTGCTGAGGTCAGGCTATTCCTCGTGTGGGTGGCATTTGACGTTCCGGGTCGTAGGGAACAGGCCCTATTCTGGATTGCATCTCCTTTTTTTGGCCGAATGTTATAACAATGCCAAGAATACTATATATATATATATATATACATATATATATATATATATATCCGAATCTGAATACATATGTATATATATATATATGTATTCAGATTCGGAATTCAGATGAGATGTTGCTACCTTAGGGATGAACTCTCTGAGCTTGTCTCTCTTTCTGACAAAGAAGCTAGAGAGATTTGTGAGGGTGTATTAACCTTTTATATTTTATTCCGCGTAATACAATATATCTCAGTCTGTAACTCTGCAAAGCTACAAAGACCAAGGGGTGTTAAAGCTCAAGAGGCTTTCGGCGAAAATGCTGCAGCCAACAGAATTGTAGATATTTTCCCATATCAAGCAGAGCTCCAGATCCAGCACGCGCCCCCATGATTAGTCAGATTCATGAACAACATGCAGCAGGCTTTGCGGCGACTGATCGTTGTGTAAAATGGTGCCCGCACTCTGGCAGCAGCCACAATAACGAAAGGGCTGCCAAGGGGCAGCAGCCTGGAATTCTTCGGCTCCTGCCAGTGATGCAGTCGCTGCGGTGGGTCCATCTAGAGTCCGAAGGTCTATAGTCGGTCTATTGTCTATCATTCGAATGCGGTCGCGCCTCGGTCAGCGTGACATGGCCTTAAGTGGGTGATCTCCAAGACGGATGAGAGAGAGAGAGAGAGAGAGAGAGAGAGAGAGAGAGAGAGAGAGAGAGAGAGAGAGAGAGGGAATGTGTGCGTTAGTGTGCGTGCGTGCGTGTGCGTGTGCGTGTGCGTGTGCGTGTGTGTGTGTGTGTGTGTGTGCGTGTGTGCGTGTGTGTGTGTGCGCGCGCGTGTGTGTGTGTGTGCGTATTGTGGGCCTCGACAGCAATCACGCACTGGAGCTATTCGTGTCTATTAGACCCATTAATGAGCAGTGAAGGTGTGCCAGCAAAATAAATTAGGCTATGCTTCTTCCGGAACGGGCCCAATCGAGCGACGTTTTACATGGCATACACCCGCTCGTCTCTTCAAGCCCCTTGATTAGAGGTCGTGGCGCAAGTGTTGGCTAGCACTGGCAGCTTGGCCGCTCTCTAATCACAGCCAATATCGCTGCTGACAAATGGTCGCGTGAACTCTGCTGCTGCAGGATGCGTCCCAGGCACAACACATAGGCGAATGTTTCCACCGCTGGGAGCAACGGCATGGCTCAGCCAGGTGCTCGGCAGAGGCCACAGTAATAATAATAATAATAATAATAATAATATTGCACTTGATAAAGCGCCCTCAGAGAACTTAATCTCTTTCTAGGCGCTTTACATTTGCTGCAAAGTGATACGCAATATAATAGTAAGTAAAATTATGCTTGAAAAACAAACAAAATGAATAATATGGTTAGGGGTGACATGCACAGGGTCAGCATGCAAATGTAGTTAGTGGCAGCATGCACAGCGTCAGCACGCATAAGCACATCAAGGACGAATCACAGGGACCCACTATGTGCTGTCCTAAATAGGTGTGTTTTTAAGTTTCTTTTAAATGTGGTCAGGTCAGGGGATGTTCTGACGCAGGTCGGGAGGGAGTTCCATGCTTTGGGAGCATACGAGCTAAATGCACGGTCTCCAAAGGATTTAAGGTGACGTGGAGGAGTCTTCAAGTCGGTACGCTCAATGGGCTGGCGGTGCGGGCGCGTGCTCATCCGGCCACAGATAGCGAGTGTCATTTGCATGTCACTAAAACTATCACTTACCAACGGCATGATAATAAACTGGCTAAAAAAGCCGATAACAGGAGCCTTCGGTTTTTTCAGAGATTCTTTTACCACCCGCAGGTCAATCTTCAAAGCGGATGCTGCAAGAAAATGCAGGACAAAACAGTCTGCTAGCTCTGCTTTAAATGGTTCGCGCACCTTTGTACTTGAAACAGGTACAATAAAAAAGAATAAAAATATGGCAACGAGCCGGCTGTAGGATAGATATAGCACTTAATTTCAGCATAAGGATAAGGTGCTCAGTCTCTATGACCCAAGTCGTGGGCTCGAGTCACTGGCGTTCCTACAATATTTCGTGGCTGTGACGAACTACACAGATGGCGCCTCCTCCCGCAGTATTAGGCGCCCATTTCGACGCTCCCCTAATCCAGCGCCTCTGATCTAGCGCCCGGGGACGTATTCCCCCCCCCCAATAGGTGTCCCTCTGGAGTTCTGCAGCGTACGAGCCTTTCTTACCCACTGCAAGTGGTGGTGGTATCCGTTAGGCTCTTCTACCGCTACGTGAATAAGGCTGTCGAATCAGCTAACCTTAAACAACTCAAATTAATACAATAGTGAAACACTGGCGTTCTATGTCAGCCAGATTATGAGCGTCAATATATTATTTGTGTTTCCTGTATTAAAATGGCTAGGACTAATTATTTTATAAAACATGATTATACGGCATATGGCATACGGCCTAATTGGTGTAATTTTCAACAGACTGGTGGTGCTTTAGACTTTGAGTTAGGCAGTTTAGTCATACTCTGGGTGTCAAACGAGAGTTATTAAGCTAGTGAGATGTATTTGGTAAGTGACATATAGAGCACACCGAAAAGAGCCCGGTTAGATAGCTCTTAGCCGTGGATACGTGGGCTTTCTAGAATACAAAAGAGATGCTTTTAATGCTACCGTGTTCTGCTATCTTCTGCTTACCAGCTTGCATTGGCGCTACACTTATAGGCTATTACCCGCTGTTCAAACTTCAGGTGTCGCTGGCATTTCTATTCGTCCTCGAGGCCCAAGCCATCTGTGCTGCGTTTGTGGCGATGGACCCTGGTAAGAAGCCACTGCAGGGCACCGTCCATCACAAGTGCTGGATATTGTGAAAACACGCGTGCGTGCGCCTCGACAGCTGGATCGCTGACGTCCGGAAATAGAGGCGAGTCGTACGTAAGTCAGTGGCGCATACTGGCTCATTTTAGACTTCGACAACCTTAATCCCGACGGCCATTGCAGCCAAGCGCAGACCTTTCACGAGCAGCTGCCCCCCTTGACCGATCATCATGTTGTCAGCAAACGCTAGTGGGTGAAGTCTTCAGCTTCGAGGCAGATTTGATTGACATAAATAGGAATATGCTTGGACAGAATTTTCCCAACAGCAAAGAATGACTTGAATCAGGCGAAATTGACCTTTCAAATGGCTCATCCGGAATATTCAGGAGCAGCGGCATTTTACATTTCTCTTGCACTAGAGAGTGGTCTAGGGTGACTCCATAAGCAGTGTGGACCTTTACCCAACTGCTTTGCGGCATGTTCGGGCATTTTCGCTGCGATTAGGCAGGCACGAGCGGTCTTTGGATGAGCTTCTCGTGAAAGCATGCACTTAGCATAAGGTATGTTGTCACCATTATGCAATTCTTACCTGCAGGCCTCTACTAGTACAGTGACTACTGACCTGGCAGCGTGCCATCTGGCCTGCCTATTATTCGATCAACCTTATGCAGCCATTGCATACAGGCATTCAACCGTTCACAAATGCATCGTCGCTTGGAAGGCCACTTTATCCTTTTCTCCAATGGAACTGAGCTAGCTCAAATGAAAAGAAGTGTCAGCCCCGCCTACAACTTGTGCCGTGCTCGTGTGAACCAAAGCCAAACTTTCCTGAGAGGCTAGCTGAACTTTAAAAATTAGTATACGCTATTTCTCAGCCTCGTCTGAATCTTAGCACCGACTGAGTCCTCGATGAAGCCTCCGCAGATATTCTTTAAAAAAAGGGGGATTGGTAAACCTCCATTTGAAGAGCAGGACTCCACGCGGCTTCCTTCCGGACAGGAGTAAGTAGTCGCATCGGAGCGAATTAAACAGATCCGACTGTGCGTGCGAACGGCACGCCGAAGGTTCGCCGGCCGGAAAGGCTCTTTCGAACCTCTATTAAGAAGATTGTATTTCCATTTCGGAACCGCCTGAAGTAGCACTCCGAAAGCCAGCCCCCTCGCAAGAGCCTGTTTAGTGTTAGCAAATTAAACTACTTCAAATCGCTTTGGCCAATTGGAAAACCCTGCACACATCAAAGCATGTGCTGGCCTATTTTGCGCGCAGAGATAACCCACTATGAACGCTACTGCTGCCCATCCACGCCGGAGGCCAGTCGCTCTTGCATCCATTTTAGCCGCGTCAAAGAAGTGTGCAGCTCCCCTCGAAAGAAACCCCATGACTATCAAGGAGTTAGCAAGCTGTCAAGGAGTAAGCAAACTGTCAATCCCATTCAGTCTCTAGAGCTGCTCTCTGGTAGTCCCAATAAACTAGCGAGGGGCTTTCGAGCTAGGTGCTTTATCAAGTATATTATTAGTATTATTATTACTCTATGAGGCCAAAGGCGGTGCCCTTGGCTTGAGAGACTGCAGCTTGGGCTGTGCCTGTCGTCACCGCCCCTCTAGCCAGACTATGAGGGGAGTCGTCAGCCGGTTCCCCGCCCCTTCCTCAAGCGCTTCCCAGTCTTCTCCCCAGCCCAAGTGAGCGACCTGATAGAAAGAAACAAGGCCTCTGTGCATAGCTGCGTAGAGCTGCATAGTTTCACTGCACCAGTTCACCAACAGTACATCGATAATTCCCTATTTTGAACTCAGTTAAGATTCTAACCAATTCACCTAGGTTACTTTGACCCTGAGTCAACCTCATTAAATAAACTGTCACGATTTTATGTGCTAAATCATCTTTCCCATACATTTTTGTGCTCAATCTAAAGAAATGTGTACATTTCGATTAGCAGTTGAAATAGCTTTGAATATGGGTGAACAAATGCATTGCAGTTCATTACTTAATGGAAATTAGTCTCTTCATTGGCTTTTGAAGAGCTCTCTGTTATTAGACGTGAACAACACTAACATTTCCTAATACTTTGTCGACACACACAATGGGCGTTTGGATTGAAAAGAAGCCGATCCATTTCGTCGAATAGAACGAGCTGTAAAGTTTTACTCCGTTTGTTGTCTAGAGGAAAACCTCGTCTTTTGAGATCCGTGAATTTGACTTCAAACAAGTAAAAAAGTATGTTATAAATGTTGTTGGAGTCATGCTGTCAGGTTCACCTATTTGACTGCTTGCCGATTTGATGCTCTTTAATCCTGCTCGGTGCCTTGCTAATTCGCCTTTCTACCTCCCTCGCCTTGCTAATTCTCTTCCCTTTCCCTCCCTTCCTCCCTTCTTCTCTGTGTCTTCTACCAGCTCTCACTATCAGTACCGGTGAGCTCCCATTCTCGTAAGTCTCTATCTTTCAATATAAATGAGACAAAACGTCCCGGAACGTGTGCACGCCCGCAGCGAGGCATTGGAAGGATGGTAAGGACAGCATGGCACCTTTTTTTAAGCAATTTTCATTGGTTTCATTGTTTCGCAGTATTTTTTTAGTCAAAAACTTTCACAGAAGAAGTTGCCACGGCAAAAAAAGGAAACTTTGGTTTCTTATCGACGCTCCAAAATTTGGAATGCAAATTTCTGGATTCTTTCTGACCTAAGGAGTTGCTCAAAAACTTAAAAACTTCAAAGTACGTACAGCCAAAAAATACTGTAGAGAGCCCGGCTATTTTTCGTCGATAAGAGTAGAGTACTTGGATTTTTACCAATGATGGTGACTGTTTAGTTACGCGGGCCTATGCTTGCGTCCAAATGCGTAGCACATAGGTCATCCACGTGCAAACCTACCGGTGCCACTCGTAATTATCAGCCCGTAGACCGCTATGCTGAAGATGAAATCGACCATCCTTTTAGCTCTTTGCACAGAAATTGGTATCGCTGTAATCCGAAGAGTCTCTCGCTCTTTTTTCGTCGCATTGTAATATATCACAGACAGCGTGACTTGAGTATGTCCCATGCCCACGCCTCTGATAGAGAACGACCCGGAGCATGAGCAAGTGTCGTTCTTTGATGCTTCTTGGCCAAATTTATACAGCCGTCCGGATGATCTGTCATCATCGAACCAATCAAGATTGATTTCCGAATCCAAATCGATGCCGGCGGCGACCATGTTGTCTGCCACTTTGACTACGAGCGAGACGTTTCTCATTTCTTGAGGTTCGGTGGAAGTGAGATTAAACCTGATGACAGCAACACTGTCTATAAATATACCTCTCAGCTGATTGACGCTGAGGTCGAGAATGAATGGGAGGTGACTTTGGTTGGCTAAAACTTCAAGGAGCTCTGCTACAGCTGGCCTTTCGCTAGCCGCGACGCCGACTCTGCCCGACGAGTAGCCACTTGTGCGATTTGCATCACACGACACGACCGCTAGCAGCATCCAAGAAGTCAAAGTTAGCACCACAGTGGCTGTCATCTGCAACAAACGACATAATGTCAATCTTAACAAACGATGCAAAAGATTCGCAAGACCACTAAAATTCTAATCCGAATAAGCCAGCTGCACTCAGGAGTTACATCTCGGAGCGGCCAATTCCTGGTGCGATAAAACAGTAATAGTGTAGGAGCTTGTTCAGTATCTTCGCTAGATCTAAGACATGTATTGCTCGAGCGAGGATTGACATATGCAGAAGTGAAGCTGCCAGCATCAAAGGTAACGGTAGCCTCGTTTGGTTAAATGACTTTATTATTATAAATGTTTCTCATTATTATCATTATTACATCGGTAATTTAAGTTACGACTCCTCTTCGGATTGAATCATAAAGTTCATATTTCATCAGCCCAATTTGCAGAACGTACAGTAATTGAATTAACTTAACAGATAAGAATTGCATTTTTAAGGGTCAGCATCTCATCCTTAGGCTCACACAATTTCCGCGAACGTATGCACAATTGACATCTCTTTGGTCATCTTAGACGCTCGCATGCAGTTCCTGAGCTAAGAGAGCAGGGAGCCGTAACCTTTCTCTAGTCGAGTCGGGCACCACCTGGTAATGATTTCTTTCAACAGCTAGCGCCGTCGGGAGCCACGTAGAAGCGCTCGGCGTCCGCCCTGCGCTGTCCATGTCGGGGACACGGTGTAGAGCGTGGAGCGGCAGTCACGGAACGAGTGCAGCAGTAGCTACCACGAGCTCCACCCCTACGCATACGAAAGCCGAGCACTTTTTCCACTCTACTCGCTCTCCCCTCTCTTTCTCTCTCTCTCTCTCTCTCTCTCTCTAAATATCTAAAGCGGTTAATCTCGGAAGCCCCCACCTTCATGACTACCGGCAGTAAAAAAGAGATCCGTCGAAAACGGATATCAGACATCAGCATCAGCCTCTTCAAAGTGGTCTCCTTTCCTGAAGGGCATCACCAGCGTCACCGACACAGCTCTGGAGTGCCGTGCGCATGCACTGCAATAGTAAGAGTCACTTTTATTGGACAGATTCTTGACGTTGTCCAACAGTTCTGACACAGTACTTCACATCATCCACTGCCCGCCGTGACTCTGTTGTCATCAGCACCGGCAGCTCCAACGTGACCGCAGTAGAGATCAGTTGCTCGAGGTGGAATTTTGACTTTTCCTCAAAATCCTCTACCGGCGATGATGCTTCTGCTGTGAACACGGCACCGACACTTCGCTTGCAGAAACCTCAAGTTACGGTGTCCGCACAGCCGGGTGCTAGACTGCCTTCTACTTGATAAATTGCCTGCATCACCACAGCTAGGTCAAGATGGTACCCGTCCTCGAGCTCCGTTATCCACCGGCATTTTCGACGTTGATCTAGATCATGGGTCAAGGCCGGCTACGTCTACATATGACTTCAAATCCGGCTTTCGGACTTGCTTCGGAGGCTTTTCCGCCTACTACCCTTGTGCGTTAGACGGTAGCAGATGCCCATGCCGAAAATTTTCAAAAATCATCGCTTCGCCTTTAGTCATCCTAGTTTCAGAAGTTTAATTCGCCGGAAAATTGTTGTTCACCACAGAGAATGCTCACAAAAAACGTTATTCACTTTTGCAGCGCTCTAAGATTGCTCGATATCTATGCAGTGCTTTGCTTATCCCACAGGGCTCGAGCCTTCGACGTTGGTCGTTAGAGACGAGCACCTCACCCCCGGGATAGACAAGCCTGAGCTTCACACGCTTCGTTTTCTCCGCTCATCCTGCGGCACAGCTTTAATCATAGATTAAAGCAGCCACCGGCCTCTTCGAAAAGATGCCACACAAACCCAGCCTTTGACCCTGAGGTGTAGAAGCAGGTGCACATCTTTGCTGGAAAGTACGGCATTAAGAAACCGACGGACGAATTAATCGCTGAAAATCAAACCAAGCTCTTAGGATTAGTCAACGCGAAACGATTACGTAATTTGCCAAGCCTGCCCTGCAGAGCAAGCCACGAGTCGATTTATTGTACCTCCGCGAGCTCCCCATGCTCGTACGCAAGCAGGACATTGAGCTCGGTGTGGTCGCATTAGAGGAGACCCGCAGAACGCCACCACCACTATTCCTGACCCATAGGACATTGCCCACGAGCACGCTCACCTCGTTCATAAGCTTCTCGATGACGAGCGAGGCGACACTTAAAGCAGCATCATGCTTGACAAGACGTGATGAGAGCAAGAAGGAGAGGCTAGCTCTAGTGAACGAACCGTTTCGTTCAGGTCCAGGCCTGTGTGCAGCCTGAGCGACCTGTTGACCTGAAGCACGTGACCATCATGTGCACCGAAACTCAGTGCCTCGCCACCATTGGCATTCAGACTAATCGCCCACATCCGATTGCCAACTGCCGCGCGCCGTCACTGACCTATGATGGTGCGATCAATCGGATTTATAGTCTGCAAGCCTGAATGAAGCTATTGAAATAGTCGGCGTACTATGGGCATTGTTGGGCGCGAACAAGCTCTCGTCATCCCTAGTTTCGGCTTTCGCGGATGGCATCCTCAATATTGTCCTCTTCTTTGAATTTGTCAGTGTGTCACTATCAGATTTGCATCGGATTCTTGCAAGTGCAAGAACTAATTGCTCAGTAGGCCAAAGGAGATAGTGCAGGGCCTGATCAGCAAGCGGCAGGTTAAGACAGGCCGAAGTTTGAGCCTGGCTGCTGCTCTAGAGTGCCCACGAGATACGCAGCGGCTTAAGTAAGTCTCAGGGAGCACGTGTTAAATTGGTTACCTACGAGCTATAGGTGGCGCTGCAAAAACAGGATCTGGATATTGTCGACGCCTTGCACTTTATCGGTCGGATCATTTAGGTTGCTGTTGGGTTGCTTTACTAATTTTATTTTTTAAGCGAATGACACTGCTCTGCCTATCCCTTGGGTTTTATAAGCCTTGTTCTGAATCCAACTCAATTACCTCCCTTTCAGCCTGCATCGTAAATATTCTGTCTCGGATAGCGACACACTTCCTGAAGCTTCATGGGCTAGAAGGTCATAAGCAGGCATTAAGTAGCCTGCTTATGAGCTTATGACCTAAGACCTGCAATGGCCATTCGTTCCCTAGCGTGCATTTGGTTCGGGAACGAGGCAGTGAGTCTACCCACTCGTGGTAGGCGCTCGGGTCGTAGTAAGACTGGTTTATACGGCTCAGTGCTGGCCAGAACAGCAGTCCAATCAAAAGCGCTGTATGCATGACAGGTATCCCCGCGAGCGCTTATGTCAAACATGAATAAAGACATGCTGGTAGTGGAGTAATAATTTTGGAGGATTAGTATTAGGCTTTCCCAAGAGTAAGTCTAGAACACGGAAGATGATCCTTGACAGTAATCGGGTTAAGAAGGTGCACACCACAAAAATAAGCCGCACGATGGGAAAATACAGAGTGTGCCAAAAATGTGAAGGTACTTACGAGACACCAATTTTCAGCTAGTTTTATCACTGGTGGCTTTGCTCTTGCAGTATGAGGTACTGTATTGTGGCCATCATAAATTTCTCTGATTTTAGATGGTCTCTTTGCAAATTACTTAATTTTTCCAAGTGCCATTCAGAAGAAAGCTTTTGCAGTTAGTCGTGATGTTCGATACATGTATATGATTATGGTAGACCTGTAGCGGTCGTTAGCAGCTCTCTGGTTTGATATGCACTCGAATACTAGTATTCAGAATAAAAAAGCCATTCAAAACTCCAAAATCTGGCGAGGAATAAAGCTGCAAGGTTGACTCGGAACGTGGGCGTTCTGCTTGACTACTGCTTGACGTTTAAAAGAATCTCTTTCAGAAGACTGCTTCGGCAGTGAGTCATCTTGCTATACTGCCGTAATTCAGTTTTTCCGTGGTGACTGGCTCTGTAGTTTACAGTTGGACTACCATAAGATACGATTAAACGCCTAAATATGATAATGAATATGGCTACGAGTTAGTTTAATAATTCAGAAAAATTCGGCTAATGTTTTTCTTTTGCCAAGGGAGATGCGATTGTTGCTGTTTGATTGGCGGGAAACTCCTGCTGTAGCGTTAGCCTATTCGGACGCTCAGATCATCTTGTGCTCTATCAGGACGATAAAAAAGGGCTCTAATCTTTCACTTGAGGAGTGTTGATGACAGTAAAAGTATTTGCTTTCCTGGTTCTGGGCAGTTGAGCTCACTTAAAAAACGCTTTCTCCACGTTTGCAGCCAGTATAGCCATGTATAGATCACTCTTTCCAGCGTCCAGCCATCAAAGAAATACGTGAAGTTGCCTTCATGCTTGTCACTTCCTCGACTGCCATAATGTGTCAGCTCTAACCTTCTCTCGGGTACCTTATATGAAGTATATGGACTATCTTAAGCGCACTGCAAGCCGCTTACTATAAGGTTAGGTTTCGAGAAAATTCACCATCTTGTCATCTACTTAGTCGATGAGTATTTACGAAGCTACTGAAATTGACATGTGTATAAATGTTTGGTAGAAAGCCGCGGCGAATTGCAGAAGAGAAAAGTCCATCGACAAAAATTTCTCTCTGGCCAAACACTGACATTGAGATAGTGTGCGTCACCTGGTGAGTCCTTTCATCCATATAGATGGCACGGGCGAGATGCAGGCGCGGCACGAAAGAAGAAGTTCTACAAGAAAATACCATCTTATAATAGGCGAGATGCTGCTGTAGAAACGGAAACCTGACATGTTTTATGCTAACTCGCTAGCGGCGGTGCCAGTTTTATTGCAAAAGCTGACACGTGGTAGAGAGCGTTCCTTGGTGAGTTTCCTGTCCAGCTGAATATGGAGGTAGCATTGTAGCCATCTATCGCTGATAGCTAGAATAATCAATGAAGACTCGTCCCACTGCGGAAGCACAGCGAGGGTGAGTGAATTTGAAGCAGACGAACGTATATGCATTGCAAAGGGAGATCAAATTTTCCAGGAAGTTATTTTTCTACAATATCAAGAAGCAATTTCAACCAGGAACAATCGAAATAAAGAAGGATTTTGGCCTCGTGCTTGACGACACTTCACTTTTTTACCGCAGATGTATGCGGCCACATTTTAGTTAACTAGCGCTCTTTGCTATAGAGTAGTGTTTATTTTTTAAATACAGCGAGGTTGCATCACGATCGCCGCTGGTTCCAGGCCCTGTTCAAAAAATCTAGGCAAAGGGGGCCTGTCCATACACAGGTCAGCGGTCTTGGCTCGTCTTTTTTGCTGAGGCTGGAGACTACAGCAGGCTAAAGCCGCGCTTCTGCGGTGAGTCTTGCTTCTTACCGGCATCTGCCCTACTTGATCTTTCGTGTATACGTCACCAAGACATGGCTCGATCTAAGACTGAGGTAAGACTTAACGAAGACTCAGAAGCCAAGCGTGGTTGTACTTCTTGGCCAAGACTTAGCCAGGAGTGAACAAGCAAGCAAGCAAGCAATCGCAGGCGCCTTCAAGGGGACGCCCCTTTGCACTGATCTGAAAGCCTCGCTGACGACTCGACCAGCGAAATCATCGAAGCGTTCCGCGAGAGTCCTCATCAATGGAACGCTGCGACTTTGTTGAATGAGATGACATATTGACGCGGCGTGCGATAACGGCTATCGTGGAATGAAAAAGTTGCATCGCGGTGGAGGGCCATTTTCTACCTTCCTCACAAAAAGCAATTTTTCACACGATCACTATATAGGCGGAGTAGGTAGGTTGCAAGACTTAAGAGGAAGGCTGAGCGTGGAAACCTCCTACAAGAAAGAAAATCAAAGTAGGACAAAAACGACAGTAGAAGGACAGAATTAAAACGTGCCGCGTAAATGCGGCTTTTAATGCTCTCGACGACCGCTTTTTAACCTGCGGAAAAATCTAACTGTGAATTTCACACGGTATTTGTGGCCACCAACCAGCGCTATTTCACAAAATTTCTACCAAAGCAAAACTGATCACGCAGTGTATGGGCGACAACTGAGTGACGCAGTATGCTGGCTAACCCAGAATAGACCAAGATGTCCAGGAAAAATTCCACGCTACTCAGACACTCGCGAAGCGAATGAAATGCTTTTGCGTCGAGCCGGGCATTGACGATCGCTTTCAATGATAAGCCTAGGAGCGCCCAGAGCACCTAGCCAGGCCACGTACCTGGAAGCGACGAGCAGCAGCCATTGCGGCTTACTCTTCCTCCAACGAGCTGCGACAGTGCTGTGCGGACGTACGTATACTGATAATGGGCTGCAAAGGCCGTTTCGTCTTTTCCTGAGATTAAAAAGCCTAGATTGCCCGCTCGGATAAAGTAGCGTGCACCGGTCACGCTGTCGAGGGCTCTCCACTCGCGCAAGTCTAAATACGTTAGATTAGCGGCCGCTGGACCTCAAGGTCGTGCGATCGGTAATGGTCGCGGTCGCGAACTGAGCGCAAGAATGGCAGTCAGGCTAGGCCCTCGGGGCTCGATAGGTGCCAGGTCTGCGATCGCAAGTGCTCTCTAGAATTGCAGGGCCTACAGGGACGATGCAGGGCTTCGGGCAAAAAATATGACGGTCCGCCGATCTGTCGCCCCCGTCACACTAAAGTTGCATTTATTACTTGGGCAGCTATGCTTCGCGGTTACTGCCGTCCCATCTTTCCTGCGGTTGCTGATATCCGATGGCTTATAAACCTAGTGACCTAGAGCTGCCGTCGACCTGATAAGCTTGATTTGCTTCGTCAAAAATAAGCACGCCCCCTTGCAGACCATCTGCATTTCGATAGCACTCTGTGAAATGCACTTCACTGTTACTCTAAGCCTGCGCATTGCCTTTACAATTAATTTCATTAAAAGTAAAAATATGAATCGCCGACTTGTCGGCTTCCTATTGCTTTAACGTCCAAGCCATGTAGCGGCGCCTTGAAAAGGCTGCCGCCATAGCAAGCTGCACGCGAAAGCTGCGTGGTGACGCCATGCAGCTCGAGAATCGAACATCGTCAGAGACTTCTTGAGAATCGCGAATCAGTCCGCGTGGTCGAGTGCCAGAGATGGTTCCGAAACTGATTTTGGTGAGGATTTCTTTGTAAAAAGGGAGTTCTTTTCGTGTGAAATCTAGTCAACTGGCGCCACCACGCGACCTGTTATTCAAACCCTGCTCGACCCGTTCCTTATCGATGACCGTGCAAGCAATCTGCCGTCATTTACTACCTCCGCAATAATCAGCGAGAGGAGAACACGGATTGGCTGCTAGGTCGTGTGGTCATGCCCTAGCCACGAGCTTGAGCCGTGCTTTTCGGATGCCACAGAAAGGCTGATTCCCAAGGAATGACCGACCTTCTTTGTAAGAATTCAACGAAGCGTCGCGTCCAGCTCAATGGCGGTGGCTTGACTTTACCTCTAAGTCGTTTCTTGCTGCAACCGGGCTGTCAACTCAGCTCGTGCAAGGAGCTTGAGAGGCTTACTACACTGAGCCACAAGATTGCTCTCGCCGAAACGTGCGGTCGTTTCAACTGGTAACAGTAAGTAAAATATTGCTTGCCTCTGGGTAGTAAGAGGTTGTTACTCATCACTTTTTCCCCAGACTTAAACGACATGGCCATAATTCCCCACACACTTTGCTTATGTAACCAGGATAGTAATTAAGTTTAAATTAGCCCATTTCTAGTGAAAAACTGTCAAGTTTGCTTCTCGGGGCTCACATTTTTCCAGAAAGACCATCACAAAATTCAAAATCAGCATATATTTACTCTGGAGTCATACTAAAGTAACTACTCAAAAGGTACAGAAATGAATCATTGTTATATGTTTGCAGCTGTTCTGCAAATCGCTTTCTCGAAGAAGCCAGCACGCGTAGTCCACCAAAAATTATTTCGCTATACTGTTCTTGGTAACGACTTTTAAAGTACAGTGACTCGTGCCCATTGCTCTGATTAAGCTCCGATGTTCTTCTTAAATTTTTAAAGAAGACCTTCAGTGAAATGAACTTCAAGGGAAATTCTGTATCCCAATTTGGCTTCCTTCTATCTGAGAGCCTGAAACAGCTGCTCGCAAGTTTTTTCATCCTTGTAACTGCTTAGAAATTCGTGAACCGCAACCACGAAGCTGTTTCAAGGTACTTCCTTCATTCTGTTCAGCTTCTTGGAAAATTTGACGCACTCCGTTCGCATCCGCTTCTTTACCCGGTACCCGACGAAGACCGCAGCTCTATTCTTTGCCTGCGGAGCTGTGGAAAGACATGCTGGGCTTTTGGTACTTAAAAGTGATAACTCACTGTATAGAATGGTGATGAAATGCTCGATAGGGCTTAACTGCATCAACAGCAGTAGCATCAGCACTTTCCCAGAGTTTATCAGCGGCTCCCATTGACGTGTTCTTCCTAAGGAGTACTCGATCCGCTATGGCCAATGCCTCTTGTGACAGACCACCTTGGTGTCCCGGCTGTTTCATAGGCAAAGAATAAAAAGAAACCTAGTGAAACTGCAATGGATGCCCATCAGGAAACACACCATTTTGAAGTCACCAATGGCCACCCTGCTATATTGCCAATACTTCAATGCAATTAGCAGCATCTTGACAAAGGTGTAGGCCTCTTGGACATGTATAGAATTAGCCATAGAAAGATCCGAATCTTTTTATTTATTTAAAATTTATTTATTTATATTATATTATATTCAAAAAAAGTTGATTTATCCTAAATTCCTTGTGGATATGGGAAGAGGCTGGTAATTTGGTCCTTTAGAAATCAGTACTGCTTTGAGACTCCTGGAGGAAATCTCAATAAATAAGCTCTGTTCACTCTTGTTCCAAGTGGTTCCTATAATCTCGCATAGACTGGCCACATTTGTTGCGCTAGCACAACTAAATTTGCCGAGAGAATAAGTTGGGAAAAAATGTGTGACGATTTCTCTGGTATTTTAATTTCACACTATCCTCCAACAAGCTGCACTCTTTGAGCCTAGTAGCTACAAGGCTAGAATTGGGCTTGATTTTACATGATAATTTTTATGATCAAGTCACTGAGTGCATTCTCTTGGTGGGTAAAATTTTGATCTCTCGTCAGTCGCATACGTGACATTGAAATCTGGATTTACAATATACCATTATTACCGCCTGGCTTGCTGCTCCCTCCTTCTGGCTGGCTGGCTGCTTCTTTTCCGAACAATGGTGGGATGGGGAGCTAAGAGCATTACAGTGTTACTGGAGCGAAGGATTAAGGCATTCGTGGATATGCGATAGGAGTCAAGGTCTTGCCAATGCGACTTTTTGAAGGGTCCACCGTGCGTAAATTGCAGTTGCTTGAATTACAAACAATTTTTTTCTTGCCAAATCCTCCGAGTGACAAACTTCACGGATCACATTTTTCCTTTTGCCAGTCTGTAAAAATAGCAGAATTGTAGAATTTTTTAGATATCACATTCAACGCGTAGAATGATATTGTGCTGCAAGAAAGTATATCTAGTGAGCAGCAATTTTTTTCATCTTCCCTTAAGAGCTCTCTTGCTTTGTTTTCATTGAAAATGACATGCTCAGGGCTTTTCTTGATCCCAAAAATCATGCCAAAGTATGCACTGACGGTATCACACCTCTTACCAGACGCTTTCTTCAAGGATTTGTTTGCTCTTGTCTTGGTAATGTACTTGCTGGATGCATGCAGAGGGACGATGACATGTATATAAAATTTGATTTTGTGCTACTATCTTACTCTGCAATAATACAAGATGAAATTTTCTTATAAGGCAACTGTTTCTACTGCACTTCTACGGCTACTTCCCTATTGTATACGTCCGCCTAGCTCTCACTAAATCGTGTGGAGGCACTAAGCCGGCTAAATGTAAGAACCCGACTTCGGCATAAAATTGTCTAAAAGAAAAATTGAGGAATTTCAATCTAACATATTTATGACCACAGAAGCATGGATGCGATGCAATATATATTTTACATTATTCATGAATAAGAGACTAAGCAGTCCCCTCTTTTATCCATTGATAAGGATAAATGAAATGCCTTACCATATGTAACAATTTTGAGAATAGTATTTTTTTCTAATGATGATAATGAATCTGTGTGTAAGAGCACACAATCCCTGAAAGAACGGAATATCTATCCAGATAAATATCCGTGAGAGAAGCAATAACTGATGATTAAAGTGCAGCAAGTTATCATGCTTAAACATGGATGCACAAATCACACAGCAATTATTGCGCACAGAAATGCATGCAAAAATACAAAAATTTACACTTGTGGTTTCAGGCTAGAATGACCCCTGGCTAGTAAAGTGCGATGGCTCTTGCATAGATAAACACACATAACATGAAGGAAGAAACAGTTCAGCAATCGTGGCACACAGGAACAAAAGAAAGAAGCACTCAATCAAGAGCAGAGAGGAAAGCTGAGAGGAAAGCTGCGTAAACGGGCAGCACACAATGAAGAATCCATCACTTCATCGAAAATAAAGAGACTTATACTTCAATGCTGTCGTGCCGCATTAAATTTTTGGAGCCACTAGTTAAAGCAGAACACGGCTCAAGGTTACCCATTCAGCGTCGTGCTTCTCGAAGCGAGCACCCTTCTAAGAATCGTATGTCTTTCAGGTCCTTTCATTTTTTTTGCTCCAGCCTACCTATCAGATCTACTCCCATACCAGACTAAGCATCGTACCACTCGCCTTTTGGAATGTAACTGTATACACATACCTCGTACAACCTTAAATCCTTTTGGAGACCGTGCCTTTAGTTCGTATGCTCCAAAAGCCTGAAATTCACTCCCGACTTGCATCACGACACCTCCTGACTTGACAACATTTAAAAAGAAACTAAAAGAGGGAACTATTTGAAACAGCATTTAGTGGGTCCCTACTATTGGTCTTTTATGTGCTTATGTGTACTGACACTGTGCATGCTGCTACGAGCAACGCCTGCATGCTGACCCTGTGCATGCTGCCACTAACCATGTTATTCTTGTTGTTTATTGAGGATGCTACCACTAAGCATTCAATCTTTCAAAGCTTTCTTTGCAGCAATTGTAGAGCACCTAGAAAGAGAATGAGCTCTCTGAGGACGGTTTATCAGACGTATTATTATTATTATTATGTCTTACGATCCATGTTTTATATTCAAGACACTTCTAGATATGCTTACCATGCAAGAGCTCAGGCTTGACCAGCGCAGGTGTTGAAACAACCCTTAGTACTTAGTCAACCAAATGCTCGCTCTTCTGTTCACTTATAATCGAAATTGGGATAGAAAAACAGGTTTTTCTAGATATTTGATGCCTCTTTGCGTATTTTTACTCAGCTAATTATACATCGGTTGAGAAATATATATTATTGATCCGATATTTGTTTAGTTATTTCACACACACAAAATATTTAACAGCGTTTTGATTACTCCCTTATGATAAACACGTGGCAAATACTCAGATGGAGCTTATTTCAGCTTCGTTTCTTCGTCACCCGCAGCTATTTCATTTATGAAAACTAGAGGGTACACTGTCTGTCAACAGCGTGCTCCTTGAAATTGCTCGTTTGCGCTACCAAAGAGACCATATGAAATTTAGCCCACTTCTTTCCGTTCGCTTGAGCGTTATTTTTAAATAATAGGACTCGGCGTTTCACAACCCTATTAATTACCTGACTTGTTCTCGGGTTGGTATCAAACCTCCGCCCCTGAACTTGGCTATACAACGTCGCAACCTTCATTCGCCCGTTCATAGAAGAAGTAAAAGGCTCTATTGAGATTATTTCATGTGGAATACAGCCATGCATTATGTCTGTATATATCTATGCGTTCATTCTTTTCGTACTTGTGAAAGCCCGAGAGTCACTGCCGCCTGAACTATGCGTTTATCTAACGTCTGGTATACCATGGTGCGGTTACATGCTGTAACGGACATTCATGGGTGCAATCAACGAAACGCTTGCATGCAAATTTGAATACAAGATGACTTCAGCCTTCGGAATAGGTATTATTCAGAAGGTCAATATAATGGGATCGTAATCTTGTTACTTGCCGAGATTGTATCAGCATTTCGCTTCATCTCAAACTTAGGATCCGCTAAATTCACAGGATGACGTAAGCTTAATTACACTGTTAATTTAGTTAGAATTCGTTTAATTTCAGTTTGGTATTCCAAAAGTTTGAATTCGCCTAGAGGCAAGATTTAATTTTCCTTTACGCTGCTGATATGAAACTGCTTAGCTAGTACGTATAAGGATTGGTCTTCGCTGTGCTGCTGAGAGTAATGGAATCTTTTGCTGGGCACCTAAGTCTATTTTTTGAGCCACTGCTTGTTCTAGAACCCCGCTGTTTCCATCAGTATCGGACAAGAGTATTGAGATTGGGCTATAGGGCATTGAATTCAAACTCCTCTCGTGCTTGCCGATTACAGCTTAGCCATCTTGAGCCTCTCTCTCGCTCCTGTCACTCTAACCAGAATACAACGGCGGCGGTATCGATCTAACGCTTCTGTCCCGCTCCCAATTCCCTCCCGCGTGCTATTTTCCCTTGTTTTCATCTGAAAAAATTGAAAGATGCAAACAGCTTATCCATTAATGTTGACTTTGAAGCCGTCCTGTGACCCAGTTATGATGGCGCCTTCCCAAGCCGTCTAATTTTCTTGACTTGCCACATACCTTCGGCAACTCTTTTTCAACTCCTTGCATGCCTCGCTAATGTCTGCATACCTCTCTCCTCCTCTTCGTTGCATGCCTCTCTTTGCAGCTACCACCGGTATGGCGGCAGCTGCAAAGTTCTTATTCAACGGGATTCCTAGCCCAGCCACACCGGGCTTGAGTGTTGCTCCGATTAGGTCCTGCAGGGACAGCTTGGGCAACAGCACCTTCAGCTGCCTTGAAACTCCGCGAAAGCAGAGCATGACTCCGAGCCGAAAATGATAAGCGTGCTGAGAGTCGTGTATCAATAACTGTGTTCTGACCTTTTCTTTTTTCTGCATTCCGTGCTTCCGCTACTGCTTATACTGCAAGACCTCTTTTGTTCCATATTTAAACCTGACGATCATGCTTCGAGCCGCGTGCGAGCTAATCGGCATGTGGACCGGGGCTTCTCGAAAGATTTTGCAAATTGTCTCCGAGCGAAACCTTGGCTTGCATTTTTATGTTAATGACACTCCGCTCTCGCTCCGGGTCCTTTCCTGACATCCAGCCAACGGACATACTAAATATATTACTAAATACACCTACTACCATCGCTCGCTTAAGTAGTGATAATGGGTGCACTTTGAAGTTAGTCACACGATTTGAATTCATTGTCCCTTGTTCTGCATACTTCTCCTGCATTTCAAAACACAAATCTTTACGGGAAAGGGTGAATCTTCATAGAGTACGAGAGTTAGGAGCTTTGCGAGCCTAAAAGCACGTAGCTTTCACATAATGCAGAGTAAATTTGCAATCGAAACGTGACAATAATACTCATTCTTCAACAATATTAGCCCATGATTATAAATGGCAAGCAATGGTTGAGAGCCACGGCGAGAGCCTATCAGGGTAATTCCAAAATAATTACTTTCTAGAGAAACTGCCGCAGATAACTCACACCTGGAAGATCTCTGACAGAAAACCCGGGCTAGGACTGCTGGCTTTTGTTGGCTTTAAGGTCTGACGTTTAAAAAGACTCCTGGCTTGAATGGAAATCTCATACAGGTTACCATTTGTTTGGAAAGATCTCGTGTAATACAACCTACATTCGGTATGTTGTCTTTAAACAACGAATAAACATAAAAACGCGATAGACACTGAAAAATATCCTAGGCCTCAGTGGCACTTGATATCGAGTTTTGAGAATTGCCAAGATAATTCATTGTCCATGCTCATCTCAAGTCTAGTAACTTTCAATGGGATAGAATTGCGGTGCCCGAAACCACTGCTGTTCAACTGGAAGGCCTGTCTGCCATATCAGACCAGAAGTTAGATAAGAACTCCAATGTGAGCTCGGACTGCTAAAAATCTAATCCACGAAGACTATGGATCCCGTTAATGAATAAAGTAGAGGGGCAAACATTGATTACTTAATGGCTGATGTATCGTAAATTTTAGGTCGAGGTGACAATCTGTCTCACGATAGCTCTACGACCCACAAGCTGGCAAAGAAGTATTCACGTCACCTTCTCGTTTACTGGGTTGGTCTTGGGCTGCCTTGCTTTCACGACCTATACCCACTCTGTAGCTGATTTAATCTCCTAAGACGATCACGACTTCCTATTTTACGCCGATAACACCCAGATCTGGCAAATAAAGTTCCGTTTAAAGTCTTAATCCACATTCAAAACACATAACTTCCTTGCAGCAAGGATCTACGACAGTCGCAGTGAGGTTGTGTTACTTTCTGAAGCTTAATGGCGATAAGACCAATCTAGCAGCTCCTGGCAAACCTCGCGTCATCCTTTAGTTGAAAGATCTCATGCTTAAGATTGATATCATCACCCCAGTGACTTCTGCTCATAGTAGGGATATACTGCTCTGCCATAACTAGCTATTGGATGCTGAACAGTATCATCTAAATAGAGCAGGCTGAGACAAGATTACAACAGCAAAGGTAATCCTAACTTGCAGGACATTGTGTCTAGATTACAACGATTCCGTTAGCCGTGATGGCACACTAGGTAAGGTGGTTGCTTTTTACGACCTTGGTCTTAAGGTCGTAGGTTCGAATCCTGCTATGGGCGATACCCTTTGTGGGCGATGCATTACAGCCACTGCAAGCGGTGTTGATAGCAGTAAAGGCTCTTCTGTCGCTCTACAAAAGAGGCTATTAAATCAGCTAGTATTTTTTTACTATCACGACTCCAGGCCAATTCTCTTAATCGTCTGCAGCAAGCCCAAAACTCGGCTGCTCGTTTGGTCTGCCGTCATTAGGGTAGCTGCCACACCGAACCACTTCTGCCCGAGCTTCACTGACTTCCTATCAAGCATCGAATCAAGACCAAATATCCTCTTCGTGGCCAACAAGTTGTTTCATTGGCTTGCAGCAGCCTATCTTTCCTACCTCGTTGCTCCTTTAGTGTATTCCGGCAATACCAGCGACTTGGCTGCCACTCGTCTCGTCGTTCCTCGAAACAGCAAGTGAACTCTTGTATCGATCGGCCTTCAGTTCGGTAGCCACCGAATGTTTGCTACTCACTTCTTGCTTCTGTCACCACGTCCATCGACATTGCATTATGTAAGTCTCAGCTTAAGATGAGTCTTTTCGGGTCGCTTTCCCGAGCCCCAGAGAACTTGCTTTTTTTGTTCGTGTTCTGTGCAGGCGTGCTTGTATGTGATTCATCGCACGTTATTAATCCGAGGTTCTACGAAGCACTCATCCTCAGTGTATTCTCGTGTGCTTTCTTTTTTGTCTAAGCACGATACCTTAGATGTCATTACTACTTGTCTCGTGCTTTTCTTGCATTAACTTTGAAAGACTACCTGAACAATTTTTCTCTTGTGGTAGCATGCAAGCAATTTCCTTTTATTCCATCTCGTTTTCTGGTTGCAGAGCATGTTGTTTACAAAATAGCAGGCACTTAAAGTTATACCAATGATAGGACACCCGCGATAGTAAGAAAGCGCAAACAGAGCCTTTAGGAATTCACTTCTTTTTCGTTATAAGAAAGAAGGGAAGCAGCGCGTATATTATTCTAGAAAGTTGAATCTATGCTGCGATGGCAAAGCCAGGCGTTCTACTAAATCATTCAGAAATACAACCTAGACGTGGCTCTGCCGCGTGGGTTACATTCAATGCAACAGTACCCCTAATTAAACAATCTCCATAGAACATCAGTTCCGGGCCCGACACAAATTTGCATATAAGGTTATTGGCTAACAATTAGAGGTCAGTAGTTATTCTCACTGACATACACTGAAATGCTTAAATCATGTATGGGCCGTGTATCTCAATCAAGACGAATATTTCCCCAAGTACAGTAAACCTACCTAGGTAGCAGCACTTATAAGTAACGTCACAGTGGTATAAACCCGACGAACTAATTGCCTTGGATTGGATTATGGACGCCCAATCGTAACTGTCTTCGGGTAGACACAAGCCTTGCCCTGAAGTGAGCAGTACAGTTCATCCACAAAAGATATTATTCTGAAGCAGTTGTATCTCTGTGCACGACTTGGAGTTTATGGTTCTATCACTGGCAACTTTGCCCTCCTAATAATACGGCTGGGCATCATTCGCTAGGTTGCCTCGTAGGAAAGGGGTCAGCATTTCAATAGGCAGTGGGAATATAATGGTGGAATTCTTCTCAGCTGAAATCGTGGTAAGCGTCTGCAGATATCGTAGCTGTAGTGCTGCCGGCGACTGCATGATTACGTCGGCCGCCTCTTTCAATGCCCTCGAGGCTCTTTGCTCTCCCTCGGCAGCGATGACCTTGGCCCTGGCCTCGCGCGAAGCTTCTGCCTCCTGCGCCATGGCCCTCTGCATTTGGACCGGCAAGCGTGCGTCCTTGCTGCACGAGACAAAGATGGTGCCATAGACCAGATCAGCAGCAAGACAGCAGCACAAGGGACAGTCGTCACATTGTACAATGCATAAAAACCTTTGAAGAATCAGGCACTGCATGTCAATATGGCTGCTGCCAGAGCTTCGTGTAAGACTAAATGGCAGAAAAGCAAAATAATAATCGGTAAAGTCCAAGTCAGCTGTGCAAGGGAGAGCCTGAGCAAAGTGGCTGCTTCGTGCTAGCCAAACTGCAACGTGCTGGAGTTAGTGTTCAACAAAACACTGCCCAAAAGCTCAAGTAGCAGTCTTGCTGCTACGAGTGTGACCATGTTTGCAGGTAAGCAGCGATTGGCCGTTGACTTCTTTTTCTGTTTTTGCTACTAGAAGGAGGCACACACCGAACGAAGAACAAACGAGCCGTCCTATGCATCTCGAGCAGCGCCGAGTGAGCAGAGCACAGATCACCAGCAGAGCAGAGCGCTCAGGAACACTAAATAAGATTGGTTCCTGCCTCAGACCTAGAAAATGCCTGCATTGCTCTGTCTAGTAGCAAGTAGCCACAAAGCAAACAGAAGCTACTCGGGCTGCTAAAAATAGAGGTCTAAGCAACCGCTTTTGTGGTCGATTTACTTCTAACCTGACCAAGGACATATTTAAGAATATAAGCAGCTGATGTGCCTCTCTCGAATAAATCTTCAGAGATGGCCAAGGTCACCATGCTCCTTTAGGTCACTGCTATGGGAAGCAATGACCTGCTGCTGTCCCATTCCTTAATTACATGGATGCGTTAACGAAGCAATGCAGTTGGATCAATATTCCTGTGCCTAAGTGGGTGCCGATTGTTTGCCAATTGGACAGTGGGGAGGGTATTTTGTCAGTTAATATTCGGCCAGATATCGATCAGGCTGCAAAGGCATTGAGTCTGAGACAATTTAAATAAGAGGCCTGTGAGAAGGACCAAAGGTCTCTTGAGTGTCCAGCAACTGCTTGCCGGTACAAAGATAATCAGCAGCCTATGCCGATGGTTGGTCAGACTATTCATCTTCGTTAAGTCACACATCATTGGTGCATTGGCAGGTGCAGTAGCAGACTTCATGTTCCTTTGGCCCCAGCTCAGGCCTCCCTCTCAGGCCCTTAACCTGGCAGCCATTAGGCAAACCAAAATATTTACCTTACAATCGAAAGGCCGCAGCAACATTGGCCTAACGAGAGGAGCAGCTCTGGCTATTGGAGAATCAGTGCAGCTGGTGCTCAGAGGTTCTGTAACATGTAGGACTTACATTTCCACTCGCTCGACCTTGATACCCCAAGGATCGGTTGCAATGTCCAGCGCCCCCTGCATCGTGTGGCTGATGCTTTCACGGTCACTTAGCACCTCCGTAAGGTTCTTGGTTCCTTTGAAAAACCAAATCTGGTAACAATTAGACACGGCATGCATGCACTCTGCACAATTCGTCGCACGAGCCTGTACCTTGGCCACCTTAGCTTCTGAACTAAACAGCCGGGCTGGTGGCAGCAACAATGAGCATCAACGCAGTCAATCATCTGTAGGTGAGCTGGTTTGGTCTAGCGGTTAAGATGCTCGCCCCGACCAAGGTCTGACTGAGGTCGTGGGCTCGAGCCCCTTGTGAAGCGCCTGAATAGAGATTAAGTTCTCTTCGGGCCTTATCTTATAAGCGAATTATATTATAGGTGCTCAGCAGCAGGCAGCATGCAATAAAGGCATGCAGAGCAGCAGGTTGCTTAGCTGCACCTGCAGACTGCCTCGGTATAGAAACAAAGACAAGTACAGCAGGCCAGTGTCAGGTCAGACAGCATAGCAGCTAACCAATGGTCTGAGGCATCCGGCTGAGAAGCAGCAGCCCAGGTGCCTTGAAGCTGTCGTTGAATGCCCTCTTATGCAATGCAGTCGCATGAGAGGAGGGCTGTCATCTCAGGAATTGAGGCAGGGGCGCCCAAGCTTGACTTTCCTGGAGGCAGCTGATAAAGGGAGATCAAGTGGGTCTTCCGGTAGCCAGGCTGCCCGATAGGCCTGATTGCTGTCGATCTAAGCAGCTGGGGCCTTCTGGTCCCACCCAGCCCCTTCACTGGCTCCAAAGTCTTCTCTGCTGACAATCCGAACAGGGTGCGAACCAATTAAAGGTCTACTGTAACTTTGCCAATCAGAGTGTAATTGTCTGTCGGTGCTGGCTCGAGCTGAAGCACACCGGTTCAATCTGCTGCCCCTCCACCTATCCACCATCGGTGGGTATGGAAATCTTCATGCGGATATCCTGCTGCACAATGAACTACAACCAGTTGCAGCTACCTTTTAGCTTATCTACGTGTAGACGATTGTCGAAAGACACTTAGCATGAAGGGAGCACAGTGTGCTACAAGGCTCTAAGGAATGCTTGAAATTAACTTCTAAGCCACACCAGGCTTTCTCAAGTGAACCATCAATGCCAGAAAACATTGCAATCACCTTTCAAATCACACACGTATAATTTTCCAGCCAACTAAATAATGCTTCCTGCACCTTGCTCAATACTGTCCCCTTTTAGATCTGTTTTCCTAGGGCATATTATTATGATTATTTTTGATGTATTATTTAGCAAAGTACTATTGACTAATAGAAAAACATTCAGCTCAGCCTCATTGTTACTGGCGTTGGTTTGAGCAGTTAGGTCATAATGAGATGCCTGAGCCAGAACAACACGAAAAGCTGCGATTGCTTTTTTCCTACTACTCAAGTGCCCATTCCCACACACAGCACTTAGTTGTGCCTTTCAAATGTAAAGTGCCTATAAAGAGATCGAGTTCTCTGAGGGCACTATATCAACTGCATTATTATTGTTATTATTATTATTATTAAGTGTCGGAGCAGCTTGTCGAAAAAGGTTCAGAGCAGGACCGCTGGACTCTGGCTAACACCTTCAATTGTTTCATGGCAGAATCAGGCCAATGCCAGGGCACATCATGAGCTTGGTTGGCAAGGTGCCAACCGGAAAGGCCAGGGCTGCTGCTCATGAGGCTGTTGGCATTAGGGAACTCTGCATGTGTTCAGGGCTGACAGAGCATGGCACCTGCTCCTCTTTCCTCTGGCATTCGCTGCTTTACGATTGGCAGACGTAAGCTGTTAATACACGGCAGGCCTAGCAGACTTTATGGAAACACCGGCTTAGCAGCATAGCTGCATGATACTTAGCCAGCCAGTAAGTCATCCTCTGCTCCCAGACTCCTGCCCCCAACAAAGACCTGCAGCATTCCCTATTGGCTTACGAAGCTCGAGTTGTGGACATAATCAGATAAAAGGGTAGTCAGATAAGAGGGTTGGTGCTAGTTTGGCATTAGACTGTTAGCCCACTGATAGTCAGATCTGGAGCACCAGACGACAGTCAGCAACACCGCCCCCGAAGAGTAAATCGATATCTCAAGAGCGCCGATGAAACCCCGAGGACTATCAATGCGTGCCCCCTTCTCCGGCCACGCCTCTATCGGCCACCTCACAGTGCAAGAAGAATGCCCACGCTGGAGCCACGCAGTGACCCCTCTGGAGTTTTTCCAGATCACATCCCCTTCCCCTTATCAATTATGCCCACAGGGAGGAAAGGAAACAATCGAGATCTTCGTTTGATCAAGGCAACTCGTCCACTGCCTGAACTCAGATTGATACATCAAAAAAGGTAGGCAAATCCAGAGTAGGCCAGGATCTTTGGCCCAGAGGAAAGATGCTCGCCTTTGACTAACTAGGTCGTGGGCTGGGGCTCTTCGACACATGTAAGGCATCTGGATAGAGGTTAAACTCGCTTGGGGCGCTATATAAATGGCTAATATGTATACATACACACACATGTATATATATATATATATATATATATATATATATATATATATATAATATGGAGATAGATTGCTGCTGAAGACAATCTGGCTAGAGTTGATATAGTTAGCCTGTTGAGCAGTGTAACTTAAGACCGAAAATGACTGATCAGTTGATAATGCACTGAGCTAGACAGCAGATGCTCTGTCTCTTGTCAACTGGACAGCACAGTTGGGAGCAGCAGCAATAACTCCCTGCCATAAGCCAGTTTGGCTCATTCAGAGCTCACCAAGGACATTGCGAAGAGTCGTTTGGGACAGGAGTCTTGTCGATTCTGCAGCATCTTTAACGTTTTTGATGGACATCGTGGGGTCGAATACTTTGTAATAGACGACAGCATCTACTGCCACCGTCACAGAGTCTTTGGTCAGAATCTGTCAAAAAGTACCAAACCGAAAGCCGTGTGGAGTTTGCACAGTTTGAACAGGATAGGCATATCGGTAATAGAACAAACCAGACTAGACTAGGTACAGAAAATACCAGAAAACAGATGCGCATTTGTGCACACAGACAACAATCATAAAAATGGGCACAGAGTGGGTGTAGCCTTTAACTTACTCCTGACAGAGGTCGCAACATCCCCCTACTTGACGTTTAAAAACTAGCCAACAGCATTTGTTACTCACAGCATTTGATAGGTCTGTGTGAATTATCTATTGTTTGATAACGAATGCTGACACTGTGCTGTATCACTATCCAATAGACATGATTCCATTGCCACACGTGTAAAGTGCCGACAGTGAGATTTAGTTTTCTTTGGGTGCAACATAAACATCTATTTAATATTATTATTTAAAACAACAGCCTTTGCCCTAATGAGTTAACCTGTTTGTCATACACAGTTTGCCACATAAAGTCGCAGTAACCACGTCAAAAATCTAGACAGCAGCATTGGAACCCTTCCTAATCCCTACTTGTTACGTTACATCAAGAGTAAAACGGAGCATCAAAGTATTATTAAATGAAAGGGGTCTATAAGGGTCCTCTCGCATAAGGGTTGTGAGTCAATTTTTCAAAGGGAGATACCTCCAATTGGAGAAGGAGGATGATGCAAAGACGTGATCGGGGCACACAGTTATACGGGTTAATCTAACAATACAACACGAGTCTGTTAAAATGAATTGATTTGTCATTTTTTACTAGCCAAAATTAATAATCGTGTGCCCTGTGCTCTAAGAGAACTAACTCTATAACTAGACACTTTACTGCTATAATTATAATAACAACAATAATACATTTGGTATTGCTCCTTCAGAGAACTCAATCTCTTACTAGGCACTTTGCATCTGCTGCAAAGGAAGCACGATCGAATGGAATGGCTAGGATGGAAAGAAAAAATAGGCACTTACAAAAGTATATATTCTGGTATGCATATGTATGCCTCTGCTTCTGTAGGCATGTGTATGTAGGCACCAAGAACTACCATGAAGATGCAGGAGCTCAGAGTAGAAAAGAGAGCATAAACCGAAAGACGAACTGCTTCAGGGTCTGAGTTTGAACAAAAACCTTCAAAAGGCCCCCACCAAGTGCACACCTTGTCTTGTGCTGCAATACAAGCAAAAAGATGCAAAAGACGTGGTTACGGTAATATTTTGCCTGTGTGAGTGAATTTTTAACGATTGCATGTCGTATTAGAAGAAATAATAATAACAATACACTTGATAAAGCACCCTCAGAGAACTCAATCTCTTTCTTGGCGCTTTACATTTGCTGCAAGGGAAACACGATCGAATGGTAAGTGGTATCATGCTTGATAAACAGTGTGAATAACGTGGTTAGGGGTGACATGCACAGGGTCAGCATGCAAGTGTAGTTATTGGCAGCATGCACAGAGTCAGCATGCATAAGCATATACCACTAAATGCTTTCATAAATAGGTGCGTTTTTTAAGTTCTTTTTAGATGCGGTCAAGTCAGAGGATGTTGTGACGCAAGTCGAGAGTGAGTTCCAGGATTTGGAAGCATACGAACTAAATGCACGGTCTCCTATTGATTTGAGGTTTGTACGAGGTATAGGTATACAGTTTAGAAAAGCAGGTGGTACGATGAAACTCATCTCATGTGTAACTATCTGTGCATTAAATTCGTACACATCGACCATTTGAAAGTTTAAACTTCGAATACCTTCAAGTGTTGCTAAGCATTAACCTTTTCAGATATCTCAAGACTGCGAACATTCCTATTAAAGACTATAATAGCATTGGTTTATTAGTGCAGCAACGTAACTACCATGGCAGTAGGACAGCTCTGGCCGCCGTAGCACGGACTTTGTTCGGCGATGAGCAAGCATCCATACTTGCACGAACCATGAACAGCTGGAGTCTGTATATGCCACCGCTCCCAACACCCACGAAGTCATCCATGCACTCACAGACACTAATCTGAGCTCTTTCGGCCACCGTGCTCAACTGCATATCGGCAGGCCGAGCCCTCCTGCTTGGCGGTGGTCTGGCTCTCAAGTTGGACCTGGTCATTGATTTAGTCATTGTGGATATGACGGTGCCGTTCGACAGCAGCGACGATCCTTTGATTATGGCGGCCCCGAACAAGACCGATAAATATGCAGCCATTGCCCGGTCTTTCCTGACTGCTGGCTACCGGTCGGCAGTGGTCGGGGCTCTCGGCAGCTGGTGGCCAAACAATGCAGCTTGCCTGGCCGAACTCGGCATCCCACGGCACGGAGAGAAAGGCATTAAGGCTGCACAGCGTCTCCAATGCCATTACTGGTTCGGAAGCTGTGTGGTCCCTGTTCCTGAACCGGAAGACCTGGGTAGCACCTGTGACCCCGGCAGGGCAGAGCACAGCTGGCTAATGTATATTCACGTTAAACATTTTAACGAATCTTTAACGTGTAAGTAGATATAGTTGTAGTTATATTTGTTATAGTTGTACATTGCATTGTTATAGTTATATATTTTTATATTATATATTCTTATAGTTATATATCCTTATAGTTACGTATTGTTATATACCCTGTCATGACCTGCCCATCACTCTACTTGCATGTCATGAGGCCTGTGCAATAAGACGTCTTTTGTTGCGAAACTCAGCAGCTTGGCTTAATTGTTGTAAAATTCAAAACTACTACATTACAGCACTGCTCACCAGTCTACACTTGCTGCCTATCATTAAGCATAACGACTTTAGAATCGTGTGCTCACGAACCTATAGGTTCCTCCATTCACTTGCCACTGCCAGCCTCTCTGAATTAGTTTCACTTCAGGCCTCAGCTCCCACCAGTGGCAGCTCTTTGGCTCTGATCGACGACTTGAGTCCTCTAGCAAACTTCAAGTCCCTCTATGCTTTCAGTCTAAGCTTTTACACTGTACTTTCACTCACAGAGGTCCCAAAGTTTGCAACTGTGACAGCCCTCCGCACGACCTGTCGTCGGGCTGGGTAGCACGACCAAGCAACACGCCTGCTGGCTCCATCACCAAACACTCTAGTCTCCAAACTACGCCGGCCAAGCCCAGTCTACAAACTCTAGACGGCGGCCGGCGTCAAGGTGCATGCATTGCTTTCGCACTATCTAGCCATTGTTCGTTCCGAACCAGCCCGACAGCTGGCAGCAGTTAGTGGTAGGTGGATATCTCCACAGATGCTGCTAAGGCAGAGATTTGGGCAGGCCTGCCGAGTCATCGTCTGCCCCCCCAACACTCTTGAGCCCGTGGCTGCTTAGGCAGACTGAGCCCTCGTAGGGTCTCGGCCCAGTGCTCGCAGGCTTCAGAGTTCCTGTTCCCTCAAAGCGACTCACTACTGACTTATATCACGTCATCTCTTTTTAATTTAGCTAACCAGGGGCCGTCTACCTAGAAACCGTGAGCCTTTTGTTTGTCTGTCTCAGCTTGATATTTGAGTGCTCTCGCAAGCTTGCCTTAGATGCTGAGTGCCTAGCTTGTCATTCAGTATTGCAATTGCTTCCATCTCTTTCAGCTAGGGCTGTTCATTTGAATCGAGATTAAGTTCTCTCAGGGTGCTACGAAAAGGACTCGCTACAATTATTGCTGACTATAATACAGCCACGGTGATAAACACGCGAAACTTCGGTGTTTAGTTACTGCATGGCTTAGGCTAGATGGAAATAGAAACAGTGTGATATCTAGTAGCTTACTCTAAGTAGATCGGCATGGAAGCAAAGATCCTCAAAAATTCTGGAGCAAAATCTTGCCTGCATAGACATAGAGCCTCGAACGTAAAAAATTTCCTGAAGAAGCACAGAGAGCTTTCAATCCGATATATCGCTCAAAAAAGCATCTATGAGCTTTGCTGGGGTTCAGATCAGGCCTAATTTTTGGCTAGAGCCATACACTCAGAGAAGGATGCCTGCCCGCGATCGGAACCATTGCCGAAAAATTCTCTAACTGACACTGTACTGTAATAAACTCTATCTCGGCTTGCAAATCCGCAAAACCACATATGTAAAATAAGTTCTTAGTTTTCTAGTAGAACTGCATATTGTCTTCGTTACTGCTCAAGTATTTCATGTTCCCAGAATGGCAGCGTGTTCTTCTAACATTACACTCGGATCATCGCTGGTAGTATAAACAAGTCATCTGCGCTCAGCACCGTAATCGGGGGGGGGGGGGAATCTTGCACTCACCTCCTGAGGCGGCACGTCAAAGGAGATGGTTCGCAGGTCGACTTTGATGTAATTGTCGATACACGGTATGATAAAGAAGAGCCCTAAAGCAATGCGATCGGGCGCCGACACGGGTAATTTTAAGCAAGTAGGCCGGCAAAGCACAATAAGACACCTACAGTTGGGGAACGACTAATTAGCGAGACTTTTTTCTGAGTGCCTAAACTTGATGAAAATTAAACCAGTGCTTACCGATCTGTATTGGCTTCCCAACAAGTAGCATATTGCTCTCTAGGTCGTGCCACTTACTTTTAGGCCACCCGCATTGGCCCGCTACGGCTTATCTAGCAGAAATACTGACACCTCCATCGTATCACCCACTCCTTGGACTTTGTCGCTTACCTGCTTTACGCCTCTAACTAACTAAATATCCTTTGCAGGTCCTACCTCCTTATAACATTTTCCTAATGTTTGGAACTCGCTACTTACTGACATCATGACATTACCTGACGAGGAAATGCGAAAAATAAGCAAAAACTCCTCCTAATAATTAACTAAGCTTAATTAATTAAGCATGATAATAGTAATACACTTGATAAAGCGACCTCAGAGAACCCGATCTCTTTCTAGGCCCTTAACATTCTTTGCAAAGGAAGCACGATCGAATGGTGAGTGAAAATATCAAGCTTGATAAACAACATGAATAACACGGTTAGTGGTGACATGCACAGGGTCAGCATGCGAGTGTGGTTAGTGGCAGCATGCAAAAGTGTCTGCTCGCATAAACCTAGAGTTTCTTACAGTATCTGCTCTCACTTCAAGTCAATTCTTTTTTTGCTTAGATGGCGCATACGTTTATTTACTTATTTTTCAATATGTTAAAGTGCCTAGATAGCTATTTAATTGCCATAGGGCAACATATATATCTTTACTTATTCGCATGCACATATACTGCCTTTGTAACCATAGCAGTTTGTGGAAAGTATGCTGATCCGATTCTACCTCTGTAGCTACTTACCTGGTCCTTTGGCGCCTCCTTTCACGATGCGACCCAGGCGGAAGATGACAGCACGCTCATACTCCTGCACAACCTTAATGCACAGAAAAAGTGAGAATGGAAACGTTATCATTATGATGAGGCAAGACAGCATTGCCAGTATGGCACCGCAAAAGCTGCAGCCCTGCGGAGCGTCGTCCACCACGTTCGCCGGTCTGGTAGCTCGGGCTGCAATGGAGAATCAAAATATCGTCACTAGCATTTGTCCGCTGTTCGCTGGCTGCAGTTACTGCTACGACGGCAAGCAGTTTGACCTTGCATTTAATTATAAAGCGATCATCAAAATACTTGAGTGGGTCAGCAGTGTTGACTAAAAGGCTTTTCATGTTGCGATCGGCATTTTAAGAGATTGATTAGTTTTCTCCAGCTCCAATCTCCTGTGCATGTACACGATTTCAAGGCAGCCAATTAGGTATCGCGAGCAAGCTACAACAGTATATGCCGCAATGCAAGGGCTTAATTACGTGCTTCGTTCTGTAGATGGTTGCCTCCTATGCCTGGCGTGAGATGGAGATGGTCACAGCTCTCCTGCCATTAACCGAATAGGTGCTACACTGTTGCTGTACTACGGCGCTCCAGATGAGAGCCTGTTATGGATGTAATGCTTTTACACGGATAAGCTGCATCAATATAAAATCCAGACAAGTGACCAGATGCTTAGCAAGGGGGAGGGGGACATATGCCTCTGGGTGCCAAAGCTTATGAGGCACCAAAAGCAAAATGAGTTGGGCATATATTTTGTAAAAAATGTTATGTGAGAATAATTACCTTAATTTCAAGCAAGTCCTCGTATCAATGGCCTTGACTATAGCTGGTTGAGCTAGTTAAGCATGTTTAGAGACTTAGACCAAGCTGTAGCTTGACGCTCTGGCCGGGCAGAAGAGACAATATGGAAACACCGAGATGGCTTCAACCACTGCGTATTCAGCTAGTGCTTTCAGCAAAACAAGCACACGGCCGTTCACCACTCCGCCAGCGTTCCAACTACCCTCTTCATCCGCTCACCTCATCCTGCCTGCCACAGGCGGGCTGCAACGTGTCAAGGGCGAGCCCGGCCTACAGCGCCCCGTCAAGGGAAAGCCAGCATGTCGTGTCTGAGTATCTACACACTATTAGACCGTACTAGTTAGGCTTAACTGGCTGTGCTATGACAACGCAGCAGTCATGTCTGGCCACTTTTCAGGTGTCCAAAAGAGAATACTGTCCAGAAATGAGAAGTCAATTTTTGTAAGCTGTGATAACCACAGCTTGAACCTGGTACCAGTTCATGCTGCAAGTCAGTATTCCGTTGTCATTACCTTTTATTGAACAATGGAAAGCATCTACTTATTCTTTTCGAGAACAACTGTGGTGGGAAGAACTGAAAAATGTCTTTGCCATCACTGCAAAACGCGACTCTGCACCTAGGTGGAGTGCAAGGGTGGAGGCTGTAAAAGCTATCAGTGATTGACTGAACAGCATTGTAGGGTTTTTTGGAGCAACTGTCTGAGGACACAGGTGAAACGCTTGAAACAAGAAGTAGAGCTGGCAGTTTTCTACATTGTATTTTGAACTTTAAATTGCTGGCTCCGTTGTTATTTGTGCACAGCACCTTAAAGAAGATTGACCACATTCAGAAAAGACTGCAGGATCCAAAGATAAACTTCAAATGCGTCTCTTTTTATCTACACTCTACTGAGATTGAGTTGTCAAGACCTCAAAAAGAACTGTTTCACGAATAGCTATAGATGCCAAAAGGAGACTTGAATTGTGGGCAGTTGCAGCTTAACGAAGAATCCGCCGAAGGACTCGGATACCTGGATAAATCTCTATAGATGTAGGTCTCACGCCAGAGGAGGAGATTTTAAGAGTCGTGAAGGGCAGCGTATACTATCTCCTACAAAAAATTGCAGCTAGGTTTTCCCGGCTCACGGATCTTGATACGAAAATTGGTTTCCTGTTGGAAGTCGGGAAGCTTTTGAAGACCCTTGACCAGACCAAACTACGCCGGCATTGTCCAGATCTTGCAGGCTTCTACTGTTCAGACGTGAGTGGAAAAGAGCTGTATAAAAAAATACGTGGCTTCAAAATGCTTCTTGTCAAACGTCACGACTCGGCACTAACGACACCACTGAAACTTACGTCTTTAATTGCCTATTACGAAAAATATATTTCCTAATTTGAGAGTTGCCTTGGAGTTCTTTTTCAGCTGTATCAGTTACCAGTGGTGAACGTTCCTTTAGCAAGCTGAAGATTATCCTGTCTTATCTGAGAGCATTAATGAGGAAGATTTACTCTCGCATTTTGACTTGTTAAGCATAGAGAAAAAACACTGCTAAACATTGACTTTCAACCTATGATAGACCAGTTTTCCACATTCAAGTCCGGAAAAATTCACCGAAGTTAAAGCTGTGATAGCTCTCTTGTACCTGTAGTGCAAGTAATAAAACTTCCACGACTTTATATGACGACTAGCGTGTGATTTGTGCATATCTTCTGTAGTGTGGCTATTTTGCAGCCCTTTTTTACATGGGAAGGGGCGCCATTTATAAATTTGTCCCGGGCGCTTAAAGGTTTCACCATGCCTCTGCGAGAGACTAATACCGTTGCATTTCTTCTCGAGGGGCACAATGATTTTATCTTTGGGATCTGTCGTAGCTTAGCTGTAGCTTTCTATCTGGTTATTAAAGGAAGGTGGTCATATACACTACATACATAGATAGTAGCATCATTCGATACCACAGCTCTTACTCTATATGTGGCAATCCTACCGTCTGTGTGCTGGGGAGATAGCCTTACCTAGCCGATCTTTTCCTGATTTAATAGCAATCTGCTTGCATCAAGTCAATCTGCATACCCTTGTACAAGCAATTAAATACATGGGATGAGCAGCCTTGTTTATCGAGTTGGGAGGCCAAGGGTTAATTTAGTGGCAGACCTAGATGTAAGCTTCTAAATAAAAACTAAATAATAATAATACCAAAGGTTGATAAGTCGAAAGCTTCATTTAGGATTCGGTTGAAGAACATTTGATCTTACTGCTGGCTTGCAGCAAATGATTATCTGCTAAAGAACTCAAAACCCCAACTTGGGTCGTCAAGTGCAAGCAGCCTAACCCTAGGCTGCGATGCCATTGTTCCAGAATAAGCATGCAGTGCATTTCGAACTGAATCGCATTCCCAATTGCGTGCGCTAGCTGCTCTTGGTCAATATACTTGAAGTTAAATGCATGAATACAGCACCGTTGGTTGGCATTGACAAAGCGACCAAGCCTCTAAATTTTGGGCAAACTTCTGCCATTAAGTCTAAGTTTCCCCAGAATCCTTCATCGCGCCTTCGGTCGCTGACTGTTTGTTCAGGTATCATTGAAAATCTCCGACAACATCATGCCGTGCCATGCTGGACAATAGCAAGCCCTTGAGAGGTGGTGCTAAATAACTTTGAAATGTAGTAACTGCCTGCTGCCAGCCATCTTCCCCGTTGATCACCCATGCTGCTTTCGCTCTATGCAATATCTTTCACAAAGTCCTCTCGTGCCTCGGCTGTTTAGCTCACCTCCGGCTTGGCTTTTCCACGGTATACTTCACGATCAAGTGAAGACAAAGAACCTTTGATCTTTAAAACACCAAAGCTGGAGCTGCCAGCCACGATTGCCTATGCAAAGGAATTAGCCTAGCGTACTTGCAGGAGCAGAGGTCGACCGAGATGTTAGGATGAACCATCAAGTGCATGGCTCAGCCACAGCCCAGCGACCATTAGACTTCCCGTGCAGATAAGCCATCGGAGCTATACCTTAAACCCAATAGCAAGAGCATCAGTGGTATTCAAACCTGATAGCCATCACGCGGATGACCTGCTGCTACAATTTTGCAAAGTGTAAATGAAAGGAGCTACCGTCGCAGGTCATTAATGAGTCTAACATGGAAATGAGAATACGGAATACCTAGTAGCAGGCATTGCAAACCACGGCTAAAACGCTGATTCTATCAAGAATAAAATTTCTCCAGTGTGGCTATATTAATGTCATTATGTCCGGTATTGGCAAAAGTGGGCCTTCCGTGCATTGAACCCAGCACTTGCATTTCCGTGTAGCAAGTAAGCCCTCCATATCTGTAGTCTGGCAGTGAACCGTGTGCCGGCATGCTGGTACTCTGCTTCCTAGAAGATTTGAGATATGCCTCTCATGCCTCTGTCCCTGAAGTAATTAAAGTCACACAAGGGTCGGCAAGGCCGATCAGTCCCTATTCCACTGCCCCTTGTAATGCAAGAGATAGCAGCTGCAGCCCGAGTTGGAGCCGAAAATGTCTTCGGGTAAAAAACTATTTTCGTGCGAAGCAGCACCAAAAGCAGTGAACCAGACTACCGCACACACGGCCGAAATTCTCTCGAGACAAGTCAAGGCTCTTGCTCAAAACTGGGCTCGCTCTCGCAGAGAATGCGTGCGGAACTAAAGCAACTGCAGCACTTTTTGAGTCCAGTAGGCTCTTCTAGGGAGCCCTGACTTTAGAGAGAGCTCTTACTCTTGCGCCCTCCCTCCTCCCCTCCCATCCATATAACTTACTCGTTAGCTCTCACGCCCTCTCTTTTCTCCTCCCACTCACTCTCTAGCTGTCACACTTGATCTCCTTTTTCTCTCCTCCATCTCTCCCATCCTCTTTTATCCCCCAATAGATTCACCCACTTCCTCAGCCCTCCCTTCCTTATTCTCTCTCTCTCTCTCTCTCTCTCTCTCTCTCTCTCTCTCTCTCTCTCTCTCTCCCTCTCTCTCTCTCTCTCTCTCTCTCTCTCTCTCTCTCTCTCTCTCTCTCTCTCTCTCTCTCTCTCTCTCTCTCTCTCTCTCTCTCTCTCTCTCTCTCTCTCTCTCTCTCTCTCTCTCTCTCTCTCTCTCTCTCTCTCTCTCTCTCTCTCTCTCTCTCTCTCTCTCTCTCTCTACGATGCACTCTCACTCTCGCTGCTCTTAAAGAGCCTCGGGGGGGTACCCGACGGTGACCCCAGACCAGCCACGGCGGCTGCTGCTTTATGGAGTTCTCTGCCGCTCCTCCTACCCCAACCGACAGCGCGCTTACCAGCTCGAAGATCCATTTCTTCCCGCCTATGGCCTTCCTCCACATAGCGCATATTTCTCATGTCCCCGTACTGGTTTTGAGCCGCCATGTCCTACTGTGTAGCCCCAGCACAGCACCACTGGGCAAGGGCTGAGCAATCAAGTTAGGCATTATCTTATAAGCTAGCACAAGGACTGTCACTCAGACAGCAGGCGGTTAATCAGAGCGCCGGCGCTACCGCCTACGTAGGCAGAAGGCGGTCAGTCACGAGCCCGTGGCTGTCATCTGACTGCTCGTCCGTCCGTCTACGGCAAGCGGACGAGAGGACCCATTCAGATGTCGAAATCGGCGTGAGTGCTTAGTCAGGAAGAATGTGCCAAGCAGAGGTTCTTTCCGTGGCTTGCCACAAGTTCAGCCCAAACATATATGGCCGACAGGTAAAGGAAGCGCCAACGTACGGCCTTTCGATATCCCTCGAGTATAGTGGTTATAATGCAACTAACGGGAAGGCAGAGTGCAATAGTCGTCAGTGGCACTGTGGAGAGCCCTCTGGGCGCTTAAGCCTCCCAGTAGCCAGCAAGGCCACGAATAGACAGCCTCGAAGACGATCTCACTGGTTCGCAGGGATACCATGGGTGTGCAGCTGCCTTTCGTAATCCTCGCGTTTCAAATTCTGAGGACGTTTGGGTGGAGGTTTGCTAGGGACGATCCAGCAGCCGGGCTGCAGGCTCAATGTTTGCTTTCAACTAACCCGAGACAGGCAAGGACGCAGAATCAATAGCACTACTTCGTCAGCGATGGCCCTTAAAAATTACTAGCTGATTTAATAGCATCTTTTAGTACAGCGGCAGAAGAGCTTTAAAGGCTCTCACCACCGCTTGCACCACGGCAATAAAGGATCGCCCACCGCAGGATTCGAACCCATGGACTCGGGATCGAGATTGTGATGACCAACCACATTAGAAAGATGGCCAGAACCGCGTATGAGTCTTCACTTCTGGAGCAACGGTACAAGACTTGTGCAAAACTGAACGAAAATTCGGTAGCTGAGCAAGATTCTGCTACTTGGCACTGGGGCAAGACACTGGGGCAAGACTGAACGAACGACCAACCGTAAGCTTCGTTAGGGGTGTGCCTTCTCAATTGCCTCCGAGAGCACAGTAGTGGATGACTTGACCGTCCGAAATCATCGAAACGTTCCACGAGAGTCCCTATCATCAATACACTACTAGCTCATCATATAATAATCGGTTAACAAAGGTTCGGGCGACAAAGGCAATCGTGGAGGGCTGAAATTCCACCGGTAGGTGCATCTCGGAGGGCCTTTTCCTACCTCTCATAACAAAGGCAAATTTCCCACGATCACTCTGATGGTGAAATCAAGTAGGAAGCAAGACTTAAAGGAAAACCTTCCTACAAGAAGGAATACCGAAGCGCGACATAAGCTTGACAGAAGCTGGACAGGAGCGACACTCACCTTGCAAACCGGGTGTAAGAGATGCAAATGAATAGCCCACAGAAATCAATCGAGATCAAAAAAATGTGGTGCCACTGGATCGGATGCTCTGGGAGAGCGCTCGTTGGTGGAATGGTTAAACAGCCTGCTGTCCGGCCAGCTTACTTGAGCCGAGTTCTCCTAGCCCTGAAGCAACCTGGCCCAATTATACGTGGCTAACGCCTTGTGCGAGCTATGTATGAGGGCGAAATAAGTCAACTACAACTATTCCTGGTGGAGAATACACGTAGATGTTCTCTACTGGGATCGAAAGAAATGTCCACCCTTCTCGACTCTCGTTCAGGTGGGACGGTCAGCATTCTTAAGTGGCGAGCTATGCGTTTAGTCGCAATAGATCCACAACTAACCCGACTGGAAAATCCCTAAAGACGGCCTCACTGGCATTGGTCTCTGGATCTCGGCGTGGGAGCAGCCAGCCTACACAGTGTGCCCGCCTACGGCCCCTGTATCGCTCCTCCTACTGTCGCTAGTGAAGAAAAGCCGTACGAAACCTTGAGGCTGTCGCCGAGGTAGAGAGATTGGTAGAAAGGGAATAAGACAAGGAAAGAGAGAGGAGAGAGAGAGAGAGAGATGAGAGTTGGTACGAGCGACGGTGCTAGGGAGAGTGATTGAGGATTTTGGAATGCCAGGGTGTACGCAGAGGCAGACAGTGACACAGCTCTAGCCGGCGGCCACGGCTCGGACGCAAGCACTCAGCGCTTTTGCACAGTGGCGGCCCTACGGCTGGCCTCTGAGTCGCCGAAGTGCAACGATCCGGAGACATCGAAAGACGCTGCAGCAGCCACCAGTGAAACAGCAGCTCTGTGGACTTGGACTGCTGCTGCGAAGTGCGCTAGCCAGTCGCATCCCGACGTCTAGGTAGACTATGTATACTATACTATGTATACTACGATCCGAGAGGAAAACCGTGGTCTGGACGCACTGAGGCAACTGAGCCGCCCGCATAGTCCGCATAGGTTGCTTGTGCATGCCGCTGAGGTTAGGGTTCGCGGTAGAGCATGCTGGGACCAGCACGGCTGAGACAAGAGGAGCGACTGGTCGAGTGGGCTCTCTGGCGCACACGAGTTTTATATGACTGCTGCGACGACGCTAGTTATTGTAGGTAGGCGTGACGGCCGCGGCGCGACTGGCGATCCGGCGAAGAAGGCTCAGCAGGTACGGCCACAGTGGCCACAGCTCCACCTGGGAGGGTGCGGCTACTCGAGCGGACCAAACGGTTAAACCTGGTGGTTACACGGACACTGGCTTCGGCCAGGTAAGCTGACACTCGCGCACAATCACCAGCACCTGCGTGCAAACACTGCTCACTCACTCGACAACTCCTTCATCTCGACGTCAAGTCTAAGATTCCCTCGATTTCCCACGGTATCGTATAGCCGCTTCTTTAGCACTAGATTTCAATTAGATCTAGATTTCGCAGTTGCTTCTCGAGTTATCCTTTGCCTTAATTTGCTTCATCTGAGTCCTCGACGTTATTGCAATTCGCTCCCCCTCGGCCTGTCAAAACGTCGCTGGAAGTAGTAATCCCGGTAAACTACGTAAGATCCACAAGTCTTAGGTCGAGAACAGAAGCAGCACTGACAGCTTCCTTACGTCGGTGGCAGAATATAACTGAGACAGAGAGTGACTTCCGACTTTCCAAAAAAAGATCGGCAGGTGAACTCTTCGGGAAGGAGAAGAACCCGTTGTCCTTACTTCCACAGATGAACTGAGGTTTGTCTCAAGTAAAAAGGAGAGCACTCTGCTGAATGCAAAACTGCGACTGAGTTGACGGGATACATAATTATACCCTGGCCAAAATATATTGTACGCCCTCCCCCAGTTCCATTGTGCCGTTTGGCGATCGAACTAGAGCGGAAACCAAGCTAATGACCACTGTCGGATTAAAACCTGATATTTACATTTCTTTAACAGCCTCACAAACTATCTCCCAATAGGTTTTTAATTTCATCAATCAACGTTACTAAACCAGTTTGATTAATTTAGGAAAGAAAACCAATAAAGACAATTTAAGAAAGATTGATTGCAATTTCCTTTCAGGAGCACATCAAACACATCTTGATCCTTTGTCCAGGAACCACGAAAAGGCGTCCGGTTCATAGCCCAATGTCTGCTTTGCCTAGCTGGCAATCCGTAACTATAAGCGACTCTCTCCTCCCCCCCCCCTTGTCATAGGCAGGAACCGTAGTGCGAAGTGGCACCAAACCGTGCCAGTGCCAGTGCCTGTGCCTGCCGCAAAATGCTGGCGGGCTGGCGTGGCTGTCGGCCCCGTGGCTGGCGGCATTTCCTACACCTCTTGGCAGAGGCTGCGGAGACGACGCCTGCACATAAACAGGGCATCGGCTTGAGCACAACCGGCGAGATGTAACAAGCTCGGTGTGACTTCCCGACTATTACAGATGGCTCGACGCGAGAGGCAGATTGTCGATTGGGACGGCTGTGAACCTCAGTAACAGCAGCCCAGAAGCGGCGGTCGGTCGAGCTCAGCCACTACTGAAATTGCAGCAAATTAAATTATTTTCGCGAGCCCTTATGAAAGACTCATGCTTAACAACGAAGACTGAACTGCCGAATCGCCGACTCTGCATAGTCGATGCCTGCGGCTAATCGAACGACACGCTTCGATTCTTGATGGAATTAGCACCAACTATACTGCTACAGGGTGGGACACTGTCTTCAGCACAGGAGATACGAACTGACGTGGGCCGATCGGCGAATGGTGTTCACAGATACGTGTATATCTGAGGAAACCTCACATCGCCCCCCAGACAAGCCATATCTGGCAGTCACACCCATGCTGAACAATCAGTCGCCCTCATCGCTCTGGCGTCACCTTGCCCCTTGCCTTAAATTTCAATGAGCTTATTAAAAATATCTACGGATGAACGAAATTGGTTTTAATCTTTGTTAGTGCGTTCATACGTCTACAGCTGAGCAGATACTAGCTTCGGTCACTGATTTGCTGAAGGTGGTCACGTACTACGAGCCGCACGTACAATCGGTTAGTCTACCTACCTGATTACGCCCAATTTAATTGGGGCGTGTCAACTGCGTCATCAAGTTGCAACACTGCGCTACCGCACATATTTGTATGCCGCCCACGGTTCTAGATGACGTAGGAGTCGGTAGGAATCAGAAGGGACCGGCGTTATGGTGACGGCGAAGTCGGCCATTCGCGTCTATAATCAACAGCTCTTAGCAACTGTTTCGAAAACATTTTGTCTTCGCGTCGAGATATAGCTGTGCCGGGGCAGCGTACAAGGAACATACTAACGATTTCACGTTGGGATATCCAAACGAAGCGGAGAAGGAAAACTGCCTTCCTCTTTTAGCTACCAGAACACGCACGCGCAGACGAGTAAAAGGTGTGTATGAGGTGGATATTAATAGCTAGGTTGCTAGAAAAATAGATAGCTAGCAGAAACAAGAGTGGTGGTGGTAAGCGAATTTCAGCGAAAAAATTTATAAAAAAAAAGCTAAATAGCGAAGCCGGCCAACGTAGTAAAAGCGAAAAGAAATAGCGAAAAAAGCTGCTAATGTTGTTTTACTCACTTGCTTGGGTGCGCGCTACAAAACATATTTCAACGGGTCTCCTATACGACCCCAAAATAATATTAATAATAATAATAATACACTTGATGCAGCGCCCTCGGAGAACTAAATCTCTTTCTAGGCGCTTTAAATTTGCCTCAAAATAAGCACGATCGAAACGCGGCCACACTGCGGGAGCCACTCGAGGCCAGTTATCAACACTGAAACAGCTAATAATATTGAAACGGCTGTGCGAGCTAAATCGGCCAATTGCGGTCAATAAGTGGAATTCGAGAGTCCTGAATTGCAAGGTCTAGAAACCGACTGTGCGATAATCTACGGCCGAGACCGCTTAAAAGCCGGCGTCGTGATACAGGCAGTCAGTAGTGCTTCCGGATTAGGCCTAGGCATTTGAGTCGACTACGGCTCTAGGTCAAGTAGCCGTTGGTGTGCGTGACGGTCGCTGATGCACGCCTGTAACCCTCCGCTGCTGACGAATAGACTTATCTACGTTATGGATACGGACTGTTATGTAAAGGCACGTGCACTCTGCGTCTCTGCTTTTTCGCCTGCGGGCATTGATGCTGCACTTACAAGTCGCTGTCCGCGATACAAGGTTCATGCGTCGCCAGTATTCGTCTCGCGTCGTCGGAGATTAGCGCTGTTACGAGCGCCGCGTTTGCGGCCTAGTTCTGTCCGGTCGCGGAAGCCGCACAATTATTTTGCAACAGTTTTTTTTTTAAAGGCTTTCACCGAAGTATATAACTACAGAACTTAGTTATATTCGCTAGCTACTGCTGTCATTATTATTGGTATTATTACCAATACTTGCCTTTTGCCGACCTGGTTAGGCCTAGGGGCAGTGGTACTGCTAGGACATTGTGCACCCGGTAACGAACTACACAGACGGCTCCCCCTCCAGTATTAGGCTCCCATTTTGGCGCGGCCCTGATCCAGCGCCCGGTGACGTATGCTCCCGCTTGCCCCTTTTCGGTACGCCATGACCTAGGGGGCCAAGATGCTTAGCCTTATGACCGAGGTCATGGGCTGGAGCCCTGCGGCATACGCGAAGTGACTGGTTAGAAATTCAGTTTAATTGGGGTGCAACACAAGTATATTTTAATTATTTATTAATTTTGAGCCTGTGCAAATTGCTTAGATAGCAATACGTACAACTATCATTAGTAAATCTTTTATTCTGAATGCTCCATGCAAAAAGTACGGTGCTTGTGGAAGCCACGCCTGGTTTTCCGGTGACTTCTTCGAATGTCTGCTGCTGCCCAACATTACGAACATCGTTCTTGAAGTCAATGGTGCCGGTAACTGCCCTCCAGCAATCTACAACGATGAGCCTCACTTTCCAGCAGAATTCTAGACAGAGGATCAACTGAATTGAACACTACGGAGGTATACTACCACTTCGATTACTGGATACACTTAAATGCTGCACTGGGTACACGGCACGGACTCCTCCGTGCAGTGTGCTACCCAAGAGGAATAGCTCCTACCAGCTACTTGGCTATTACACCGATGTGGGGCTTAGACCTCAGGATGTGAGAACATGGTGAACTCACCGAGAGGTCATGAGGCTCATAGCTCTCTAGTGAGCAATGCAGGCAACCTCGTAGGAGCTCTTCTTGTTGTGTGAAGTCGTGAACCACACTACTACGCCGACTACCTGTCACGTGTGAAGCTGGACACTGACGAGGAGAGGAAAGAAAGCGGAATAGTTTGCGAAAGAAAAGCTAAATTTGCAATAAATTGCAACTGGTAGAACTTCGCGATCATCTACACGAACACCAAAAAAAGTAAGAACAAATCGCAAATAAATTATCAAGTTAAAAGCAAGGTACTTAATGTCGAGCATGTGTGGTTGACTGTTGCTTATGGTCACCTGCGAGACCTTGAGTTTTTGAGTTGCCAAGGAAGTAGCTGGCACTGTCAGAAAAATATATTAAATCGCCTAACAACAGTCTACCAGCATTTCTGTAAATACTATTATTCTACTAGGTCGCCACCGCAATCAACGTGAGCTAGGACTGATGCATGTCGTTATATTGGCTCAGTAGTGTAATAATAATAATGAATTGTATATAGCGCCATCAGAGAACTCAATCTCTTTCTAGGCATTTTAAATTTACCACCTGTATTCTGCTTGTAATTAGTTTCAAATTTCTCATCGTAATAAATTTCCTTGAATATTATGCCCTTTCTTTATGCCTCGAACCGCCTATAATTGCTGCAAATGAAAGGATTGCTGTGCCACATGTATGTCTCCACAACGCGATTATTTCCTGACCTGCTGATCATTAGCCTAGAGCTGTTCGATACCTTAAAATGGTTAGCTGATTTAGCAGTCTCTTTTAAATACCAGCAGCTAAGCTTTAAAGGCCATCACCACCGCTTGCAGTGAGCAATAAAGGAACGCTAAATGCAGGACTCGAACCCACGACCTGAATCGTGAAGAGCGAGCACCTTACCCAGAGGCAATAAAGACCATTCCTCACCAAGCACGTCATGCTACGATTTTATATATTCACTCTTTCAATAATTTGACATGTTAGTCAATTCGATTGCAAAGAATTATATGCTGAAATTTGGTCTTGTGACATCAGCTAGAATATGACATTCGGTGTATTATTCGCCGCTCCTCAATTATTAGGATTCGAATTTTTTAGTCGTAACCTATGTTAGGTGGCTTAAATAGCCCAAGACATATAATAGTCGGTCAGTTGTGTTTCAGGGAGTCGTGAGCGAGCTTCTGTTCATTACTGGTCGTGCATACTGCATGACTCACTGTGGTCCAGGAATAGATAGTTCTACACAGAAGGGTACCAACTTATTATATTAATGCATGAGTACTCATCATCGCAGCCATGCCGCTCACTACCATCGGCATAGCTGCGTGTATTGTTGCTATGCCTTGAAATCACGAGCCACGCTTCAAGCCTAAGACTTCACCAGTGAGTTTTTCGCTCATCGGTAAGGACTAGTGCCTTTACGAGTGCAGTATTTGCTGCCTAAGAACTTTATTGAGAAGCCCCTGCAACTCATTTGTAACACTACTAGCCTCTTAATCCTTGATGATATGTTTACAAAAATTTCAAATGTCGAATGAAATCTCGAGAACCTCGTTATTTAAAAAATAACCTCTTTTAATACTTCATTGCTTCTTACTAATTTTCCCCAAATCTTCGATTTTCATGTCATTAAGTGTATGCATTTTATTATAAGAATATTTATTTTATTAGTTTCTGCCTCAAGTAAGTAGCTCCAGCCGAATATTCTCAAACCGTAACACAGTCGCGGTTTTATCCGATTGCAGTGCTAAATCAAGCACACTTACGATGCAATACCTATGCCTGCAACGTGAGCTGCACCGTCAATGCGGATAGTCCTGAAGATGCTCCCAGCTGCCACATGCTCTCTATTTTGTAGGCTAAAATCGAATGCTAGAGCCCAGTGGCGGAGCAAAGGATGGCAGGGAGGGCAGCTCCCCCGTTCGTCTGCAAAGGAGCAGCTCTCACCGATAGCCACGATCGCCCGTGTTTTGCTTCTGTTTCATTTAGCTAAGGCACCTCGAGCAGCATGATGGGTTTGAATGTAGCCTCGGTCTGAATCTATCCATGCAGATTCACTGGAACAAATTAGCTGAAGTCTTAGAGATCTATTGAGTTAATGCGACAGCGATACCTATTTAGGTCCTAAAATAACCTTAAACCTATGGACAACCATACCGGCTGAAGACACAAGCTGGCATGTAATCCGACTAATACACTAAATTGATCCAAATTCTAGACTGGTAGGCAAGCGAAAGAATGCCATCAGCTCAGGGTTCCAATAAATTGAAGGGATAGATAAACCCAAGAATGGCCTCCAGTAGTTGGGTCATTGAGAATGACAACTGCTAAAGTCCCGATATGCAGCTTGGGTAGCTCAGGCCAGAGGCTACCCTTCTAAAGAAACGAGGGACCGAGCCCACGGCCATGAAAATTCATGCGCAACTCAGACACTTTTGACAGTTGCGTTCCTGTGGCTACGCTGCTAGCGGCTTCTACTTTGTTGGGCTACAGGGATCGGCCTTCATTGTGTTGACCATCGCTAGCAATTACAAGCATACCGTAGGATCCGCTAGACCGCTAATCCCGGGCTCTTTTAGTTGCAATCGGTCGGATTGCTTTGCACTTCATAAGGCGCTTGCCCCAACACCTCGGGGACAGTGTAGAAAAGGCTAACGTATTTGGGTTGTGCTGGCCTCGTGCTCGGAGGAGAGCATATAGCAGCAGTCGCGGAAGGACGGCAACAGCTACCACCAGCAGATTCATTCCTGGTGATACAAACGATCCTATTGAGACAGCAGCCTCACAACTTCCGTTGAGAAATAGATTCGGAAAAGTCATTTAAGAACGTGGGACGATTCCCGATCTTGCTGTTATGCTGGCAGAGCCCGGTCGAACCGAGGCAGGCCATGGGTTCGGACTGCCTCAGCGACGCCACGCTTTGTATGTAAAAGCAAAAAGCATGGAGTACCACAGCGTTCGGTGCTTGGTGCAATCCTTTTTTCAAATTCTACTCTAGCTTTAACCGATATATCGCCAAGCATAGTCTAGGCTCTCATTTATATGCATATGACGCGCAGCTGTGCTTGTACTTTGATGCCTCCCTGCCCTCCAGCACGTCAAACTCAACTCTCTTAATGCATATATTTCGGGCTTTCGCAATTAAATGGCAAAAGAAAATTTCCAATTGAGTGAGGATTAAACCAACTTACTAGTCATGGGTAAATCTAACGCTGCTCAGAAATTGTAAAACATATCCTTCACAATGGACTCTCTCAGCTTATCTCTTTTAGTGTCAGCGCGAAATTTGGGTGACCAGCTATAATGTGACCTTTTGCTAGACGACCACTTCAACTCCACAGTCAAGTCAGCCTACTTTCAGCTACATAGCATGTCTGTTGAGAAAAAACTGGCCTTATGGTGACGGCTGGTAAGATCACCCATACTTTCATGCTATGGGCATCCACAGCTCACGAGTCGAACAAAAGACTTGCAATTTCCACAGCCTTTGCCACAATCTGCGTGGTCTGCCCCTACCTAAAGATCCTGACTCGGCCACTCTTACAGCGAAGCCATGATGTTAATGCCGTCGTCATAGCAAAACTTCGCTTACCATCTATAAACTGGTCCAAAGTACTACTCCAACCACCGTAAATCTGTATGTACGGATTATTCGGCACACCTGTTTTCGTGACATTGTCTGTAATCTAATAGAACAGAATTTCACAAAACAGCTGTTTTGTAGCCTTATATTTCATAATACGTAAATGTAGTATGTTACTTAATTCAATGAATTTCATTAGCTTGTTCTCTGCTCAATTGATTCTTAATGTGGCTTGACAAAAATATGTTAGTCTATTGATTCCAGGCTTGAATTTATACTGCTCAGGTTTTAAATAAAAAATAAGTGACCACAGTTACGTGCCTACTTCTTCAGTTGACGGAAAATTAAGCAAGCACGCTAAATTTTGCTCCACCAAATATTAATTGTGAATAGACATTGAAACAGTTCTGCCAATATCAATTGTGAAGAATAGTAATCAAAATGTTTCTACTGTATCGAAAATTAATATATCTTTAGAAAGTTGGTTAGCCTGACCATGCCTGACCATGAGGTTATAATCGAATGGGTAATCTTCGAGACAAAAAATACGCAGTTGGCTAATACATATGTATGCAACCTTTCTTAGTAAACACGAAAATATTCAGATTAGTATCTTGTAACGTATATTTCAATACTACTCGGGTGCGTTCGGGCAAAAGCGTTGCTCCCAAAGGTGAAAATGCCCTTCAGAGAACAGATTGCTATCTTTGAAATGAACATCATTGTGCTAAATTTGAAATCAGCTCTGATAAATCAGTAGTTTCATGTTACATCTCTTTCGCTAATAAGAGAGTATTTCATTACTGAATTCAAGTTCATTGCCGGAAGTGGAAGGAATTATAAAACATACTTCACATTTTTATTATGTGGTCACTACTAAGCGTTATAAGTAGTAGCAAACGCTTAAAAGCTTCCTAAAAGTGAATACAGATCAGCTATCAGATTCAAAGGCCTTTTTTCTTTAGCTGCAAAGGAGCGGCTAACATCCTGCCCACTGCCAGCATTAAGCTCTGCTGCACGACACTGTACTGTAATGCAAGAGCACCTTACCGCTGATCTAAGATGTAGTCCCCAGTTCATCATTCTCAACTCGGTTCTCAATTCGGTGAGCTACGTGGCCATATTCCATGTAGAGACCATGGCACGACTTTGAATTTATTCACAGCGTTTACTGTACCTGTATTGCAAGGTTGATGAGCAGAAGTCAAAGTGTTAGATCTCCGAATCGCAGCCTGCTTCGGTCTGCCAGAAAACGAAGAAGACGGAGCTCCGAAACACTTGGGTCGATTCAGTGAATTTAAACTCGCGCTCACCGGTGAGCCACGACGGCACACTAGGTAAGGCGTTTGCTTTGCACGATCTCGGCCACGAGATAGTGGGTTCAAATCCTTCGGTAGGCGACCCTTTATTGCCGCTGCAAGCGGTGGAGAAGGCCGTAAAGGCTCTTCTTTCGCTTTACAAAAGAGGCTGCTAAATCAGCTAGTATTTATTTATTTAGTCATTTACCGGTCAGCTTGCTGTAGCACTAACCTCAGGATTAGCACGTTAACCGAGTTATTGTTACCCATTGCGGTTACGCCGTGGGAATATGGACCATCGTTCGGCTAGTGCCTAGTGTCCGAGTGCGAATGCTACAGCTTTTTAACTTTAGTGCCACATGATGCGCTTTGCGTTCGATTTTACATTATAATGACCTGTCCAAACTACGACTAGGGTCATGATTTCCCAATATTGGTAGGAAACTATTTAATTGGGCCAGCAGCTGTCGGCGCAGGGGCGAGGCTGATGGCGGATGCTCAGGGAGGGGAAGCTTGACTACCTCACTGAGAGTAGAGGCGAGAGCCGGGACTTCCAGAAAAGATGCGGAGAAAATTTCTTATGTCACTCCAATCTCTCTCTCTCTCTCTCTCTCTCTCTTAAAGGTATAGGTATGTACAAGGAACATTTGCAAATTTTGTTGACCACTTCTGTTTGGGTAGAGATAATTTGCCATCACAAAGAGCCAAGTGGCGCCGAACATGTAACGCCACAGTAGGAGACAACGACGAGAGGGACAAACAAGGGAGGAAGCCAATCGGCGTCAGGCTTTAGAAATTTAATTCTAACGCAACTTCCTTCAAATACAGCCACAGTAAAAGACCAGAGGAGGAGGAGGAAGCTTCCCGGCGTGTCGCTCCAGGAGAAGCTCAGCGAAAGCGAGGCGTCCGTCGAGCGTAGCAACAAAGAGAGACTGGAGATGAAGCCAGCGAGCGTCGCGCTTTCGAGGCGCAGCGACTACGTAACTTTTGTCGAGTGCAATAGCAGCATGAGAACGAAGAAGAAGCCCGGAAGAGCGTCGCTTTTCAGAGTTTACAAGTATATGTGACAATCGGTAACGAGCTCGGAAACTACCGACCATCCACCTCGACGACTTTGATGAATGCAGAGTGGAGATTCCTTGTTATCGCTTGATGAGCGATGAATGCGGGTGTAATTAAGGAATTGTTTAAATGAATCCATTTTAGACGTAATGAATTAAATTTTAGCTTTAAAAATGAAAATTTCCCAATATTAATCGAAGGTTTGAAATTTACAACTGCATTATCTGAACGAGATTTTTTAACTTTCAGTTCCCCAAATCTAAATATAATATATCGTGATTTAGTAAGGTTCTTCAATAGTTTTTTGATAAATATTTAGAACAGCACTTAATAAACCTACATAACTGACATTGTTCTGGAATTCTTTAGTTTGAAATTAAACAGCTAACATTGTATTTGGAAACAATATGAGCGATGCTATTTGGTAGCAGATGACTACTCCTGCATTGCTTAAATTGGAGTGTTAACGTCCATCATTGCCCAACACCATAGTAAAAACGTGCTAATAGTAGCCGTCTTGGACTTTACTGCCGATATGTGCAGGACCTCTGAGCTGTATCTTCGCATGAATGGAACATAGGCAAGGGGTGCTAAACCTACCTGCCGCACGATTCTCATAGAAGGAAATAGCATCTAAGGAAGGGCAAAGGAAATTTAGAAGCAGATCAAATAGACGAAAGTAGGCCGAAGATAGCATGATACGCAAATCCAGCAATATTTCATTCGTTTTAGAATTCGGGAAAAATGTTAGTTTGACAACAATCTCACTCTATTTAACACCAGTCGTTTAGTTCTACGCTTCAATATGAACAAACAACCAGCTACCCGAATCAATGCTGTGACCTAATATGTAGCTTTTAACATCAATAACGCTTGCATATTTGAAGACTCAAATATTTAAGTGTTTTGTTGTTCTAGTAATGCACGAACCACTAATAACTCCTTTGGCAGATGTAATCTACCGGCCCTTCGACATTTTTCTGCGGTTCACCACCCCCAGACAAAAAACTGCTTTTTTCTGCAAGTTGCTTTGTTGAACTCCACAAATAATAAGCGGACGTTAGGAGTTTTCTTCTGGGCTCTAAAAGCCTCGGTGGTTTCGGTGTACTTGCAGAAGTTATTAAATTTTATTTCAGCGTAATCAAGAAAAATTGAGAAGGATAGCTGAGTCAGTATGACAGTAGATGAAGGGAGGAGCATGAGAGTAGATGCAAACGATGGCTGTAAAGGATTTTTTTCTAGGTCAGGTAGAGTAGCAAGAGTATTGATGTAAGCAGCAAAGGTCATTCGAGGAACCACTTATGTATGGGTCATATCAGCGCTCTGTACTAGGTTCACTTCTTTTCAAAATTTGTTCTCTTTCTTTTGCTGATTTAACAAAAGCAATGGCAAGCTTTCACTTCTATGCAGAGGGCGCAAAGCTGTACCTGTGCTGTGATCCCTCGAAGCCTTCCAATGCGTCAATCTCTCTACTTCCTTGCTGCATGAAATGCTGACATCCACAGATGGATGGCGGCAAACCTGCTCAAGTTGAATAACGACAAAACAGTATATTATTAATAGTATTGGTTTAAAAACCAACTGTGACACAGTAATAGCGGCTGAAGCCTCGCAGCCGGGCAACATCGGGCCGATTACTGCTCGGTTGGCCAGCAGGCCAAGTGCCAACCAAGTGTCGGCTCCAATGTGCCTGCACGGAATTGATCGTTTTAATATCAAGCCACCTGCTCTAACTTCACTTTTTACTAGACGACCACGTCAGCTCCACACTCACGTCTGCCTGCTTTCTGCTACGTAATTTTGAAAAATGTCGGGCTTGCTTAAATAGAGATATCACATCCAAGTTCACCCGTGCATTTGTGAAATCCTGTCTTGTCTTCTGTAACTCACAGCCTGCCGGTCTACCGGTCATAATTAGGAGCTTACAGTTAGTGTACGAATCTACTTCCAGGCTTGTCTGTTGCCAGATTCGAACTTACTACATTGCCCACTTTTTCGTCGACCTGCGTGGGCTCCCAATCAAGTAGCAGCTCCGCTTGGATGATGTGACGATGACGTGTATGAATGACGTGTGGAATAAATGTTGCGTGCATACGTGAATGACTTTAAGGGTTTTTTAAAAGACTGTTAGGCGAAGGACGCTGGACAGAAAGTTGTAAGACTGAGTAAACAGCTTGAAATTGATAATAACACAGAAAAAATTTTCGAGCTCGTTGATGAAGAAGATATTGAATTAAACAATTAAGAATTGGTAGAATTAGAAACTAAAAGATAACGACGAAACAAATGAGGACGAATTTGAGGGGTGTCACGAATGTTTAACATAAAAGGAATGGCTAAGGTATTCTCTTCTGTCGCTCGTGGAATGCAGTTGCTAGAAAGAAACATAGCAATTTCGAATTATGCCTTAAATTTGAAAGGCAAGTTATTGATTCTCTTGCTTTGTATCGTAAAATCTTCCAAAAAACAAACAAAACAGTCAAAGCTCGAATGTTATTTCATCCAAATGGAAACGAGTGAACCCCAACCATCCACTAGCAAAGCAGTTGATTCGCCTCAGCCATCTACTAATCGCGAGGGTTTAACGGAAGAGGGAGTTGATGGTTCTTCAGCAAGATCTTCATCACTCTCTTCCGAATATGAAAATACTCCACATTATGGTATGTAAATATAATCCTATTAACTTGCTCTTGTCTATCTCTCATTTGTATGTATTAGTAAAACATATTCATCTTATATATTTCTCAATGTCTTTGTCAGAAAATATCTTAGTAGAACGTATCGTATACCATTCTCGACTAACGCAAATTTGACTTACGACAGGTTTTCCCGGACCCTGTCTATATCATAAGTCGGGGGGGGGGGGCTGACTGTATATCGCTGTCCATTGAGAATAATAGCCTCGAGCAGCTCACTGCCTGTGAACTCGCTTCGCCGAGTCAGAGTAGATGCACATTTCATGTCTATTACATGTCATTTTCGGAATTTCCGGTCACGGAAGACAATGCTGCGCCATCTTGCCACGTGACACAAGTTCGCCATCTTGCGGCGTGACGGAGGGAAGGATGGACTTCCTTGCTTTAATTAGTAGTTTAGTCTACAAAGTCTTAATCAATGGAAATGTAGCCGTTACTAGGACGGAAGGAAAATAAAGTAAAATTTGGTTCACATTAATACCTTACCTCTTACCGTAATAAATTCGATGTTAGTGATTGGGATCCATGGAGTTTCAAATACTCTCAATGTGCAATTCCTGAATAATTCTGATGGCAGCCATAATACAGAGCCGATTTTTAATTGTCTGCTTTTCAACTACGCAGTTTGTAAAGGCTAGAATTATTGCATTTGTCATAATAAATAAGTAAGGAGTCTGAAATTGTTTGTGAATAGCCTGAGGTTAACATGGACACGGACACTGCGAGGCTTGTATAGAAAAGTAGCATTAAACTGAGTGATACTCAACAAGCCGAGACGGATGACATTAATGAACTTATCGTAAGTCTTGCATTTTGGCATATTGGCGCACGACGGTAGCATTGCTTTTCATAAGGCTTTCGCTGTTAGCTTTGCGTCTGCATGCGTTGTTCCTGCCTCGTGTTAGCTGATGGCGAAGCACGACTGCACTTTGACCTTTGTGCTTTCGGTGAGAAGCAAGGCTTGCAACACTTGATGTTATACCTGCCGCGCTTCTCAGCGAGCCCGATCGGCGGCAAGCTTTTCTGGGGCATTGCACTCGTTAGCGAAAAGGCCGCAGCAGGTGGCAGCTGCAGCGGCCAAATGCCAAGTCACAGTGTACACCGGCCCCGGTCAGTCTGTGCAATGTGTCACCCAGACGAAAGGCCGGCTGACGTTGCATTGCCATGGCATTTTACTAAATGTAGTTTATTTTTATAGCTTCCCAAAGAGAACCTAATCTCTATTCAGGCGCTTCACATATGCCTCAGGGCTCGAGCCCACAACCTCAGCCTGACCGTGGTCGGGGCGAGCACCTTATCGTTGGTCCAAACCAGTAGCGGCTTTTTCAAAAACTCCATTCACAGTGTTAGCAAAGAGGAGCAGTGCTGGCGACCCTACTGCCCGTGCGCGGAAGCCACTGCACCGACCGTTTGCAGCAACTGGACCGGCGAAAGTGTCAGCAATAGCTCGCCGGTGGCCAAGTTTTTTGAGGTGCCTTTCGTTATTAGTATGGAAAAACCTGTCACTATAAAAGTTCATCGAGGCGAAATTATCTTTTGTTTGAAGTTCAGTCTTGCGGCGGCAGACGTCCTCCAGTACCTCTGCAGTTTGAAATGACAGTTGTCCAACCTCGAAGCTGGCCAGGATAATTGATCCGGCGCAACATCGGCTGCTGCGTGCCAGTTAGTGCCACCATATCAACCCGGCTAAACAACCTCAAATCGTTTGGTCACTACGCATTTAGCTCGGCTGCTCCGAAATAGTATTCACCTTCGGCTGAAGCCTCAATATTGCCTAAATTGAAAATGGAGGAAAAGCTAAAATTCACCTGCTCCTCACAATGTATTGTGTTGGTCTTTTTTCGAGTAATTTCCTTTGCGTGCTTATGTATCGTGCACGGTATGCCTGTCTAATCGATCGATGGATTCGATACCTTTGTAGCGTAGACAAAGAGCCTGGAAAGTGATTTGGGTCTCATAGAGAACTATGCAAATGTTTCATTAGTATTACCGTTGTAACGACTCTCCCCTTCACCACCACAACAAGGTAAAACCCTTGAAGCAACTTTCCGTTGGGTTTTGTCTACAGTCGTCCCTCGCTACTTTGCAAATCGACCTTTGCGGCTTCACTATATCACGGTTCTTTGAAAAACGTGTATATTCATTAAAAAGTTGATCGAAATAGTGAAAATGGTGCAATGTGCACTCGTTTGTCTGAGTCAATTATACAATTTTATTATTTATATTTATTTTTTAGTATTACAATTAAAATTAAAATTACGGTACGTATGGAACGCGAAAGAAGACGACGACACACCTGTTGAACATACTGCACCACCTGAAGACTCTCTTACTGAATTCAGGCCTTCAAACCTTGCTCTTATTTTCTGTGCTGAACATCTCTTCATCTTAATCACTTCATCACCAAACGTACGATTTTCATAGCTTGGTGTTTGTGCGTAAAAAATATTGCGTGTGCAATAAATGTACAGGAGTAAGTTTCAGACTGGTAAGCCGGAGGAGGAGGAGGAGAATGAACAAGCCGCGAAGTGAGTGACGGGATCTTAAAGGCGATGAGCTATATTAATAATGATAATAATAAAGCATTTGCACAGCGTCCAAAGAAAATTAAATTAATTTATAGTGGACTGTGCATTTTCTGCGAAGGAAGAATTTCCAATGGTGATGAAATACTCAATTTTAGAATTCACAAGCAACCGCGCATGATAATTCATTTAGATGAAGCAAAGGCTGTCGTGGCAGTAATTGTATGCGACGATGGTTTTAGCGAAATCCTAGTCGCTCAGGTCCGACAAAACGGTAGAAACATCCAAGGCCACATCGCCTTCTACCAGTCAACCAAAGTGGTAGTCTACTCTAACTTTAGAACCAAGAATAGAAACAAGATCTGCGAAACAGTTCACTGTGTATTTCATCGTTGTTAGTCTGTGCAAAATTCCAAAAAACCGAGTTGATGTGGCAGTTGCTTTTTCCCACAAAGGTAACCCTATCTTCCGAGCTGTGCGCCAATTATAAATGTCTAGTCATACTGGTAGTAAGATCTACGAGGCAAGAGTTATACGCGTGTAGACGGTATAACTAAAACGCATGGACTTACTTGTAAGCGGTGCATTTTTCTATGCCAGCCTACACTTTTGCAGCCCTGCATAGCTGAAAGTAGGCAGAACTGACCCTCGAGCTTATGAGGTCATTAAGTAAAAGGCCATTGAGAAACATGAGTCTCACGTTCCGCCGTTCCGCATAGAGGCTGCAGCGGTTACGGTGGTCGAGCCAATGTTAAGGTTTGGGCTCTTCCGTTTCAAACCAGACCCTAAGCAGATAAAACGCGACGATTACCGCAGTTAAATCGCCGCTAGATAGCTCGCCGGCGACACGCTTGCCCCTTAAGAGAATGCGAGGACAGTTCTCAGAGGCAGCGAAGGCCTAATGGCCATTAGGGACTTTATTAGAGCCAATATGTCTGTCAGTCTTATAAGCCTATGGGCTGAAAATATCTGCTGCGACCTCTAGACTAACTTTGAGCTGATTGTGGCCTCGTTACACGCTAGCTGCTTTCGAATAGGAGGAGGCTAGACGTGCAGAACAATTCTTTCGCCGCCAAATAGTACGGAGGAGCCGGCCGAGGGGCATGCACTACCATGCCTAGGTCGTCCATTCGAGCCCTGCAGCAGCTGGCAATTCTATATCTATGCCCTCTGCAATCGGAATGAAAGCCGCCAAGCCTTTTCTGCCACTAGAGAAACAAAGCTGTCGATTCAGTCGAAACTTACGTAATCGAGTAACTCAATTCTGTACGGTTCCTGTCAATCGAGGTGTTAAAAGCTTCTCCTTCACCAGCGCTAACGGTAGACCTGCGGAGTGTAGCAGGAAGCGGTAGCAGGAAGAGCCGCGTCGGGACGCGGTAGGAAACGATCTCTGATCGTGAGCAGGTAGGAGACTTTTCTTTCCCGGGTGCTCGTCATATCCGGTTGCTATTTCTTAAAAAATATACAATTCATTTGCATAGCTGCCTAATACGCGCTAGTTTATACTTATGGCACTTTGGCTGTGATAGCCCAGGAGGTAAGGTGCTTGCTCTTCACGACTGAGGTCGTTGGTTTGAATCTGGCACTGGGCATTCCTTGCCAACTGCAGTGGTGGTGAAAGAGCCGTTTAGGCTCATCTTTTGCTATACAAATTAGGCTGGAAAATCAGCCAACATTCATTTATTTGCTTCGAGGCTGATTTTGCGCAATTAACAATCATTGCATGCAAAAAATATGGGTACGGAAATCCCCCGTGGACATTTTCCCCGTACATTTCGCCCCTGGGGTAGTACATTCCCGCCCTGGGTAGGGCATTTTCTCTCCTCCCGCATGGAAATGCCATGATATAAACTGTCTTGTTTACATATCACGTAAAACTAGTATGTAGTATATAATATATAACATATTCCTACATAATAGTCACTAGAAATGCGGTCGCTGCGGCCCTGTTTTTCGGCTGACCACCAAGTGCAAGGTCAAAGCTCTGCCACTGCGGCCAGCAGCAGACGCTCTCGGCAGCAGCTGCGAGCGCATAGCAGTATCCTCGGTCGCCGCCGACGCCGCCGCAGCCCCTCCGCGACATCGGCACGGCCGGCTACCGCTCGTCCAAAGCTCACCACTGCTGCCGCCGCAGTCATTTGTGCACCCGGCGTCCGCGTTGACCGCCGCTAACGCCGCGATGGCCGCCCTGACCGTACCATCTCCGTCGGTCGTGCTATCGAGTCGCCGTTTATACTGAGCTGATTTTATTTCAATAGATCGTGAACTTCATGTGATCGTGTATATATACAGTCGTCCCTCGCCACTTTGCGCTTCGACTTTCGCAGCTTCGGTCTATTGCAATTTTTCAAATATCTTCATTAAAAAGTTGATCGAGATGGTGAAAACGATACAGCGCTCGCTCGGTTGTCTGAGTCAATAACACATCCCTGCATCAAAATTACAATTAAAATTACTGTATGCATTGGCTGTTGGTCTATTTATTCGAGCACCCCCACAAATCCTTCAATGTCAGGTGCAGCCTCATTGAGAGCAGTAACCATGCTCTTCTTTGCTGTGCAGTACACCTGTTCATCATCATCGAACAAATTGCATTATTTTCATAAGTTAGTGGTTGTTTGTAAAAAAAAAACTGCGTCTGTGTGTAATAAAATGCACAATAATAATAACACGATGTTCGTAACGTTTAAGGAATCTTACTATCCCTTACTTTGTCTAATATGTTGGGTAATACGGGTGTAATGGTGACTAAAATGGTGTTATTTCATATCCAGAGTGCTTTAGTAATGTTAAAACCGAAATAGAGGGTCGTGAACAGGTTTTCTATGCTCTAGTTACGAAAATATTCGATTTATAAATAAAGAATCGTACTAAGAGGAAATTCACCTATCCCGGCAGTCTGGAACCGATTAACCGCGATAAACGAGGGACGACTGTATATATATATATATATATATATATGTGTGTGTGTGTGTGTGTGTGTGTGTGTGTGTGTGTGTGTGTGTGTGTGTGTGTGTGTGTGTGTGTGTGTGTGTGTGTGTGTGTGTGTGTGTGTGTGTGTGTGTGTAAGCAGATTCTTAGTTATACATTCAGTCATCAACACATAGGGGAGAAATTCCTACGGGGGATGTCGGGGGGGGGGGTGTCCTAGAGTCCATCAGGGGGGCAATGCCGAGGTTGTTGGGAAATGTCCTACAACCTATACATACCGGCATGACCGTCCCAGTTCGATTCCACCCTTCTCCCACTGCACGAAATCGCAGAGCGAGGCGAGCCAGTTCATCCTATAACTGTAGCTCATAGAAACGTATCAGCCGAATCCATTCTCTGCTTTGGTTTGTAGCCGCTTCCCGGTAAGATTAGACTAAGGCTGCACAGCTGTGCTCTTAAGAGAGCATGATGGCTGAGGACTCACGCGACTACCCCACCTCTTATGATGCAATAAAAATTGATTTCTCGAACACGCCCGGTTGGCGGCCTCCCTGCGGATGCAGCAGAGTAATTGGTAGCAGTTCTAAGAAAGCGCATTCACGATTTGTCATGTGAGTGGGCACATCGGTGCGCAGGCGAATCGGATGAGTGGGCGTGCCGACTGGCCACATAATTTCTTCAACAAAAACTCAGTCAACTTAGAGGGGCCGTGGCTTCGCTCACTTAGGATCGGCTCCGATCTGTAAACGCCAGCGTCGGCTTATCTAACCGGTTCTACTTCGATGTACACGTGCTCGCTCGTTTTCTTGATTAATTGGCTCTCGTAAGTTCGCATTCGTTCAGCAGCTGCCTTCGTGTCAGGATGGCGAGATGCCTGCTGCATCGTATAAGCGACCAGCACAATCGCTAGCAGTACCTTTGTCCACTCTAAACGCTGCATAATCACTTGCCTAAATTTCGATGAAATATATCCACCAGCTTTTAACTACTCCCTGGGCTGGAATGCAGGCAAAAAACCATATTTGTTACAGTTCCTAGACTCTTGGCATTTTTCAGCTTGTAGAAGAACTTTCTTACAGCCTTGCGGGTCTGGCATTGGTGAAATCGGAGCGGTAGACTATGTTGCATTGTAAGCAGATAAACTTGTTTGCATCCTCTAAAGCTATCATGAACCAAACTATCAAACTGACATCAAGGATTGAATAACCGATTGCTCAGGAAGCTATTGCCAAATTGTATTTAAGCTTTCACATCCACGGCTAGGCCAGCCACAATTCAGTTAACGATGACCAGTGCAGCCGTCCTCAAGATAAAGCTCGGTACACACATGGCCCTTGGTGTTGACATGCAACAAATAGGCGTGTTGTAGGTATACCAAAACGCTAGCAGCTCCAATCCTGGCCGATTCAAACTTGAACGATAAACCGGATCAAATGGTGGGCCCTATAATTTAAGAGGGCAGATAGATGATGGCCGGAATGTGTCACCACACTTTGGAGGCCGTCAGTGCTGCATTTGCAAGTCGCTCACTGACTCAATTGTGCCAAGTATGCACGGTATGCATTATGCAGCCTCACTATCGCACGGTACAGCCACTCTGCCGAAAGCTTGTCTACGTGCTCAGGGACACTGGCCGGCGCTGCTGCTGCCACTCTGGGTGAGCAGGGCAAGAAGTGACAGGCTGACGGCCACCACGAGCCAGCCCGGAAGCAGTGCTGCTGCCGCTGATGACGAGCACGCGGTCGGCAGCTGGGCGTCAGCCGTTACGCCGGTCGGAGCACTGCAGACCGAGGTCAGACAGCACACGGCCGTGACGGCTGAGCTCGTTGGCTGCCCAGTAGACCCTGCTGCGGTCACCGTGCTGGTCGCTGCCATCGTGCTGGTCGCGGCCGATGTGACCGCAGATGTCGTGTCACCACTTCCAGTGCTGTTGGCTAAGCCGGGAGTGGCTGTGGTGGCCATTGTGGCAGCAGTTGTTGTCATGCACGTGATGTTGGTGACGTTCGGAGTTAGGCATCCTCTGCTGACTACAGTGTTGTTCAGCACAGCGGTCTACAACAAAAAAGCCGGCTTAAGAGTCAGCATCTGAATGAGCAGTGGGAAACGGCCAGAAGCATGTCGCATTATAGAAGCATCGAGATTCACCTCATTCTTCCTGTTTAAATTTCAGGCGCCAATGGTGACCGTCTAGCAGACGCTCACCATTGCACCGTACAAACAGGCACCGCCAGCAGCCGAGGTTGGTCCATAAGCTCACCGGAAAGCGAGCAGCCAATAGAAAAACTGCCGTAGAGTTCGCCGTATGCCAGCAATAAAATGACCGTTACTTACATAGCACGTGCCCTGACAGTCCTGCAGATTGCTGTTGCTGCTACAGGTTAGCATGGTGCAGTTACTGCAGACGACGCACTTCAAAGCCTCGGCCAGCAGCACGTTGCCTACAACCATACGTCTTTGTTCGTGAGCAACTGACCAGAACAGGGTGGGTCGGGCACGGCGTGAGATGGACGCAGCTTGGCAGCTACACTCCGTTGTAGGACCGTCGTCTTAACTCACTCTCTTGTTTCCGCCTCAGACAGGCAAGCAAACGTAGCAGTTAATTAGGACTATCGAGTCGTGCAACCGGCTCTCAGATGTTTGAAGCTGCTCACAGAGCTCACGCTAAGCCACCATAACAGCAAGAAGATATTTGCATACCAGCCTAAGCGAGCTAAATCTCTTCGTAGGCGCTTTACATCGGCTATAGCATGGTAAAATTATTTATCGATGGTCTGCATAGTGTCTGCGAGAATAAGCACTCAAAGGGATGGCTTACCAAGACCCTGAAAATGCTGAGCAGATCAGATACGACCCGTTACGTGGCCGATCGCAGCGCCACCCCGTAGCAGAGTCGCAGCGCTTCGAAGCGAACCAATCGCTGGAGCCGAGGAAGAAGGCGTGGGCGGCAGGGGGGCGGCGGAGGCGGGACGAGCTTTCACGGGCGTCGCAAGCTGGGCGAGCACTGCTGCACCCAAGCGCTGCGCTGCTTCGCTGCACTCCGTCTCTGGTCTTTAGCTCGCCTAGCGTGCAACTGGCGACAGGAACGTGGAAAAACACCGTTTTCCTCCTGCGTCGTACTTTGCCATTTCGACAAATGATCGAGCGACGCGGTGAGATCGGAGCGCTGCCCGCCCACCCACCCACGCCCGTACCCACCAGTGAGTGAAGTAGGCCGACGGCCGCTCGGTGCCCGCAAGCGGCCGCCTCAGAAAAGCTGGAACCGCTCGCTCGGGCTGGGGCGGCTGCTCGAAAAGCAATGGACCGCGGCGGCGAAGTCGCGCCGCCGCGCCCCCCCCCCCTGACGACGCCGGTAGCGAAAGGCTTCTCGCTGCAAACGGACGCAGCGTCGGCGGCCTCGAGCCGGAATAGACGTCATTCGGCGGCCCAGGCGGACTGGCCGCCGCCCAGTGGGGGGGGGGAATCCGGCCGAGCTTCGGCTCGGCCGACAAGTAGCGCGCTCAAGGGTGGCAAAGAAACGACCGGAAGCGGGCGGTGGCGGAGCTGCGCTTCGTGGGGTGCGGAGTGGGAGACGACAGACGGCGCTGCCTGCCTGAGCGCTCACCGAGCAAAACCGTGAGAACGAGCGCCACGAGCGCCACCTTGCACATCTTGGCCGATGACCTGCTTTGCTAACGCGCTCGTCGCTGACGTCACTCGGCGTCTGCTTCCTAACCGATCGGGCAGCGGAAGGTGAGCGGGAGCGGAAATATATAGTAGCCTCGCGAGCTGGTCACGAGGTCTATGACGCACCCAATCGCGACCTGACGAATCCCTGAGGATTGTACCTCTCGCTAGTCCCACCCATCGTCACGTCTGGCCCGCGGTAAACCGACGTCATCTTACCGCGGCGACAGGCTACAGCTGGTATAGCGCTTACTGTGTCCGCTCTGACGAGTTCAGCGCGTCGCGAGGGCTGGGCTCTGCGGTGACGCCGCTTCGCAGGCCAACTGCGTTAGCCTGAGAGGCTGGCCGGGTGTTCGCGCTCCCTTGCGAACCCGCTCCTAGCGTATGGATTAAAAAGATTAGCACGGCTTCCCCTAACACCTCGGCGTCGAGTACTGGCGCTCGGTAGTTGCGAACGGGATGTACCGCGTCCGAACGAAACTAGGCCTCAAAACCAGCGCTAATAACGACGCTAGTCTCAGCCGACGCGCGCGAGCAATACTGACCGCGCCTGAGCCTCGCATCGCGGCTTGCTACTTTTCAATGCAGCGCCGATGCAAGCAGAAACTCCAACAGTAGCGAAACATGGCAGCAACAAAGAGCGCTCATACCTGAGCATAATAAGTAAATATCCATAATGAAATAATAAATGGGCATAATAAGTAAATGTCCATAGCTTAGCGAAGTCAACTGGCAGCAGTCGAGAGTCGAGAGGCAATCAGCAGCGGTCGACGCGTAGACCAAAGGCTCCGTGGATCTAGAGTTCCAGGCAACTCAAATGCCAAGACCAACGCCGGAAGTACAACTGAGAGCCATTTAAACGGCCTCCGCTCGCATACGGCCTTGGGCGTTGAATACTCCACCGCATACTCAGTCCCTAGTCATTATAATTATAATTCAGGAACTTCGGATAATGAATTTCAGTAATAATCGGGCATAATAAGCATGCCGCCAGATCACTGTACTTCGGTCTCGCACTCTCGCGTACCTGCACGTACCGTATGCACTAACCCAGACCTATAACCTGCGAATCCGCCGCCGCCGCCGCCGCCATGGTCGCTGCGTTTGCTGCCATGGATTGCGTTAGGACTTTCGCTCGAAATGGAACGATACTGTGTGGGTAAGCTTGATCGATAGCGCAGAGTAATACACAATTCACGCTGGAGCTTCGCACTGCAGCGTATTTCCGGTGCTTTGTGGTAGATTCAGGTGGATTGCGGTGGATTGCGGCAGAGGCCAGCCTCTTTGCAGCCCATTTACACGAGAGCGCAGACGCAATGCCACGAAATTGTGTAGGTATATCATAACGATATTTTACTACCATATTCACTCCAAAATTCAGCTTCAGGGAGGCGATTTGTGGTCTTTTTTCGGCTAAGGTGCTCGCCTTTCGACGACCGAGGTCGTGGGCTTCAGCCCTGCCGCGTATATGAAGCCTCTATATTGGATTAGGTTCTCCAAGGGGCAAGAGAAACAGCAACTTCTAATTGTTTTAAATTCAAGTCAGTTGCTGTGGACTACGGTACTCGTTTCGCGAATAATTCCGCCGGCGCATAACGGCTGATCATGGGCAACGCGTAGATTCTGCTGCGCTTTGCGGCTTCCACCGCAGCGAGTGACTGGAAGGAGGTTACCAGCAGCCGACGAAACTCAAACGTTCATCGAGGCGAGGGCCGCGTCATACGACTTGAACTGAACGGCGCAAAGCGAACACTGAGAAGAAATGGAAGTCAAGGAAGCTGTGGAGGCCATGAGGCCTTCTCGCCTGAGGGACGGTCGCGTCGACTGCTTGCGTGGCTTAGAAGCGCGCGTTTTGCTGGACGGAGAGCCGATGCGGAACTCGGCGCTCTACTTGAAGACGCGCCTGCTCAGGCTAGCCTTTCCAGGCTCCCGTGATTCAGTCGCTTCTTAAGACTGGACCGGTGGACAATGTAGGAGCAACTGCTGAGGCTTCGCCGGACCGTCTGTACAGCGCCGGTGGCTGCAGGACAGCGAGGCCGCGTCCCGAGGGCGCGCACGCAAACGTAGTCGAAGACGATCTTACCGCCCGCCACTAAGTGGCAGCCTAAAGCCCGGTTTAGACGGTGAGTCGTGCTTCCTCCCAACTCTTGTCTCCAGTGTATACGTCGCCAGTACCGTGGGGCGGTCGAGATTTAGGGAATGACTTGGCAAAGATTCAGGAGCCGAACGCATCTCTACTTTTTCAGTCAAGACTTAGCAAGTAACCAATCATAGACACCGTCCAGGCCACTCTTACCTACTGCCTCGCTTAGCGGGGAGTGGCGGCCAACTTGACCAGCGAAACCATCGATTCGTTCCTGGCGAGTCCCTGTTTATGGGACACCCTGAGTTCGGAGTTCAAGAGTCGGATTTTGAGGCGGCGAGAGGATAACGGCTATAGCGGACAGGTTTCATTCTACCGGCAATTGCGCTAGCGAAGCGTGGCCTCAGAGAAACGCTCGCGGCCATCCAGTGGACGCTCAGTGGGCGGAGCGAGTAGGAAGCGAGACTTAGGGCGAGACTGCCGCCTAGACCTCCTACAAACCGGAAGACCGTAGTAGGACTCTCAGTTGGTAGGAAGCAGGTAGAAGGAAGCAAGAATCTCGTCTAAGCCAGGCTTTAGATGCCAAGCTCGAGAGCTTGCAGCGGGCGAGCAGGAGCAAGCGGATCCGTCGGATGGTCGGCGGCGAGCACGCGAGCTTCGCCAGCTAAGAGAGGGCGCCACCGGAAGCGCGGGCTTGCTCGGCGGAGAGCGGAACGGCGTTGGGCGGCGGTGTCATTTGGCTCGCCGCAACTATTCAGGCCGCAGCGACGCAATCGAGGCAGGTGCGAGTTCCAGCCAGAGCGCTTCCTTCCGGGGGCGGCCAGAGCGGCTCGGAAGCTCGCGGGGGAGGAAGGGGCCGCGCGGCGAGTCGAGTCCAGAGCAGCGCTGGCACCCGGTGCGTTCGCTGGCCGAACCGCCAGGCTGAGCGGGCCGCGAACGCATTCGACGAGCGCACCCGTCGCCGAAGGCGACAAAACGTTTTTTTCGCGTTGAGCAGCGGCGGCTCCCGGTTTCGCGCCCTTCAGGAAGAGTCGGCGGCGCGCCGCCTGTGCGCGCGCTTCCGGCCGACCCGCATAGGCTCTAGGACCGATACCGATCGACCGCGTCGAGCTACCGCCTAAAGAGCCAAGTTCACCGCATGAAGTGCAAAGTTCAATTTCTTCTCAGTGGAAGGTACTTGTTTTACAACTTCCCTGCCGCTAGGAAGGCTAGCTGTCGAGACGATCTTCTGCGTCTTCTGAGTTGTTGAAATGTCGTTCGAAGGGTTCAGCTACAATTTCAAGAACCCTCAGAAGAAGGTCGACCCTGGTTAGAAGCCCTGGGGCCGGATACGATGCCATTTTCCCATGACGTGTGCAGAGACTCGGATGACGAGGCGATATCGATCTGCCCGTCATTGCCCTCAGTCCTATAGAGGAGCGATCGGTAGGCTTCGCGCCCCCTTCCGCCAACCGAGCGCTACGGATATCGTCCATCGAAATGCCCCGATGGAGCGCAGCGAACCTCCGGGAGCGGAGAGACGGACTCCGCTGCACACACACACGCGCTCGAAAAATCACGGCGCTCCTTAAAAAGCGTGCGAGCCGAGCTGGGCATCGCCCGAGCCCAAGCTCGAGTCCACGGCAGTGGCGCCGGCTGTCTTCTCGCTCGCGGAAAAATGGGTAGCCTTGCGTGAAGCAGCTGACTACGGTGGACCTCTCTATAAGCGGACCGAGAAGGACGCCCACTGCTTGCTGGCTCTATCGCCGGGCGATACTCTGGATCATCTCCTCCTGCTGTTCCTCCTGCGTCTCTACCGTGTCTACGCCGGCGTGCTGGGCGACACGAAATCGCCGTGCTGGCTAGCGCCGGTACACACTGCCGTCGTGGTGCAAGCGAGACGGCGCTGACACACCCACCGGGACTCAGTGCATTTCCCTGCCAATGGGGTTGGGAGATGCTGCTTGGATTATCCAGCCGTCCGACCGAGTTCCTGTGTTGTAATGGACTCAGTTGCAAACGATTTGCCCTGCGTTAATTCTTTTTAGATGATGGGACGGCGTCCGCGGCAGCAGAAACGGCAGACGGAGCGAAGCGAATCTCACAGCGCCGTTCGAACGCCACCGAGTTAACTCGGCAGGCTGCAGAAGTCCGGGAGGCCAGAAGATGCGCTTGCCAGCAAAGGCAATTGTCGCCTGGAGGTGATAGGTGAAATGCCTGCCGGGCGTCTTTTTTATAAGGGCACGGCGGGTGCGCTGACGCGTAAAAGTTGTGCCAGGTCAGCGGCTGGCCCGGCGCCGCCAAGGAGGTCTTCGAGTCGCTCGCATCTGGGCGCGGCAGCGTCCTGCAATCGCCGCTTCTCAGAGGGTCATGCCGAGCTGGCCGCCCCGTGGCATCGAGTACTCGTCACGGGGACGCCGTTCGCCGGGTGACGAACGCAGGAGCAGCGTGGCTTCGAGTAACTGAACCCGGCGCCGGTAGCCGCCTCGGCGCTTGCCTGCCCGACGGCACCCGCTAGACCTGAGTCCGATCCGAGAGAGAGAGAGAGATAAATGCATCCCACCTACCGGCGACGGGCGCCGGAGCGAATGTTCATCCGGCTACGACTGGACTTCGCTTTTTTGGGGTGCGACGCGAGCCTGCCGGTTGACGTCTCGCGCGATATTGCCGAATCGAGAAGGCAGGGCGGCAGGTCAAGGCAGATCAGGCTGCGGCTCTCCGACTCGCTCCTCTCGCACGCTGATGGCGGTAAGACGGCCGCGGGACCAGGTAGCTCTGTAGGCATCTCGAAGGTGACCGCGTCCGCTCGGGGTCGCGAGCACTTGTTGATATCGAAGGACGTGATTCTAAGAAGTTGTGCAATGTCAGTGAGGACACGTGGGCGATAGCAGTGCCAGCAGCCCTGCTGAGCGCCTGGAGTCGATTCGGCATGCCTCCCTCGTTTCTTCACTCCGACCAGGGCCGCGAAAGTTTCGACGCTGAATCGGCGAGCAACTCGCACAACGCTTTCGTCATATGTCGAACCCGAATGACGCCTCGAAACCCGCAGGGCGGCGGCGTGGCAGGGAGGGCCTGCCGGACGCTGGCTTTCGGCGATGTCGACTTCACGCCTACGCTCAGCCGGGCAGTGGCAGAGCTGCCCGCCGTTACTTTTATTTGCAAGCCACGCGGCTCGACGTCGAGCTCAAAGGGTCGTGGCCCCTTCGAGCTTGTGCTTGACCGTGGGCCTCGCCGTTGCGTTTGAGAAATTTTCGGAACTCCTGCGATCTGCCGGCCCGACGTCCGCTCAGTCGCTGAGCGAACAGCGAGCCGAATTCCGAGAACTCGTAGGCGCCAGCGGTTGGCTCAAAGTAGAGAAGGAGCAGCGCTCAGTGCCGTCGGCAGCTGAAACCCGCAGCGTCGTATCGCACAGGAGACGCCGCAGGTGTGGGCATGGGATCGGCTTGCCGGTCCACCGGCCTGTGGACTCAGTCGCTGACAGCTGGTGCAAAACTCTTCAGCTAGGCTTGTCTGTCGTGGGCGTCGCAGTTGCCACTTCGCACCACTTCTCGCCGACCTGCACTGGCTCCCAGTCAAGCAACGCATCGACTTCAAGGTTTTGTCGCTCACTTTTAGGTCCCTTGATTCTTTGTCAACAGCCTACCTTGGAGATCTTCTTCCCCACCAGGCTAAGCATTGCTCCGCCCGTTTTTCCGAATCGAAGTATTTAACTATATCTCTTACAAACCTCAAATCCTTTGGAGACCATGCATTTAGTTCGCATGCTTCCAAAGCCTGGAACTCACTCCCGACCTGCGTCATGACATCTCCTGACTTGTCCACATTTAAAAGGAAACTAAGAACGCATATATTTATAACAGCATTTAGTGGGTCTCTGTGATTCGACCTTTAATGTGCCTATTCGTGCTGATACTGTTGCACGCTGCCACTACTCACACTTGCATGCTGACCCTGTGCATGCCACCCCTAACCATGTTGTTCTTGTTGTTTATTGAACATGCTACCGCTTTGACCATTAGATTGTACTTCCTTTGCAGCAATTTTAAAGCACCTAGAAAGAGATTGAGCTCTCTGAGGGTGCTTTATCAAATGTATTATTATTATTATTGAGCCTTCCGAGGAGTGGGCTAACCTTACAAAACCGAACTCGCGAGAAAGTCGAGATCGAACAAGCGTTGCAGCACAGTGCCACCTCACACTTGCTGTTCTTCTCGGTTGCAGCGGCATTTAGCTGGGGCGGTCATGAAATATATTTGGGCAACATACAATAAGTGGGGATCACATGTACTCAAGAACCCGCTCTCAATTCAACCCGAGTGCACTATCTTAGTTTACAAATAACAGCGAATCGTAGTGTTGAGGCGATGGTGCAAAAACCCTTCTCAAATCAATCTTGCAAGGGCCGCTACGGCCATGTTTTTGATCAGCACCAAAACACCCGAGCGGAGCTCGAGACAAAAGCTCGATCCTTGGGTGAACAGGAACTAAAAGGTTTCTCCCCCGGCACGACTAGTTGATCAACTGATCTGCGTCTTGAGCAGGGTTAGGAGCTGGTATCTCCACTCCTCTGATCCTGTCACCTGACGGAAGGCAAGTTTTGGAATCAGCTCGTGCTGTCCGACCTCTCGGCTCGTCGGTACCGGCTGCCTCTCAGTTAACCACTGCTCTGTATACCGCCTCGTGTCGTCTGACCTGCGCCAGGAGAATAGCAGTGACTACGGACGAGGTTTGAGCTATTGCAAGGCAAAGCGAAACGAAGGAAGTGTATGCGCGAGTAAGCGAGATGCAGCGACGGCTGCTGCGTAAGGGAGGAGCAACTTCGAGGACGACGACACTGAAGCCGAAGGCTTCGTAGATTCCGAGGGTAAAATATGGGCAAAATGTGTTACGAAGATGGATGAATGATGATAAAGGGAAGCGCGGTCAAAAGGCACGTCGTCGTACGCAGAGGCGAGCAGACAAGATGAGCTGCACGGAAAGCCCTCGCATGGATGTGAGTGTTCGTGCTGTGTTCGCGTCTGTGCCGCCGAAGCTGGCTCGTGTCCCGACGCGATGCTTGTAAGACTCAACGTCTTTAGACTAGAAAACTGGAAGAATTGGGCTAGCCCGGCCTTCCATGCACGATGGGCCATGCCAACACGGGCTGAGGGGAGATAACTACATGACTCCGCCCTTACATTCCAGCTTGGCGTTGATAGGTTAAACGAGTTGATCGGAGCCCCCTGCTGCTAACCCCCACCCTGCCCCCGAAGCCGAATCTCGGGCCCTGGTCCCTGGGGGGACCAGGGCACCGGGAGACACGTGCAGTTGAGGAAATAACAGCTACTCCGTGGACACCAATTTCGGTTTCCTGCTACAGTAGCCAGTGCTTGAACTGTGGTTACCACAGCATTGGCGACGACTTTTTGCCCTACTACGCGTTAGCCGTCTGGGCTGCGAGCCAAAGCAGTAGCCAAGCCAACCTAGAGGCCAGTTCTACGCATGGGGAAAGAAGCCAGTTCGGCTTACGGTGGAGAAAGGCCAGTCAATCCATTCATCTCTCTAATGCACTCACGCCAGTCACGACCCAGTCTACGGCTACGTAAGCTCGAGGCGATGCCCCAGTAGCTCGGCGACCGGAGAGCGAAGCTGTTCTCAGACTCGTCGAACCACCGAAAGGGAAAGACGCTGGCCACCGAAAGGTCGTGCATCGTGACGAGCTCAGTATGCCTTGGGGTACCGAGACAGCGAGAGTCATGCGACGCCGACATGTTCCCGTGGAAGCTGGACGAAAGCCGTTGACCGAGGAAGGCACCGAGGAAGGCACCGAGGAACCAACCCAGAGGGAACTTTGGGCCGTGAGCACCCCCCTCCTCCCAGCACAGCCTATGCTGTTCCTTGCGATATTTCTATGCGGCGGGTAGAAGGTAAGTGTCGTGCGCCTGATGTTTTGGCGATTAGCAGGAAATCTGTGCTCTCACCCTACTCGAACCGGCGTAGCCGGATGGTCTGAGTCAGCTATTGCAACGTACTGCGAAGTGGCAGCCCAATTGTGACGTGCATCCGCAGCGCTCGCGTTGATTCAAATGTAGCACTGCTGGCGGTACTTGTGGGCAGCAGCCTTCGGCCGTGGCTGGCCGCAGGGGCGGCCCCTGTCCCACTGCGGTCGGACGCCCGCAAGTGCCTCAAAGCGGCTCTCCTGCCTGCAGCCTCTCGCAGGCCGGCCATGAAGAGCTGGCCGTGTCTGCCAACCCCGGTGGCATCGAGCACTCGGTCGTGCTTGCCGCGCGTGGGTCGTGATCTGAACGTTCGCCAGGCTCGGGGCTGCCCAGCCTGCACTGGGCAAGGTCAGCTGCTGCCAGGAAGATTCCCGACCTACAATCAGTTCCCGAGAACGGGTCTTGGCCTGTCGTTGCGGGTCTGGCGGTTCGTCCGTTTTTCGTTCATCGGGCGCCCTTTGCGTGCTTACGGTGGCAGCCCCTAGGAGTCGGTCGTACGCCGAGACGGTTACCGGCTGCTGTCAATACCATAAGGAGGCCGAGACCGTTTGCAACGTGCTGAGCAACTGCCAGCGAATGCAGCAAGCGTTCACGGCCTGACATAACTTGGTTCTGGGCCGACTAATCGGGGCTCTTCCAGCCAACACACTCAGCTGCATGTCGGCAGGCCGCGCCTTTCCGCTCGCTGATGGTCCGGCTCTCAAGCCCCACCTGGCGATAGACAACGGGTGTGGTAATCGTTGAGGCGACGGTGCCATTCCACGGCAGTGATGATGCCCTGGTGGAGGCGGCCAGGACAAGGCCAATAAGTATGGGGCCATTAATTAGCAGGTCTTTCCTGACCACTGGCTACCAATCGGCTGTGGTGAGGCTTTTCGCGGTTGGGGCTCTCGGCAGGTCAAACAATGAAGCTTGCCTGCCTTCCGAGCTGGTAATGGTATCGGAGACGCAAAGCTGTCACAAAGCTGTTCGCTCCGAGCTTGGAATGCCAAGATCCACGTGAGGTCCTTATTCCTGAACCGGGAGGCTCGGGTAGCACCCTCGACCTCTGAAGGGCAGGGCAGAGCAGAGCAGATCAGGACACCGCCGATTAACGTATATACACTTATACACATTAAATACTTAAATAAATCTCGATATATATATATGTGTGTGCGCGCGCGCGTGTGTGTGTGTGTGTGTGTGTGTGTGTGTGTGTGGGTTGTGTAGCCGTTCGACGGCAGCTAGGATGCCCTGGTGGTGGTGGACAGAAAGCAAGATCGACAGTTGCTGGACAAACCAGAAGACGCAGAAGAGCTCGATAGCCAAGTTCAGAGGTAACCAAGTTCGAGGTCAGTTGCAGAACGTTTCGCGTAAGAATACGCATGCGGGCGTTGGTCCTAGTCGTAATGTTTTCTAAAGTCTGCGAGCGAACCTGGCCACGGATCATTGTCATTGCAGCCCCGAGGCCAAGGGTGTCAGCACGAAAAATATATCCTTCACCATAGGCTAGTGGGACACACCTATTAAGGACAGCATTTAGTGGGTCGCTGTGATTCGTCCTCCATGCGCTTATGCGTGCTGACACTGTGCATGATGCCACTAACCACATTTGCATGCTGACACTGTGCATGTCACCCCTAACCATGTTATTCATGTTGTTTATCAAGCATGAAATTACTCACCATTCAATTGCATTTCCCTTTGCAGCAAATGTAAAGCGCCTAGAAAGAGATTGAGTTCTCTGATGGCGCTTTATCAAGTGCATTATTATTATTATTATTATTATTATTATTAGTGCGAAGTGTCATCTACCGTCAGTCATAAAATTACCTTGCATATTTGTAGCGAGCACCAAGATGGCTGCATCCCCGAGTGCCGCCTGAGGCATGTTTGTACCTCGTAATAATGCTGGCGTTGAACAAATTTTTCGTGAAGTCGATGAAGTCTCGGTCGATAAAGCAGCACTTCTGCGTGCAAAGCGTGGCTACGATCGTGGGGGATTTTGAATTTTGCATGCGGTTTGCTATTTGTCCTCCACACTCATTCTTCCGGATGAGTCGCAGTAAGCCCTCGACCAGCGGCGCCGGTCGAAATAAGTCAGACTATGGCTGATGTTAGTCATTCGTAATTCTGCAATGATGCGACAATCTTTGGTCGAGGCCGCATAAAAGCCGACGCCATGAGATATGCAAGCAGTTGCGATTCCAGACTCAGCATTGGAATTGGAGCTGATTTGAGCTCTAGGTCGCAGAGCCGTCTGTGTACGTCATGGCTGCTGTTGAATGCCTGTAACCTTCCGCTGCTGTCAAATGGGCTTGTCTACGTTACTGTTACGGACTTGTTATGTTAAGGTATGAGCGTTCTTCATCGCTGCAGTGTTCCAGCTACTATCGGTGTATCTGTGTGCATTGGTGCAGCACATACAAATCGGTAGCCGTGCTACAAGGTTCCGGAGTCACCACTATCTGTCGCACCTCGGCTCAAACTAGCACCGTTATGAATGCTGTTTTGGCACCTAGTTCAGACCGGACGCTGATGCCGCACACTGCGTTTGTTTCGGCTCAAGTAGCCGGGTCACTCCACCACTTTGGTTTGCCGAAGATACCGCCTTTCTTGCTTAGTCGAAGAAGATAAAGAGGCTACTCTCTTTGAGATGTGAGTTTTTGGGGTTAAAGTTTTTAGGCCGCTTTTGCGTAGGTATGGCTACACATTCGGTTTAATTTGTTAATGGCGCCTACTGTTTGTGCTCTTAAGGTGGGCAACGCCATCAGTTGTGTTCTTGTTGAAGATACATTGTTAACTTAGTCCGATTAAGGACTGGGAGCGAGAAATGGGAGTGAGGGAATTATGAGAACGAGACGGTCGCACGGATAGACGGATTTTTTGCTAGGTGACGCGGCACAGTTGAATTCAACGGCGAACGCATCCGTTGAATGGCTAGAGGCACCCAGTATTGTCGCGTCGCGAAGATAGACGGCTCTCGAATCCTGCTATGCAGGACAGACTTGGCCCAGTAATTGAAACAAGTCGCCAGCCGAAATACACCATTTCCATTAACTAGAAGCGACTGGTGAAAGTATTGTGACGGAAGTGCTGCTCTATCTAGTATTTAAGCTAGTGGCTCTCCCCCGATCCGCTGCTGCTCTCTATTTATGCAAAGCCTCCGTGGGAAAATAATAATTCAGGCCCATGACATGACATCGGCTTTCACTTCTCTGCCGACGGCTCTCAGCCTTCGTTCAAGCCCTCAGAATTTGCTGCAACAATTTGTATAAACTGGACGCCTTCTTTGCAGACATTCGGTCCTGGATATCGGAGAATATCTTTCAGCTACAAGTGGATATAACATAAATCTTCAGTATAAGATACCCTACACATGCGACTGAAGTGAGCGACTTCGATCTCCTAATTGGCGACGTTACACTGCGACCGACGTTTAGTGCTTATGATCTAGGTGCCTTCTTCGACGACTGCTTGGTTTCTTAAAGTTTGATTCAGAAGGCTACCTCCACAGCTAGTCATCGAGGTTCGGTCGGTGTCTGTCTAGGATTCGAGATCAATTATCGTAGCTGCAATGGCAGCCGATTGATCAGTGGATGAACAGCCAAATTCTTACTGCGACGAAAGGCCTGCAATAGAGTGGCTTCGTCATGCCTCGCTGAACTGCCGAGCTAGTTTAAGCCTCTCGGTGCTCCCAGGTCTCCTCAGGACGACGCAATTACCGTTCCATTCTTTCGCTAGTAGACCGTTGACGACAGAGGTTTTCGCTCTACGGTTTCTAGACTCTAGAGCCCATAGCAGAATTGCTAACGAAATGACTTATTCTTTCACGCTGCCGACTGCAGCGTATCCTGCAGCTTTCTTACGCTGCTACTTCCACGCTGCTCACTTCCAAGACAATTGTACAGACTCAGCCATATTTATTACTTCCTTTTTTGTTGGATGAAGTCTTTTTGCAATCCTATGCGTATCGAAAGCCGCCAAGCCCCCCAAAGTGCTACCTAGATTCTTCAGAGTAAAGCCTACTTAGTCTTAGTGAATTTTACAGTTGCCAGAGGAACCCCATATACGCAGGCCGAATTCGTGTTATAGTATGCACATGCTATATTCTAGGAAAATGCCCATCACAAACAAAAGTGTACACTTATTCCTTCCAATTGGAGACTGAGCGTAAAATCCTGAGATTTATCGACTCGTTTTTGAAGCCATTGTGGTTAGAGCACCACTTACCTGTGCGAGTGGCCTACGGTGCAACCGTACATAGTCGGAAGCGGTTACACTGAGATCCAGAACACACCGAGCGAAAGCCAAACTGTGACCGTTATAAACCGTGCCTCGGAAAAACCTGCCAACCACTCCAAAGGCCATTGCATAAGGAGGTAAGAGAAGCAGCCTCAGAGAACTGGGCCAAGGCGGCCCCTAAGCTGTGAGGAGCCCTGCTCTACAGAATAGGAACGGCGCTCTGTCAACGGCACCCCTGTAGGTCAATGCGATTCTCTGCACTGCGACGTAAATGCCGCTCAATTGTATTTGCACTCACTTGCAGTTGTAATGCGCGTCGCGTGTTCACTGAGTGAGGAAAGATGCTGCAGTATCCCCTAAGCTTTCGATGTACGGGTAGTTTTATACAATATGACTTGTTTATTAACATTTATTTTGTGGCACGACGGTCAGGCAGCGGAATGTTATCGATGAGAAGAAGCCGCTTTATCTGCTCATCTTCAGTTGTCTGATCTTATGAAGGATCAATTACGAGGTTGCCCTGCTAGGACCTTCACGAATGGCGGTCGGCGATACAAGACTGGCTCAGTCATCAGCGACATGTCAAATGAGATGTCTGCTTTCCAATAACAGCCGACGAACTCGGCGAAGCCTGAAAAACAAGAGCTCTTTTTGCAATCTATCCTCGTCTCGCCCTCTTTCCTCACTCTTCTCGCTCATTCTCCCCCTCTCCCTCCCATTCTCTCTCTTTTTCTAAATTCTCCTTCACTTAATAGTATTGCCTTCTATCTCGCTCACGTGCTGTCTCTCTTTCTATATATTTATATAAATATATATATATATACATATGTATATATGTATATATAACGAAGGCATCATATATCATATAGGCATACGTCACAACGGCCAGAGGGAGAGTATAAATCATGAAAAAAAGTGCCGTTGCGATTGCTAGGTACAACCTAGGCTTCCACTTATATGCAGATGACATTTAGTTTATTTCCCTCCGCATGTGGATGTCAGCAATTTTTTTTTAATTTCTAAATGACCACAAAAGCTCCACAGTCAAGTCTGCCTACTTTAACAGTAACATAAAACTGCTACAATTTGGTCTTGCTTAGACAGGGATCCTACATTTAAATTGGTCCATGTATTTGTGACGTCACATCTCAACTTCTGTATCTCACTGCTTGCTTGTCTACAGGCCTAGGCATTCAGGCACATATGGTTGGTACAACACTCTACAGCTAGGCTTGTCTATCGTAAAGGTCGAGGTTGCCACGTCACACTACTTCTCACCGACCTGCATTGGCTCCTTGTCAAGCACCGCATTGACTTCAAGGTTCTGTCGCTTGGTTTTAGGCCCCTCCATTCTTTGGCTCCGGCCTACCTACCAAATGTACCTCCACACTAAGCTAAGCATAGTACTTCTCGCTTTTCGGAATCGAATCGTGTGACTACACCTCGTACAAACCTCAAATCAGGCCCGCCACGGCTTGGCTCCTTCATACCTAGCTGAACTGCTGTATCAGTTTCAGCCTGTTCGCGCCCTCAGGTCCTGTGTGGACAATAAACTAGCTGTCCCATTCCTCCACTTAAAGACAGTTGGCGACAGAAGCTTTAGCTCTGCAGGTCCTAGACTGTGGAACTCGCTTCCACAATTCTTACGCAACGACATCTACTCTCCAAGTGCCGACTATGGCACATCTTTTTTCAGCGGTCCTGAACTGCTACTTCTATGCTACTCACTACCTCAACTGCTCTCCTAACTCTGCTATGCTTCCCACTTTCTCTTTGTTGCGTGAGACGAAGTCGGTTGGCTACCGAATGCGTACCGAAAGCCGCCTAGGCTGTGAGTGCGCTACACAAAACTCTCCCGCGTAACACCCACATGGTCTTTATGACTTTGTGGAGTTACTGACGGAGATACATACAAATTATTTGGAGACCGTGCCATTAGTTCGTATGCTCCCGAAAACTGGAACTCGCATCTGACTGGTGTTACGACATCCCCTGACTTGACGAAATTTAAAAAGAAGCTAGAACGCATTAATCTATTTATTACAGCTTTTATTGTGTCAATATGATTCGTTCTTTGTGAGCAAATGCGTGATGACACTGTGCATGCTGCCACTAACCATATTTGCATGCCGACCCTAAGCATGTCACCCATAACCATTTTGTGCTTGTCGACATTGCATGCTACCATTAGCCATTCGATCATGTTTCCTTTCCAGCAAATGTCAAGTGTCTAGACAGAGATTGAGTTCTCTGAGGGCGCTATACGAACGAATAATAGTAATAGTATTACATACTTATACTGAATACATGCACTTAAATATGTGTAAATATATTTACTCAATTACGTTAATATTTCCATCTCACCATCTCTTTTTCTTCTAACCGATGATTCTATCTTATGAATGACTTCATCATGACTATTATAGCTTTTATTCCATGCTGCTTGCCATCCATCCTCTCGATCTGGCTACCATGAGCTTGAAACATGCAACTTTTACCTGCCTGCATGTGTACCTTGACATCGCTTCATCGGTATGCCTCGACGATCTGATCAGAGACCTAAGTCGTGCCAAGTCCAATGCTGAGCTTTTGACATATAGGCCCAAGGATTGCAACTTCTTTGACGAAACTGGAACTTTGTCGAACCGCAGATAAAGAGATCACGTAGAGTAACGAACTCGCCAAAAGCTGGACATGGTGGAGGAAGCAACTCGGAACACTTTTGTTGCACTGGTACGCGGATCCTTGCGCAGTACCGCAGAGGTGAAAACTGTGAGCACCTATTTCAGGCTCTCCTAGACAAATATCCCAAAATTGGATGCACAGGTACGTACTACCCTGATAAAATAACTGTGTTATATAGTGCAATTGTTTGACAAGTAAACAGATTTGGTTCTACAACCGTGAAATTAGCCCAGGAGTTTGACGAAGAAAGCGAATCCGAGAGCGCATCGATGGAAGCCTGACAATCCGTACATAAATTCGTTGCAAGTGTCGTTCTTGCGAAAGAATTTTTCTCAGGACAAGCGGGGATGGCGCGAGAAAGAGATGACCTGGCAAATATCAACAACGCTTGCACAAAATGCCGTTGGCGGTATTCGATGCAGGATGGCGCATGTTTTAACTCTCATTTGAGCAACTGAGGGCAACGGAGAGCAAGCACGGGGCTCGAGCTGCAAAATAGAGGTGGCACTTTGAGGATCGCTTAACGCCTGCTCCGGACAAGCACTCGACGACATAGCCATTTGAGTGATGTGAAACAAGCTGGCATGAGCGAGGCTAATGGGCTAGTCGTAGAAGCTGTGCCAATGGGCATAACGTATGCTCACGATAGCAGACAATAGCAGCAATCGATGTTGGCCATACCCAGGGGCAAGGAGTCAGGATTTTCAGGTCCGAGGGGGCAATGGAGCTCCGGGGTCCTTCAGACATAATGACACAGGCGCCGTATAAAGACAGTTTATGGAAGAAATTTCCAAATCCTATCGTCTCGTTCCTTTCGCGTCTTCACTCTGCTCCTGCTCCCTTAAGAGCCAGGATACAGGTACCTCTCTCTGTCCATGGGGGAAGATTGGCGTGTGCCCCCTCGCTCCGCCACGAGCCTTACCTCGCTAGTAAGTCTGAACATCTTCGTGATAAGGTCTTGACCGAGAGACAAGATGCTCGCCCTTCACGAATCAAGTCATGGGTTCAGTCCAGCAGCAGCTGCAGCAGCAGCCGATGCCCGGCAGGCCATTCTTCGTTGCCAGCTACAAGCTGAGCGACGGACACTGCCAAAGCCCGGATGCTTCGGCTATGGACTGCTGAATCGGCTGAATCCTTTATTTACTTTTAAATTTGTTCTACCTCCATCGGCAACCGGCTGACAAGTCTACCTTATAAGCCCAAAAGTCGCAAACGGCACCAACTCTCGTCGCACATCCCCGTGTCGACAGCACATACTCTCAAGTTAGCAATGCTCATACAAGATCTAAGCCTAGTGTTCCAAGTCATACGGTTCCCTTATACGACGATAACTCGGGACCTCTTAAATTAATAAACTCTCGAGGTCTGATCAAAACGTACCTGCCTTTCATCGCCGCTTGGCACGTATATCGCCAATTTTACCTAAGCAGTCAACAACTTGGCTAAGTAAGCTGTTGTGTGGCAGCGAAAGCAGCGCAGCAGTCTACCAGAGCCGCCAACGTTGCTAGGCCGCTAGCCAACACCCGGGCGGCGGAGACAGAGCACCACCGGAAGCATGACGCACCAGCTGCAGCTGAGCGAAACCGCGACAGAGGGCTGAGCGCAACCGCAAGGCGGGCGGGCTCAAACGTCACGTGCCATTGGGTCCGATGCATTGGCGCCTGGAGGAACCGCGGGTCGAAGAAAGGAGTGTAGGCTGGAGCTGCAGTCTCCGGCCTCTCGCGAGCAGGTTTAGCTGAACGAGTGTGGCTAGGCTGCCCCTAACGAAATTATAACCGTCGTACAACGCTGTCTTTGCTGGAAACGCACATCCGTAGACTACCCCGCGTGGGAGACCGAATACCCCCGTACCGCGTGGTTATTGAACAGCTCTCACGAGAGGCCGCGAGAGCTGTTCTGGCGGCCCGACGTGCGGCCTGCCGTCGAAGAGCAGATTCGAGACTCGGCCATTTCTTTCTTAGATGTGCCAAACAGGCTGGTGGCTGCCAGAGCGGCGATTAATCAACTCATAGTTGGCGTCCACAATTAGGATTGATTTCCAGATTGGCAGAAATTGTTGGTGAGCCGTAAAGGCACACTAGGTAAGGTGGTTGCTTTTCAGACCTAGGTACCATGGTCGTGGGTTCTAATCCTACGGTGGGTGATCCTGTATTACCACTGTAATAAGTGGTGATAGCCATAAAGGCTCTTATGTTTCTATGCAAAAGAGGCTGTTAAATTAGCTATTAGTTTTTTCTTTATGATTGAAAATCACATGTCCTGAAGCTGCTGAGGAGGTAAACCCTTTTTCTAGACTGTTCGCATGACGTTAGGCAATTGTGTCAGCCCAAAATAAGAGTAGAGCTCTTACGTACGGGCGATATCGGGTGGGTGGAGAGAGACTATTGCAAGCGTCAGACTGCGGCGGTTAATTTAATAGCACGCTTGCTGCAATAACGACCATTTTGCTGAAAGCATCGTCTGTCGTGGGCGATAATAGGTTTTTAGAAGCATCCGCGGCCTCGCCTCAAACTAGACGACTCTGGCGAGCCTAGCACTGAAATTAACGATCGATATAGAATGCGATGGCGAGCAATAACCTTGACTTACAGCCTGCACGCAAAAGGTAAACGTTCCGATGCAATACACACTATGCCCTGTAAGTAAAAGTCCTATCGCGGTAAAAAAAAAAATGGTTTCGCCGAGACTAAGATGAGTCAGGCAATTTTGCTAAGAAAAAAACAGCGGAACGCGATATGTGCCGGTTTGGCACAGTGGTTGTTTAGGTGCTCGCCCCGACCAATGTCAAGGTCACTGTGGTTGCCTTAGGTCGGGGTTTGAGCCCCGCGTAAAATGTGAAGTGCCTGAATACAGAGAATAAGTTCTCTTAGAAAGCCATACAAATGAGTTATATTATATATTTTAGCCCTTCCATCTATCGATCAATGCTGACGTTAATCCCAGCCCATCGCAGGCTCTACTAGTCGAGCTCGTCAGTCGCGTGGGAACGCGAAAACGTACGAATCTCCCGATGAGGAGCGAAGACACGCGAGCCGTCTGGGAGTGGGGTAAGGGAACTCAAAATGGAGTGAACGAAAACCGCTAGGAATTATCTGAATTGCATGACTCACTCCATTTTCATTCAGCCCTGCAGAAGCAGGGGCCGTGACAAAACAGTGATTCACGCTCATCACCGTGCAGGCAGTGCAAGTATGGTTTCAGCAGCATTTACGCTTAGAAGAAGCGATAAGCACTCAGTCGACCTGCGATCAAAGCCACAGGAAGCTGGATCAACTTGTCACAACAGCTCGTGGGTCTTTGCAAGCTGTATTTTCGGTTACGATCGTGTTGTGTTATGCAATACTATACTCAGAAATCGCTGCTTTAATACAGCAGCTGCCATGCAGACGTTGAAAACCAAGACGAGTCCAATTAGGAATATTAATTTCCGGCGTATATCTATTCATTCGTGGGAACAAGTGCGCACTCAGAAATTTGTAAAAACCACGATGACTGTCGCACGACTGTCTTCAGGAGTGCCATAAAAAAGTGCTTTCCAGTGTGCTTTTATATTCCTTGCGTGGTTCTTTCAGGTACCTTTTTTGTTTTCAGGTAACTTTTTTGTGTCACAGCAAGAAATGTTACTCCTAAGCGTGAAATAGCATGTTACTCCTATGAGTGAAATTGCACACTCGTTCGAGATTTAGTAAATTGGCCGGCCAACGAGCATCTTCTGGAGTGACTGCACGGCTAGCTTCGCTTGAAATGCCGAAACCAGCTGTTTACGATGCGTACAATCCTGGGTAAGCTCCGTTTGTAAACGCTATGTATATCCTCCCATTATTTGGGAAGAAGTAACGATGCTTCCTCCGAGATGTGCTGCCTAATTATTAAATTAGTTAAGCTATTCCGGAACGTGGATCAAGCTCGCTGGCGGCTTGAGCTCGCTCGCAGATCGATCGATGCGGCATGCGGCCATCTTGGGTTTCTTTCGAGGTGTCGCAGCTATGAACCAGGTTTCATATATGGTCCGCTGGCGTCCGATGCATCCAGCTAAAAATCAAGATTAAATTGATTCTCTTGAACCTGTGTACATCCCGAAGGTCAATCGCTGAAAACATGCTCATCTGACTAATCGTATGGCGTGGAGGGGAGGGGCGCCGGCCTCTGCTACGGCGATTGGCCGAGGCCGCAAGCCCGTCCTCGGCGGTCTCGCAGCGGCCGCTAGCTGAATTGACTGTTGCGAGCTTCGCGGTTGTTTGTCAGCGACTTTTTTTCCGGCGAGACGGCAAAGGCGGAGCATCAGCCCGAGGGCGCGATTGACGAGCCAAGCATCAGCCCCCCGCCGAGAGACTCCATTGTCAGTTTCTCGTCCGACGTCGCTCCGTGCTCACGCACCGTAACGAAGAAGATAGACGGCCACGGCTGCCAAGCTGTCTGTCAGCTTCTTGCCCGGAGGCGGGCGCACCCGGAGTCCGCCGCGACACTGCCAGGAGCAGGAGCTAGGTCCTAGGACAGCGATGCGGTATTCTTCTCGCAATCGCGAAATACGCTTTCCGTCTAGCTCGCGGGAAAGGCTGCTGTCATGCACTGAGCAGCGTGACTGTAAAAATCAAAATTGGAAATGAATAATTTCCAGTAATGCAAACTCCAAACATGCAAGGCACATAAGTCTAAGCCATGAACTCTATGCGACGGGCTTAAGCGCATGGCTTGTAAACCTGTATATGAAGTCATCGATCCTTTTCTTTTTCTCGTAATTGAACGCGTGAACTCTGCCCCGTTGAATACAGTCAAGAGGAGGTATAGAAAATCTAGCAGAATGCCAATGCATACCTCACTCTCTCTATCTCTCTCTCACACACACACACTCACACACACACTGTTTGCTTAGCTCTAATATAATGAAGTTTTCGGATACCCTCGTAGGTTCTACTGTTGCTTGAGAATATCTCGCATATTAGTCTAACAAGCATTTCAGCATTGACCTACAATTGGAAGATTGTTTACCATCCCCATCGCTTACAACAGTGATTTCGCTCGCAGTATTTTCGCCGTTGGTTATCATCTTCTTAATCACTTCATTGCTGTGAGAGTTCAAAGCGAAAATGTGTGGGCATTATTCCTTACTTTCATTGAACTGAGCCGGAAGCCTCTCTCTCTCGCTCTCTCTCTCTCTCTCTCTCTCTCTCTCTCTCTCTCTCTCTCTCTCTCTCTCTCTCTCTCTCTCTCCCTCCCTCCCTCCCTCCCTCCCTCCCTCCCTCTCTCTCTCTCTCTCTCTCTCTCTCTGTCTCTCTCTCTCTGTCTCCCTCTCTCTCTGTCTCCCTCTCTCTGTCTCTCTCTCTCTCCGTCTCTCTCTCTCTCTCTCTCTCTCTCTCTCTCTCTCTCTCTCTCTCTCTCTCTCTCTCTCTCCCTCCCCCTCCCTCCCTCCCCCTCCCTCTCTCTCTCTCTCTCTCTCTGTCTGTCTCTCTCTCTCTGTCTCCCTCTCTCTCTGTCTCCCTCTCTCTGTCTCTCTCTCTCTGTCTCTCTCTCTCTCTCTCTCGCTCTCTCTCTATCTGCTTACTACTAGCACCTTCCTACAGGTGGATTGTAGCAACACTCACTACTAAGGGCTCTACTAAGCTATTTCGAGAATGACATGTACGAAACAGCAGCAAGCAGCCATTATTAGAAGCACAGTGCTCGCTTTGCCTCATTCTGCGTAGGATTTAAAAAGGCCTACGTCCTCGTAAATTGTCGGCGCACAAATGTAGCTGCCTCACTTTATAAAGTGACTAGACAGAAACTGGTTCTACTGTCCGTCCACCCCCTACTCCAGTCTCCCTATCTCCCGCTCGAGTTAGAGCTGCCACTCGGGGCCACTCGTTGTCTCGGACATTGGCATTGGCCAGGCATTGGCTAGGCACGACAGCACTGCAGTCATGTTCGTCCTTATGCTGGTGCCGGAACTTGACTGGAAAAGAAGCAGTTCGAGTGATGGTCATGCTCACTCAAGGTGGCTCATGCTTGGAGTTGGTAGGTACGTCCTACGTGTTGATGTCGTCCGTGGTTGGTAACTACAGGTACAAGTATTTTGTTATGTCCACGTAGACCTTGCAGTTTAGGTAGCAGTACGATGCGTACGATGTGCACAGACCTAACGCTCACAAAATGCCGAACGGTAAGGACTGTATGCACTTAAAAGCAACCAGCAGCACAATCCACAATACCGAACTCGTGAAAGCTCAAAGAATATGCCGATATATATCCCATTTCGAATGGTAGGCAGCTGCAGTGTGACTAATTGCAGCCAATGCTCAGCTCAGTGACTCGCCGACCGACAGACGGTCTCCGAAAGAGACCTACGTCGGCAGGGTTTTCTCCTTATACGCCGGCCAGATCGGAAGTCGTCTATAAATTGGGTTAGATAAATCCACACCGCAATTGCAATCCATATTGCACACCGAACCGCTCGTAAGACTGCTTACAGCGGCTAGTTCGAGGGCAGTCCAAAGCCAGTGGCCAAGCTCAAAGGTCATGCTAGCTGGCCACTGCACTATCTTCCGTCCTTCAAAACTCATGCCCGTCTTCGAGTGCGATGTGTCTGACGGCCCCTTAGATAATTTCCGAAGCTGTAGATGCTTTTAAGGAGTGGGCCAAACCAAGAGATGCCGGTCAACTGTATAGTTTCTAGCCCTGTGCACCTGCTGAGGCATCGGCGACCCTCGTCCTTGGCTAGCCTCTGAGTTACTGAAGGTTAGTGACGATAAGACCAACCAAATAGCTACGGGCAAGTGTAATGTAAGCAAAATGAAAAGTCGGACCACGTGCCAAGTAATCAGAGCATTCATCACGAGCGGCCGGCCACTTGCCGGTAACACCTTAACTTCAGCTTCCTGTTTCAAGCCAGTACACCGCCTTGCGGCCCGTGAGACATCGCTGGTGGTGTGCAATACACGCACCCCTATCAGTTTGATCTTAACATCTCTTTTTTCAGTCTCAGCCGCCTAGTTCTTGTCCTAAAGTTTGGTGGTTAGGTTACGCAACGACAACTACTCTCCTACTGCCGACTATGGCTCATCCTTTTCAGCGGTCCTGAGCTGCTACTTCCATGCTACTCACTACCTCAACTGCTCTCCTGACTCTGCTATGCTGCCCACTTTTTCTATGCTGCGTGAGACGACGTCTGTTGGCTACCGAATGCGTACCGAAAGCCGCTTAGGCTGGCTGTGAGTGCGCTATACACAACTCTCCCGCGTAACACCCACCTGGACTTTATGGAGTTACAGACGGAGATACATTATGAGATTTGGCTGGCGGTAGCTCTTGTTAAAGACTGGGCTGGACTCAGCCAGGTAGCCACTGAGTCTGAGGAGTAGTCATGCACGGCTTTTGAAGCGGATTGCTGAGACGAAAAATTGTGCCTGAGTAAATTATCTGAGTGGCAGAATCGCAATTGACCTCCTAGGTGTACGAGATGTGTATTTAATCCTTCTTGCCTCCTGACCACTCCGGAAAGCCACATGGGCTGTCTTCATTCGTTAAGCACAAGCACCGAGTCCCCTTCTGCACTTGGAAGGGGGGGGGGGTCAGTTTTTGCATTGCACCCTGTGTGCCGCTTCCTTCAGTTTCTGATCCCTTTCCACAGAGCGCTGCAGATTCGGTTGCACAAGTGGAAGACGAGTCCGTAGCCGCCGTTCAACGAACAGTTCACCGGGATGTATGGCCATGGCCTTTTGGCGAATCGTGCATCGGGGTGCATGGCAATAGTGGCTTGAGGTGTGTATCTATTGGCTAGCTTGGGTCAGCGCTACAGTGTCCTCGTTGCACCCATGTTTTTCAAACCCATTCGGACCCTCAGGACTGCTCCATCTGCTGTGGCATTGGAAGCTGGATGGTGCAGTGGTGGGAATGCGTTGCTACCACAATTGTGCACAAATAATTCCTGAAAGTCATATGACCTAAACTGAGGTCCATTAGCCGACCGCAAGTTGCTCAGGCTTTCCGGTACTGGCAAATACTATATATCCCTTGGCAGCTGTATCGTCGCTGTTGTGGTTACTGATCGTATTGCTACTACCTCAACCCACTTCGAGTGTGCAGGTATTGCTATGAGTAGTTAAAATCCTTCTATTTCAGCAAAGTCGACGTGAGGGGTCGGGAATCGGTCGACTGGCCCACTGCCAATGCTGCAATCAAGACACTCCAGGAGTATGGCTTTTTACGCATGCAAGAAGAACCGCCAGAAGGCTACATAGCATACGCAAGGGTGTCGAGGAGTTCTTTTAGCCAGCGTTGACTCAGCGCCGTGGCTACAACGACCCTAATCTCCAAAGAAAGGCTGACCAGGTGTGCAGTCAGATGGCCTTGCCTGGTGAGGAATTGCCTTAGAGCCTCGATTGTAAAATTTGACGGTCATCTATCCTCCGGCTGCGAAACGATACATATGCGATAACAAGTGATCACTCACTCACTGTCTCCGAGGAGACGTCAGTTGAGCTTACAGTTAGCCGACCCTCACGTGAGATGGCGCACTCACGATCAACCTCTGAGTGTCACGTTCTCACTCACAGGCAGGCGTACTTGTCACTGTTAAGTCTAACTGTCTCAGACCCTCTAGACTAGTATCATTCCAGAACGTCTGCCAGTATTCGATGTGCTGTTTCTTAACGACTTGTCAGTGGATGAGCGCCTTCCCTCTACGGTCGATTCTGCCTACTTTCAGACGAGGAGCATCGCCAAAGTCAGGACCTGCTCGTACAAAAATACGAGAGCCCAGCTAGATCGTGCTTTTATGACATCGCGTACATATTACAGCAATTCCTTTTGGTCAGGAGTCCCTGCCCTGGGCTCTGAACTGTTTGCAACTGGTGTAAAACTCAGCTGCTACCTTGGTCTGACGTCAACGGTGTACCTACCGTATAACCCTTGTCTGTTCAAGTTTTACTAACTCTCTATCAAGTCTCGCATCGACTTCAGGATCATGTGCTTGGATTCCAGATTGCTAATCTTGTTCCGACCTCTTTGCTCCTCCAGGGAACTTTTCCAGCATCCTATCGTCGGCTTCCTGTCACCTAGCTCTTCCCCTTACTTGAAGACATTTAAAAGAAGCTAAAAATGAACGTGTTTCTCACAGCATTTGCTGGGCCTATGTGAATTGTCCTTTGCGTAATTGTTCGTGCCTGCCATCAGAAAAGTATTGAGATGCTTCCTTAAAGCGTACTTAAAGTTAAGCTAAAGCTAAAGTTAAAGTTAAAGCTTAAGGCTTACTTTAAGTGCTCAGACAGATATTGAGTTTTCTTTGGGTGACATAAAAATGTAGGATTAGAATAATAATAATGATTATGTACTATTATTATTAGTGGTTCTTCGTACTAAAGAGATTTTTTTTGCCATAGAGCTTTCAGTTCATAAGAAGCAAAAATCTAGAACTCGCTTTCGGCTTCCGTCACCTCCTGCACTTTGCATCGTTGTTTTTTTTGCTCTTGTACGATTTGAGTGCTTACATGTGCCCGATTCAGGGCATTCTGCATTCTACCGAGGATCTGAGTAAGCAGTGGCACTGAGTGTCTGCCGGTGAACTTTTTGCATGCCGGTCTAAGCATGATACCTCACGTGTCATTGACACTTCGTTATTGCTTTTGTTGCAGCGAATTGCAAAGCACCAAGGTGGTAGTTTGGTTCCCTTACGGCACTAAGTAGATGACTTATTGCTGCACTCATTATTTCTTTAAGCCGATTGGGCACTCTTTGGTAGAATTGTAAGGACTGTTTTCTTTTAGTTAATATATCGATAATCAGGCTTTCTGGCAGTCCTACGGAAAATACAGGTATTACCCATTTGGGTTTTCGGTCACCAATTAATTTCATTCGTTCAAATAACTTTTAATTTTTACAACTTTCTTCGAATTCAATTTAATTTTTACAACTTTCTTCGAATTCAATTTGCCATTCCAGTGCTTTTCATCGGGGTTTCCTACAGCTGCACATTGTGCTACAACTTGGTCCTTGAGAGCTCTTAACAGATCGCTCAGGAGTAGAGGCGGCTGTGCACTTTCACCTACAAAAGGGTCAATCGTTTTCGTTAGCATCTCTGACGAGTGACAGTTGGCTTCATGTTTCACCGCTTCGCCAAGTTCTGCTCAATGGATCGTCCCACACACTGTCCTGCTTGCTTTTCATGTGCCGAACTGGTTTGGCCCAGTGTTAAAGGTCCTCGCCTTGAACCGAGATCGAGGTGAATCTATTTGATGACCGAGGTCTTGGGCTTGAGCCCCGTAGCATATGTGAAGTGCCTGAATAGAGATTAAGTTCTCTCAGGGCGCTATATATATGAAATATCTTTTTTAAATTTATATGTCCAAAGCAGGCCTTCCTTACAGTGAATAATTGTCTGCAGTCCTCAGAGCGACAAAGCGTGCAAAATAGCTACAATCGTAACCCTCAAGCTGGAAGCTAGGTTTACAGCCTCATCAGTAGTGGACCAGCCGCTTAGAGTTGCCACGTAGTTATCAAACTACCGTGGTTTTACTAGATTTCGACGTTTCCTTTGCGACTTCCATTTATACGTGACTGCTGTTAAGTTACTTCCGTTAACAGGACTCATGTGCGTACGAGCAGCCAAAATCGTGAAGTTGGTTCGCTTATCAGTACCTTACAGGTTGCAGTCTGACTATTTCTGTGAGCCCCAATTACACTGGGGGTTGAGTCGTTGAGTTTGAGATGCTGGGAGAAACTCCTTACGGATGGTGGAGACAAATCTCTAGCTTCTCCAGCTTAGAGTGACTGCACTTTCATAAGCTACAGAACGCTTCCTGCGGCCTCACATCGAAGAAGAAAAATGCAAACTGAAAACGCAGCCAATTGTACGTACTGTAGGAAAAACTTCTTCATTCCAAATAGCGAATGCCGGGGGGCGGTGACCTCTATAATTTTAGGCTCTCCTTCTGTATATGGGCTACGTCACTATTTCCTTTGCACCTGTTTGGCTAAGCATGGGCATGATGCTCGGATCCAACTGTTTGCCTTAGTTATTAGTTGGCCCGAGCTTCGAGGGAACGTGTGACGTATGTGCTTATGCGTGCTGACACTGTGCACGCTGCCACTAATCACATTTGTATGCTGACCCTGTGCATGTCACCCCTAACCATGTTATTCATTTTGTTTGTTTTTCAAGCATGATTTTACTTACCATTCAATTGCATTTCCCTTTGCAGCAAATGTAAAGCGCCTAGAAAGAGATTAAGTTCTCTGAGGGCGCTTTATCAAGTACATTATTAATATTATATTATTATGTGAGCTAGCGTTCAGCAATTGCAAAAAGTGCTGGCACAAAACAAATCAATCTGATCTTCTGGCATGTCAGCTACGTCGCATTGGCCAATCACTGCTCCGCTCGGGGCACCTTCGAAGCGCGTGATCAGCGGCAAATAAAGCCTTGCTGACTCGGCATTGCTGGCCGCTGGCCAAAGCCTGCTGCTGCCGCTAGCCCTTTGAAGCGTGCTTCCTCTTTTCTGCCCCCCCCCCTTCGAAACAAAAGGTCGGTCAAACTTGGACTAAACCCGTAAGGTCAAGCCAGCTGCGACCTGGAAGTAAGATCTGCTGCTGAGTCAGTCTTTCCGGTGGGCTAGTAGCAGAGCGAACACTTGATATCTAGAGGTTATAATGCCCACACTGAACAAGATGTCTTGCTAGGCACTTCTCGAGTAGTGGTCAGCTAGCATATTTACAGGTGATTAGTGACAGCATGCAAGAAACGCTACCGGGTATCGGAAGGACTTCTGAACAGCAGCCGCGGTTGCATGTAGTAATAAATAAATGAAAACATGGTGGTCGCTTTTCACGACCTCGGTCCCGAGGACGTGGGTTCGAATCCTGCGGTTGGTGATCCTTTATCGCCACTGCAACCCGTGGTGATAGCCATAAAGGCTCTTCTGTCGCTATGCAAAAGAGGCTGTTAAATCAGCTTGTATTTATTTATTTCTATTTAGGTTGGCTGATTAAACAGCCGCAATTACACATCAACAGAAGTGCCTTAGCGGCTATCACCCAGCTGCTGTAGGCAACGAAGGATCGCGTTCTGCTGCACTCAAACCCACCATTGATGAAGCCCTCACACCTGTTATCTTTGATCCACCTATAGAGAACCACTGTTCTAGAATAATTAGCATACAACTATGCACATTGAGATTTATTTACCCGTTGATTCTCACACTTACTTGAAGCGTTGCATCTCTACATAAGAAAAATGGGTTGACTGGCTGCCTATGCCTTTTCATTTTGGAAAGATTGAACCAAGATTCGTCCTAAGAGGCCATTGTTGTAACCAACCCAAAATATTTAGCTCAAAAAGAGCATGACTTGCCTGACTCGGCCGAAAGAGTTGCCATCGCGTGCACCAAACGTCGACGAAGGTCAGAATAACCGGAAGCCTTCCTGGTGAGTACCAGCTTCGCATGAAATCTCTAACCGACTAACCTTCCAGCACAGCACATGCAAAGTGCATAGCAAGAGATTTAGCTCTCATATGGTGTCATAAAAATGTAAAATTATCATTGATATTATTGCCATTATTCTATCTATCTATCTGTACTTCAGACATCCACATCGGTGCATCAGCTGCTAGAAAAAGTGAAATAGAGCCGGCGCAGCCAAAGTTCGTCATCTTTACAGCTCGTAGCAGTGCTCGGGAGCAGAGTCTAGCGCATCCTGTTGCCAGCGTATGCACGGGCCAATTGCCGACTATGCTAAACAGCTGGCCTGCACAGGAGGGCAAGGCTTAGGTCGTATGCAATGTGCGAAAGCTAGCGAGTTCAGCACAGAGCAAGGCAAGCCTTGCTACCAAAAAAGTGATTTTGCGGTAGGGCACCTTCACTAGTCGGGTGGGATGCTGACGTCACAGCCGGATGTTGATCGAACCAATGCTTGTGTAGGTAAGCTCAGACGGCAGCCGAGGGCCGACTGCTCACGCCCTTGTTACTCACCACTCGTCACTCGAGTCAACTGACTCCGCCCTCGCCACCCCCTCAACGTCCCCTCCCCCCATCGGCTGAAGATGCACATGTGGTGTGAGGTCCGGTCCAGCCTTGGCCAGTCATGTCAGCAACCGAAGGAAGTCGACCTCGCAGGGTGGCACGGATCAGCTTAAATTGGACCGCGAGCTCCGACCTCGAGCCTGCTTCCCGAGAGTCCCACTTCAATTGAAGCTTTAGCCAGCTTCGACTCGAGCCTCCGAGGGTTTCTTCCAGCTACCCAGATGCTTAAAAAATACTGACTGATTTAACAGTCTCTTTGTTTATAGCAACATAAGAGCCTTTACAGCTATCCCCTTCACTCTCAGTCGCGGTAAAGGATCGCCCATCGAAGGATTCGAGCCTACGACATCGTGACCGAGGTCGTGAAAAGTAACCGCCTTACCTAGTCTTTCATCACGGCTCACTATCCAGAGCCGTTCTTGGATGCTCACTGTAACCTGTGCTCATCGTTCGCTCGATGGAACTCGCTGTGTATGTGTATCGATGGGCAACGTAAGCCGTGCTCACACACGGTGAAAGTGAAAGTATGAAAGTGGGAAATTTACCTGTGAGAGAGTGGTCAGCTCACAAAACACTGCATGCCTTTTTAGTCGTGACCAAATTTTGCAAAATCTTAGCTGCTGAAGCTTTTTTCATTAGCAGGTTCTCATAAATCGGGCTTTTTGTGACCTTCAAGATGGTAGAAGTCTATTTAGGGTGCCCCTATTTTGATTCTCTTCCGGTCCAAACTCTCCAACTGACTGAAAAAATGGATGTAAGCCCAACGTGGCTTATTCCAGTATTCCCCCAAAAATAAGGCAGATCTTTTTTTAATTTTTGTTCCAAAATATCCATTCTGGCTAATTATCAGATGTCTTTTTAATTTACAAAAATTTACATTTACTTATGTATTCATGTCTTACAATCTACATTTATTCATTTATTCATGAACAAATCCACATTTACGTATGCACAAAAGTCTATATTTATTCAAATAGTCATGTCGTCGTTTTCTGGAACGTCAACATAAATCTCAAAACCACGAATTCCGGCATGAATTTCTTGCAATAATTTTTCCCTGCCTACTATTAGCCCCTAATCTATCATTTCCAGCAATAGAGCTCTCGTTAAATAAGAACTTGTTTTCCTTGTAGTCTGCTTGTTAACAATGTGTTTGCACCTGTACTATGCGTTGGTAGTACAGCTGCCGGTGATTTTGTCTCATGAATTCTTTAGCCGAGTCACGATCTCTAGCAGGCTAAGCTTCACAAAGTTTCCACTCGGATTTCTCTTCGTTATGCGTTCAATGTAGTCATTCATTTCCACGTACAATTGATCCTTGCTTATTACACCATCGAGAGCCCGGAGCCGGGCAGCCATCCCTTCGGGAATATTGTTATTAGATCTATTCTTCTCTCTGCAAGGAAATGTTGCAAAGAAACGCAATGACAAGCTATTGCTTCACTCGTGGTACCATAATGAGTGGTAATTCCCGTGTCGATTGCTTCATGCGTTCGCTATCTGCATACGCCTTCATCCAAACGCCCAGGGAGATAATCCGATTTGCTCATTTTCTCCCTTCACTGTGGCTAGGGTAGGGCTCATCTTACGGGCATCCTGAACAGTCATGCAAGCGCTTTTTTTTGGTTAGGTCTTTTTTTCGGGCAGCGGCCGTATCTGTGGCCGTGGTAACTATGGGGCTAAGCCTCTTCTCGGGCGAGCTAAATTTGATTGCAGCTCAGGGCACCTTCCTAGTCGTGCTGGTCTCTCGGCCGCACTCCAATCGCAAGGCTCAAAGGAACGGCTCGAAAAATCCCTGCTCATTCAGCAGCATTTGACAAAGCCTCTGACAACCGGCGACAGTAAGGTGAGGCTATTTACCTTTCTTTATTCTACTTCCCTCGACTTTTGGCCAGCTGCCAGTTTCCATGCGCAGCTTCCTGTGGCACACAAGGCCGCGATTATTTCCGTGGCTGAGGGCAAATATACGTGTGCAAGAAATGCTTTCCGACGAATGGTTCAGCTCCGGTGCTCTATTGCAAGGTGATGCCTTGATCTGAATATGCTGGACCTCAGCCGTCAGGTTCCCCTCTTGAGGGGGAGGTACCTGCTTGATCCGAGTCTGCTGCTCTCCTAGCTCACTCAAAAGCAGTCAATCTGCTCTTACTGACAAAATGATTCAAACAACGAAGCCATCGATGCAGATAAGCACATTAATGTGTAACCCCATCTGTAACTCCACAAAGCCACGAGGACCCAGTAGGGTTGACACAGGAGAGTTTCCTACAGCGAACTCAAAGCCTGAGCTGCTTTCCGTACGAATAGGGCGTCCGACAGACTTCATCTCATGCAATAAAGAGAGAAAAGCGAAAAGCACAACTGAGTCAGTCGGGCGGGGGCAGTCGATAACAGTTAGCAGCATAGAAGCAGTGGCTCAGGACGGATGAAAAGAACGTATTCCTGTCGGTAGCAGGAGAGACATCGTTGCACAAGAGTTGTGGACTATAGTTCTACAGCCTACGACCTGCACGGCACGAGCTTCTGTCGTAAACATTCTTTGAGTAAAGGAATGAATGGAACAGCTAGCTTATTTTCCGAAGAGGAACTGAGGGCACGATGATTCTGAAACTGGCGCCGCAGGTCAGTCAAGTTGAATGGGCCAATCTACAGCAGGTCTTTACGGTCAGAATACGAATTTTGCTCGATATTAGTTGATCGACCAGTAGACATTCCATATCCTTCAGGAAAGGAGGCACATAGCTAAAACTCCGGCATCGTTGACTAAACTTAAAGCCATATTCACCATGAGCTGCAGAGGTTTAATACTTTTGGGTAGTCCAGATAAAACAGAATTACAATAGTTTAGCCTAGGCGAAAACAGGGACGTAGTAAGTTCTAATGTCGAGAGGATGATTCAAACATGACGGCTCGCTTTGAAAGCGATCTTTCTAATGAAGCTTTCAAAATTTAAGCAATTATCGCTATAAATATGCAAGCACATGATTACGGTCAGACTACATCCTCACCGATTACAGAAGTGATGTAATCTTGTGCCGTCTAAAGCTTAGGGCGTCCTACGAGTGAACATTTTCTTTCGTCATCGATTAGTTTAAGGAAATTGGCCGAAGTTCAGAATGGAACGTCTGCAATGCAGCTAGAGGTTCGTTTCGCAGTCGCCTTCAGGCTTTTGTTAAACTTGTTTACCCTTACCCTTGCTTACCCTTGCTGGCTTAACCTAAAAGTGAGTGACAGAACATTTAAGTCAATATGCTGCTTGATGGAAGCCAGGGCAGGTCATTGAGAAATGCTTAAAATGGCAGTTGCAATGCCCACCACAGACAAACCTAACTTCCGATTTTTGCACCGGCTTTAAGCATCTTAATGAGCAGGCCGAAAGACCTGCAGACAGTGAGTTGCAGAAGTCTCATCAGGATGCAACAACTGAAGTAGACCAGCTTGGCCACGGCATCATTGTCTAAGCAGGCCAAAATTTTGGTAATGGAACGTCGATGAAAGTAGGCAGACAACTGTGGAGCTGATGTGGTCATCTAGTGAAAGGTCATTTGGAAGAGGACACTGATTTCGCGAAGGAGCTACAGAAGATTGGCAAGTGAAGCTAATTTTACGGGCGAGGCTTTCCAATTGTTAATAACACACATTTTTGCCAAATTTGGTTTCATTTTATTTCCATTTGAGAAATTTTTCTATCAATCTTGTGCATAAGTCAGTAAGTAAACACGTGTTAATAGAGGTGAGAGAACTCGACAAGTTGGAAGGCTAGGTGAAATCTAGGCACAGGTTCTGCTGTGTTTGACCTAATAAAATGAAAGCCTAGATTGTGTTTGGCGACTAAATCGGCAAACGGAAGAGTATAAATTCCGAGAACAAGTGGAACAAACACAGATCTCCTGGATATTAAATAATTTGAAGGCTCCCTGGATGACCACTGCCCACACACATCAATGCTCTGAAATCTCTCAACTGAGATAGGATCTAAATCCCTGCACTGCAGTGACAGTGATGCCCAACGAAGATGAAAACTGCTTAACGGCATGGTTATCAATCAGATCATATAAATGCAGTCGAAAGACCTAGAAGAATTAGCAGAGAGACTCTAACTGGGTCAGCGTTCCTGAGACAGTCATTATACACATTCCAAAGAGCCGACTCGGTAAAACGATTGACTCTAAGACCTGACTGGCATTGCTTGCTAGGCTTGAAGTTTTGACCTAAAGGTGTAGCTGGTCTGCTACATCTCATTCCAGTGTCTTTGACAATAACGGCTGTAAGTAGAATGGGTTGGGAGTTGCTGGTTTTCCTGGTCCTGTGTCTACTTCTTATTGAGTAACCTAACAACGGCCTGTTCGAATGATACAACAATAGGACCACATGTCAAGGATGAATTTACCATGCTACTTATGCAGGGCAGCAGTAGATCTAGGCATTTCAGGAGAGCAGTAGGTACGGGGCCAAGAGTACTAATAGTATTCCCAGAGGGAGATGAGCTTCTAAATGAGGTCACTAGTGGTAAGCTCGAAGAAGGGTGTCAAGGCAAAGCAAAGAGCTGAGGACGACAGGTCCAGTGAGGATATTGCCTCTGGGAGAGACTCTCTGATGTGATTGATTGTGCTAATAAGCATGTTAGCCAAACGAACTGCAAGATTGACAAAGGATCATTAGGTATGGATGATGACAGGACAGTGATCAATGAGATGGTTGACATGGTCGACATAAGCGTTTTTGGATTTCGCATAAGTGATTTTACTGCATTTTCATGAAAGCTATACCTGGCCTCTGCTAGGATGCATTGCCAGGTCTCACAGTTGTTCGTGTATTTCAGTCGATGCAAATTAATTTTGAATAATTTGTAGGCTCAAGCTTTTGCCTAATTTTTCCGACTAATTCAATGTCTGCATCATTTGAGTGAAGGGGGATAAAGTGCTTTGGTATAGGAGCCTAAATTTATTCAGAACATCAGGTAGTGTCTTAGCCTTTGACCAGTACGTTGAACGGAGGTTTGAGCAGAAAAAGTGCAGGATATACTTTACACTGATAACATTAATGTCACGTGTCTTAAGGTTTCTCTATTCAAAGAGGATCTTTATACACACAAAAAACGCAAACTGCACTCTAAAGATAGTCTACTTGTGGTCAGATGAGCATCAGTTTCTAATAACCGGAGTTTGACAGCATGCAATCACGAAAGAATATCTGATCGAGTGTGCGACCTGAGTTTTTAGACGTAGCCGTGCCCATTAGCCGCAAGAGAACATAAATCAACTAATCAACGTAAAACTCGGCTAAAATAAGGGGTCACATGGCTAATCAAAACTATTAAATTATAACCCAGAGCAAGGAATGAGTGATTTATGGACCATCAAATTGAAATGAGGTCAGAAATATCTTAAATAAAGTAAGACTATGTACCTGGTACGCAATATATTACTGCTACCCTTGGCAGCTTGTTATTGAAGGGACTCAATGCAAGAGATTCGAAACATTTCTTCGAAATGACTGCAAGTGGCTTGAAATTGGAAGAGGAATGAATAAAATTGCTACACCCAATAAGCTTTAATTTACCCCCAGGTATGAAAGAAAGAAAGACCTGTAGGGGTGGTGTACGTAATGGCTAAGCTGTTGATTGAGTTCAGATGGGTCTCAGATACAGCAAACATATTGAGGGCGACATCAAGAACTATGCCGACTATTTTTGGGCTTTACTGCATACTGAAGCCTCATTTCAAAGGCACTTATTACGAGCACCGCTGAGGTTCCAGTCGGCTTGATGATCACTACGTAAGAGCCATTCATGGCAGTGCTTACGAGAGAGCACACTGGAGGAGACTCCAAACAAAATTGGAGATATTGGAGATGGCTTCTTACCCCTCTCCTGCTTTGTCCGAACTTCCTGTGGGACTTTCCCTTTTCAAAGCCCCGGCTGAAAGCAGTGGCATCCATCCAGGAAGACATTTGAAGGACAAAACGAATGGAACAATAGGCAGGCACCGGTCGCGACGAATAGTACAGTCATTAGGAGCCGGTGCAGCCATAGTGGCAGCCGGTGGGAGAGGGTAAGCCGACAGGACCGTGGGGACACTGGAGCACGTGGCAACCTGCAGACACGTTGCATGTAGGCAATTTACCGTGCTTATAAGGAAGCACGTCTACGGGTTAGTTTTAACATTAACAATCTCAGGAAGAAAGTGCTTGCAAATGGCAGCCTACTTGGTCAAAGCAAAGACTGTAAGGTAGAGGTACTTATTTTGGCTTCCTTTGGAATGTCATCACATCAGGAGATGATGTGGAGTCAGCCGGTAGTGAGCTCCAGGCTTTGTGAGCACAGAAACTGAAGGCGTAATTTCTAAGGGATTCCGAGTTCGTTGGAAATGCGGCCAATTGACCACAGTCTGACGAGTTGGTGGTGGAAAGGATGCCCGGCCTGAGTAGGCATTATTTCTGATAGGTAAGCTGGAGCAGGAGAATTAAAGGACATGAGAAAGTTGGATTGCAGGGTTCAGCCTATTGCTTAGTAGGAGCTACTACTAGTTTCGCAAAGCACTGCATACCTTATGGACCCTGATGAGGGCCACGAGGTCTAGTCAGATATTCGGCGTCCTCCATTCTCTTGGTATCCCCGGCTACTATAGCTAACTTTTGACTTGAAGATTCGTCAGCTTAGGCTTGGCTGAAATCTAGAAAATAGCTGTAATGGTTGACCGCATGCCGTATCGTATGTCTGACAATGAGCTTGAGCTGGATGCTGCTTTGATACATGACTAGCATTGGGTAGCAGTCAGCAAAAGAGCCAAGCACACGGAGGCACTCGACCCCTTCTATTGGGGCTGAGACCTGACCTAGGCTGCCTCCTATTCCTATGCGCCCCCTGCCCTCGACTCCACCAAAGACGAAATTACGTCTTAATTTCGCTCGATTAGCAACCGCCGAGTTCGTGTCGAATAAACCCTACGATTTTGAAATATAATGTTTCGTTATTTGCGGGTCTAGCCGTGTCTACATTAGGACCTTGCTGTAAGGGGCAAGACCAACAAATGATTATCATTCACATGACTGGCGATCACCGTTCAGAAGCTCTGTAGCAACCGCTATACGGCGGCGTTAGTCTGTTTGATGCCTATAGTAGATACTATGCCACCGAACAGGAGAGGGAGGATGAACTATCTCCTGGAGAAAGTAAAGCAGATTCATGCATTAGTTGTAGCTCGTCTCAATGTCTTAACTAAGAGCCTTAGGTCAAACTGGAAGCAGCAGCAGTTGTCTCTTCGTACAAACAACCTGTAACTCTCCTATAGGTCCGAGATATCATCATACGACGGTCAGGCATCGTCTGTGTGGAGGCCTGTCACTTGCTGAGTTCGTCAAGTCTTCGGTCGCTTGGTCTTCTGCTGCTCCCCATTTGTATAGCACCTATTAAGCAGCTAATTCAGGCTCACAGAATTGGCTGTCACTTACATGCTCTCAGAGACACCTAGCCATACAGCTTCACTTTGCCATCCAAAAGTCAGAGCCGGGTCAACGAAGCAAGGAAGGTCAACGAAGGTCAACGAAGCTCCTATGTCGCTAACGCTGACAACGTTATGTTATCGAATGATCCTTTCGAGAAGAGTTTTGCAAATAGACAACTGGAGTTCAGCTGCGCGAATCCCAGAGGACCGAACACCAGGCAGTAGCCCGCGAACGAGTCCTTGCTGCCACTAGAAGCACGCCCTGCAGCAAGCTCTGCAAAATTTGACTTAAATCTGCATCGAGCCACAAGTGGCCAACTGTGGAAGAAGCTAACAGCTGTTTTAATAAGATCCAACAACAGGTTCCCACAGCATTGAAAGCAGTGGAGATCGTAAAGCTCACTGCAGCAGTTACCCACAAGCACATTCACAGGCAAGCTCGTGCACACGCGGTAGATTTGAGCGATGGAGTAGAGTTCATGGCAACCTGACTGAAATGCTTCGCCAAGCGAATGCTCAAAACAGGCTAAATCGAACATGCAGCAAAACCAGTGGCAGAGCCAAGAGGTAAGCAAGACAAGGGGCTATTGCACGCAGCACCCAAAAAGAGGAGGTAGCGATATAATGTTCACTCTCCATTGTTCAGAGACAGGGGCTGAGGCAGAGGCAATCTGGTAGGTAACAAGGTCAAATGTTTCTAGGGTCCACTTTATATATATACCTCACTATGCTAGGATTCGTAAAGTTAATTGTAAATGTAAGTTTTTGTCACTAGCGGGTCTTGCTGGCCAATACGATATAAACCTGTCTTTGCTCCTGAGGCAAAGCATTCAATTGATGTCCACTTCTAGCTGCACCATGCCCGGTATGAACCATGCCCGGCATGGGCCCGCCCTGGTGCTTCCCGCACTGAAAACCTGGCACCTGCCGCCGGCAGCTGGTATCTACGTGTCACCTAGGTGTCACCGTGGCTCGATCTCACAGCAGTTGGCAGCTAAGGGCACTGATCATCGCACTGAGCCCTTTGAAATGTCAGCCTCTCTGTGTGCATTTGGTTGAGTCTGTCTGCATTTTTAAGTAGGTGACGTCAGGAGAGGGCAGGCTGATAACCAGTGCAAAGCTAAAACCACACGATGCCCACGGATGACGCAGGCGAACACCTAGTCATCATTCGAAAGCTGCAGAAGCAGCACGTACGTAACGAGTTTTACGTCAAGGAGGTTGCTTGACCTTTACTGCCTCAGTGGTGGCCAGTATAAAGAAATCTGAAGTGACGTGTCAGTCGGCCAAGCCATAGATATGCCCTTTGTGCTCGGTTAAGGAGGGGGCCATGACAAGTTGACCACCTTCTCTGGGCCTGTGAGTAGTAGTGTCTGTTTTTTGGCTGTGTCGAGGGGTCGTATTTAATAAAACTCGATAAAATGCTCAGTAGGCTCACTCACGACTGTTGCTTTTTAGCTCATTTTTCTAAGAAAGTTTAAAGGCTGGATTCTGGCATGAGTTCAGAAAGGTGAAGCAAATAAGTACAATCTGCTGAAGCTTGCTCGCTGGCTAGCTAGGGATTGTAGGTTGCTAACTAGCTAGCTGGGCAGAAGTTATTGGGCTGCCTTACACGATTTATTTATTTATTATACATGGAGTCACCACTAATGCTCGTCCAGTAACCCTAGTCTCAGCCCGTAACCCTTTCCATTTGTGTCATCAAGGTAACATTTCGGCCTCTTTTATGCAGCAGCGGAAGTGCATTAGCAGCTGTCACAGGCTGGCAGCTCAGCTAGCTACGAAGCAGCTGGCTACTAAAGGACTCAAAACCACAACCAGCCCTGGGAAATGCCGGCGACTCAACCCTTAGGTCAAGATCAAGGGGTCTGCGATCTTACTTCAGAGAATAGGAGGACGTCCTTCAGGTCATCTTCTGCTATTTCAATCTGTCTAGGGCTGATAATGACACCAGCTTACTAAAAGGCAACTCGGAACAATGCTGGTTTGCCTTTATTCTGTCGTCGAGCAGCAGGATTTTCAAGGCCTTAGCCCAGAATTTTTCAGCCACCTGCGGATCCCTCGACTGACTGTAGTAGTAGCAGCAGCTATCGCTGGGCCAATTCTTCGCGGTCCCACAGCCCTAGGTGAAACATGCATGATATTAAATTTGTAAAATATTGTTTTTAATTTCTTTTTTTATAAATTCCCACTAGAACACTAGAAGATATAGTTCTCTTTAAAGGCAATATATATATATATATATATATATATATATATATATATATATATATATATATATATATATATATATACATATATATATATATATATATATATATCCGTATACATACATCATATATATATATATATATCCGTATACATACATCATATATATATATATATATCCGTATACATACATCATATATATATATATATATATATATATATGATGTATGTATACGGATTGATGATGGCATTAACAATTTCAGCACACGGCAGCTTAAAATTGACTTTGCAAGTGGACAGAACAGATACTCGAGGAAGAGTTTGATTTCTAGCTTCATTATAGATGTCATCTACTAGGGGGTCGGGATCGTTATGTCAGTCGGTTTGGAACTGAAGGCACAGTCTCTAGAGGATTTTATTCTGTTTTGAGCACAACTAGCCGACTTGGGTCTAATTAGCAGGCAGTGCAAAATAAAGCAAGATTGGGAAGTTACTAAGATAGTTTATATAATTCGAATAGTTCAAAGCAAGAGAATAAAGGAGCTTAAAGTTAAAGAGAAATCCTTAAAGTAGATTCACAGCTTGATGTAATGCCTGTACATGTCAGTGAGAAAAAGTGTAACATGGCAGTTGTGCTGTTAATTTCACACGAACCAGCATATAAGTTGTGAACCAATTGTAAGCATCTCGTTACCGGCTGTAAGACCTGCAAGTAGTAAGCTGCAGAAGTCTAATAAAGATGTCACGAAGCAATTGAGCAGCTTGGCTATAGCATCCTTGTATAATCAGGCGCAAATATTCGCTATGTTACAGAGATGAAAGTAGGCCTTGTTAAATTTAGCGCTGAATAGTTGGACATCAAGTGTGATGCCTTCTTAAAACAGGACACAGATTCAATGCAGAGGCTACAAGAGACATGCTGGTCAAGGACATTCTTGGAGTTGTTCTTTTCATTTTCTGAATGATACAATGTTTGACCATAAACAATATGATTATTTTTTACTTTCTGTTATGTTATGTATCTCCGTCTGTAACTCCACAAAGTCATTAAGACCATGTGGGTGTTACGCAGGAGAGTTTCGTATAGCGCACTCACAGCCTAAGCGGCTTTCGGTACGCATTCTTTAATGTTTATAACCTTGCTGTCATCCAAATGCTAATATGGGCGATACAAGCTGCGTGGGAGCTGAGAGAGTTTGAGATGCTAAAAGGCATGTCGGGATCGAAGCACGGGTATGGCTGTTTTTCGCTAGCATACAAATGAAAGCTTAGACGGTCGATGTTTGTTGATGACATGAAAACTATTACCTGATTTATCAGCCTCATTTGTATATCAGTAGATGAGCCTTAACGGCTATCACCGCAGCTTGCAGTTGGGATTAGAGGATCACCCACAGCAGAACTCGAACTCACGACCTATGTCGTGAAGAGCGAGCACCCGACATAGGCAAGAGGTAGAGTATAAATTATGAAATGAAGTGAACCTAGACAAATCTCTAGGGTCTAGGAGCGGTTAGTTGTAGCTTGGCGAGTAAACAACAGCAATAACACGGTTAGAGGTGACATACACAGGGTGAGCACGCAAGTATAATTAATGGCAGCATGCATAGTGTTAGCCTGCATAGGCACATTAAGGACGAATCGCAGGAACCCACTAAATGCTGTGATACATTTTTCTGTTTCTAGTTTCTTTTTACACGTGGACAAGTCAGGAGATGTCGTGATGCAGGTCGAGAGCTCGTTCCAAGCTTTGGTAGCCTAGTAACTAAAGGCTCGGTCTCCGAAGGATTTGAGATAAAAATGGTAATTGGCTTAATAAATCGTAGTTAAAACTGTGGGCACTAAGGGCGTGCAGATTGATAACGTTGGTTGGCATGGGCAGGAAGTACGAGGGTATGGCCGGTGCCTTAGCGAATATCGACCGGACGGCGGGCAGGGGCAGCAATAATAATAATAATTTTAATAATACAATCGATAAAGCGCTCTCAAAGAACTAAATCTCTTCCTAAGCACTTTGCACTTGCTGTAAAGGAAAGCATTTAGACGTCCGAAAGCATGTAATTTCTTAGACATCATGGGAAAACCAACAGTTGAACTTGAAACAACTCTTCACGCCATTCATTTCTGCGTTCGAAGCTCGAAAACGATTCAATTTTCAAAAACTCCTTCAACTGGTCAAGAAACGCTAGAGGGACGTGATGACACTTGAAAGAGCAAAATGGCACCACTGACGTGGCGTATGGAAGATGTTTGTATCTACGGAAGATAATTCTACTAATTATTGCTACGAACATTTCTTTGGTGTGGACGTTGCGTATATTCATAAAGCCCGTTTCTTGTGAATGGGTGAAATGCCGTGCTATTAAGTTAAATTAGGGCAATACAGTTGCCGTGAACAAGAGCAGCATTGAGGAACATTTCGTAGGCTTACTTCAGCATTCGTCTCACCATTTACTAATGCACAGCAGTTCGAGTTTCTTTACAGTATCTTCAAAATATTATGCTCAAGTATCGTATCTCTACTTTCGGTCCGTAGTTTCATTTTGCAGCCCTGTATTAGTTCCGTGAGCGGCTTCAAAGTAGTCGTTCGTTACAGCAGTCTGCATGCAAACAAAGTGAACAATTTTCGGGCCTCGCAGCCTCACTGGCTTTTTGTTTATGCACCAGAGAAATGTAACCAAGCTCAATGATATTTAGTCTGCCCTCATAAAAAAGGAATTTGCATGCATCCGAATCTGCAGCGAATCTGTTTGAAGCCGTTCCGGAAGTCGTTCGTCCATATCGATAATCCTGCGGCCTAGCGCATGCAACACATTCCAGAGCCGGAAACTCGGTAACCCAAAACGCTGAATCAGAAAGTTCCAATTTTCTCTCGATTAGACATCTAACACTCATCTCGCCGCAAAAGGGCCGGACCTCATGCAGTTGGGCATTCACCAAGTCTTTGTAGACGGGAGAAAAAGTCCTGAGCGTCATGAAATAATTGGCGAGCCTGCTTTAGTATTCGAGGCTGCGACTACGATTGCGACGACTCTGCTATCAGCCTGTTAGTCGTATTTTCAACTAAGTGGCTGCATACATGTATGGACTCCCCAGACGTACATCCACGGGGTTCATGCGATGATCAACCTCCTTACGCCTCAATAACTACGTAGCTCTCAATTGCCTCGTTATCTACAGCATTTTGATGGAAAATTATGCTGAGGTATTCCTCCTATTTGTGCACGAGAAACTCAGAAACTATTCATCACTTTTAGATATCCATCCATTGCCAGGACCCCCTCCAAAGTGCTGGCGTCTTCGGTTTAGACTGGCAAGTGCCGGAGTCCCTGACAATGGGCACTTGCAATTAACTAACCGTAAGCCGGTTTGAAAAGATCGTGCTCAATTATCAGTGATACCATAATTTCTCAGACTGCTGCCCCTATCGATCGATGTGACACTTTCAGGTCACTTCATTCGATACATAATAGCACGGTATGTCTCAGAATACGTGTGATACCGATTTCTCGTCCATATTATGAAAACCTTGCATTTAGAACTTTACCTTACTTATTGGTTTTGGATTTCCCACCCTTTACGTTCGCCTACATCTATTTTGCTGTGGACGGAAATGAAGCACTCGTTAAGAAAAATTGAATTTGTATAGCGCCCGAACATATCCTAATCTCTCTTTCAGGTGCTTCCCGTATGCCACGGGGCTCAAGCCAGCGACCTCGGTCATCAAATACGTTCACCTTGATCTAGATCAGGTTGTTCATCTTGACCATTAAGCCAAACCAGCGCCAGGTCTGTCCGCTAATTATGTATTCGAAGTATTCGGTGTATTCGAAGGTAAGGGCGTGAGTTTTTCCAAAGTTAGAAAGAAGTGCTAATGAAAGCTACCTTGGAATAAAGCAGAACATATATTCTCTGCACCTTGCTAGCTAGCAGAGTTGATTGGTGAGTCAAAGTTGAGTTACTTCTAATTAGCGTCTTAGCTATTGATCGTCGGCAGAGCTGCAGGGCAGAAGAGCTGCATAAAATGTATTTGCAAAAGCATGCGCCTACGCGGTCCTCAAACAAGAATTGCAGCCAATGGACCGGTGCTACCGACAATATCTTGTCCGTTTGAAAACACGGCACCAGCATGTCGTCTACAAACGACGGAGACTCGTCCAATAATAATAATTAGAGTATCAATCCTGCCAGCAATAGGAGCTTTAAAAGCCGACTAAACATGGTGGCATTTTCGCATCGGCGAGTTTCTGCACTGCTGCTACGGAGTGCTGGTGAATAGGTGCTGTCCTCCCCTACCTGAAGGATGCACTCGGACAGCAAAACTAATTGGTTTGAAAACTTTTTCAAATTGAATGACAATAAAAGCAACCAACTACTTATGGGCTAACCTACCGCTACTCAGAAATTGGAAAACTTTACCCTCAAAATTGGCCCGTCCAACATATCTCCTGCAGATATCTGCCCAATAACTGGATGTCCTGCTCCAAAGGGACGGTAGACCCTACGACCACATCAGCTAGCTAGTAAAGTCTGCCAACTTTCAGCTATGTTACATTGCCGACTTTGGGCCTGCTTTGATAGAGATACCACAGCCAAGATGTCATACATTTGTGACATCTAGTCCATACTTTTGTACATCTATAGTCCGAGCTGTTCTACCCTGTGCAATTAAGCCCATGCAGTTGGTGGAGAACTCTACAGATCAGCTTGCCCGGTGGGAATGTCTCAATATCAATATTACGCAACTTCTCAGTCACCTACAGTGGCTCCCCATCAAGCAGGGTATCGATTTCCGGGTTTTATCACTCACTTTTAGGTTAATGCATATCCTTGTTCCGGCCTACTTGTCAGACATACCTCCTAATCAGGTCGTGCATTTTACTACCAGCTCCTCGGATTCGAGTCGCTTGGCTGTACGTCTAACTAAATTCAAATCCTTCGGAGACCGTGCCTTTTTTCGTACGTTCTCGCGGCATGGAGCTCATTCCAACCTGACGTCGTCATTAAATTCTCGACTTGATGACATTTAAAAAAGCTATAAAGCCACCTGTTCCTCCGAGCGTTTGGTGGGTTTCCGTGAATCGTTATTTGTGTGGTGATGGGTGCTGACATTGTGCGTGTTATCACTAGCCAATCGACATACTTCCTATCCAGCACATGTGAAGTGACTAGAAAGAGATGTAGTTCTTTTAGTGCGCTGTGCACATTTACTATTATTAAAACAAATTTAAAGGCCGAGTTTTAAGCCAAGTGTGAAAACATGAAAATGGGGTTTCGACTTTTTAATCAATAGAGTTCTTATCAGACAAAAACGTGCTTTGGCAGGATTATTAACCCCTTGAGTTGAAATTTTCACGCTCACGTGAATTGCAGACAACCTTCAGTCGCTCTCCTTTAAAAGCTGTGAATCACTTAGAGACTTTCAAATGCAGTTTTTAAGTCCTTTACTCGAAGATATATAATTAACATTAAAAGAATAAACTATGATTTTAAATCTGGATATTCACTTGAAATAAATTTAATAGGGCTACTCTCCTTTCATAGCTCATTAGTATACAGCTCTAATGTAACTTAATCGCTATCCAGCCGCTTTTACTTATACCGCAGCACTCTAGCCAACAATCCTGGTCGCTTAGGCGAACACCTTAGTGTAACTAAATGACGATAAAACCGAACTTCTGCTCATAGGACACCCTAAGCGTGTGGCTGGATTAAAAAGCGTTGCTCTTTTAATAGGTGATGCTGTTGTGCGACTATCACCTCGTGCTCGAAATTTAGGTGTCGTTTTTGACAGCTGCCTCAATTTTAAAAGCTTCACTCAAAAGACTGCTTCTATAGTTAGCCATCACGTCCGATCTCTATCAAAGATTAGGAGCTGTCTTCCACAGTGCTTGCAAAAAATTTAACTAACTCCTTAGTTCTGTCTCGGCTTGATTATTGTAATTCCCTTTTGGCTGGGCTACCAAAGAAAGCAACTAGGCCACTGCAGCTGACTATGAATAAGGCTGCAAGGCTAGTCTTCCACAGAGATGTTAGCACGTGTCTCCTTTGCTAAAAGAGCTAGCGTGCATGCCGTTTGAGCAACGGATACAGAAAAGTTCTTACGCTGACCCATAAGGCGCGCCACGGCGTGGCTCTTTCGTACCTATCTGAACTGCTGCACTAGTTTCAGCCTCTTCGCGCCCTCAGGTCCTGTATGGACAATAAATTAGCTATTCCATTCCTCCGCTTAAAAGACCGTTGGTGACAGAAGCTTTAGCTTTGCAGGTCGTAGACTATGGAACTCGCTTCGACAATTCTTACACAATGGCAACTACTCTCGTGCTGCCGACTATGGCTCATCTTTTTCAGCGGTCCTGAGCTGCTACTTTCATGCTACTCACTACCTCAACTGCTCACCTGACTCTGCTATGCTTCCTAATTTCTCTTTGCTGCGTGAAACAAAGTCTGTTGGCTACCGACTTTGTACCGAAAGCCGCTTAGGCTGTGAGTGCGCTATACGAAACTCTCCTGCGTAACACCCATATGGTCTTTATGGCTTTGTGGAGTTACAGATGGAGATACACATTACATTACATTCCCCCCCTGGGCCAAACCTGGATAGGCTTCTGGCGATTAGAGCGTAAATGGGATGCTAAAGCAAAGTTCTCGGGGTGTTCGTGTTTGACCATTGATTTCGGTAGCAGAATGGACTGCTGCAGGACGCCCAAGATCCCAACGACCTTGTTTTTTGAAGTGAGAGCATCTTATGCATGGGGCTAAAATCCAGCGACGCGTTGAGTGCGGTAATTGCGAACAAAATTTTCAGCGAGGTCCTGATCACTGGTAACCCACCCCTGTCTATTTTAAAATGGCCCATTTCCAGCCCGCATTTAGTCATTGAAAGTCCCCGAAATGCAGCAAGTAGCGCTACGATAATGAATGCGTGCTCATGCGCAGTGAGTAGAACGTTTTGAAAGCGGCACGAAGAATCTTCCCACGGAGGCGACTAGCTGTCCGGCAAGTATTGCGGCTCGCTTGAACTTATGGCGTAGTGGACCCCAGCCAGCCGCTCAGCACGTATACCGGAGGCAGCCGTGACATTGAGAATAAGCAATTTTCCCTTTGCAGAATTTTCAGAATCTTCCCTATGCAGCAAATGTAAAGCGCCTAGAAAGAGATTGAGTTCTCTGAGGGCGCTCTATCAAGTGCAATATTATTATTATTATTATTATTATTAAGCCATACTCCCATTCTACCAATATTTATCGCTAAACATGGGAAAATTCGTGCGCGGTAAAAAGTCGAAGGATTTCACGCTGCACGCGATACGAGAGACGCACGCCGAGTGAGTGCGCAGAGCACTTTTGCCGCCAACAAGCTACAGGACGGCACCGAGGAAGCGGCCTCGCCTCCTACTCGTACAGGGAAGCGGGTGGGACGCGCGCGTGCGGTCGATGCTTATCGCGCACGCTTCGCCCCGCAAAGTAAACGATCGGCAATTCAAAGAGGCGGCGAGTAAACCTAAAGATGTTATCGGCGTGCAGCTTACGCAGACTCGCCAGCACGACCGATTCATCTATTTCGCAAAGGCTGCGACGGGGCGGCGAGGACGGCACGGAAGACGGCTGCGAATACAACGCAGAGCGCCGCAGGCGCTAGAACAGAGAGGAAAGCTGCCCGGTACAAGTCGGTGGTGGATGTTTACTGCTGCGAAAAAGCCGCGCGGGCCACGACTGAGAAGGTCACAAGTGCCCTGCCGCGGGCGCTACGGTCGAGCGAGCGCGCCGAGGGGACGCTAAGGCAGAGCTGGCCGTGGACGCGCGGCCGAGCTGGGCGGCAGATACTCCGTTGCTAGTTGCCGCAGCGAACGTCACACTCGGGCCAATAAGGGTAGGGCAGCGAACGACTTTCCATTGTAAGACACTGCCCGACGACCCAGGTGTGACGCCAAGCGCAGGCCTGTTGGTTTGCTCCCAGACCGACTCTAGCCAGCCATCGTGGTACTTAGACGCAGAAGATCGCCAGACTTCGGTGTAAAATCCGACTACGGTAGGAGCAGCTACTCTATTTAGGAAATATCATCGTTTGAGAGTTCATCACATAACTGATCACAATCGACACGTCCGCGTTAAGGCCCATCCAATAAACTGAAAGAGCGGACAGCCCAGCGAAACGGGCAAACACCGGCGAATGAGATTCAGATATTCATTTCAGCCTTTCTCCTCTAACTCTATAAGCATCTTCAAGTCGTCTGATCCTGTGCATTAGGATTAATGAAACCCATTTGTTTCAAGACATTATATTGTATTGTTTTAAAAACAATATTTTCTATTTATAAGTGCATTTTTTAATTTAAAAACACGTGACAAAAACCACAGTGTTTTTGGGAGTCAGGAACGGATTAATGGCATTTCAGTTCATTTCAATTGTGAAAATTTATTTGAGATGCGAGTAATTTGAGATACGAGCTCCAGCGCCGAGCGAATTAAACTCGTAAGTCGAAGTACAACTGTGAATGTCTTGCCTACATTTCTACTTGTGTAAGTAAGATTAATCTGTGGTAATACGCAGCGTTTATCTGCTTACATTTCTACGTGTATGCGTGTGTGTGTGTGTGTGTGTGTGTGTGTGTGTGTGTGTGTGTGTGTGTGTGCGTGTGTGTGTGTATGTGTATGTGTATGAGTGTGTGTGTGTGTGTGTGTGTGCGTGTGTGTGTGCTCGCTCGCGCGCGTGCGTGCGTGCGTGCGTGCGTGTGTGCGTGTGCGTGTGCGTGTGCGTGCGTGCGTGCGTGCGTGCGTGCGTGCGTGTGTGTGTGTGTGTGTGTGTGTGTGCCCGCTTATTCATATAAATGTATATACAGGTATATTTACTTATGATTTCGTACAGGATGCGCCATATACGGATATCTTAAGTTATGGACACCTGTATCTCACCTGTCGGTCTACACATCCATGAGAACTTAAGATGCATTACGCTGGAGAGTTATCTGTCAAAACCTCTATGGCACTGGGTGTTCAGCATAGTTTCATCAATGCAATGTTTAAAAATTCTGCGGAACAAGTTAACGGTAAAAGTTCTACATAATAACACACGTCGTAATGGGAGCCATGTGCACCATAAGAGCGTAGTGCATTCATTTCAGCTCAAGCATTACTCAGCAGCAAGACGAAGAGTGCCTTGCCTGTGACATCGGAAAAAGCAGCTGCGAAAGGCAGAAGACGCCATTTCCTCCTTCGCTGTCGCGCTCCCACCGAATACTGATTTGAACTCCCTGTTGGGTGATCATATTCAACAAGGCTGCCGAGCTGTCAGTACGGACAACACCTGCCCACAGATTCTTACGTGCAACTTTGTTATGAATGTCCCCACAAGTGCAAAGGGTTGCAACTGTGCCGACCTCGAGGTCTCGTTCTCTTAACTCTGGGGATTGCCAAAATAGCGGATCACCCCTAGCATGATGAGCAGATGAGCAAAGGCAGCCTGCAGCTCACGGATGGGTTAGGGATGGTCAGCTCAGCTTCATCGTAAATTAACAGACACGTATCCCTAGTAATGCTTACTGCCTGCTGCCATAAATAGCCTTGTGGGGCTGTTACTCTCGTCGACTCCTATGCAGTTACCGAAGCTCTCCGCACGCATCTGTAAAATATCTTTTAAACTGACCACAGTGCTTCACTCCCCTCGCTTTGACGTCCTAAGCATCAGTAAGCTTAGGCTGTAAAGTTGTTAGGCCTTTCTTGGGCAAGACTTCAAGTACTGCCTTGCTTGAACATGCTCATACCGTGACCTTAGTGGCTTATCTTTTAAGATCGTAGCCGCAATCTATAGGGAACTGTCTTCCATATTGCAGCGTCTCAGATAGTACTAATTGTAAGTGACTAATGGGAAAGACTATTTTGGACACCGAAATCACTTGGCTTCGTATATCATCACTGATGTTACGTAAACGCACGCTCTCAACCCCTATCTCTGTCTCGGTCTCAGTCTCTAAGTGTGTGTGTGTGTGTGTCTGTGCGTGTGTGTGTGTATGTGTGTGTGTGTGTGTGTGTGTGTGTATGTGTGTGTGCGTTTCTCTCTCTCTCTCTCTTTATCTCTCTCTCTCTCTCTCTCTCTCTCTCTCTCCTCTCTCTCTCTCTCTCTCTCTCTCTCTCTCTCTCTCTCTCTCTCTATCTATCTATCTATCTATCTCTCTGTCTTTGCCTCTGTCTGTCTGCCCCTCTCTCTCTCTCCCCGTCATCTCTCTCTCCTCTCTATCTCGCACGTCTCTTTCAACCTGTCTCTCTCATCGGTCTCTCTCAGGCCAAAACTTGTCTTCCCTCTCACTCTCTCTCTTGATCAGCACAGGCTCTTCTTTCAGAAATTGCGTTCATGCATTCGCGATATGCCAGCCGTACTATTTTTTGCATCTATGTAGCGTGAAAACAAGTGCCTGCACCATTACGCCCGCAGGCAATATTCACGCTACCGTACAAGTGGGGAGTAGCGAAAGCTGCAAGCCCTTATGAAGTCAGTGACACATTCCTTTTCCGCTTAGCCATCGTAGACCAGTCGACGCGGACCCGAAATGCCGGTTTAAGTAAGGGCTTACCAACGTCACTGCTCCTATAGGAAAGGGCGATGGATCATTGCCACAAGAAATGAGATGGCTGCTGCTACCAATATTGTCGTCCAATCTTTGTTACTTGTGCTGGGTCTCACTACAGTGTCTGATGCCGTCGAGTCATCGAGTCCTTCTTAGGGGCTACCTACCATCTCGTCTGAGCATTACTGGCACTGCAACAGCAAGCACCTGGTTGAAATTCCGGCTCGGTGGGCGACTTCCAATAGAAAACATGTACTGCCAACGACCATACTAGGAGCCTTGAAAACACAGGGTATCCACGTAATTGTTGTATGGTCTGTTCCTGCTTTTCTCAATTTAGACCTGATCTCTCCTCATAGTAATCGCCAAGCACAATTTAGGCTTTCATTTCTATGCAGGTGGCACGACAGCATGCCTCTGCTTTGATCACTCCCCGTCTTCCAGCACTGAAAATTCTGTCAACTCGGCTGCAGCATGTATTGATGACAGTGGCACTTGGATGACAGCAAACTTTCACAAATCGAACGGAGATAAAACCAATTTCCTATTTTTGTGACAGCCTAGAGTCGCTCAGAAATGGAAAGGCCTAAGCCTCGAAATAAGCTCGGGCTTTGTCTCGCGCTGGGCTTAACCTACATTTTCAGTGCCCTGTACAAAAAGGAAAAAGGTCCCTTCACTCTCTTACTCCAGAATAGCTAGACGAAATATTTTCTACATAGGCTTAGCATTTGCCCACCCTCTCTTCTGATTGAATTTCGTTTAGATATGCCTTTAACTGACCTCAAATTTTTAAGACCGTTGCTTCAGTTCGCTTGTTCCAAAAGCCTGACGCTCACTCCTGATTGACGTCACAGCAGCCCGTGACTTACTGACATTAAAAAAGGCCAAAAACGCACTTGTGACCCCCACCATTTTCTGGGTTCGCATGAGTTTTACCGTGTGGGGCTATGCGTGTTGACACTGTGCATTTTATCACTAGCCAATTGACATTTTTCCTTTTCCAGCATTAGAAAATGGTCTCGAAGCAAATTTAGTTGTGCTAGGTTGCTCTACAAATGCATTATCATTATTGATATCATTATATTGCTATGCAAACAGGAAATTCATCACTTCCCGATGAGCCTCACGCTTTCGTTTGCCCTCGATAGGAACGATCCATTTACTATGCTCGTATACTTAACTACATTAGCATACTGAAAGCTAGATGCTAATGTTTATCGTAGCAGCCAGGCACCGTAGCTACTTGAAGTAAACATATTTTCTTTTCAACGAATCTTGACTTGATGGTGCACACTAAGCAGCAGTCAATACAAACTGCAAATCAAGTCAGACTACACATACTGAGTACTCGGTACTTGTGCTCTTCCCTTTTAAAGCAAATCAGTGTCGCCATGCGGATGCATTCGCTTTCAGTGTCGGAACTTCTATTTTTTCTGTGGAAACACTCGCACCTGTGATCGTAGCACGCATAAAGTCTTTCCATTCCAGCTGCTTTATGCAATTTAAGTGTATCGTAACAATGATTCTTATCGCCATGTTCAGGTAAGTAGCGTTGAGCCTACGTAGTAGACTAATGACAGCACTATAAGCGTCTTAAGTAATGGCAAGAAACTTTAACTATTTTGTTGGTTACCTCAGTTGGCGCTGCTGTCAACCACCTACTCGGAGTCAAAGAATGTCAGCATTCAGCAGCCATGTCGTTCCTAGTTGCTCTGGCACTAGTCAGTCTGGGACTGCTAGTCTGACTCTAGTCTGGGACTGCAGCAAAGCCAAATTAGAGGTATTTGTACCGAGCGTTACCGGAACCTCCCCCCAAAGTTCGTAAACCCCACCCGGGTGGCCCACCGATTTCTGGAAAGGGCCTAGACTGTTTAATGATTTGGCGAAAGTAGTATTAAACGGACGAGGTGGCCGAGCGGTTAAGGCGGTGGCCTGCTAAGCCATTTCCCTCTGGGAGCGTGGGTTCGAATCCCATCCTCGTCGTGAATTTTGCGCCCTCTAGGGGTAAGGCGCTCACTCTCTTCACGACTTAGTTCGTGGCTTTGAATTCTGCTGTGATCGATCCTTTATTGGCAAGAGATTGGGATAGCACTCAAGGCCTGTTTGATTACTTGGCCTTAACCTTACTTATCCACCGCCAGTGCTCCCCCACGTGCTGATCCAGACCAGTGGGAGTTCGACGAATTACCACAATCCACCCCAATTAGGCTAACATTAACCACGCATTAGCGTTGCCGAGCTCACATTTTCATCGATATTGTAATACGCGTTTTATTTTATCTGGCCACCAAATTCCATGCGCTTCGCGAAAGCTCACTTATGCAAATGAGCTTCGACGCCGGACGCCTGTACCGCAACCCACCTCAATCCATTCTACCGATTCCGCTCACGAGTTCTCATGAAGTCCATTGAAATAGCATTGCAGTGGCCCAGGCCAATGCCTCAATCCAATGCATTCCACCACGAAACGAAAGAAATCCTGTTCGAAAAGCTCCTTATTTATTTATATATGACAGCACATTCTGCTCGAACTGCACTTACAACATTTCACTTGCATTAGCACGGCCGTTCTCGTGCAATACACTGCAATCGACTGCAGCAGCCCGGGCCAATACCGCAAAAGATCCACTTCAATTCACCGAATCCACCGCACACACAAAAATTGAAATACATTGCGCCAAGCTCCAGTTTTAATTGAACATTAAAGTGCAGCGTGCTGTGTGCACAACCATGTAAAATAGAAATAATTGTGCACCCTCGCACTGTGACAATGGGCGGCAATCACCTAAAATGACCTGAAAAACTACGGTAATCCACTCTATACGACTGCAAATCATCCTCAAATCGCCACCGCGAAGCCTTAATTGAAATTTCATATAGGACTAGACTCAGTTCAAAGTGCACCCACTACATTTCGCTCCATTATGCACACGAGTTCTCATGCAATGAATTGCAATCGACGGCAACGATCCGGTCTCATACGGCGAAAATGGTAGATATTTATTTATCGTGCTCTACCTTAGGGCTATGGAGGAATTTCTCAGGGGTGTAAACTTTCAGTTTGCAGGTCGCTGCCAAGCCATTATGGACCTTATCAGTCGGACAAAGAAGCATTTTACATTAAGCATGTCACATTAGGTGTAACATCGCCCTTTAAAAAAGTTCGATGTAATACCTGAGGTGTACTTTAATTTTGCCAGCCTACGTGCAGCTGATTTTCGACAGATTGCAGAAGATTGCTGTTTTAGCGTGTGCCTTTGCCGTTGATTGCAATGCAGTGACTGAGAGCTAGCATTACCAATGGCATTTCCTGGGTGTACAAAAATAGAGTATACACGAATGAGAAAATCTAGATAGGAGCGTCAACCAGCAGGGTCCAGTCAATTTTTAGTGGACCGTTATAGATTTCCATATTTTCTCAGGCCGTTGCTGTCGATTGCCGTGCATTGCCCTCGAATGTACGTTCGCGATTGGTTTTAAGGATGCGGTTGCCCTTTTAATACAGGGATATAATATGCTAGAAAAAATTGGATCTTCTCCCGCCAGCTTTGTTTGTAATTGTAACAGACAATCGTTGATTGCTGTATCGTTTCGGGCAATTGCCATCGATTACCATGCATTGCCCAAGGTTGAAAGCGCAAAATGACAGTATGTGCGTCCACAGTGAGCGTAAGGTTGTAGGATAATTAAAAATTCAAACAGCCAGTTTCCAGAAAATTTGATAACAGATTGTGGTAGAGGCCTGGCCATTGCCGTCGATTAATGTGCATGGCCCTCGGTTGTACCTTGGTCGGTTGTTTAAAAGGACATGGCTGCACTTTTAATGCAGTGTAGTGCAATACGCAAGAAAAGTTGAAGCTTCTCGTAGCAACTGTTGGTCCATTTGTAACAGACCGTTATGGATTGACATATTTCCCCGGGCCATTGCGTCGATTGCCATGCATTGCCCTCGATTGAACGCACACGACGGGTAAAAATTATGTTCGCGAACGGGTACATGTTACATGGAATGAGAGTTGCAGTTTATTGTAGCCCATCTCGTCAACTTTCCCGCGAATTTCGCTATCGGCACCTACCATTGCTGTGGATTTCCATGCGTTGCTGTCAGTTAACGAGCAAAGAATCTTGAAAATGCCTTGTTTTACGTTAGACGAAGCGGAATGCTATATGTAATGACAATTGGAGCTTCTCGCTGCCAATTTCTTGTCAATTTGCCGTGAATTGTATTGGCCCGGGCCATTGCTGTCGAATGCCACTCATTGCTCGCTATTGTACGTGCTCGATTGGTTGAAAGGATGTGATTCACTTTAAACACAGAGGGCTGTGACAGGTAAGAAAAATTTGATCGTGACCCAGTCATTTTCCACTGATGATTTGCAAAGGATCATAGTGGATTGCCGTATTTGCCCAGGCCATTGCCATCAATTTGATGCATTGTCAAGATTGAACGGTCAGAGTTGGTTGAAAGGGTGGAAAGGATGTATGCGCCGCGAAGTGGGATGTTACGTGGAATGAGAACTGGAGCTTGGTGCAGCCGATTTCTCGTCGATTTGCCACGGATTTCAGTAATAGTCCCTGTCATTGCTGTCAATTGACACTACCGTACTTTGTTGACGATCAACGGGCAAAATAGCTTGAAAGTCCTACGATTTCACTTTTAGCGCACAGAATTGTGAAATACGATGACAATTGGCACATCGTGCAGCCAATTTGTGGTCGACTTACCACGGTTTGTAGTGGATTGCTGCTTCGAGCCGAGCTGTTGCCGTAGATTGCCGTGCATTGTTGAGATTGTACGAGCGCAATTGCGTAATGCACAATTTCGTAATTGCAATGTCAATTAGAGATTCGCGGTGGCGATTTGAGGATGATTTGATCGTCCTTGATGTGCTTATGCGTGCTGATACTGTGCATGCTGCCACTAACCACATTTGCATGCTGACCCTGTGCATGTCACCCCTAACCATATTATTCATTTCGTTTGTTTTTCAAGCATGATTTTACTTACCATTTAATTGCGTTTCACTTTACAGCAAATGTAAAGCGCCTAGAGAGAGATTAAGTTCTCTGGGGGCGCTTTATCAAGTAAATTATTATTATTATTATTATTATTTGCAGTGGAATAGAGACGATTGCCGTAGTTTCCCATATCATTTCAGGCGATTGCCACCCATTGCCAAAGTGCGAGGGTGCACAATTATTTCTATTGTATGTAGTTGCGCACACAGAACGCTGCACTTTAATATGCAATAAAAACTGGAGCTTGGCGCAATGTATTTCGATTTTTTGCATGGTGGATTTGGTGGATTGAGTGGATTTTTTGCAGTATTGGCCCGGGCTACTGCAGTCGATTGCAGTGTATTGCACGAGAACGGCCGTGCTAATGCAAGTGAAATGTTGTAAGTGCAGTTTACGCAGAGTGTGCTGTAATAAATGAACGAAATAGGATCTTTTCGAACAGGATTTCTTTCGTTTCGTGTTGGAATGCACAAGGTTGCGGTGGATTGAGGCATTGGCCTGGGCCACTGCAATGCTATTTCGATAGACTTCATGAGAATGCGTGAGTGGAATCACGTGAAATCTTCTGGGTACATTTTACGTGTACCGCGATTTAAAATTCCAAACTTTTTGAAGCTGTGCGCAGCTGATTTTTGGGGGATTTGACGGGAACTAGCATGGATTGAGGTGGATTGCGGTAATTCGTCGAACCCGCCACGAGCGATGTGGATGTCTGCGTCTAGATAATAGTCAAGGTCTTCACGTACGCCATGTCATATCGTTCTGAAGAGCTACAGTAAGACCAACGATAAAAACTGCATCTGCTTTATGCGTGCGTCCTTTTTGGTTAGTGTGCCTTTTTTTAATCCAAGTCATTCATACTAGAGCTGGTCAATTTCCTTTCAAACAGGGAACAAATCTTTGGCCGATATTCTTGCCTGCTCCGAAAAAGGTAGGAGATAAAGTGAAGCGTGGAGCAGTGAGGCACTCAAGCAAGTGTGCGTGAAGTAGTATTTGTAGCACTTACCCATTCAAATTCTTCATCCACCCGATTAGTAGACTCTAGTTCCAGCCAAACTTGGGCTTTCGATCGCGTTTAGCCAATATCCCTCCTAAAAAATAAGATCAGTGTAGACATTAGAACTACTGCAGCTCCACAAGTATAGAAGGGAGCCTACTTTTAGTCTCCAACACAGCAAATTTATTCAATGTGTTTGTGACGGCTCGTGTGAGGCTCTGCACTCACGCCAATGCATTTGAAAAAGATACAGAGCTTAGAAGATTGGATTGTCTATCGTAAAAGTCACAAATGCCACATTTTCTACTTCTCCTATACCTCCATAAGTCCCATCAAGTAATGCCTAATCTCCACGGACCGCTAACCTCAAAGCCACCTTTACGCCCCTTAATCCTTAGGATCCGGATAACCTACCATATATGAAATAAATGTTTTTTTTCACGTAGTTCTGCTCCCACTTTGACTTGCTACTCCGACTCGGGTCTTTTAGCTGAGCCTCCAAATAAATCTCAAATCCTCGGAGACGTCACCTTCAGTTCCTACGCACCTAAGCCAGCCTGGATGTTCTTTACGTGCTAGTCCTGCACAGCTGTGGGTGAATGATTCATTGTACCGTGAAAGTAGTCAATCAGAAATAACACTGCCCCAAGGCACAAACGCAGAGCTGACAAAAGCCTGGAATAGCTTGGCCTAATAACAACATCTTGGTGCTCTAAACTAAATCTGGAAATTTATTTCATGACTGAAATCTAATTGCTCTTGATCCACTCAGAACTTTTTCATAGCCTTATGGGGTTTATTTTTCGTTTTCCATTTTTTTGAGAACCAACGAGTAGCCTTGCGAATCCATCGATGATTTTCTCGATGAATCGATCAATGATCCATCAAGGGATCATCTTGAGAACAATCCATCAAGTAGCCCTGAGTAAAAAATGCTAGCAGATCTGAAGACAGCCAAGACTTTACGTGGCCTTGTATTTTTCTTATAGCGTTGCTGCAGACAATATCCAAGACAAGCAGTCCTGTTAAGATTTAAAATATTGTGCAGCTAATCCAACACTAGCTGATCGTCTACCAGGAGCAACACTGCATCAAAATTAAGCCGCAAGCAGCGCCGGTGCAAGGCATTTTGAAGCTCTAGGCGAGATCATCATATCTGGCGCCCCCTTTCCACTCGCTACCTCCCCCAGCCACCCATCACGAAATAAAACGCAATTTACAAAGCGCAAAACAATTATTATCATAAAGACTCATAAACATAGTTAAATAACATGTGTGGATGTAGTAATACATACAATTTTAAAATATTGATGTTCGAAAGTTAGCTTTCCTTGCTTTTTCCTTGGCCAAATTGCAGACCATTTCTTTAATGTCGAGTGAAGATGCTAACTGAATCAGTAAAAATGATTGCTAACCCAGCGAGTCTTGTCTTGTCACATTGTTGACAACAGGTAATTTTTTTATTAGTTTTAATTTTTTTTAAAGTTTTTCTCCACTAGCCACTGAAATTGGCAAGGCCAGTAAGGTTCTGAAGGACACTGACAGATTGGAAAAAAGTTTCTCTATAAATTTATGCTGCAATAGAATATGCAGGACCTCTCGGTTATTTATTGTCTGGGAAAGCCTCCTGGCAATGGCTTGCAGCTCACCACACAGCTCCTCTCCATCTAAATCCTAGCTGTCTCTATGAGTAAAGAGCTCCTCAAGAGACTTACACTCACTTAGGATATCCTCTGTGGTTACGTCAGAAATCTTGAAGATATAATATACAGGAACCCAAATAATATGCCGTGCTCTTGAATCTAATTGAACCTTTCTGTTATAGTCTGCTACCACATCTAGAACAGCATTATAAAAATTGACATTATAACTTTCCTTGGAATTATGAACTGCCTTACCCCGTGCTTCGTAATCAAACAGCCTTCTCTTTTTCAATTGTCGATTTGCTTCAAAAATAGGTTCAATCTTCAGCATTTTAGGCATTTGAGTTGCATCCGCCAATAGCTTATGGAGCTTTCTTTATTTCGGAGAGTACTGATGTCGGTTTTGGTGATTTCTAGCTGTTTAATTCCGAGTCTCGACTCAGTTAACGTCTGCTGAAGAACTTTGCTGGCTGGTGAAACTGACCTCAACCAAATGCTGTAAGAAGGTAAGAAGCGATACTAGAAATGGACATTTTGCCATGTCATTGGCCATGTTATTGTCTGTGCTTCAGCTCTCGTCATAGCCCCAGCCAACCCTTTCTGATTCCTATCTTCAAATATCTCAATGAATGCATCATAGACTTTGTCATGGTTGCATCATAGCGGTTTCAGGGCATCAATTCTACTTTCCCATCGTGTTTCACTGAGTGGTTTTACTGTAAGATCACTGTCATCAGTAATGTGACTTTTGAGGACTCCCAAAGCCTAGTAGATAATAGAAAAAAATGGATATTTGCTGCACAAAATAAAAAATTCACAGCCTCCAGGAAACTCTTGGCTACATAGTTTACAGCTAGATTCAGGTAGTGGGCACTGCAAGGTGCATAGAAGGCACATAGATTTATGTTAAATATCCTCTTCTGTATTCTATTTTCCTGACTTTTTATGTTACTGCCATTATCATAACCACATCCTCTCATATTTTCACCATCCAATGCCATATCTTTGAGCTGCATAAGCACAACTTCAGTTATGAATGCAGCTGTGGTCTCTTGTAACGGGATAAAATCAAGAAAATACTCTCTGATTATTGCTTCGGTTTCACTTAGGTGAAAAAAACGAATAATCATGGTCATCTGTTTAGTGTGGGTGACATCTGGGATACAGTCAAGGATAGCCGAATAGCATTTTGTTGATGCTAATGTAATCTGATACTTTAGTGTAGAAGCCAAAGTTAGTATTAATTCATTCTGGATATCAGTGCCAGTATAATTTACGTAAGCTTCTTGTCAGTAACCCTCCACAGATGTACCATCATCAGAAAATCGCAGAAAGCTAGAAACTCGACGGCTTTGAGAAATTTTCCATTCCCAGGTGCGAAGAGCATTTCATTTAATCGATAGAATGCTAAATTTTGAGTTCCAAGTACTCTTCTAATGCAATGAGGTGCTCCAAGACCTGTTTCTAAATATTCCTATTTTTTGCTAAATCTGTTGAATTGTCTCATCAATTGTCTTGCCTTATTGCTAGCCGCACCTCCAATTCCTTCCAAGTTATATAAATTTCCAGTTGTGATGGACTTTTCTCATATGAGGACAAAATTGCAGATTGATTTTTCCACTCTTTACAGCCAATTGCTTGGATAGAAAAGATGCATGCTCTCTTGCTGAATAGCTTATAGCAAAAGCAGAATACTACATCTCTTGATAAAGAATAAATCAACCACAGGCAGCACATCTCCTCCCAATTTGCAAGCGTGCTTTTGTAGCTGAGCTGAGAAAAACTTTTATTGCGTGAATCTTTGGGAAAGTCGCGGAAACAAAATTGCTGCAGTCCATTTTGCACCAGACGTGCAGCAATGTTTTAATATTATCAGAGGCCTACGTGACAGAATCATTGTAATCAAACTCCGGTTAAATTTGTTGCAAGACGAACTGTATTTTCTGGATTATCATTTATCTCTGTATAGTTTTTGTCTTTACTTGGAAGTGGAACTGCGGTCTCTTTACCCTGCTCATCCAGACATGTTTCTACTTCAGAATTTTTCGTCTGTGACTAGTATGGCAATTAAATAGAAGATTTTTGCTTCTTTATATATATTAGGAAAGAGCCCCTTATCTGTTGCTTGCTCTTTAGGCTTTTAAGCCCTTCTCTGACGGTTTTGAGCTCCTAAAGGTTTCTTATAACTCTATACAAACTAATAGCATTATAGTTTTTTAATGCTCGTGTTCTGTACCATTTGGGAAAAGAATGACCGAAATCTAGCTACTAGGTATTATTATTATTGCTATTATTGTTATTATTATTATTATTATTATTATTATTGGCGAACAGCAACCTCCCAGCAGAAGCGAGAGGCTACTGCTGGTCGTCCAGTCACCTGCTGCAGACCGAGGCTTCTGGCAGTGTTTTGACCGGACTAATTGCTGCTGCTTTGACCCTGACCTCGGAAGGGCCAGCAGCCTGATCAAAGTGGCTGCCCAGGACAAACGTTGCCTGTCTGCTGTGCAGATGATTAGACCGTGCAGAAGCAGGATGAGAACGAACAGCAGCCAACAGGAAAAGCAAGCGGCCGAGGCTCACGGTTCGTGCAGCTGCACCACAGGATCGTGGACTGAGAGGGATCCCACTGCGGGCACGTGCATATAGGCGTGAATCTTCAACAAAAGGCATTTGACTCTCAGCTCCCCTTTGAAGCTAGCCTGACTTGAGCCTGATTAGCCTCACTAATCATGCCTTTGAGGACCGCAGCAACTTGAGGCCTCCAGCTCAAGGTTTCCCTTGCGCCTGTGAGGACCACTTCAGTACCTGGACAAGCCATTGATACTTGACTCGCCTTTTGAAGCTAGGGATGAACTCTCTAGCACGGGAGAGGGGGTAGGGGGATTCTCTAGCAGCCCTTGGAGATAGGAGCCCTATAGAGGATTCTCTGCCATTGGTTTGAGCACCCTAGATACATGACTCCACGGGGCTCAGCAAGAGAACTGCACATCTCTCCAGCCTCTCCTCAGCTGCTAGGTACCCCATACGAGAGGTTCGAGTATTGTGACCAAATCCACGCACTGCCGGTTTCAGCTGCCCACCGCCCTGTTCTTTCGCTGCCTGCTGCAGCCGTTTTCCCGAAGACCGATGGGCCCAAAGGATGACGTAGTCGACCTGCCCACAAAACCCCTGGAATCCAACTCCACCGCAAACAGTTCGCGCCACCATTTCTTGCTCCTGCCCTGTTCGGATAACTCTTCAAAGCGGATTTCTATGATATTCAAGCTGCCAAAAAGTTTTGATATGGAAAGTGGCTCCGTGTTCGTTATTAACATCTCACCAAAAGATAGCTACCTACCTTTTAGTCGTCTATGTTTTTTTTCTGGCGCCCCCTCGGCCAAACGCCTCAGGCGATTGCTTGGGTCGCCTGGACGAAGCGCTTCGGCCCCGGCTGCAAGTATCGCAGTCAGTAAGCTATATACTTGAGCCTCCAGGGGACTTTTTTATGTCAACAAATGTGGTAGATATATTGCAGAGATTTGGAACGTGTAGCTCAGCTGTCGCAGCAAAGTTTTCTCGCTTTACTCTTGCACATCCGATGAGGCCATATGTCCACAAAGGGCAAAGGCACGCGTACAGGGGTTAAAAGCCTTGACTTGCAATTGCACCAGGATCATGGAAAATTGGTCAACTGAAGTGGATTTGGTCTTCGCATAAACGTGGATACCTTGAAAGCACCGAAGTACAAATAAAAAGAAAAAGGCTAGCTGATTGAACAGCCTCTTTTTGTATAGCGACGGATTAGCCTTTACGGCTATCACCACCGCTTGCAGTGGCGATAAAGGATCGCCCACGGCAGGATTCGAACCGACGACCTCGAGGCCGAGGTCGTGAAAAGCAACCGCCTTACCTAGTAAGCTATTACGGCTCACCAAGTAGAATACAGCTCTTGCTGATGGTCGCTACGCTTTGTTGGGTAACTTAAAAAATGAGAACGATTTCTCATAAAAAGCAAAATCATATAGATTTTCATATCTCAAGGCTCTTTAAAACCTCGGGGAGCACTCTAAGCACACGCTGAGCACAACATATATTTTGTTCGATTAGTGGTATTTATTTATCATATTTCTTGCATTCAATTGCATTAACCATATTCATAATTTAGTTGATTTTTATCCTGAAAACGCCTGCATTCTTTATTTCTTAAACTTTATGTGGCTGATCTTTAATTCCTAAAGCTTCTGTGGCTTTGAACTTTGATGATAAATTCATTCGCCGTAGCCTGGAGATTATGTGTATCACTGTTCGCGCTCTTACCTAAAATAAGCAGCAGTTTGGGAGAAAGCTAGTTGCCACGACCTTTTCCTGTAAGACAAAAGCTAGCCGTTCAATCAATGCTTTCATTCTGAAGAACTACAACTTTAAAAAAGAAAGAACTCGAGAAATATCTTTCCTGACACATGTGTCATTATTATCTTGCAACATTGCCCCATCTTGCAACCGTGCCTACAGAACGAATTAGCCACGTTCCCACTATATTGCGTTGACTAATACCTGTTGCTTCTACAGTCATTCCGTGCAGACACAGATATGCACGTGCACGTGAACACGTTTGCTTGCTGTTGCATCCGGGCTTTTGTTACTACAAAGAGAAGTTCGAAGAGCAGCAGCGGCGTGAAGAGCAGCCGCAGCTATTGGCGTCGTCTGCTGCTGCTGCTACAAGCGGGAAAGCAGCGGCTTTCGTGGCGTATGCGGGGCTAAACTACGCCCGGCAAACGCTGCGCGCTCGTGACGGAGCTCGTGACGTCGTGGCTGACGGGCAAAAAATACCGGCTGCGGGCTCTGGGCTGCCGGCCTTAAGATAGCCGCTTTTAACTTGCAGATGCAGCAAGAACGCGCGCACTTACGCCGACAGTAGCGGAGCCCTCGGCTGTAACGCCTGAGGGCTCCCACACTTCAAACTAACAAGTCAATATCCATAGCGTAGGGAATACTCTATTTGACAGCGACGGAGAGTTACTGGCTTACAGGCTTAGTTACAGGAATTATCGGAGATCTCAATATCAAGTGTATTATTATTAATATTATTATTATTATTATAGCTGCAACGAAACTCTGCAGCCAGACTCATGAGCTTCGCAGTTGCCACATCACACGACTTCTCGCCGACCTGCACTGGCTCCCAGTCAAGTGAAACATCGACTTCAACGTTCCGTCACTCACTTTTAGGTCCTCTTTCATTTTTTGGCTCTAACCTACCTATCAGATTTACTCCCCACCAGGCTACGTATCGTACTGCTCGCTTTTCGGAATCCAAGCCTTCACCTATACCGCGTACGAACCTCAAATCCATTGGAGATCGCGCCTTTAGTTCGTGTGCTCCCAAAGCCTTGAACTCACTCCCGACTTGCGTCACGACATCCCCTGACTAGGCATTTCAAAGAAACTAAAAGTGCATCTATTTATGAGAGCCTCTAGTGAGTCCATGTAATTCGGCATGTACATGCAATCTTATGTGTGCTGACACTGTGCATGCTGCCACTAACCATACTTGCATGCAGGCCCTGTGCCTGTCACCCCAACCATGTTATGCTTGCTGTCATTGAGCATGCTACCACTAATCGTTTGATCGTGCTTCCTCTGCAGAAAATGCAAAGTACCCAGAAAGAGATTTATTCTCCGAGGGCGCTGTATCAAATATATTCTTATCATTATTACTTGGAGACAGAGCGCAAAGTTTTGCGTTGAAGATGCACCGATCAATATTTAGCCTCTGTATCTTCTCTTCAGTAAATCTTTTCAGCTTGTTTGAAGTAGAAATAATAGGTTTTTCCGAATGCCCTCCGATTTTGTGCGCCAAAGAAGCGCCAGCCTTAGAGGGATTTCCGCCTACTCTATTAAACAGGCGCTATTATATTACTTCAGGCGCTTTACATATGCCACACGGCTCGAGCCCTTGGTCTCGGCCGTCCTCCAATGCATTCACCTTGTCTTTGATCAGGGCGAGCACCATAACCACTGGGCCAAAACTGCTCGGCCATCCTTACTGCATTTCAGTCGATTAAGAGCAAGTTTAGGTTAAAATTTGCGACACTTTCACCCGCGTATCTTGGAAATTTGGAGGTGCCGGATAAGTTACTTCGTGGTTCTTTTTCGTGGGCCATGGGAGCGAAGACCCAGTTCGTAAAAGTTGTAGCGGGCTCAATTAAGGTCATTTACTGACACTCTTGAACACGGAAAAGAATTGATACAAATTTTATCTGCACCTAATAGATAGAGCTTAATGGTAGAGCGCTAGAATTACACGAATGCGCTACCAACGCGAGCAGCCATTTTTTTTTAAAGCGTGGCCAAATTTTAACTCTGACATGTGAATACGTAAGCTTCATGAAGTGAAGAAGTATTTTGAAATTATTTCCGTTATTTAATTGAACAAAAATCTTCCAAAATGACATGGGTGTGCATGGTTACGACGAATCTTACGGACAACCCTCCGTCCTCGACCCGGCCTCTTCCTGTGACCTGGACGGTAAATTTGAACTCATGGCTGGTCTACTGCACAGCGGTTACCACCACCCTGCCTTAAGGAATTGGCAGTCGTGCAATGCAGAAATTAGCGTGAAGAATCTCGTTTACCCTGTATTTGTCTGGTGAGTTTTCCAAAGTGGCAGACGCCGGACCTGGCCCGTGCGCGCCGGGGTCGGTCTACGGGATTCTTCCTTAGTCCCTACTATAACGCAGCCGCAGCCGCCGGGGCTCGCCGTCGGTATAGCGCCCACTATCGTTCGAGCTATATGCTTCCTTACATTAGATGCGCAGTGCGGCTGCAGCGGCAAACTTCCTTTCAGAAAGCTTCGTGTACTGGGACCAAATCCACCTGTTGAGAAATACCCGAGCACGAATCGCTATCAGATTCAGAGCACAGCAGTATCTGTATCAAAGCGTGATTTCTGAGCATAATATTGAATTCTGCACATATTTACTCAATAATCATAATTATTTTAAACTTAAAAAGAAGCTAATAAGGTGTGAATTCATTCGCGCGGTGATAGCTATAGCAAGCTGGGTCAACTGGCCGTAATAACTGCTTACGGGTGTAGTGAAGCGAAATTTCGAGGCAGCCGTGCATTTTGTGTGCAGTATTATGTTCACAATTTCTTCGATATCATTACTGCTATGTGGAGTCGGATGCTTATTCGTGATGGGGGTATTTCTTCCGTGTTTGTCTTATTTTTTTACGGCAAGCTTAGTCGTTGTCAAGCTTTGAATTATTTTGCCGCTGCATGCTGAGTCGGTGTTTTCGAAAGGAGCGAGAGGTCGGTAGACTCCGTTTATATTTTATTTTACTAAAAATACATTCATGGGGCCTAACAATGGTGAACTGGATTTTTTTCATTTATTGAACTTGAGATTGATCCAAGTGCAACACTGGAAAGGGGCTGCAATGGAACGCTCTGCAGATGTTGCTTGGGATTCACTTGAATCGCCTCGTTTTATTTTTACTACGTCATGCTTGGCCGAAATTGAGATTATGTCCGAAGCCTCAAGAGACTACAGAAACAGTGAGAGCTACCGGTTTTTGTACTTGGCAAGCCGCCGGATAGGCTGTCGAAATAACCGATACGTCTGCCTCTTGCCAGCAGCTTCTGTGCTTCCTCGAAAGACGGCCGCCATGTGCCGGCATTCTTTGGCCTAAACATAACAACCCGAGACGTATTACTGTTGCCATATTTGTAGCTGGATTTTAAGGCTGGAGGATTTCAAGGCTTCTGTCTGTGTCAGCAACTCGACGTTGCTAATTGAACGTTCTTCCCGAGCACGTGACACGAGCTGCTGCAGCTGCCGGTGATAGCAGCTCGGGCCAAGCACGATGGTGGCTAGCACTGGGAGTAGCTGACAGTAGCAGTGAGCTGAAGCGCCCATGTCCACGAAATGGCTGAAAAGTGTGTGCCACGTAGCCGAGCTAGTCCAACTCGACAAGTAGGAGACTGGTAATTGGGGAGAGGGCAACATCATGGCATCCATGCAGTCGCCGTTGCTGCCTGAAGCCTGAGCTTCAGTAGCTTCTGTAGCAACCGCCTCACCGAACTGGCTGCTCCCATGGAGGAAGCAGCCTCCCTCCCCCCCCCGAGAGATGCTTCGACAGCTATAGCCATAACACCATTGATGTTGCAGCTGTTGCATAATGCTGTCTACAGTCACTGTGTCTGCCTCGCATCGCCACTGGGGGGCCCATGGCTTTTCCCATGGCTTGGCGCCTGCGCACGTGTTGGCTAGCTGTTGCCAAGTTGAGCTCGAAGTCAGCCAAGTCTAGCGGCCTCGAACAATTGCTTTGCTAAATGTGACGCTATGTGCAGTCACGTGTCCAGGAGTATGCACCAGCAGAGTGTCGAGTGTGCTAATTTTTATTTAATCTAGGTCTTCTTGCCTGATGGTCTATTCCTTTGCTGCTGTTAACCTTCTTTTCTGGAAAATGATAGCGGGTTTGTGCGGGTATTGGTCTGGCTTGCCAAGTCTTCTGAAAGAAGAAGCTAGTCCACTCACTAAGAGGACTATCAAATCGGCAATCGTTAGACCTATTCTTAAAGAGCCTGGATTAGACACAGAGGTCCTAGCAAACTGTCGTCCAGTTTCCCTTCTTCTGTTCTTATCAAAGATTCTTGAAAAAATTGTTGCTAAGCAGCTAGTTGAACATATTGAAAATAATGGAATGTCAGAAACATTTCAATCAGGGTTCAAGAGGCAGCACTCCACTGAAACTGCTCTCCTCCGTGTAAACAATGACATTCTGCGTGGCAATGACGACAGGAATGTCACTGCCCTAGCTCTGCTAGATCTGTCTGCTGCCTTCGACACCATTGATCACGAAGTTCTGCTTGAACGATTGAGAACAACGATCGGTCTGGCAGACGAAGCACTGGCGTGGTCTAAATCATACTTGTCTGATCGTGTTCAATCCGTGTCGTGTGGGGGTCAGGTCTCAGACACGAGAAGGGTCACCTGTGGAGTCCCTCAAGGGTCTGTACTCGGTTCCTTGCTGTTCTCCATTTATACACAACCTCTGGGAAAAGTGATTAAGGCCCATGAAATAGGATATCACTTCTATGCTGACGATACTCAGTTTTACTGTCATTTAAATCGTCGGAATCTGCTGCAGCAACTGAGAAACTGAATGCTTGCCTTGCCGATATTCGATCCTGGATGTCGGAAAACTTCCTGAAATTAAATGACGATAAAACCGAACTGCTGCTCATAGGACACCCTAAGCATGTGGCTGGATTAAAAGGCTTTGCTATTCTAATAGGTGATGCTATTGTGCGACCTTCACCATGTGCTCGTAATATAGGTGTCGTGTTCGACAACTGACTTAATTTCAAAAGCTTCATTCAGAAGACTGCCTCTACAGCTAGCCATCACATCCGATCCCTATCCAAGATTAGGAGCTGTCTCCTACAGTGGCTTGGAAAAAATTTAGCTAGCTCTTTAGTTCTGTCTCGGCTTGATTATTGTAATTCCCTTTTGGCTGGGCTACCAAAGAAAGCTGTTATGCCACTACAGCGGACTATGAATATGGCTGCAAGGCTGGTCTTCAAGTCCCAGCGGTTTAAGCACGTGTCACCTCTGCTGAAAGAGCTGGGATGGTTGCCGGTTGAGCAAAGGATACAGAGCAAAGTTCTTACGCTGACCCACAAGGCCCGCCACGGCTTGGCTCCTTCGTACCTAGCTGAACTGCTGCATCAGTTTCAGCCTGTTCGCGCCCTCAGGTCCTGTGTGGACAATAAATTAGCTGTTCCATTCCTCCGCTTAAAGACAGTTGGCGACAGAAGCTTTAGCTCTGCAGGTCCTAGACTGTGGAACTCGCTTCCACAATTCTTACACAGCAACAGCTACTCTCCTGCTGCCGACTATGGCTCATCGTTTTCAGCGGTCCTGAGCTGCTACTTCTATGCTACTCACTACCTCAACTGCTCTTCTGACTCTGTTTATGCTTCCCACTTTCTCTTTGTTGCGTGAGACGAAGTCTGTTGGCTACCGAATGCGTACCGAAAGCCGCTTAGGCTGTGAATGCTCTATACAAAACTCTACTGCGTAACACCCACATAGTCTTTATGACTTTGTGGAGTTACAGACGGAGATACATTACATTACATTACATAGCAATAGACGAATGAGAGGACTCCGTGAAGCTGATTTGTGTTAGTAATTGCCACGTGGTGGTGCCCTAGTCGATGGAGGCATCTGTTATAATATATAAGTTTGTTTAGTGTCCTCTCTAAGAACTAAAACTGCTTCCTAGGTACTGTGCGAATATTGTAAAGGAAGCCTGTCAATTTGGTTAGTGAGAACTTGCACTTTTTTTTAATACATAAGCACCTAAAGGACAATTAACACCAAATACCAGTAAATGCTGTGAGGAACAGGTGTGCTTTTAGCTTTTGTTTAAGGCGAGAGTGAGTTCCAGGCTTTAGGAGCATACGAACTAAAGACTCAAGTTTTCTAAGGATTTTTGGTTGCTTTGAGCCACAGGTAAATGAACTGAGTCAGAATAGCTGGTAGTCCAGCGCCTAGCCTGATTGGGAAGTAGTTCAGATAGGTAGGGTCGAGCAAGAGAATGCAGGGATCTAAAAGTGAGTGGCTAACCTGGAACTCAGGTGTCTTTGCTATGAGATGGCAAGTTATGTGGATGCAAACTACCTCAACTCTACTACAAATTGCCTATTGCATATTCGAACCTGCTAGTGCTCTAGTAAGTGAGGGGTGAGGCCTTTACAAATGCATGCAGGTCAGTCTCTTGCATGTTGCGTTGCTGCGTCGCAGCCTATCTAGAGCTCTAGCTGCTTGGGCTATCTATGTAAGAAAGGTTGACTCTTTATCTGGTCCTGGCTGTTTTCTAAAGCTGTTTGCCTCAAGTTAGCAGCTACCCATGTGCTTGATAGTGTAGAGAGAGAGAGAGAGAGAGAGAGAGAGAGAGAGAGAGAGAGAGAGAGAGAGAGAGAGAGAGAGGGGGCAATGTAGCTGGTGGGTTACTCTGTTTAGGGATCGTTAAGGCGATCCTTCGGTACAACTGCTGTCTACTCGATTTGCTGTACGACGGTTGTACTATCCGGACATTTCAGTTATCGTCAGTAGGGCTATCAGTCCACAGCCAGTCGATTGCTGCAGCTGCAATCCATTTCAGAATCCGTACTTTAATTCTTGCTGCTCCGGTCTGCCTTTGCGATATTGCGATTCCGAGTTTTCGTGAACTTCGATTGTGGCTATGCCTCCTGGTGGCGCAGCTCATTTTAAATGCGAGAAGACCGGCCAAGTTGTCAGAGCAGCTGGGCACGGGCCTCTGATGATCTCAGCTGCTCTTGCCTAAGATCTGCTCACCTTAAACGATACGCCCGTGTCGTGCTCAAGCCTGCAGTGTCTCGGGAAAGTTGCTGTCCTTCTGTTGCCGGTTTCGAGCACCATACACATCCGTCAGGAATTAGGAAAGGGACACATACTCATGTACTCCCTGTTTGTTATATGGCGTGCAGCACCTTTACTAAAATGTCTGTGATGCACGAAGCCAGAATTCTGTTTTGGCTTGCAAAAGGCAATTCTGTCTGGCCGGATACAAGTGGAACAAGAAACTGTCCAGGCTTTTCTGCTTATTTCTAAATGCGGTCGTTGAGTCAGCTGACCTCTTCTTACGCCTGGTTTAGACGGTGAGTCTTGCTTCATACCAATTCGAGTCTTCGGTGTATACGTTATCAATACCGTGGGGGCGGTCCAGACTTAGGGGAAGACTTGGCAAAGACTCGGTAGCCAAACCCGGTCCTACTTTTTCAGCCAAGACTTAGCGAGTGACCAATCGTGCCTACTGCCTTGCTTAGCAAAGAACTGCTGACGGCTTGACCAGCGAAATTATCGATGTGTTCCTGGTGAGTCCCTGTTTATGGGACACACTGAGTTTGGAGTTTAAGAATAAGATTTTGAGGTGGCATGCGATAAAGGCTATAGTGAACAGGTTTCATTTTACCGGTAAATGCGTTTGCAAAGCCTGGCCTTAGAGAAATGCCATTGCTATCCCATGAATGCTTAGTGGGCGGAGCGAGTAGGAAGCCAGACTTGGAGCAAGACTGCTGCCTAAACCTCCTACAACCGGAAGACCGTAGTAAGACTCGATTTGGTTGGAAGCAAGACTCACTGTCTAAACCATTCTGTATGCCTCAGTTTTTTCGTGAGCATACTCCTTGATACCGTGTGAAATGGCTGTGAACTATTAGTAGGTTCATGTTCCCTCGACTGTTATGCAGTTGAACTGTTGCACCAGCATTATAACAAATGCATTTATACAGTTTAGCTATTAGTGCCAACACTAATAGGCCTCTCACAAGGCTCCTCTTATGCAAGTTCTTATAACTGGTTGTATGTGCTGTCAGCATTGTTGAATTTTTTCAGCCTGACCTGTGAAGCTCAAGCAGCCTGAGCTGGCACTCAGCAAGGGCTGCCATGTCCTTTTCTGCTGTGTACATATTTTTTGAGTGCCGGTGCCCAGCAATTCATTTGCCTGCCGGGAATCGTGAAAAAAGAGATCTTAATTGTCATATGCCTTAAACCAATAAAGCCTCTGCAGTTAGTTGATCAGGAGGAATTGTCATGCTCCCGTGCTGGCTCTGCAGGTTGCCGGGGGCAGCAGCTGCAGTATTGTGGCAGCAACCTCAGCACCATTGTGTCGATTATTTAATCAAGGCTGCTCTGAAGCCTCGTACCTACCCGGCGATGGCTGCCAGGACTGTTTGTGACCTGTCACTGCTACTGCAAGCTTGGCAGCAGGCACACACACACACACACACACACACACACACACACACACACACACACACACACACACACACTGTGGGCCTGAGTAGCCTCCACGGCTGGACAATCTTGTTAGCTCTGTGTAACTCGCTATTTTATTGGCTGACTGTGTTGCTGCTGTCGTGACGGTGACATGGCCCTGTTGGTTTTGCAGTGACAGTCCGGATGCCGTGGAGGTCATCGGCAGCCTGCCGGGACAGAATCGCTATGGCAGCGAACGAGTGGTCGAAGCTCTCACGCCTTTAGTCGAGCGTGGCTTGAAAGCCGTGCTCTTGTTCGGTGTGTTGGACAGGCTTCCAAAGGTACAGTGCTGCACCTTCTGCTGCATTCTGTTGGCTCTGACTGAGTGGACAGGTGCGATGGCCTTATCAGCTGTGGTAACTGTAGAGAAAGGTCATGTAACCTGAATTGGCTATATTAAGCCTCTCTCCTCCTCCTCCTTTCCCATCCTCAGTGGAAGGCTGTTGGAGGTGGTCAGTAGAGGCGTGCGACCATTACCATGCCAGGTGGATCCGAGACAGTCGCTCGGGTAGCACTAGAATAATAATAACGCACTTGATATAGCGCCCTCAGAGAATTCAATCTCTTTCTAGGCACTTTACATTTCCAGCAGGAAGCACGACCGAATGGTTAGTGGTAGGTAGCTCTTTGATAACGTGACACTGGATTGCTGCCATTGGGATAGGAAGTGATATCGATACGTTGCTAGCTAGCTTCATGCTATTTTCTCAGCTGAGCTAGCAGTTGCACGATGTACCTGTCGATCACGAGGAAGCAGACTGCTGCAGCTGTGTTCAATTGTAGAGTTAAAGTTTGCTTTGCATTTCAACTTTCATGCTACTTTCACTGGGGCCTCTTCAGCTGTGAAACTGAATAGGCATATTTGTCAGATCCATGTAGCGATTGCTTGCAGCATAGGTAAAGCTGCTCGATTCTACTGCTGCAACTGCAGGCCTTTGGTTTTTAGTGAAGTGCTTCCGATATGCCTGAATGTAGTAATATGTATATCCAGTCGTTAAACCCCTGTTGTACTTGGAAGCAGTTTGCCGGTGGCCGAACTGGTTTATTGAATTTTCTCTATGCAATGACGTACGTGCATTGTTACAGCCTAAGTGTGTTAATAATCTTGTCTGAGCAGAAATAAAATATTAGCTGATTTTAGCAGCCTCATTTGTATAGTTGCAGCAGACCCTTAACGGCTATCACCACCTCTTGCAGTTGGCAATCAAGGATTGCCCCACTTCGATCATACCTCCTGGGCTGTCTTGGCCCTACTCGACCACCAGCCATTGCTGACGTCTAAGCTGTGTACATTCTTGAGTTATTGCATGGTCTTGTGAGATCAAAATGTTGATACTAGTTTTCTACACCAGTACCATAGTGGGATATGCTTCTGTCTTACCTTTGCACGACAGTCTAAATTTGTCTAGCAGTATTTTTTACTGGATTAACGCAAATGGCATTGCAGTTAAAGGTGCTCGCACTTACGGCCAATGTCGTGGGTTTGAATCATGCTGTGAGCTATCTTTTATTTCCAACTGCAAGGGGCTGTGATAGCCATTATGGCTCTTTTGCCCCAACACAAACGAAGCATTTCAGTCAGCTAATATTTTATAGCTTTTATTTTAGCTTATCTGCATCTTGCTGTTGTTTATTCTTTGCTGTTTTTTAGTACGTTTTTCTTTGTCTTGATTATTATGCCTTGTTCCATCGCTTGCTAGCTTACTGGACTCAAAAGCATGTTTTCTAGCTGCTGTTTGAGGTGCTGCCTGCCCTGCAATGCACATAGACCTTATGTTGGAGCCTGCATTTTTTTAGAGTGGCTCTATAAATTGAGCTATTCTCAGCAATGTCATCTAACGGCTATCCTTAGCATAATTTGGAGCTGGATGACCATCAGGGCTTGGTGTAACTTGTCTACGTATACAGCCGACTCCACAGGTTCGGTGAGGAAGGGAGGGAGGCAGCTTGAGCATTTTGGCCCAGTTAAACGGCTTGCACTATTATTTGGCAGTAGGGACGGCCAAAGTGGATCACTTTCCTTCCGATTCGTTAGCATTGCTGTTGGTTTGCAGAGCTGGTGGCTCGTGTCTGCTTACGGACAGCTGCCCATTGGCTTTTTAATGTTACTTTAACAATGTCACCGTATTTTGGGCTGCCATCAGACTCTTAAGAGAGTCTTCTCGCACTGTGCACTGGAAGAGGCTACCACCTTCGTCACGAAAAGGACCTTGACACAAGCTTCTGCCGATTTAGTTGCATGGCATTTCTGAAATGATGGGCTCACTGCCAGTGACTTGCAGTGCCAGCCGAAACATTGATCTACCAAAACGTTTCAGGATGAAAAAGGCAGTGAGGCTGACAGTGAGCGCAACCCAGTCGTCGTCACTATACCCAAGCTCCGGGCTGCATTTCCGGGTCTGCTGATCATGTGTGACGTCTGTCTCTGTCCATACACGAGCCACGGCCACTGTGGTCAGTGCAGCAGCAGCGTCTGCTTGCTGACTGATTCTGCAGAGAGCGAGCACGCACTGAGTTCGATTTACCTCACCCTCCCTTGACTAACCGGTTGCTACGAAATTTGTTAGTGGCATTGCTCTCGGCTTCCCTGCAGGGATATTGCACGAAGGGGGCGGTGTGCTGGACAACGAGGCAAGCACCCGGCGGCTGGCTGTTATCGCCCTAGCCTACGCTCGAGCCGGCTGTCAAGTGATCGCACCGTCAGACATGATGGACTCCCGTGTCAAGGCCATAAAGGCAGAGCTCCTGGCCAATAAGTTTGGCAACACGGTGTCTGTGCTCAGCTACAGCGCCAAGTTTGCTTCCTGCTTCTACGGCCCTTTCAGGTATCTCCTTGCCAGCTGTGAAGTGCCTCGACATTGTTTCTTGCTCTGTAGAAAGGTGCTGTTATTAAGCGCTATCGGCTTACCTGCCATTGTGTGTGTCTACTGATACAGATGTCCCTCTGGGTGGCTCTTGGGCCATGGTTTTAAAACCTGTCAAAGTAACAACTTGGTTGGCATTCGTCCTCGGTTCATCACGTGTGAGTGCTAATTTATCTGCCCACTCGTTTACGGGCCTAGTTCTTTGTTTACAATGACTTTTTATTTTTCTGCCATATTCATACCCATCCCCCTGCATATTACAGTATCTTATTTACCTTAGCCATTTTCTAGTGTGAGTGAACATGTGGTGATTAACAGGTGAACGACCACGGTATGCCAGCTCAAGATGCTATACCATATCCGATAGGTAAATTATTAATACCTAGGCCTGATTACTATCTGCTGCAGACACAATAAGCCTTGTCTTTGCTGAAACACTCCAATATTTCGAATAGAACATTAGTGAACAATTGCTACCCACCTCCTCTAGACCGGCAGTTATGAGTTTCTTGTTTGAAGATGCATTCGTTGTGCTGCTAATGATCAATCATATAGCCATTTCAGCCAGCTATGACTGCTACATAATTCGTATCAGGTGTTTTAAGTAATAGCTATGACAAGTATTTTTCGCGATAGTCTCAAACGATCGTGGACTAGACTGATTGACCGTACCCACTAAGCAGAGTGCTGCACAAATATTTACCGACTGTGTGCAGTTGTATTTGTGACTATTATTATTACCTTGGGCTGGTTGACCATCAACTGTCTCCTCAATCTCTATGATACGAATACTAATACATTTGTACAGTACCCTCAGAAAACTAAATCTCTTTTTATGCACTTTGCATGTGCTGTAAAGGAAGCGTGTCAATGATTGTTTGTGGTAATATGCACTGTGTCAGCATGGAGAAATACACAAAAGACAATTCACGAGGCCCTGGAAATGCTGTGAGGAAAAGGGATGTTTTTAGGTTGGTCTTAAATGTAAAGAAGTCATAGGATGTCGTGACATTAGTTGGAAGTGAGTTCCTAGCTTAGGAAGTATACAAATTAAAGGCTGGGTCTCTAAAGGATTAGAGGTTGGTTTGAGAGACAGCTAAATGAATCGAGTCAGCAAAGTGGGTGTCACAATGCCTAGCCTGATTGAGGAGTAGAGCTGATAAGCAAGCTGGAGCAAGAGACTTAAGAGACCTAAAAGTTAGTAACCTAGAAGTTTTTGCATTGGTACGAGGTATTGCTAAACGATTAGATTCAGTTAATGGTACGATGCCTAGCCTGGTGAGGAAGTAGTTCTCATCGGTAGGCTAGAGCCTAATGAAGGGATCTAAACATGAGTGACAGAACCTTGAAGTCGTTACACTGCTTGATTGGGACCCGGTGCAGGTCGACGAGAAATGGTGTGACTTTGCAACAGCAACGTTCACGACAGACAAGCCTGGCTGCAGAGATTTACATCAACTGTACGCGCCTTGTTGAATAGGCTAGAAGACCTGCAAGTAGTGAGTTACAGAAGTCGAGACAGGATGTCACAAACGCATGGACGTTGACTACATGCTTTGGAGTCACCAACTGTGGTAAGACTAAGCAGTGCAGTGCCAGGGATAAGACTTTGGGATCAATGGTTTTTAAAATGTTGCCAACAAATCAACCAAGACAAGCAGAGAGACAATACTGAAGACAACACTGAACAGCTATTCCCGAGAACGTCGTTATACACCCGAAACAGTGCTGACTCTGGAGCAATTAGCTCCAAAATCTGACTAGAACTTACTGGACTGGCTAGGTTTGAAGTTTTGATGTACAAGTTGAGCTGATCTGCCAGTACTCAATCCACTGTCTTTGGTCGGAACAGCAATAGGGAGACTGAGCAGATTTCAGAAGTTGCTTAAGTTCGCCTGGTCCAGTATTGCTTCTTAATAAGTGGCTTAACAACAGCCTTTTTGTTAGAGCCATAGATGAGACTTGAGGCTAAGGAAGTACACTGTATTTATTGTTATTTATTCATGTCAGTAACAGGTCTATACGTAGAAGAACATTGGGTATAGGGATTAGAGGTCTGGTAGTCTTTGTAGATGCAGCTCACTCGTGGCAGACTTGAATGTGGACATCAAAGTGCAAAGAATTGAGCAGGAGTCCAGTGATGTTCTTGTGGAAATGGAGTCCAGTGTGGGTATCGTTACCTTTGGGGCAGACTCTTATCGTAACAATCTTGCTGACAAATAGGTAGAGAGTACATCTGCTGGATTACCAAAAGAATCACTAGGTAAGGTGTAAGGTGCTGTCATGGGAGCAGTTAAGGAGATTGGTTGATGGTCGGCATCAGCATTTTTTGGGGATTGTGCATCTGGGATTCGACCATGTTTCTATAGAAGCTGGACTTTGGTCTTTGCCAGGATAGATGGGTATAATCTATAGTAGTCCTTATATGCCAGTCGATGTACAGTCAGTTCTAATCGTGTGTATGCTTTCTCAAGCTTGTACTTAGTAGACCTAGCTAGTTTCACGTCTTGTGGCAAGCCGTAGGTCAATCAAGGGGAGTTGTGCAGTGTGCTTAGTGAGAAGAACAAACTTGTGCACAAGTTCGTCAATTATCGTGTTGTAAAATTCCACCAGTAAGGACAGATCGGATGAGGATTGAGCAGCAGGAACGTGCAAGATATTTGTATGCAGGAAGCATCAATGTCAAGGACATTGAGGTTGGCAAGGTAGCTGGCAGTCCTCGAAACGATCTAGCAGATCGTTTTATAAATTCCTTTTTTAGTATGATATGCTGAGGTCAGACAGTGCAGCCTCATTTAGCTATCTGCCCTCTTGTCCGAGCTCAACTGCTCTATCCATCTATAAGCCCTATCCTGCTGACCTCATCTCCAAGTTCATCTGCCAGTCTAGGAAGACTACTAGCCGTCTATACCTATTGTCATCCTAACTTGCCTGTACTTGCTGGTTCCCTGGATGACTAACATTATAAATATGCCTTAACCATTGGTTTTGACCCTTCATCTCTCGAAGAGACTCCACTCATAAAGAAGGCAACCATAGTCGAAAAGAGCTCGAACAACTCCAGCTCAGTCTCCTTTCGGGTCTTTCCTGTCAAAGACATTCGAACTAATGATTGCTGGGCTAGGGAACATAAAACCTGAGTATATCACAGTCACAGCAAGTACATCGCAGTTGCTAACCACTCCTTACAGAAAGCACTAGTGACTGTATAACGGCATTCCAAAAGTGTTTACCGAGTCAGGGTCCTAATTTACTGCTGCTGAATGTCTTGTCATCTTTTATTATCTCCCCTTTGCATCATTAGAGCCACACAGCAATAGTTTAGGTCTTATGTAAGTGAGTAACTGCCAATGAATGCATGATAGGTACCCTAATTTTTACAATCTCTATACCGTAGCACAGTCTAAGCATTCGTTATATGCAGACGTCACTCGGCTCTACCTTTGCTTTTATTCTTTGCGACCTAGAACCTGAGATTCTTTTAATCGCCTTGCAACTTGTATTATCCATATTCGCATATGAATGGCCCCCTTAAGGAAATCGCCCCACCCTGCCTCAGGCTCATTTTTTTTATCCTTGTGCTTGGGTTGACCTTGGTTTGCAGCAGATAGTAGTCTTGCATGTGCATGTATGCCTATGCAGATCAGCATAGCTTGCAAATCCTTGCTCTTTATTGATTGGTGTTCCAACTGATTTAATGTTGCTACTGTATATAGGGATGCAGCGAAATCGGCTCCATCGTTTGGTGACCGCAAGTGCTATCAGCTGCCTCCAGGGGCCCGAGGACTGGCGATGCGAGCTGTGGTAAGTTTTCAGTTTGTTAACCAATGAGTTGTGTTTTCGGGCACCTATTAGTGCATGCTGTCTTGCTTTTACCCAGGTAGTACCCCGACTAGTGCACGTTGTCTTTCACCTGACTCATGCTTTTGCGGTTTTACATGCAGGATCGGGATGTGCTCGAAGGTGCAGACATGCTAATGGTGAAGCCCGGTATGCCCTACCTGGATCTAGTTCGCGACATCAAGAACAAGGTGCGCCGCTGCGACGTGGCAATCGAAAATCGAGTGCAAAAAGTTTGATTTCTTTAGGCTGCTTCTGGGTGCGTGAACAGATGAGCCTTCTTTCACCGAGTGGGCAGTGGGCATGAGCAGGCTGACCTCTTTCACTGAGCTGGCCGACATTACCCCACACCCTGCACACCTGTCTCCTCTGCTCGGTCAGTCTCGGAAGTGACATTCGAGCAAGGTTGCTGTGATGCTTCCCTGGGCTAGCTGCACTGCTGGATTGGCAATAATACCAATTAGGGAAGTTGCTAACCGATGCATGTTAAGTGTAGACACAGACTGCTGATCCCGTGTAGCTTCGTTTTGCTAGTATCCGGACCATCCATTGGCGATCTACCACGTGTCTGGAGAGTTCACTATGCTGTGGCATGCAGCAGCAGCCGGTGCATTTGATCTAAGGACTGCCGTGCTGGAAACGATGACCGCCATGCGGCGTGCTGGTATGTAAACGACATCGTGTTTTGCATGAGCTCGGTAGCATGGCTTAAGGTGCATTAGCATTTGCACCTGACCTATCACAATTTAATGTTGTGGACATGTCTGGAAAATTGAGGTCAGTACTTCGTCTAGGCTGATTGCAAGCATGTTGCACCAGTTATGACATTTCGTCGAGTAGCAGCATACTACGGTGGTTTGGATAGTGCTTCTAAAATGGCCTGCATATTTCGTGTTTATTGCACTAACTCTTCAGTTTCTATCAATATGGATGCTTGATCTGCCTTTTATGTTCTATTACAAAGTAGTAAATATTTATGTTGTGCATGTATCATTTGTGCTTCACACAGTCTGCCTCTATGGCTGTCCTTCCACTTAAATCACTATGGATAGGTGTGATTCACCACGTTTGTCGCTATGGTTGCTTAACTGCTGCCAAAACAGTTGGGCCAACATGGCTTGTACCTTGTATCAACTTGTAACCATGAGTAGGTAGCTTATGACCACAGAGCTCACTGGGCTAAAGGCAAAACAACAGCCTTTTCAGTGTTATTGAATTTCACTCGCCCAACTGACGAAGCCTGCTCATCTTTCTTCTTACAGGTGCAGACATCATCATCACATACTACACACCACAGCTGCTTGAATGGTTGGCCTGACTCGACTCATTTGAGTTTCATGTCCTTGCGAGGTAACAAAACTGAGATATCTTAAGCCGTAGTACATGCACAACTAATATCAACATATTTTGTTAATAAACAATGTTTGTACAGACTATCATCACCTATACCACAGTTTTCCTTCCTTAAAAGTGCATGCAACATTAGTTCTTTCATTTCAGCATGCTCCTAGTAAATGTATCCACAAGACGGTAGTAATCCTGGTTGGGGAATAGCAAGCCTTGCGTAGGCAGTTGGGTTGCAGCAACGGCCGACTTGCTGCCTGGCGACAGTGCAGATGATGTAGATCTGTGACCAGCGACCAGGGGTGAGCTGGCTGGTGACATCGGTGCTCCTCCGGGAGTGCTCTTACGCATCTGGCGCTGCATGCTCAGCAGAACGGAGCTCTGCCGAAAGAAAATGCCGATTGATAGTGAATTTACAGGGATCATAGAAACGGTTCTCAGCATAGATATACACATGCAGGGTTTAACACTACACTAAATACGACTGTTCATAAGGTGATTAAGGGCCAGGCTTGATGTTCTGCAACGGTCATCGCGATGTGTCTGTACACAGATCTTCAGTCGACTCCACTTGGACAAATATGCTCGGGCCGGCAAATAGATGTTCTCATATGCTGACTACTCCCATGTTAATAGGGATAATGCTGCGGATTCATATATGGGACGAAAGACTGCTATTCTTGCTTATACGTCTGTCTGTCCTTGTCAACATACGGTCCTGAATGCTTGCCGGGTGTTTCAGACTGACATCAGTCACCACCAGACACTAGAAACCATACTCCTACAGTTAAACTTCCGGTGGGGATCTATGAGTCGTGCTGACAATTCAGATGGCTCACAGCACCCTCTTTCAGACTTGATGAACTACCTGAAAAAATAGAGGTTATGTAGTGCTCCCATATCAGCTTGTTCGTGTGATTATAACTTTGTCATTTACAATTTGCAAGTTTAGGGTGCCTTTTTTATTTCAGAATAGAGCAGAAATCAATGGAATTTGTACCATTTGCTCTCATTTTTGAGTGCTAGTGGTCATCCTATCGATACCTACTGACACCCCCCATAGCAGTACATCAAGGTCAAATCTTCTGCTTAAAGAGAGGCAAGGGCAGCAGCACGAGCTCACGATAGCTGGCTAGCTATAGCAAATATGATGAACTAAGGTGTGACAATCGACAGCTTCTAAGGTTGGCTAACTAACACCGAGCTGCCTGCCACCCAGCATGCAGATCCCAGGGGCAATAAATAATAGTAAGCTCGTTTCCCAGAGGATTACTCGACGAGTGTCTCTTGTGGCTCATGTGCACGGCCCTACTCACACCAAAGGTCACACACTCGCCCAGATTTTCTCATAAAACTGCACTTTGCCATCACCAATTATTACCAAATCCTGCTTTTCTGACCACATGCAGATCTCATTCAATCAGCAGTGTGTGCCCACCTCCTATAAAATCACCTGTGAATCGCAAAACCTCAAGACCCTTGACAACGATGCTGTCCATGCGAGAATATCTGCTTTGCCTCTGCTGCTCAGTCCTCCATCCGATGTCATCATTGGTACATAGCTACAACACGACACTATCTGACGAGCTCGACGAGTTTGCACCTCTGACTACGCGCACTGTGCACCCTTGCCCAGACGGTGTATGGTTTACCACAGCAATTAAGCTAGCCAGGTCTACTAAGCGAAGGCTTGAAAAAGCATACAAACGATCAGGACTGACTGTCCATCGACAGGCATATGAGGACTACTGTAGGTCGTACCAATCGATCCTAGCAAAGGCCAAGTCAAGCTTCTATAGAAACATTGTTGAATCACAGATGCACAATCCAAAAATGCTGATGTCGACGATCAACCATCTCAAAAGCTCCCACATTAGCTCCTTAATTGATGATCCTTGTGAAGATCTAGCCGATCGCTTCTTTCGATTCTTTGTCAAGAGGATACACAAGATCAGGGAGTCCATCCCTGCGATGACAAAATCCCCCCTAGAATGCTGTCCCTCAATTCCTAGCTGCATCTCAGTCTACATTAAAGCAGGTCACTAGTGATCTCGTCTTGAAGTTTGCATCTCAATCAAAGAAGACAGCAAGTCCGTTGGACCATATTCCCACTGTCCTGCTCCTATGTTGCATTGATCTGCTACTGCCATGCATAACTAACATCATTAATATGTCATTAGCCTCAGGTCATTTCCCAGCACCTTTCAAAAAAGCTGTAGTCAGGCCACTTCTCAAGAAAGCTACACTACCATTCCTATCAAAGACAGTGAAAAGAGTCGTGGCGAACCAGCTAAACTCATATATTGAAACTTCCAACCTTGCTAGTAAGTTCCAGTCTGGCTCAACAGAATCAGCTTTGCTTAGGGTGTACAACGACCTACTTAGGAATAATAATAATAATATTAATGCACTTGATAAAGCGCCCTCAGAGAACTCAATCTTTCTCTAGGCGCTTTACATTTGCTGCAAAGGGAAATGCAATTGAATGGTGAGTAATAGCATGCTTGATGAACAAACAAAATGAATAACATGGTTGGGAGTGACATGCACAGGGTCAGCATGCAAATGTGGTTAGTGTCAGCATGCACAGTGTCAGGTTGCATAAGCACGTGAATGACGAATCACAGGGACCCACTAAATGCTGTCCTAAATAGGTGTTCTCAAATTCTTTTTAAATGTGGTCAGGTCCGGGGATGTTCTGATGCAAGCCGGGAGGGAGTTCCAGGCTTTGGGAGCGTACCAACTAAATGCACGGTCTCCAAAGGATTTGAGGTTAGTACGAGGTACTTGTAGACTCTTGGTTTCCGAAGAGCGGGTACTACGATGCCTGGCCTAGTGGGGGAGTAGATCTGAGAGATAGGCTGGAGCCAAAGAATGAAGGGACCTAAAAGTGAGCGACAAAACCTTGAAGTCAATCCGTTACTTGACCGGTAGCCAGTGCAGGTCGGTGAGAAGTGGTGTAATGTGGCAACTGTGACGCTCACGACAGACAAGCCTAGCTGCAGAGTTTTGCACCAGCTGCAATCGCCTGATCGCACATGCCGTTAAGCCAATAAGCAGTGAGTTGCAGAAGTCGAGACGGGATGTCACGAATGCATGGACCAACTTGGACATGGTATCCTTATCTAAACAACCCCGAACTGGAATGCAGACATGGGGAGAGTATCTCTGCTTGTTTTGCTCCATCTTTCGGCAGCTTTTGATACCATCGATCACAAAGTTCTTCTAGAGCGCCTCTCATCTCGCCTGGGCATCACTGGCACTGCTCTGCAGTGGTTCAGGTCGTATCTCAGTGGGAGACTCCAGTGTATTGACGTGAATGGACAAAGATCATCGGAGGTACCTCTGAAATATGGAGTACCTCAGGGCTCAGTGCTAGGTCCGGTTCTTTTCACGGTTTATACTCTGCCTCTTGCTGATGTGATTGCCAAGCACAATCTAAGCTTTTACTTCTATGCGGATGACACTTCAGTTGAACCTTTGCTTCAATCCCTCCCCGCCTTAAGAGCACCTCGAATTCTCTCAACTCCCTTGCTACATGTATTGATGACAGCTGCACATGGATGGCAGCAATTTTTTTTAAACTAAACGATGATAAAACTAACTTACTAGTAATGGGCAACCCAGAGTGATTCAGAAATTGGAAAGGCTGACGCTCAAAATTGGCTCTGCCAGCATATCTGCTGTTGAATCAGCTCGAAATCTAGATGTCATGTTCCAAAGTGACTTCTCATTAGACGACCACATAAGCTCCACAATCAAGTCTGCCTACTTTCAGATAGATAACATTGCTAAAATTCGGGCTTGTTTAGATAAGGATACCACGTCCAAGTCGGTCCCCCTGCATTTGTGACATCCCGTCTTGACTTCTATAACTCACTCTTTGCTGGCCTACCGGCATGTGCAATCAGGCGATTACAGCTAGTGCAAAACTCTGCAGCTAGGCTTGCCTGTCGTGAGCATCGCAGTTGCCACATCACACCACTTCTCGCGGACCCGCACTGGCTACCAGTCAAGCGACGAATTGACTTCAAGGTTTTGTCGCTCACTTTTAGGTCACTTCAGTCTTTGGCTCCAGCCTATCTCTCAGATCTACTCCCCCACCAGGCCAAGCATCGTACCACCTGCTTTTCGGAATCCAAAAGTTTACCAATACCTCGCACAAACCTCAAATCCTTTGAAGACCATGCATTTAGTTCGTATGCTCCCAAAGCTGGAACCAGAATTGCGTCACAATATCCCCTAAATTGACCACATTACAAAAGAAATTAAAAACACTTTTTTAGGACAGCATTTAGTGGGTCCCTGTGATTCGTCCTTGATGTGCTTGTGCGTGCTGACACTGCATGCTGCTACTAACCACAATTGCATGCTGATGCTGTGCATGTCACCCCAAACCATGTTATTTATGTTGTTTATCAACCATGATATTACTCACCATTCAATCGCGTTTCCCTTTGCAGCAAATGTAAAGCGCCAAGAAAGAGATGGTGCTTTATCAAGTGCATTGCTGTTATTATTATTACTAATGTGGGGGCAAACGAGTTCAGCAGTGACATTTCAGCTGCAGCCGTGCACTTACGAGTTCGGCATTCAGCTCCCGCTTGAGGCGAAGCTTGTCTCGCGTTGACATGATGCTGGAAGGTAGGCGAAGGCTAAGCGCAGCCTGGCTGAGTACTAGGCAGAGTGAGTTCTCCAGCGCAAAATGTACACTAGCGACGACGACGGCCGATGGCTGCGGTAGGCTCCTGAAAGGAGCAAATGGAGTAAAATCAAAAGCCCTGAAAGACAAGAGCAGCCCCGAATGCTCAGGATGCCAGCGGCGGTGCACTAGAACGATCTGCCGAAAACCACACACTGCCTGGCAAGCTTGCGGTGCTCAGCAACAAAGCCAAGTAACAGAAGCCAAGGCGAGGCCATTCTAACCCCCTCCCATACGCAACCGTTGGCCTTTGCTATCATTTTTTTTGTAGAGAGCAGTTCGAGTGACCGCTATCGTTGAGCGAACAGTTTCCCTTGTGCTGGATGCAGCTTCCCGGGTAGCGAATGGTTCGTTTGAAACCTTGTTTGAAACTTGCGGCTATAAACCAACCGAAAAATCAGCCTCGGTTTTATCGGTTTTATTCACCTGTCACGGTGACGCATTGCCGCACACCGGACGTCCCTATTATTCACTCTCTATGGCGAAACAGGACAAGAACAAAGATGGGTGCCCTGCCAGCGATTTATTTGTCCATTTTCCCCAGAAGTTTCGAGTCTGAAGGATTGAAGCTGGCTCGGCGTCGATGGTTATATTGTTCGTCCACTTGTGTGGATTCATGTCAAAAGATGAAGCAACATCTACCCAGTTGTAAAAAAGCCTGCAGTGATCGGAGGAATGCATCAAGGATATTTCAATCCGCCCTCCAACCACCTAGATATGATCGCACTTGACGGTTTTTCGCCGAAACATTCGCCGACGAATTTGCACATGTGAATATCTGCTGTGGACTGGAAAACGTTCTCATCGGCAAGTTTGATGAATAAATCTTGCTTGAAGAGGGCAAAGTGGTTTTCGAGTAAGAACTCTAATAAACGAGCCGCAGGCCAGAAGTAAGAGCCAGAAGAAAGAACTGAATAGTGTCTTCGAAAACAAGTAAAAAAAAAAACAATAAAACGGCAAAAAAAAAAACAGTTTAAAACGGTTTCAAACTGCCTGCCAAAATCAATTTGGTTTTAAACCAAACACTATTCCTGAGCTACACAAAGGCAACAGGATCGATGCCAACGTCATATCTCTTGGCAGGGATTTAAGGACCACCCTTTTCAGGAGGAACATTATTATTATACAGAGCGGGACCTCACTATGCCACTTGCTCTCGATTAAGCATTACAGAGCTCTACAAGCATACCCGGGCAAGGAGCTGTCGCCAGCACTGGACTGCGCGGCTGGTGCTGGCATCCCGGTAGGAGCACCACCAGGTGCAGGCTGCTGCTTTGTCGGCGTGCCAGTCGTTGAGCCGCCTTTGCTTCCTTCGTGCTACAGCGAACGTTAAGGCACTCACTCATGACTGCTGAGAAACGGTCATGCAAAAGGGATAAGCAATGATGAGTCATAGGGTCTGACATATCACTGAATGCGAGGTGAGAACCTGCTTTACAAGGTTAGCTGATTAAACTTGTCTCAGATCATAAGTGGGAGAAGAACTTTACTACCACTTTCAGTGGGATAAAGGATTGCCCATTTCAGGACTTAAAACCATGACCTCGATCGTGAAGAGTCAAAGCATGCACTGCTAGAACCTTGCTGCTAGGGCTCATGGAGTTGTAGCCACAGGAAAGCAGGCTTCGAGTTTCAGGAAAATAAGCTCAGCCTAATCTACTAGCAAGCGGCCCATAGACATGAGCTCTATTTTCACATAGCCATTTCCGACGCCTAGGATAAACATGAGGGCAAGGTTTGATCTTTAGAAAAAACGACGTTCTGCTAGCTTCTGCAACCGCGACAAGAGCATCACTGTCCCGGTTCCATTTTAAATACCAATTTGCACGGCCATATCTAGCAGTAGAAGAAATAATCACAGACGACTTCAGCTGAGTTGCTATACCCACATGGAGGATCGCTAGCTATTTAGTTAACACAATGTGTGCTCTTGGAAAACCAAAGACTCACCTTTGTAAGCCATGTTACACAGTATGTAACGCATGACAGCAGCGTGCCGAAGGATATTGGTGGTTGAAATGCAACCGATGCTTGCACACCTTCAGCGACAGAGGTGTCAATCGGAAACTGGTGTTGGTGCCACTTGTCCAATGATGGGGCTCCAAACGCCGGCTGCACAAACGGCAACTGTCCACAGGTTGCATCCTCTGTCTGCAACATAAGCAAACATAACTTGCAAAGAAACATATATTCTCGGTGATACCTACAATTCAGCTCAGGTAATTACAATAACATTTATATAGCACCAAAAGAGAACTAGATCTCTTTTGAGTCACTTTACATATGCTGGAAAAGAAGCAAGTCCATTGGTTGGTGCTAACAGATACAACTTCAGCACACAAAAGTACCCAAATGACAGTTCACAAATGTGGCAAACAGCACATGAGAATAGCCACACAATAGTGCCTCAATGCAGCACCATACCTCGGCATCAAAGAGCGGACCTTTATGACATACATACTTTAATTGGAAAAACGGCTGCAGATTCCAAATTCCGTGACGAGCCAACTATGAAGTACGTACACTGTCATGAATATTATCAAATGCTGTGCGAAACCTTAGTATTCATGGAATCGACTAAATTTCCTGTGTTACCCAAACGGAGTAGCAGCCACTGCAACAGCGGGCAATACTGCGAGGATTATTTGGAACAGTGCTATATACCTACGCACACGTGCAGCTGAGTTCATATGTTCAACTACAGAAAGCTCACAGATAGCCGGCTGTTAAGCTTGGGTAGATTGGAGAACTGCATACTAACAACACAAGCATATACCCAAAACTAAGCTTGACAAACAAAATGAGCTTGACACCCAAATACAATTATCAATGAGAGACAGGATAAGGCAAGTAAATAACACATAAAGCATTGTAAAATAAGCATCATCAGGAAATGACTGACGAAAAAATGCACCTTGTCCAGAAGTAGAGAGCACAAGTCTGGAGAGTGGTGTCGCAAGATGAAAGCACAGTTTGATGCTATATCCAGTAGGTTGTTGATAATCGAGGCACTGAAAAATAAAAATAACTACATATCAAGCTACATCAAGCAGAACACACTAGCACGGTGAGAGAGCAAGTTCTGCTGTAGCACACTCCACACCTGAATTTAACCAAAAGGTCGGCTTTTGATGTAAGCCAAACACCAACGACAGCCAAAGTAAAGCTAAAGCTACCATACATTCCCAGATACGATTGACAACGAAAGACTAAATTAAATAACAGTTTAGCATGCGGTGTTTTTTATATAACACCAGCCTTTTCTAGACATGCATATGTAGCGACTAATTAAGAAGCCTGAAAAGTTCACACTTCTTAGCATCGGAGTATCATCAATGAATTATCGTGACAAAGGTGAAGACCACAAATACTGCGAGTACATGTTTTGGCCAAGGGGTCAAGGTGCTCACATTTGATGACAAGGTCAAGGTGCTTGCTTATAACAACCGAGGTCGTGGGCACGACTACTTACAAGTTTTAAATGGTCATTGTACCTTTAGTTTGCCAAATCTCATAGAAATCATCGATGCTATAGTGTTGCATACCTAATGCAACGACTTTATAAGTACGGCTAGATAAGATAACCTCTAGGATTTCAGGACCTTCTTAGTCTTAGTAGTTCTAACCACTTGCACAGTAGCCCAATACATTTTCAAACCGATCTATCCATCCATCCATTCATCTACAGGATAGCTGAAAGTCATACCCCGTGCTAAAGAAAATGCATCCCAATTCTTCACACATCATTACAAAGCAGATATCAAGATATTGTAACCCTATAATTAAGTGAATGAATGTTACTTACGAATATTGGGATAAGTAGGTCGTTGTTAGTCAATAAACAAAAAAGCAAAACTTCGTTGTTAAATATAAATCTTGGGCACATCAGGCCCCCTCGGAAAAGGATTTTTATCAGCCAATTAAAGGTCCTTCTACGAACATGCAGAAGCCAAGCTATCACCGAAAGCAATCATTTACAGGGCCCGAGGGACTAAGTCATTTCTAAAGGGCCCTGAGAGAACCATATCTAAATCCAGGTGCTTTATAATTTGCTGCAAAAGATGCAATAAACAAGGTTTATTAAAATGCCAGGTATCATCAGAGTAAAAACATGCAAAAATGCAAAAACATCATGCTAACAAGCACTCAAGGCCATCGGTTAGCACGACCCCGGTTAGTAACATGCACGGAATCATGCACAGATAACTACCCAGAACCCAAAAGAACAAAAGACAAGTTAACCAGAAAGTCCGAAGTTGAAAAGAACAAGAACAAGAAAAGCCGAGTAGAGCAGCTGTAATACCATTAGCTGAGGCGTAAAATGATGCAGAGTCAATGCAGGTGGTGACAGAAGCCGTAAGCCAGGACTAGAATTTCGGTTCATATGAATCAAAGGCCAGGCCATCAAAGATTTCAATTTAGAGCAAGGAACAGCTAGACGACTGGCAGTCGAAAACATAATTCGCACCGTGCTCAAATACATGCGAATACAACCCATGTCATACTTGGTTAAGACATACTAGTGACAGCAGAGGGATTACTCTGAAACAGCAACTGCACGGCCTCTGCTAAACCTATCATCTGTGGCCTCTGCTAAACCTATCATCTGGTGCAGTAGGTGTTGTCAAGTCTATCTATGGTGCATTACATGTAATTAAGCTGATCTGCCGATTACTGAGTAGCAAGCTAAAAGTAACAAGAATAACAGTTAAATTTAGCATAATGAATCCGGAAAGTTTATTAAACCTGCTAGACAGTAAGTATTACCAAGGCTATTACATTAGACTTGGCAAAGAATTTGGTTCTATATGCACCATCTTTCATTGATTATACTGCCGGTGATGGCATTTTTGAAAGTCAACGATGATCATAGACGTAAGCAATCACGTTGCAGCATTAAAGAGTTACTACCTGACAAGAAACAAGCTAGCTTAATGCACGTGTTGCATATTGGTATATGAAGGTGCATAGAGTAAGTTTCTCCCAAAAATGCACTGACGAGATCATTTATCACTTGAAAACTCACTTAATTATTGTAACAAATACCCATGTGGTAAATGGCGCTCAGATCCACATACATGCCTGCTTCAGCATACACGGCCTATCTGTTAGCAAGCTCAATTCGAATTGAGGTAGGAAAGACCAAACACAGACGGTAGTACAACTAATGTGATCAAGAATCCTCGGCCAACACCACCTACCTATTAACAACCGGCGATGACGAGTCACTTGCTGAAGCTGGGACTGAAGCTGTGGGAAAAGAACTTTCACGACTGGTACTCTAAAAAAAAGACAGCAACTTTACATGCCCACTTTTAGTGTGCTTTACTCCTTAAGTTCTAAATCCTCATTTAACAATATCTCGCCTTACCAACACGAGCTCTACATTCTAACTGCTTAACAGAACTACTCTCAGGATAGATTAGCAGAACAAATCGTAAATTAACTGAAAAGACAGCTCGAACCAGATAGCTCTACTAAATATTGATGGGAAAGAAGAGTTTACTTTGTCAGCATCGATAGTTAAATCGTAACCTCTGTCCCACCAGTCTCACTTTCCAGACATCTCAAAAGACAGTGACACGAGCACCATCCTAACAATGATAACCCATTACAACCCCTGAAGTCCTTGGAACACGAGCCTCTGGATCAGCAAAACAGTGCAATCATGTCTAATGCTACCTGACAGCCAAGATCTACAGTCGGCTCGCCACATATTTATATGACAAATCATTTGTTGCAATATACTTTTGATCTACCAACTCGAATACCGCCGGATTACAGATATATACTCATATGGCTAAGGGCTCTGTATTAATTAGTTCTAGCATGAGTGGGAGGCCATTCCTACTGCCGAGTCCAGCATGTTCGCCATTAACAGTCAACTCGGTGGCCAACACGCGAGAAAGCATCTGCCCACAGCTCGAGCGCCGCCAGGCATGGGCGTGCACACACACCGAGTTGTGCACAAACATTGCCTTTTTTGGTCAAGCTTGCCAGCCGGCACCTGTAGCAGCTGCCCAAGGACACTCACCTGAGCCATCTGCTCCACGATAGCAGGCTGCCCGAGCAGAGCGACACAGTTGTGATAGGCGATGCATACGGCCGCCTGCAACACGAGAGGTTTGAAGGCTGGTACTTGCATTTCAAGTGCGAAAATGCTCATGAGAAAAGAGCTGAAGCTCTGAAATGCCATCAAAGAGCCCGCCTTGCGAGCAAGGGTCTGCCTGCACATGGCGAGCAGTTGCAAGTATGAGGCCAAAAGCGCATGCAAGCACCGGGGGGGGGACGACATCCGGCGAAAACCGGGAGGGGGAGGGCTCACCAGAAGCCGCTGAGTAGCGTGGTGTCCCAACTCGGGATGCCATCGAGCCGCATAGTCAACTGAAGACGAAAGGACGGCAAGCAGACGACATGTGTCACTCAGCTCGCCGAGCTGAGCTCCTGCCCTGGGCCGGACACCCTTGCTCCACGGAGGCGACTCCAGAATCTGTGCAAAGCAGGCAGAGGGGGAGAACAATAGTGGCAGAGTGGAAGACTTAACTTGCTTTTGCCATGCTCATGTCGTCGAAGCTGCATAAGATAACTTCGGAAGCGACAGCCATGCTAAAGAAGCGCTCCAGCATAACAGCTTGCTCACCGAAAGCATCCTATTTCCATAGACAGCAATGAAGCTGAGCGCATCCTGCAGGAAAGAGTGACCCAGCGACCTGAGAATCTCGGCCTCAAATCTGATCGCAGTCCTGTACACGCCCAACCATCGGTGGCTGCTGCTGCTGGCGTGGCCCTTTCCACTGGCCTGCAAAGTTAACTGGGCACCGTTCGACGCAGGTAAGTCCATCCGGTACAAGTCAGCCAAATAAAAGCAAGAGCTTGCAAGGCATGAGAAGCTAGCTGCATTCGCTCAGTCAAACGCTCGGCGACAAGCGCTCGAATAAGCCCCTCACCCTAATCTCAGGATGCAGCTCAGCCAGCAGGGCTTTACATGACGGCAAAGCACGAAGACTAAGTAGGCCATTCACGGAACAGTCGGCGACAAAGGTGTTCAGAGTTTGGCTGTGCGACACCAACACTATAAAACTTTTACATAGCGTAACAAGCATAATAAAGCTGATTTCAGCCATCGGATAGGGCCAGGTAAGCCTCCCCGTCCGGCAAAGTTGCTACAACCGAGTAGGCAACATCGAATAAACTCTGAGCACTCACGGATGTAGGAAAGATGCAAGATGCCCAGAAAAAAGTCGGTCTATATCCAGTTATCTGAAGGTGCTATACACATGTATTATTACTATTATCGTGCCACGCCTGTCCTCACGGTCAACACCTGCTGTTTCCTGGACAGTGGGCCCCCAAAAAACCATAAACGTTTGGTAAGTAGAGCATTTATGACACAGCCAATTCTGGCCAGGAATGACTTTCTGGAGGGCCCGTGTGTGCCGGTGACCAACTGCTAATACCTAGGTGCCATTACTGCCAAGCATTTACCAGGGTGCTCAAAGTGCCCAAGTGACATCAACTATTGAAGTAATAATAATAATAATACATTTGATATAGTATCCTCAGAGAACTCTAGGCACTTTACATTTGCTGTGGTAGCATGCTCAATGAGCAACAAGAATAACATGGTTAGGGGTGCCATGCACAGGGTCAGCATGCAAGTATGGTTAGTAGCAGCATGCAACAGGGCCAGCACGCATAAGCACATTAAGGACGAATCACAGGGTAAATTGTACATTTGCTACAACTATTAGTCTTATAATACTCAGTGCTGCATTTTCTAGTTTTTACGAATATCCTACTTCCTGAATTAACCTGTCGTCAAGCATCATTTTCATACCCTAGCATCAGCAAGTTTTGATGGACCCCAGGAGTGGCAATTTCCAGAGGACTTCCGCAAAACTGAAGGCAGACTTTCGCAAATCTGAAGCCTAACATACCTAGCAAGCAAGGCATATCGCAAAGGAGAACTACTCCTCAAACTCAAGTGAAAATGCAATACATGGCTCCAATCTTTGGATATTTTTCCCGGAAATGATGCCGCACACGAGTTCAGACAGCAGTGGCTACCACAAACCAACACATAAAGGTGTAAAAAATAAGAAACGCATTGTCCTTGAAGTTGGGCAGATTTTCAGGCTGATGTAATTCCTGGGCTACCAGAAGCCGTGCCTCAGTTTTGCTTTAACTCTTTATGTCCTAGAAGCAGTGGTGTTTAGGAAGCTGAGCAGCTTACAGCATTGGCTTACAATTTTTAGTTGTTCATTACTCGCCAACTAACTGAACTGTGCTCTCATTTCCTGTTGCCATTTTTTGTCTTCTTGACATACCCGAGCCTAGGCTTGAAACAAAAAAATTATTTTTAACTGCAAGGTATTGCAGGTTGCAAGATTGTTCAAGTTGCAGCTAAGGCTGCATTTTGCAATTTGCAGTGGTGAGGTTTGGGGGCTTTCAGATTAATCTATGAGTAATAGTGTCAACTGCTTTTTCTTACAGCACCAGGCTTTTCCAGTAACGTTAAACAGACATGCTATACATACTGAAAGTTTGCTTATTATACCTAGTTTTTGGTGCATTCCGGGCAAGGCCTATTTGAAGTTCTACACTTAGCTCAGGAATGACAGCAAGACAAGAATAGTAACAGAAAATGAGAACACTCTTCACTTTGTTTACTTGCAAATCTGGTTTGCCAAGCTGGTTTGGTCCAGCAGTTAAGGTGCTCACCCCGACCAAGGCCAGGCTGAGGTCGCGGGCTCGAACCCAGAGGCACATGTGAAGCACTTGAATGGAGATTGCACTCTCTTGGGGCGCTACACAAATAAACTATATATTTTTTATTTTTTAAATCAGAAAAAACTGAAATTCCAACGTCAGATATTGTGATCTGTACACTATCATAAGCACCACTACGTCAATGCATTTGCAGCAAAAGCCGAACTGACCGCACAGCTTCCACTAGCCCAAGAACGACACCAGCCCAACCGAGTCAACATCAACGACTTATTTCCATACACTAGCAAATCTGCATATGGCAACTGCTTGCAAGAATAGTCTAAACCCAGTTTGCCATAATTTCAGGGCAAACATGCTATATTTTCTCAGGTATTTCCTGGATGGAAGCCATGCACCGCCTCATCACTTAGATTTGGATTAGAATAGCAGCTCTCCATTGTCACGCTAACGTTTGATGTGCATGTTTACTTTCAGTTTTAAGACTTTTGTCGAAAATCGTCAAATTCTGTGGTGTGAAAGAGCTTAAGGCCGCTTATGCAACACATGCCGTGTGTTAGTACACAGTGCATTCTCATTAAAGATTGTTTCACTTTCTTCTCAACTGCTGAAACGTTAAAAGTCGTATTGCAGCTGCATACAGAAAGAGCTCAAGGCAACCTTATTGCAAATAAACTCTCAACACACACCTCAATCGCACCATTAATCCGATCTACACTGTTACGAACTTTCGACATCACAGGTCGACAGTTTTGATCGATAAATTTAACACGACCAGCTTTAGTGCTACCAGCATACCTATTCCACGAGTAGATTCTGGCTTGGGGCAGCTTTAACATTGAGAGTATCACCAATTCACTTTACAGGATGAGCAGTGATGTCGGCACGGTTAAGACACTGGCTTAATATATTAAATAATTATTTCGATACTAATGCCGTATTTACATTTTCTTCCGCCTCGAACATTGTTCCTGTTCACATCTGTGCCAATTATCCCTTCACCAAAATGAAGCAAATATTGCGACAAGAGCAGCAAACTGTGCCACCAACATTGCACGTTATGCAACATGTAGCAGATTAGAAACATGAGCAACTGTAAAATGCAGCTTGAGTACATCATTTCCTGATTACCCTGCTGCTGGGCTCACAACTATCCGGTTCGAAACGAGGACCGGTGGCTTCATTATCGTCGAGCAGTCTTGCCATACATAAGCATGTTGTCTCTGTGATACCGGCTAGGGCCATGGCCGAAGCTGCAGCAGGATGGTGGGCAACTCCCAGGCAGACCGAAAATATCGCTTCCACGAGCTCAGGATGCTGCCTTGCCTGCAAGACGTAAAACGTCGACGTGCTAAGCAAACAACCGTATCAGTGTGACTTGTAAGCAGCTGGCACACCCTGGGCATGCTTTGGCATTTTATCGGGAAATACCATTGCATTGCAAAACAATCTTTGGCCATCAATCTGGATTTTGCCATTGCCTTATTTACCCATCAAGCCGTGCAATCGCCAAGTTATTTGTCTAGTTCTGTCTAAAAGCATTTTTTATTTATCATGTTTAAAGGTTCCATTAGATTCAAGAACTCCAAGAAGGCATACAAAGTCTAAACAGAACCTCATTTTGTAGAAATGAAAAAAGTAAAAGGTGTGTTGCATACTAAAAAAAGAAACCTTGCTAGCCCACCTGTATTATTGTATCCTTGGTAAACATACGAATGCTGAAATTGTGCATGTTATCAGCAACAAATTAACATGCTTCTTTTCATGTATACGTTAAGTGCCTAAACAAAATTTAGTTCTCTCTGGAGTGCCGTATAAGTGTTGTAGAATCATAAAGGCGGAGGGTACTGCAGTGGCAAGGTACAGGGAAGTGGGCAGACAAACTTGATTGTTCTACTTTAAAAGACAATGGCTACTAAAAAAGCAGCCTTTGTCATGTATGTGAAGTGCCAGTAGCCTACCTGAACTAGTATTTTGATTAGTCAAATGGGTAATAATAAAAAATTCAAAAATCTTTTGCAGTTCTTGCACAACTGTGAAGTTTCTGGTTCCCTGTAGATTTTTTTTTTTAATTTATAACCTTTACCCTTAGACTGGATTGCCCTACACAGTTAACAAAATGGTGTGAATAAGGCTTGAACTTTTTAGGTTCTTGCCACTGAGGTTCTACCCATTCCAGGTGATGGCATTGGCAGTTCCCCTGGTTATGGCTAGCCTGGCACCGATCTGCTTGTCGTCAGCAGCACGCCTAGGGCGCCTCAAAGAAAGCAACAAGTTGCTGCATCAGCTAACACAGGTTCCCAGAATTTAAGATTTTGATTCCAAAGCTCTACCTAAAAAGCCCCAGCACTGCCGGGGCCGAGAAGCCTTAACATGTTGGTATGCAGGTCAAACAATGGCTTTGCCAAGCACTCGGGCCAGTTACAATAAGCTAGCTCTCAGGCCAGTCACAATAGGCTAGATCAAGAAACGAGCACCTCTTGTAAATGACACTCGGTACACAGCAATGGAGTGAACCTCCTATGCAGAGGTTAAGGTTTCATTCAGGCAATATTTGCCTAAGCAACCTTGACACAGGGAAGAGGACCAAGATTCCCCCCCAGGCTGCGTAAGACGTCTGCAAAGGCAAGTTATTGACTCAGAATTTTCCGGTTATTCCAAAAATTTCCCTCCCTAGCGGCCTCAAGTGCCTGTGAAAGCTACATAAGGCTAGCCTCCCTATTGGACAGTGCTGGCCTTGTCAGTGAAAGGTACTCGGGATGAAAATTCTCATTCAGGGGCTATATGTGGTAACAGTTTGACATGAACTTCGTCTAGCATATTTAGTTAGGTTAGCTTCAAGCAGCCTTATTTCATCCCAAAGAGGTCCCAGCAATCTTTCTGCTGCAAATGTCAATTGCTTGCTGTGAAGTGCTATCGCAGGAATCAACCCTCACTTTCTTTTGCGTAAACATCTTCACAATTATGTTCTCTATGATCACATCCTTAAAACGTGAAAGGATTTGGAAAATAGTAGTGATTTTCAGGGTTAAGTCGATTGATTATATATTTTTCTGTTTACAAGGTGATCGCAGATTTGTGCTCGTTGGTAGCCAATAAGGTGGAGATAATTTCTGTTGCCAAGTACTAACTTGGGACGCTATGCTGCTCAAGCTAGGAGCTGCATAGGAAATGCTATTTCCATGGATAGGGGTGGGGTTGAATAACTATGAACAGGAGTGCTCAGCTCGGGTGCTAATCTCTTTGTTCGATCTGGCGAATGAGACAAGACTGATTGCTGTTGCAAAAGCTAAAGACGAGGCTGAGGGTATGAACGGATGAAGTTATAAAGAGGTATAAATGCATCTTCTTTCTGCTGGCTGTGGCCAAAAGAGAAAAAACAGATTTCGTGTTCTACCCATCAGTAGACTGTAGCTGTGACAGGCTACATGGCATACACTTTTGTCATTTCATGCCTAATCGGCTTGCTTGGTATTGCCTGGTTGATAATGATTGCCAGTCGCCTCGAGGCATACAACAGCTGACTGTCATGCGATAAAGACCATATAAACATGATCAGCCTATCTGTACATTGCAGCCTAGCACGGCTTACATGACCCTGTGCGAATTACTTTTATGATTCCCACAGGTGTCATGCTGGAGCTGAGTGACAAGCCCAACAATGGAGTGATTTTTAGGACTGAGCTGGGGGACAGTATAATTATAAACTGGTAAGAAAACGTTTTAATAAATGAAACCACTGAGACACATTTCTAAGCATTGCATGCAAGCTACACATCATCAAACAAATATGATTGAAAAACTCACTGTAGGCGCCATGTAATTGTAAGGGTCAATATCATTTGGAGGCACATACACACACACACACTGTTCGAGAAAATGGAGGAGCCTGATTCATTTGAGGCAATTGTTCTGAATAGTACCTCGCAGGTTGGCATTCCACCAAACCAAATATAGACTATTGGCAATGTGCACACCGATTTGAGTAGCTCGGACAGAGACAGAGACAGAGACAGAGACAGAGACAGAGACAGAGAGAGAGAGAGAGAGAGAGAGAGAGAGAGAGAGAGAGAGAGAGAGAGAGAGAGAGAGAGAGAGAGAGAGAGAGAGAGACAGAGAGAGAGAGACAGAGAGAGAGAGAGACAGAGAGAGAGAGGAGAGGAGAGGAGAGGAGAGGAGACAGACAGACAGACAGAGAGACAGACAGAGAGAGAGCCAAAATTAGTAGTCAGAAAAATGTGTGATGAAACATCGTACAGCCACGCACCGGTCGAAGGGCACCGGTACATACACTGTCGTAGCTAGCAACATGATTGCAGCAGTATGCAATGGTGCTTTAATGCTCACCTGCATCATATGCCGACTGCTGGAAAGAAGTGTGTCGAATGTGCACTGCTGCCTCAGCTGAGGGAGCCACGAGTCGGATGGTGTCAGCAATGGTGAAGGAGAGAGAACAGCAGCATCGAGTACAACCAGCTGCATCAGTGCAAGCACCGACCTCTGCAACTAGTAAAGACAAGAAGACATGCCTCGACAGCTCATGCACAGTAAAAAGCTCAAACATAAACTCAATGCCAATGACACTCGACACACTCATGCACCGTACAGCCTCAGTGCCAATTGCTTACACTAGAAATGCTGTATATACCAGTTAATTTGAGCAAGTAAAGTGAAAAAGGAGCCTTACACTCAATCTTATAACGCCTACTGAATAAACGTTGCTCTCAGACACATAGTGGCACCATCTGTCTCCTTGCTCAATAACGACAGTGCACACACGATTCCTTTATTGAAAGCACCCTGAACTAACAAAGATTCAAAATTGACATCCATACTCTTGGTAGCACATCTCTATGTAGCACAATCACCTAACAATTAGAGCGGCCACCCAACAACACACTAGAGCAATTGCACACCTGCTAATATTTACATGCTTAAAGACAGAAAGATGTCGGTGTTTACCCAGTGTGGTAGGTGCAAGAGCAAATCTATGCGACAGAGCAGCTTCGGTAGAGGTGCGGCTAGCAAGTAATGTTTGTCTCAATCGGCAAGCTGTATGACTTGCCGACATCAGATAAAGTGGCTTTGCTCACTTTGGCATAAAGTTCTAACGAGGTCGACGATTGAGCCGGCATCGTCTCCAGCTGGAGGCAAGCCTGCTTGACGAGCACGCATAGTGTTGAGGATAGATCTGACAGCAGGTTCGCAATGCCCGCGGCATCTGCAACGATGGCACAACAAGCAAGCGTTTGCACCAGACGAGGCCAAGCAGAGGTGCGAAGCAGATGAGGTACCACTGTGTCAGCTGAAACTGCTGCAGCCACACTACCTGCAGAGGCTGTCCTCGGTTGCATCGAGGCCTGCTGATGCAGCAGCGAGGCCAAGGAGCCGACGAGGGCTAGCTGGACGGCGGGGGCACTGCTCTCGGAGCTGCTGGCTGTGAGCGCAAGCAGGTAGCTCAGTTGCTTCGTAAGCGCCATCACCTTATTGGCCGGGGCAGTCCTAGACAGAAAAACCACTATGGTTCAACTGCAAGTGAGCAGTGGCGACCCAATTTCGGTGACATATAATACAGCATAAATAAAAACCGCAATGGTTCAGCTGCAAGTGAGCAGCGGCGACCCAGTTTCGGCGATATACAATACAGAAGAAATAATGTGTGCAGGTCTTTTGCAAGGCTACTGAGTACTGCCAGCTTGTGTCTTGTGTCTCTGTGTCTGTGAGCTAAAAAAAAAAACTCAGCCCTGACTTTTCGGTGCAGCAAGTCTGTCCAGTGGCTACTTGAGAAGATATGTATGTATCTCCGTCAGTAACTCCACAAAGTCATAAAGACCACGTGGGTGTTACGCAGGAGAGTTTTGTATAGCGCACTCACAGCCTAAGCGGCTTTCGGTTCGCATTCGGTAGCCAACAGACTTCGTCTCACGCAACAAAGAGAAAGTGGGAAGCATAGCAGAGTCAGGAGAGCAGTTGAGGTAGTGAGTAGCATAGAGGCAACAGTTCAGGACCGCTGAAAAAGATGTGCCATAGTCGGCAGTTGGAGAGTAGTTGTCGTTGCGTAAGAAATGCATATCAAGTCACAGCTGCACTACAGAAGACTGTTGTTTTGTGGAGTTGGGCGACCGTTGTGGAGCGCTTCGGTTTCAAGGAGGCAATACGATTAACACATGTGAACAAATGTTCAGAAGTGACAATGCAGACCTGTCTACTCAAAACCTCTGCCGTGATGTATTTCCTCACTAAATTCCAAAAAAAGGTGGTGGGACGATAGGCATAGCAAGCAAGGCTATTGGCTCTGGCTCCAACCACCTGGACCAACCCGAAGGGTCCTGAAATCCCCCATAAGCCTTCTTATGGCTGGCCATCGCATGCAAATACAAGGCCTAGCCCTTCGTAGAGTGATCGTAGGCCCTAGTGGCGAGTAGACATGACTATCGTAAATATCACAGTGAATGCTTGTAAATGCCTTAGAGATTTGAACAGTGGATCCACAGCAATGTGCCAGTCGTAAGTGAATGCAAATGGGACACGACTTTTAGAAGTACCGTGCCTTTGTGTCATTTCAGTGGTAATAAAACCAATCATCCGATGATGGTGTTCATGCAAGCATTGCCAAGTTTGAAAGCTCAAAATAGGTCACAGGAGGGTATAGCAAATAATCCACTATGGGCAGAGAAAACTAGTACCCATCACAATCAGTAAGTTACCTTTACATGCATGCAAGCACGTACTCAAAGCCAAAGCCCGAGCACTTGCAGCAGCATTCAATGCGAGCATACCGTCCTTTTCTTATTATGAACGGGTCCATCCTGCAGCACAGGTTACCACTAGAGATTAACAGGATAGAGCCAGCCCAGGACCCAATCTTGAGCTCGTACAGCTGCCATTTAGAAATGATATCAATCCCCTATTATCTATCACACACAAAAGTACCTTACACACGATAGTAATAGCCAACAGGGCTTTCCGAGTGTGCTCCTACACCAGACAGACCAACCAAATCTCTGCAAACGCTAGACCCGCACGTGTGGTCGTTTAACAATCTAAAGCATCTGTATGCTGAGCACAGCTTTATCTTGCAATTGGCCTCGACTGAACTCGGGGCTAAATTGGTCTCACGGGTAAAAAAGATCACTAGCCCTCTAGCTCCCGTCAAAAGAGTTCACTTTATGAAGTACAGAGACCAGCTGCTGCAAAGAATAAATAATATAAATATGTTCTTGGTCACCAGTTTAGTCTCATACCCTCTGAAAAATAGCTGATTAACTTTAGGCCACTCATTAAACAGGTAACCCTAGATCATGAGAACCTAAGTAGCTTTGGTCCAGTCTCCATTTGGTCATTTTGATCAACGCCACTTACACAAGTAGTGGTTCAGCAGCTAGATGAATTCATCAGTTAACCAGATCTTGCTCAAAATTTCCAATCGGGACTAATAGCTAACCATTCTAGAGAAACGGCTCTGCTTCAGGTTACAGTGACCTGGAAGATGATAATCAGAGTATAGCCTCTTTGCTAGTTCGGCTATCGACCCAATTCTCAATCAGATCCTTTTGCAGAGCCTCTCGACACACCTAGGTATCACTGGCACAGCGCTATACTGGGTTAGGTCCTACCATAGTAACATACGGTAGGGTGTAGAACCACTAAAGAATAAGGTACCCCAGGTTTCGGTCATGGGCTACGTTCTTTTAACCCATTCTCTGCCTTCTAAGTCTTGCTCCAAATCTGATTCACTTACTTTGCTTGCAGGCTGCATTGACAAAATTCGCACATGCATAGGCTTCCTAAAGCCAAATGAGAATAGGACCAACCTAACATTTCCTTGTATCCAGTAATATCTGCCTATACCCTCGGTCATTCAGCAACTGGTTCAGAACCCAGCAGCTTGTCTATTAACACTGGTTACTGTTGTAACACGCCTGGATAGAGCTAGGAGTTCTCTTAGAGTGCTATACAAACGGCCTACCATTATTACTGTTCTTATCATCACACAGCACCACTGCTGCATCAACCACAACGATGGCGCCTTTGTTCGATGATCGTCAAGTTGGAGTAGAATACAAAAACTCCGGGCCAGCCTTCTTTAGGCGTTTGCTGGCTTACTTGATGCAGAATTTCCAAGACATTCCTGTCGTCAGAATGCCAGTGCTAGAGTTCGACCATGGGGCTTACCAAAAGGTCAGGGTTTAGACCACTCATAATAATAATATAATAATATTGCACTTGATAAAGCGCCCTCAGAGAACTTAATCTCTTTCTAGGCGCTTTACATTTGCTGCAAAGTGATATGCAATAGAATAGTAAGTAAAATCATGCTTGAAAAACAAACAAAATGAATAATACGGTAAGGGGTGACATGCACAGGGTCAGCATGCAAATGTGGTTAGTGGCAGCATGCACAGTGTCAGCACGCACAAGCACATCAAGGACGAATCACAGGGACCCACTAAATGCTGTCCTAAATAGGTGTATTTTTAAGTTTCTTTTAAATGTGGTCAGGTCAGGGGATGTTCTGACGCAGGTCGGGAGGGAGTTCCAGGCTTTGGGAGCATACGAGCTAAATGCACGGTCTCCAAAGGATTTAAGGTTTGTACGAGGTATTTCCAGACTGTTGGATTCCGAAAAGCGAGTGGTACGATGCTTGGCCTGATGGGGTAGTATATCTGAAAGATAGGCTGAAGCCATAGAATGAAGAGACCTAAAAGTGAGCGACAAAACCTTGAAGTCAATCCGTTGCCTCACTGGTAGCAAGTGCAGGTCGACGAGAAGTGGAGTAATGTGGCAACTGTGACACTCACGACAGACAAGCCTAGCTGCAGAGTTTTGCACCAGCTACAATCGCCTGATCGCACATGCTGGTAGGCCAGTAAACAGTGAGTTGCAGAAGTCGAGACGGGATGTCACGAATGCATGGACCAACTTGGACGTGGTATCCTTATCTAAACAAGCCCGAATTTTAGCAATGTTATGCAGCTGAAAATAGGCAGATTTGACTGTGGAGCTGATGTGGTCGTCTAACGAGAGGTCACTTTGGAATATGACACCTAGATTTCGAGCTGATTCAACTGGAGATATGCTGGCAGAGCCAATTTTGAGAGTCAGCCTTTCCAATTTCTGAATCACACTGGGTTTGCCCATAACTAGTAAGTTAGTTTTATCATCGTTTAGTTTTAGAAAATTTGCTGCCATCTATGTGCCAATGTCATCAATGCATGCAGCTAGTGAGTTTAGAGAATTTGAGGTGCTCGAAGGCTGGGAGGGATCAAAGCAAAGGTACAACTGAGTGTCATCTGCATAGAAGTGAAAGCCTAGATTGTGCTTGGCAATCACATCAGCAAGAGGGAGAGTATAAACGGTGAAAAGGACTCATGCCAGCACTAAGCAGTACCAGCAAGACAATCAAGAAAAAGAGCTGTATCTGAAGATAGGGGAGCACGCCATGCAGGGGGGTAGGCGGGTGTGGGCAGCTGTCAACAATGCATTGCGACGGTCTCTCCTCGGCAGTTAGCCACTAGAAGCTGCTGAAGCTAGCTCACCTGTACCAGCACGCTGAGCCGCCCAGCACAATGAACAGCACGGCACTGAGAATGCTGGCAATCCTCGCTTTCAGGCTGCTGCTGCTGCCGACAAGCTACAACCACAGGAGCGACTTGAGTGCACTACAAATTGCATCCGCTTGAGTTGAGCTCACTCTTCCACGAATAACGATGCCGTAGAGAGGCCGTACCTGGGACGTCAGTGCGGCAACGGTGTCCTCAATGACAATGTGCCGGTCAAGCTCTCTCGAGAAAGCTAGCTTCACTGTCTACAACAAAAAAGAGATTAGTACAGAAGGGCAAGCCTTCGCTCGCATAGCAGCTCCATTCGAAAGTCTGGACAATGGTGCACTAACACGACCACGATAAAGAGAAATTTAAGTTCAAGCGGGCTTCGTGGGCCGGCTTGAGCAAGTGGCTACTCACAGCTCGCCCGGCCAAAGCAGCTTCGATCCCAATTAGCATTTGCCACGAGCTGAGATATGCAACTAATGCGCCCTCCTTGACAATCTCATCGACAGGGCCGACAGAGTCCTCCCCTGCCAGCCGGGCAACGTCGGTCGTCAGCTGCAGCAATAAAGAACAGGGCAGGTGCACCGTCAGCAGCTGGAGCCAAACATGAGCGCTAGAAAGGGGCAGTGTCTAGCTTCCAATACCACATAGAGCGCGCTAAGCACCAACTACTTGCCCCTTGCTCATAAATACAGCGTAAATACCTTTGACATTACCGGCCACACTTCGGCAGATGCCGACAAAGATTTCGTCCAGCGCTTAAGTACATCTTCGCTACAATGTGGTGAATGAAGGATGGCCTAGGCTGAGCAGCACCTTTACGCATACAGAGCTGACACCGGAATCGCTCGAGAAGTCGCTGCCCTCACCTACAGCATCCATAGGCTTCATATGCAAGGATGCGCATGACGCAACTATAGATGCCTAGATCTGAGACAAGGTGCTGGCGTGATGAAGATTCGTCAGAAAACGACTTGCTGAACTTGGTGCCGTCAACGACAGGAGCCACCACATTATCACAGAAGCTTTGCCTGGGATCAACGAGGCTGTGCACAGTCACGTAATGCCAGCACCAGTGCACACGGCACAGGACTTGTAAAGTCAATTAGCAACAAACACGGCAAGGTCTAAGTCGAGGGGGAATAAAGGTTCACGTGTGCTCACATCTGACGAAGGGCCTCCACAGCCTTCTGGCGGCCGGCAGTCCACAAGGCAAGGACGAATCGGAAACAGGCCAGAAGCAAGGCAGCAGGACACAAATACGTCAGCTGCTTCTTTGCATCCATAAGCTGAACGATGACGTCTAGGATGCTCTACCAATAAGATAAAGATGAACTCTGCTGGTGGATCACAGCCCCAGTTTACGTGCTGCTGATAGCAGTGACAAACAGCGGAGTGCTAACTATAACAAAGTGAATGATCGTTATGGCAGCATGCCTAAGTATTGCACACGAGAGACGGTGATTGGATGCTTTTTACAGGGTAAAAAAGAAGTTACACTGCTACTATGGCACTGACATACCTATCTGGGAACACATGAAGCAACTGTGGGGCAGCATGGGTGCCATTCCATTTGAAAAACAGCATATGATTAAGAGAGAGAGCGCGAGAGAGAGAGAGAGAGAGAGAGAGAGAGAGAGAGAGAGAGAGAGAGAGAGAGAGTAGGCAGTCGGTGGGGCACGGCTATGGGCAGGTGAGATTCAACAACGAGTGTGCAGCAGCAATGTCAGCACGAAGGCCACACACCTTTTCAGAACCAGGTCGTTCGCTGCTTGACAGTAGAAGTTCAATGAGCCCTGGCTGGGCATCGACGCAGGTGGTGGCCAGCTGGAGCAGGACGACCTTGACACGAGGTTCCTCAGTTCGCTGAGCAAGGCGTGACAGAACTAGCTCCTTGAATGGTTGAGCGCCTTCACCCAGACAGGCCAGCATAGGGACGTCGGCTGCTTGCTGCAACGCATACATCTGCCCCTTCTACAGCAACCCACAGGTCAGCTCTTTCAAGGGTCCCCACGATCCCCAAATGAGACAACTGTGCCAGTGTGTGTGCGTGTAGGGAAGATGATGAGGTCACAAGTATGAAGCACGCCGAACCAGGAACCCTCACCCAGACAAGCCAGCCTTAAGCCGTAGCAACAAGGCAATCACGGGACAATAGCCTAACTATACGTCCATTTGCTGAGCACTATGTGTTGCCTACACACATTAAAACTTACCATGTCCACAGATCACAAATATTTCAAAACCGATGAGCTCTACAGAAAAGATCACCGGCAGACGGGCTCTGCACTTTTGGCTCATATGCTAACGACCAGAGCACTTGAGCTCGATAGTCTAGGCATATTTGACAACGAAAGCATCCGGCCAAGCATTTGTTTTCCCGACTGCCCACATTTCCTCTGAATGGTCCAAACAGCTGCTTCTGCTAGATTAAGAATTTTCTCTACGTACATGCTACCGAGTCAGTATGCACCCTGCCTTATCAGCCGCTTGCTAACAGGGGGGACGAATTCTAAAGAAGCTCAAGGATTGGACTTATTTAAGCAAAACGGACAGACAAAGCCACTACAACCCAAGCAAAAGAACTGCAGCAGTAGCAGCCAAGGTACCGAGCCAGCACAGAGAGCTGGTACAACCGAGGCAGCAAGCGAGGGCCACATTACAGGCTTCGATCGCATGGACAGGACTCCTACCACAGCGATCCTGCTGAGCAGCCCTGCTGCTAGGATGGGCAAGCGTGGCTCATGCCGATGGTACAGGTATTGTGCAACTGCAGCCACCATCCGAGCGCCACCACCCGACTGCCAGGGGGCAGCACCGCCTGACCACCTGTGGCCCAAGAACAAGGCAGAACCAAGCGATGGCACGGCAGCGGTTGCAGATCCTGACGAGCCGACTTCGCGTGAGGCGCTGCTTTGTAGTAGCCGGATGAGGATGGACAGTGACAAGAGCACACGCTGCATTAGTGCCGTGCCCGAGCCTTCCTCAGTGCTGCAACAGAGACGCCACAGTAGGCAGTGCCTGGTAATGCCTTACGCTGACCACATAACAAGTGCCAACAGCAGTAATCATGCAAACCTGGGCAGTGAAGCATGCAGAACAAACAAACTGGCTTACCAGTTCTGCTGCAACAACATAAGGTTGATGGCCGATGCACCGTTCGACACGATGTGAAGAAGACGCGACCCTGCTTCGCCACCAAGCAGCAATGGAATACAGTAAGTGCAGAGCATGTCTGGTCGCTCACCCTCGGTGTAGGCACCATCGTCTCTACGACAGAGAATGCCGAGGCAAGGATTAATCCTGACTGCATGGCCATGGCAGAAGACCAGTAGGCTTCCTCCACAATACACTATCAATTATTACAGGAGCAGGCGCATGTATACAACCACATCAAAGGTGAACGTGCACACACAAATACAAGTATGTACACTCATAAAGAAATGCAGAGGTAGATCTGCATGCACACAAACAGGAATGGGCGCACACCGGTTTCCTTCCAAGTTAGTCACGGTTTGCATAATTATTTTTTAATTTTTAATATGAAAATATTAAAAACTTCAGATATCTTTTTTATCACCATTGTTGTTTGAAAGGTACTCTAGACATATATTCGATTTTGGGAACAATCTTCTCAGCATTTTCTCGACATTTATCCTTATCGGAAAGTAATTCAACAGGTAAATGGTGTATGTAATAGCTTAGGTTTGCATCCAATGCGCTAAAAATCACAAATTAACAGTATGCACCGGCAGCTTTCGAGATCACGTCTTAAGTTTTCAATGCCAGCAGTATGGTTTTCGGACAGGCTTATTATCCTGTTGATTAATAAGGCTGCTGTCTAACAGTCACCGAGAACCCGATGCAAATGTTTTGCAGCATATTGGCATAAACATGCTGATGCTTAATGCCAGAAGAGAATGCAGTGCTTCAAGATGTACACTGAAAAAACAACCCCAAACAATCAACCTGCCATTACCGTACTTAAGTGTGCTGCAGGTAGCCATCTCTGCTTTCTGCCGCTTTCTTCGGTGAGCCGCGATGGCACACTAGGTAAGGCGGTTGCTTTCACGACCTCGGTCCCAAGGTCGTGGGTTCGATTCCTGCAGTGGGCGATTCTTTATCGCCACTGCAAGCAGTGGTGATAGCCGTAAAGGCTCTTCTGTCGCTATACAAAAGGGGGCTGTTAAATCAGCTAGGAAATTTATCTTCGGCTTATACGAACCCGACATTTGTTGTTAACAAAAGAATTGAAATTTGCTTTGGTCGGTCCATTAGACCGAGTACCAATCTTCAGGCATCTTGTGGGTCAAGCTTTAGGCCTATTTCAGCCTTTCAGCTTTATGCCATTTGCTCAGATAAGGTGTTTCCTTGGTAACTCCCCAGAGAGTTTTCTTTTTTCCAAGTCGACGCCGAATCGCTTGCCTCCTAATTTTGATCCCTGTGGCGACTACTAGTGACTGTTCCAATATGACAAAGCTGGCCTTCCTATAACATAATTCAGCTACCTTAAGTAGACGGTCCTGGTGGTTCAAGGTCTTGTTCAGGCAGCATGGCCAGTAACGACTGGCCATGGAGCCCGGCCTAGTTTGCTTAACCAGATTATACCCGATAGAGCTTTCCCTTCTAAGTACACGAGAGATCTATCCAGCGCTGTTTGTGAACGAATAGCAGAGTGCCTTTAGCAAAGCCGTCGTGCTCGTTAGCCTTCGACGTGCTGTGGCAACACCATTTAGCACCCGATCGACCAGACAAAGAAATAAAATAGGCTAGACGGCTGTGAGCATCTTGCACACTCTCTAACAGAGAGGAGACTCACATGTTAATCTTCCTCAAGGCTGGATTATGAAAAGGCACCAAGATGGCCAATTTATACGTTGAAATTGGCTGACTTGGTCAATTTCTTCAGATATATCTTTGCGCAACAATGCCTATATTCTCCCACATACTACAATCCACTATTTCTGCAGCTAAGGACGCCTGTCCTGAGTCATAAAACTGCTTCTAGCCCCAACAGCATGAGATATGGCTTCTCCCAGGGTTTTTATAAATACATGGCCCTTAGTGTAGTTCTTAGTAGCATCGTCCCTACCACACTTGACTAGTTGCAATACAAAGATTGGCTAAAGATTATTAACGACAGTGTTGATTCTTTATTTTTTAAATGATACACGAAACAGGTCCAGACTGAGGTAGCAGCTTCACAAGGTCCCTCAATTTCCAGACTATGGAAATATTCAGTTGGGCTATATATTATAATCTCTGTATATGATGGAGAGGCAATAAACCATGTTCAAAATATTGTGATTATTCCAAAATCTGAAAGAGACTGCTAAAGCTGCTAAAACAAAGAGGAGGCTTCTGAAGCTCCATATACTAAGGAGACAAATTTGGACAAAAACCACAAAGCGACCGAGGCATCGCTTCTTTGACTAAAGAGCATGGCTGGTAAAAGTCCCAGCCCCAGAAGTTCAATTCCCAGTCCCGATGCTATAAAATTATAATGAGAACCCATCAAGACCTAGGCCACGGATCAGGTAACCCGTCTAAACACTGCTTTTACAGCGGTCCAGTAACACCTGGCTAAATAGACAAGCTGCTTTATGAAGTGACTTCTTGCAAAGTTCTTCTGAATAACAAGCTGCACCCCCATGTGCTAAAGTAGCATATAATGTCAATCATGGCAAAAGCCAGACGGTGTGTATACACTGTTTAGGCACACAGGTGTATGTCGTTGGCCTCAATTGGTAAAATCAATGTGCTCACAGTGGGAGCATATGCGCACAAGGATGAGCCAAGCAGCATGAGATCCCATTGGCAGGTCTCACTCGGCTGTAGAAGGATTCCACAAACTTTCAAGGAAGAGGCGCAGAAACTCAGAAACGGCTAGTCATTGGTAGGGTTTTCGGCAGCAGGACAAACCTGGTGCTGGTCCAACCAAAGCATTTAAATCAATGACCATTGTCAATCAGCGTCTATGTAAGTGGGGAGGAAGCAGTCGTAAAAGGGCATGGCATTCTACAGCCCCTAGATTCACCTTGTCTGAGCAGCTTTAGGTGCTTCACAATTGAATGCAAATGGCCTTAGCTTATAATTTTGGTGCATTACACTTACCTGGCAAATGTTGCAGATATGTCCAGAACAGCATGAAATATTTCAAGGCATCGCTGACCTGCAAAATACCGCCAGAAAAGCCGATTAGCACTTGGATAAGCAGGAAGACTCCTACACCAGTCACAGGCTTGAAAAGAACTTTCCGCAGTTGGGCCATGCTGCCAACACAACTATCAGAGATTCAGCCATATGTACACAAGAACATATTAAAATTTAGCCACTAAGTAGTGAGCTATGATGACTGAGACAACGATCCCTAAGGAGCCGTCTTCAACCACCTGCAGTCAAGCAAATAATAGCCAGCAGGAACATCGCACAGGTATCTCGGAAACTACTTCAAATCTAAATGCTTGCTGCAGACTAATACTTATTGGAGTCTAAAATCTGGACTTTCAAAGAACATCGGATTTATTTGGTTTGTACCAATCAATCTGATGGGGGTTGCAAACAACTTAGGCCACTCTTTAATTTACTGCAGGCTGAACACGTAAGGCATTGCTGATAAACACAGTAGAAACACAGTATACAATATTGAGTTTATCTGAAAAGAAGTTTTGACGTAGTGAATTTCACTTTAACACACGAGCTTCGTGCAAACGCGGTATACCATGAAAGGGATAGTATAGTAGGAGGGCGCACGAGGCAAAGGGCAAACACTACAACCTGATGCTCCACCAGAAATGTTGACAAAATATACACATGTTTTATTCGACTGCAGAAAGTACTCCACCCTCCAAAATCAAGCGCTTTTGCATGCCAAAAAGCATGCATGCTTACGTACAATAATAGCAAAGCCATAGACTCGTGGATACATTCAAATAAATGATAGCTCCCCCTGCACACATCTACGTGCACCTTCCTAAAATTCAACGCATCGCATCCGCAGATGCACATATGCAGGTGCAGGTGATTTTTCACCTAGTCTGAGTCTCGTTCAAGCTTAATTAATATCGTTTAAGCTGCTTGTAGTAAGTTTCAGCAGCCCAATGGGTCTGGATCTGCACACACTTGCTCACAAATGTTATGAAAGGTCATCAAACTGAGCCTCACTTAGTATTGACTCAAATATAAACTGTACTAACACCCACAATTTGACATATTTCTTCTTTTCCTGGCTAGTAGGCATGGCAACAAGACACAACATGCTTAGCATACGACTCTTAGTTTTGTGGTAACCTTGGTTCGATAACTGTAGCTATACGAGTCATCAAACGCCCTTGAACCTTATAGCCCACAATCATGGCCATGAACAGCATAAGATATCCAGCCAAAATCGGAAATGAAGTACTGGTCAGATGCAGATGACACTAGTTCCTTTAGGGTGCTATAAATTGGACCTAAAATTGCTAAAACAATTATTAAACGACCAATAGACCGGCAGTGCACTGACCAAGCAAGAGAAATTAAGTGAGTCCTCAAAGATTAGCAGTAGTAAATAAGAAATGTTACTTTACATTACAGAATCATTTTTTAGGAAATCCCAAAAAACCAGGCTGCCAAAAACGACTTTAGTCTGGCAGGTGACACACAACAAGCTAAGTGTGCAATAGCCATCCTGATGCAAATATAGGAGTGGTACCAATCCAATAAAGATGACAACAATGATTGCTGTTTTGAAAACAACCACATCCTTTAGAGCTTTATCATTCTCTGTGCAGCTTCTGAGACTAGGTGAAAAACGCTAAAATGCGTGCTTGTCTCTAAACTGGCAATCTCAGGAGCTGCATAAAGAATGATGACATGAGTCCCTCATAAAGTTCTGCTTGTGCCTAAACAGTATATGGTTGGAGAAGCAGCTACATAAGACGAGTGTTCACGCGAAAAGAAGCTAGCACAACCAAATCCATTTTCGTAACAACGAAAAGTATTTTAACTCCAATCGGACAGGGAGAGGTTTCATCAAGACTGGTTTAGAGTTGCGTGCTGTTGAGATACGTTAGGCTCTGGCACATCAGCAGGGCTATTCACCCAAGAGTACTATAAAGAACTAGTACAGCAAAAAAATGCTTTTCAAACACAGGTCTTGGACAAAATCGCCAGATAACCAAAAGCGCAGTACAACTAAGCAGGGGCGTGAAGGTAAATTCCTTTTAACTATTAGGTGGATTCCATTTAATTCTTATATGAATCCGTGTAGTGTATTGCAAATGTTGTCAATGATTCCGTTTTCTGCTATAAAAAAGAGCCCTCACGATAGCAAGGCCAGAAAAAGTCTAAACATCTCTCTCCTTCTAAAAAACCTAAGCATCGATCGTCACCTTAAGCAAAATATGTGAACACAATCACTGCTCACCACTCAGCATATAGAAGAGATTGTTAGCTCCGAGAAGACTAAATTGGGCCCTGGTGGCCTTCCAAAGATGGGGAAGAGAAAGGGATGCAAGGAAGCACGAGAAGGTGCCTTCCATCCCCAACGAATTCTAGCTGCACCCTCACGGAGGGGCAATAGGTAATACGTCCAATACATCTGCCTTACCGATGAGCTCATGCTGTCGCCAATCGTTGTATCTCCAGCGCTCAAAACTAGGGAAAACGTCTCGGACGACGAAAAGCATCGATGGCAGCACTACATTTTCTATGCCTTCAGCTCGCAACAACTGCAAACGAAGCAGCAGGTCAATGAGTCATGCCAATCCACCCTTCGAGAAAATAGAAGTTGGAATGAAGAAGCTGTATACAGCAACTGTTGGTCATAGGCCGAGCACAGCTGTCACACTACCACAGTAATGCCTTCACCTCATACCCATAGCCTGATGCGAATGCATGCTCCTTACTCTGATCGACCTGCTGACCATGTCCAGAAAGGACAGGGTAATGCCATATGACGATCGAAGACAATCGTACGAGTAGACCAGCTTGCCAAGGTTTCCACAATCTAGGTGGTCGGCAATATCATCTGACGTGCGCTTGAGGGTACCCGTCTCGTCGCTCTTGCTCACAGGTGCTAGAGTGGGTAGCAGATCAAGATGCTGAAGGCCGGCCCATACTTTCCTGGTCTCATAGCGAGCGAAACCCGACATCAAGTCGAGGCAGGCTGCAACCAGTTCGACTGCCGGCTCTTCGACACTGGTCGACACCCTGCAACGACAGCAAGCCAATAGGCACGCAAGTGACCAGAGTCAGTGACGCCTAAAACTGCAGGACTGCTTCCAAAGCATGTAAGCAGACAGAAGCCTTACCTCTCCAGTACACGGTGTGCACACTGGACGAAGCCGTCGAACACGGGTCCGGAGAGATTGACGTGGGCCAAGCACATGGCAAGCAGACGACAGATAAGCTTGAATCGGCTCAGGGGACCAGCACTGACACCGTTCTCTGCTGCACTGGCAGCACCACTGGCAACTGTCACAACAGCCACTCGGGCCTCGCACAGCAGAAGCAGCCAGCCGTTATAGTCAACAGCCCAGTTCACGATGGTGGCTGATGCAGCCTCACCAGTTCCTCTACCATTTTCGCTTACCTGGCCATAAATGCCACTCGGTAGAACAATCAAATCTACAGCAAGTATGAGAGCACATAAGAATGCTCAACAAATGTGAACAGATAAATTTCCATTAATAATAGTACATTTGATATAGAGCTTGCAGAGAACTAAATCTCTTTCCAGGCACTTTACATTCACTTCCAAAACCTACCGATTCTCATACAATCTGTCAGTGGCAAGTAGTTAGCATTTATTTACAAGTAGATATAGTGTCCATGCGAGTCAACACGCCACAAATTCTACTGACACTTAGCCATCTGCACCCAAACTTCACATGTAAGAATAGAGGTAGATGGACTCAAATGCTCACATCATGCACAAACTGTCTTGCAAAGGAGTTCTTTTCTACACTGCCAGATAAAACTAGTAGCCACAGAAAGCCATTTAGTTAGGGATGTTCCACGTGTCTGACGATGGCTTGAACAAACAAAAAGTGCAGCAGAATGAAGACAAACAATGGGAAATTATTGCATTTAAAGGTTTTCAACAAGAATACTAACGGAATGCCAGGTGCCCATAGTCGGTTTGTTGCGTACCACAATAGTTCCCAAATGAGATCACGGAAATCGATTGCATACATCCCCCTTATACACCAGGGTCGCTTTCAGGACCAGCACTCACAATGGAAATGTTGAAGTTAATCATTTTTTAGCAGCACACCAAAACGATTCAATCTAAGATGATAAAATAGTAAAAATACTTTGAATGCTTATCACACCAGTGGAATCACCATTCGATCGTGTATCCTTTGCAGCAAATGTAAAGCACCTGGAAAGAGATTTGAGTTCCGAGGGCACTTTATCAAGTGTATTATTATTATCATTATTATTATTCATCACACAGCTCGCAGAAGAACAGGTAGCATCACAAAAAGCAGTCTGTGCGCTGATATTGCTAACTGTTTATCCCGTCCACTATGTTATGCTGAATAAGGCCAGGATGAGGGTGGCTAGACTGAGTCTGGTTGGCAACAGATACAGTACAACTTTTCTATTTTAAGGCCAAGTTTGAGCAAGGCAGAAACCAGCAAACCAATCACAAGTACAGCATACCTGCAAACACAATGCATACTAATGAAGTGAATAAGGCTGACCCAACAGCCAGCTTGCACAGTATGAATTGAGCTCTTATGGATCATTACCACACTTCTATTTAAACAAAGAAAGAGCATGTCTCTCATGGCCAGGGAGTTGAACCCAGTTACCGGTATCGAAGGTAAACATCTTTCAACAGCAGGGGTGTGCACATTCGTGCACAAACGCATGCACGCACGAGCAATCGCGCACACACACATGTCCACAATTACACACATTATGACTGAACTAAAAACCCAGGCAATCGAACTACGGCTGGCTAATATAAGCACTGCACTGTTTACAAAATTCAAACGTGTAATAGTTCAGGTTTTGCACAGGCGCCTTAAGCAATTTGAAAATACAGAACTGCTGGTGGCAATTTACCATGGGAGTGAGATTTTAACAATTTCGCCTTGAGCAGAAAATGTCCTGCAACCACTTCTTGCCACTGTTCAGCTGATGTGCTCAACGATGATGCGAGCAAGGTAAGAAGATGGAAAGGAAAATTTAATCTTCGTGCCCGTGTAAAAATATGCAAATTGAATTGCCTGGCCATTAAGGGAAAGTGCAGTTGTGATGGTAAACAGAAGGGTATCTGGTACACATAAGTATGAGCAAAAAGGCTAGTCACAACAGTCTGTTACAGCAGTAACTAGTTACAGCAGTAATAGTGACATGTCCGCAATTCATGCATGCCTACTATAACCCGGTCAAAACACTAAACAGGCAAGTCAATGACAGGAACCCACGACCCACTTTGTCAGACCGAATGAACTGAAAGAATGAGAACCCGAACAGGGTTCTCAGGGATACGAAGCCACCAGAGCTTCGTGTCATCCACGTCTCGGTCAGCAGAAATGCATCCAGCCTCTCCTGGACAACCTGATCGCTGATAAGTAGCACTTGGTTGAGCAGACATTTTACACATGGAATTTAAGAAGCTATGCCTGTGGGCAGTCGACTGGAAGTAGTGGGGCTTTGTCGAGTATGTTTAGCATTTGCTGGCTGCCTGCGACTATAGGATTAGGTAGATGGGCTGGTTCCGTGGTTCGGTATTTTAATGCTCTCGCGAAATATTGACAGCGTGATCCCGATAATATATACTATAATTCAGTGGTATAGCGCCCCAAGAGAACTTCTCTATTCAGGCACTTCACATATGCCTCCAAGCTCGAGCCCACGACCTCAGCCAGACCTTGGTTGGTGGCAAGCACCTTAACCGCTGGACCAAACCAGCTCGGCACGATTAAGTGGCTTCCAGGCTAGGTGGCATGTAGCTGGTGCTGCAGATGCTGTGGCTACAAATTTGAACTGAACCTTTGTAACGGCCAGTGGTTGAGTTTTCACTTCATGCTGAGGCACGGAGAATGAGCTGCTACTACTACAAAGGTGACTGCTAAACAGCACCTTAAACTTACAGTTCGTAAGTTTGACACCCAAGCAGTCAACAGGGTGAACTAAGGATGTAGGGAGGTTCCTAGTGACCCATCGAGGAAGGCCCGATGGTAGGCACTGACTAAAGGCAACATCACAGTTTATGCTCGGCAGGTCCTGTTTTGAGTAGCATACCTGAGGACAGCTCATGCAAGGTCACATAAAAGATAGCAAACATATCAGCAGGATACCCCAAGGTATTACAAAGAAGTTAGGAAAAGGTTCACACCACACTCGAAGTAGCCCGAGGCTGCTCTCTACAGCAGGGAGGAGTCAAGACCACTAGACCACCAAATCAGCTCCACGGTCAAGTCTGACCACTTTCAGCTATGTAACATTGCAAAAAATTCGGGACTGCTTAGTAAGGGATATCACATCCAAGTTGGTCCATACATTCAATTGTGACATACAGTCTTGCCTTCTGTAGTTCACTGCTTGCTGGTCTACTGACCTGTGCAATCAGGCGTTTACAGCTGGTGCAAAACTCTGAAACTAGGCTTAGGCTTGTCAGTCGTGAACTTGGCAGATGCCGACATACATCAATTATCTCCGACCTACTCGGGCTTCCCATCAAACAGCTCATCGACATCAAGATTTTGTCACTAGCTTTTAGGTCCCTCAATTCTCTTGCTCCGGCTAACTGATCTGAAATAGTTCTCAATCAGGCTTTGCATTGTGCCACCAGGTCTTTCGAGTCAAGTCATTTAGCTGTGACTCTAACCAACCTCATATCTTTTGGAGACTGTGCCTTTAGTTTGTATGTTCCCAATGCCTAGAAGTCTCTCCCGACTGCTGTCACGGCACCCCCTTAATTGACGACATTTAGAAAGAAACTAAAAACGCACCAATTTATTACAGCATTTGCTGTGTCTATGTGAATTTTCTTTGTGTGGCTATGCATGCTGACACTGTGCATGTTATGACTAACCATATTAGCATATGTCCTTAACATCATGTGTAAAGAACATAAAAAGAGATTAAGTTTTCCAAGGAAACTAGACAAGTGTCTCAGTGGTAATAATATTATTACTGAAGGAGCAGCTGCGTAACATTGCATATAGACAGTGTCGGATGACAGAGGAATTTCAATGCTTTGCATCAACTCTCCATTCTTCTAGTGCAGTCCGAATGAGCCGCAGCCGGCTACTACACGGACTGCCAACTAGTGCGTCTGATTCTGACACTGCCAATGTCGAAGGCTATGGCAGAGCGCATCATCTAGGCTTTTAAGTTTACTAAGGCCCATTTGAACGATGGTCGCCGATTACCTCAACGATGCCATTGTTCTGAAGGTCAAGTAGGATAGAGCTGTGACTGTCACTGATGACGAAATTAGATTGCAGTCGATGAGCAACCGCCCAGTGCATTTAGAATAAATACAACGACTGTGTGCTATCATATTTTATTTGCAAGTCACGCCCATACATAAAAATGTTGGCCCGTCCTAGTGCAAATCTAGCATTTTGCATACTAATTGATATTAAGCAATAAGTGGAACAACAATTGGCCAAGCAACTGAGTTCCCATGGTAGGCCAAAAGGTTAAGCTGCTCGACAGCAGTCGACAGGTACCATGTCACGGTTCACATCTAGTTCATACAAGCTTACTGACTCAATTCCTAGTAGGCCATTGCGCTTGACATTTCCTATCGGAACCGGGCTACAAGACTGACTTGAGCGTTCTGAGAGAGGATAGGCCTATCCTGAGTACGAAGCATAGCCAATACAATCAATTGAGTGGTACGTTGAATTGAGCATGCAAGGTGTATGGAATATATGAAGCATAATAAGTGACAATGTGGGCACCCCCAAGAGTGTGATGAAAAACTCAGTTCTCATAGCGGGGCACGATGGATACTTACTGCCTTCCTCTGGATGCAAGCATGATCTACAGCCACATTAAACAAGCGAAACTCACTCAGACCAGCCACTAAATAATGGAGCTAAATGAGCCTAATGGTCTTTTTCAAATGCCAGTAAGCCAACATAAGAGTTAATACACAGTAGTGATTAAGCAGCTCTGTCAAAGTACTACAGCAGTGAGTTTGCAGGCAATTACTTTGCAAGCTAACTGGTAACAAAGGTGCCACTCAAGACAGCTCCAACCAGCAGGCAACAAGAATCACTTGCTAGCCAATAAGGCTGTAGCAGCAATAGCAGCTGGAACTTCTTAGTTTTGCTTATACCAGCTGCTGAATCACCCGAGCACCAGCAAAACACCATGATGTGAGATGTCAGCAATAAAACATGTTTAAACAGCCAAAGTGTCATCGAGGACAGAAACAAAGTGCAACAGCAAAATCAGTTCAAGATGACATAGTCGTCAAAAATATTCTGGAAAATGAATCAATTTTATTCTTTTTGTTTCTCGAGCAAGCTTCCACTAACCATCCGACCATGTTTCCTTTGCAGCAAATTTAATACACATAGAGCGAGATTGAGTTCTATGAGGGTGCTATATCAAGTTTGTTATTATTATTAGTATTATTATAAATGCTGATCGTAGGAAGATCACTGCAGAAGCGCAACTCCCAGTCGATTCAGCTTCAGAGGAGCCAAGCAGAACCTATTTATTCACAAGCTCTCTCTCCCCTCTCACTCAAAAGCCTTAGCTCCCACCTGAAAGCAAAAGAAATGAAGCCAAAGCAAGTGTTAAATGCAAGAATACAAATGTTTTCATCTAACCAGCTAAAATTCGTGTAAGTAAGAAGAGCCACTGCACATGCATTAGCAACTAAACTTAATTGGAAAGAAAGCAATTTGACAGCACACACTGGCTTAAATACACAATGAATGCTTACGTGCTCAGGTTGAATCAGTGGCGGAGCCAGTGGCCATTTCCACCGCCCCCACAGTGGGGCAGGGAGCTGGATGGCCCCCTTATTCCTATGTGCCGAGACCGAGACCGTCACGAACGAAAGAAACTATGTCTTCAAGCCATTCAACGAGCAACCACCGAGTTCGTATTGAGTTAAACACAATGATTTTGTCTATAACTTTTTTCATTGTGAGTCTTGCCCGGCCCTCTTGAAAATCTTGTGGGTCTTGCCCTATATACAGATTTTGCAGATATTGCCCCCTTGATAATAATCATGGCCCAGCACTGGGTTGAATCATCAAGAAAAAGGGAGTGCCATAGCATTAAGACCTCGAAGTAGAGAGGACAATTGTGCAGCACAGAGCAGCAGACTAGGGGCGAAGGTAGCCTGTGGCCAGTGAGTCCACAAGTGAGCCCAATGCACCTGGAAAACCTTGCAGTCAGCCTCGGCAAAAACAGATCAGCAAAACTGCAACAACAAAACCAACTGGCACCTTCCATTACATACGCAAAATGAGTTCAAATCGGCTTTAGCTCTAAGCTGTCGCCTGTCGGCTACAGCTATGTTTGTCATGCCTTATTCATACTTAAAAAAGTCACTTACCTGATCCGTATGGCAGTTTGGCGGTGCGGCGTTGCACCAGTTCACTGTTGACAACTCGGACGTCGTGCTCCATCTCGGCCCAGTACTCCGTGTAAGTATTCAATGTTTGCAGCAGACCAACCACCTGCAAAACGGACCAGCACAAAAGCTACATTTTTAATAAGGCTAACAGTTGTGCCCTTCGGATATTAACCACAGCAAAACGCCCAAAGATTGTCACATTCAGTTGCATTACTTCAGGTTGCTCTAGCTGGTACTTTGGTACGACTAAATAAGCAACACGATTATTTCATTTCACTACATTAAGACCCTCGGGAAGTGCTCAAAACTGTGGCTTCCTGCAGGCGATCGACTAGCATCTTGACCACTATCATCTATATAAGCCATTCTGCTATCGAACATGAAATGACAATGTAACTAAGCAACTGCAACTGCAACTAAGCATGTAACTAAGCCAAGGCATGCTGGAAGCTATGTGTGCAGTAATAGTAAGACCCACTACCGATGGGTGATACCGCATTAGGAGTTGCAAGAGCAGATGCAGTACAACCCACCATAGCTGGCCTGGTCATATATATCCAGTAAAAAACTTGCATTCTTCTCTAAAGAAGCGGCATCACAACAGAAGTTCGTCATCAAAGAAAACCAGGCATTCACATACCCGCGAGGGAATGTCACAAAAATGTGCTGTGACCACACATTCATCCACAAGTTATCAACCAGGTGGAGAAAGCCACCTCCCTTAAGCCGGCATAAGAAAACGCCAAGTACGGTTGAAAATCGAAATGTAAATGTGCAACGAGTTTCGAGATTAAAATCCAAACGACAGGTATCTGATATGCACGCAAGCACACATATATGGCCAATAGTGCTGAGAAATGCGATTGTACATCAACTCGAGCGCAGTGAGCCACCAGTTTACACAGAAGCAAAAATTAAAGAATAAACAAGGATACTCACATGCTTTGTGCCCTCACTGCAGCTCTCGGCTACAGCAGTCAACAGACTAAGCACTGTTTCGAAGTACAATGGGAATCGTTCAATGTATCTTGTAAGAACGATGCCTAGGCCATGCTGAGGGTCCTGCAATATAGGCAAGCTGGTGTCTGAAACAAAGCTTGCACCGGGTGCAGAGCACATAATTAATGCAACAATAATAATAATAATGCACTTGATAAAGTGCCCTCAGAGAACTCAATCTCTCTGGGTGCTTTACATTTGCTGCAAAGGGAAATGCAATTGAATGGTGAGTAATATCATGCTTGATAAACAAACAATATGAACGACATGGTTAAGGGTGAAATGCAGAGTCAGCATGCAAATGTGGTTAGTGGCAGCATGCACAGTGTCAGCATGCATAAGCACATCAAGGACGAATCACAGTGACCCACTAAATGCTGTCCTAAATCGCTGTGTTTTGAAGTTCTTTTTAAATGTCGTCAGGTCAGGAGATGTTCTGACGCAGGTCGGGAGGGAGTTCCAGGCTTTGGGAGCATACGAACTAAATGCACTGTCTCCAAAGGATTTGAGGTTTGTACGAGGTATTTGTAGACTGTTGGATTCCGAAAAGCAGGTGGTACGATGCTTGGCCTGATGGGGGAGTGGATCTGAGAGATAGGCTGGAGCCAAAGAATGAAGTGACCTAAAAGTGAACGACAAAACCTTGAAGTCAACCCGTTGCTTGACTAGTAGCCAGTGCAGGTCGGCGAGAAGTGGTGTAATGTGGCAACTGCAACGCTCACGACAGACAAGCCTAGCTGCAGAGTTTTGCACCAGCTGCAATCACCTGATCGCACATGCTGGTAGGCCAGTAAACAGTGAGTTGCAGAAATCGAGATGGGATGTCACGAATGCATGGACCAACTTGGACGTGGTATCCTTACCTAAACAAGCCCGAATTTTAGCAATGTTATGAAGAAGAAAATAGGCAGATTTGACTGTGGAGCTGATATGGTCGTCTAACGAGAGGTCGCTTTGAAATATGACACCTAGATTTCGAGCTGATTCAACAGGAGATATGCTGGCAGAGCCAATTGTAACGATGATTCCTGATAATAAGCATGATTACAAATAACTACACTAGAGTTTCTACACAATCAAACCACACCAATTAGTCGGCCCAGCTTAATTAAAATGTAAACTATAGCAAACCAAACTAGTGTGGCAAGCTACAAGCAAATGATAATCACGGAAAGAGCCACCGTGACTGCTGAGACCACGAGTCCATTCAAAATATGCACGAAGAAACATTTCAAGTTAATGCTAGCACGGTGGTCTGAGCAAAAAAGCCCAACACACCCAACATAGCTAGCACACACTTTAATACTGATGCTACAAAAAACACGCAAACCGGTATCATTCTAGATACAAGGCTAGCAAAGCTGCAAGACAACACCATGTTCTACACGAATTTAAATAGGTAACTGGCATGTTGGAGACATGTGAGATGTAGATTTCAGGTAAGCTAGGCGTTCGTGAATGTCATTCCATTGGGCAGTACAGTATATCGACCTGGCATATGACTATGAGACACTAAAGTGGAAAACCGTGTGAAGTGGACAGCATTCACTCTCTCACAGGAGCTTCAGATTAAGAGAATTTCATGATACACGACAATTTAACATGATAGAAATTAATCTATCCCTCCTAGCACACATCATGCAAGAAGCATATGCCTTACACCATTGACAGTGCATATATTTCTTCTTTTCAGTTGACAGTTCAATAACATATATAACTAACTCGACAAAGCTACTGAAGTATCCAGGGGGCCTGTTATAATCGTTGAAAAGGATGACTTGGCACAACTCCTGCCTCTGGTCTCAGAAGTCGTGACTTCAATCCCATGTGACCACAAAACATGTTACTTGTTCTCATCTTTTTAAAGCTACACGATCCTTTTAGGGTGTACTACTTTCAAGTAATCCTGCTGACAGCTCAATGAATACATTTTTAGCAAAGAGAATGAACATATCTCTCTCTATATATATATATATATATATATATATATATATATATATATATATATATCTGTATATATATATATATATATATATATATATATATATATATATATATATATATATATATACACATATATACACACAAATCTATATATAAGCTCAATTAATAATGCAAATAAGCATAAACAGACAACTCAGGTTGCAGTAGTAACATTTTGTGAGTATGATGAGTTTACCTAATGAATACAGCTAAGAAAAGAACTAATCCTGGAAGTGTTGATGATGCAGGTAGGTTAACAAAGTTTTCAAGTGGCTTATATCTTGAAAGGGCCTCATTAATATTAGGACAACATGTCAAATTGTATCAACTTCCCATCGAACACATATCTATATTCTAGAATCTAGTGATAGTTTATAGCTAGTCAGATATCCCCGTACCACTTCGAGGCAGGGTTTGCAGCTACAGCCAATATTCTAACCTATTCAGGTAGATGCATTTTGTCAATTCTATTTTGGGCTCATTGTGCAAGCTCCTGCTATTTAACATTAACATGGACTATCACCGAGTTTACAGTGTAAAGAAGCTCCAAGTCCGAAACACCAGCAACAACAGGTCAGAAATTAGCAACCCCGAGGAAAGGCTGGCACCCATCTAAGCAGCTGGAGGGGGTTGAGAGTATACTATGTATCCTTTGGAGTTACATCCAAGGGTTTGCCTTCGTAATTTACTATAGCCACAAGCTCACTACAAAATCGTGGCACGTCTACCATTCTCAACTAAGTGGGCTACTGGCTCAACACGTCGAGCAGCTGAAGCCTATTATTACAATAGAAATAGAAACTAATAAAGTACACCAGATGAGTTGGCATATATAAAACATTCAAGTACCACAAAATGATTACAGAAATGCATGCCATCCAAAAATCCCTCGGCATATTAAAATTCCAGAGTAAGTACTAGTAAACTGCTTGTCTATTTTCGTTGTGTAGAGCAAGCTAGCTGTGCAAAATATTGACTAAAGCAGGAAAATCATACTCATATCTGTGGTTATTAAGAGAAAGACAGAACTCTTACTTTGCAGAGAACCTTGAGAGATCATCAATTAGCTCAAGCAATGAGATAGCAGACGATGAGAGTTGTCAGGCGAGGTGCTCTACTTTGCACCAATCTGTCTACTCTACTCTGCACAATGCCTCCAGACACATAGTTTTGGTGCTATAATGTACTAACGTGTATTTTTAATTGAAATTTTAAACTGATTGAACTGCATCAGCTTAGCCACTAGCACAAAGTGCAATCGGAAGAAGATGAACCTATGTCCTTGACCAAAACGGTCATGCTACTTCAGGTCACCAACCTTAATAAAAAGCCACTACCGGCATTTGCTGTTACATGTTAATGCCTAGGTAGGAATCCGTCCAAGTGCTACATTTGAAAGATACACTATAGAAGCAGGTTGAAGACCCTGACAACAGAACACAGCTTTGGCCTCCGAAGCTACAGCTATAGCTCACTGAGGCTTGCAATGCAACTAAAATTTCCTGTATTTTTTTTTATAGCAAACATTGATTAAGGGCACTGAATGTTCATGCACAGCAACAGCAGTGGCTTAGCACAAAAGTCTCTAAAATATGAGGACAACGGTAAATATTGTATTCCAAATTATGTTCCTGGATATTTTCAGCATATCACACTGATCACATTCATTCCTAATCACGAAGAGGTTTGGGGAAAACCCAGCTGTCATCAAATAAATCCACTCGTTTACTCACGGAGTAATCATACCCAGCAGTTAGCCTATGAAGGGGGTGCGGAACGTCAAGATTTTACACAGACCACTAAAGCTTACAAAAGCAGAGTGTGAGAGATGGCTTTCAATGTCAAGTAAAAGTAATGTAAATGATAGCTAATTTAACAGCCTCATTTGTATAGAGGGCAGAAGGGCCATAGCAGCCATCACTCCTGCTTACAGGAAGGCAATAGCCTGCTGCAGGACTCCAACCTACAACATGGGTCGTGAACTATGAGCATCTTACCCCTTTGCTAAGACCCGGGGGTTACTGAAGCAAGCCTTTGAGGTCTATCCACGAGGAGAAGGGACCTGCTGGCTTCCAAAAAGTGCACAAACGGCTGGAAGCAATCACATTGGAATGAAAGTATGGCCCAATGTGGTAAATATAGATAATGCTGTAAGGTGGATGATGCAGTCATGATCTTGATGCTGACTGATCTATATGCTACCTGCTTTGGTAAGCAGTTTCATGAAACCCACAGAAAACTTAATACCAAAATAATAAAATTATAATCATCAGGACACACCATAGGAGTTCTGCATTAGACATTTGAAAGCCTAAAACCAAATGTAGATCAATTAAGTTTTGCTAGCTCTCTGTGCGTCTACATGCAGATTAGCCAGCTTGCACATGTTGGAGTCGCTGATCAAAGAATGCACAACAGTCTTACTAAAATACTCTTTTATTACAAACAACTGAACGCTAACTGAACCTACAAACAAGCATTTAGTGGGTCCCTGTGATTCGTCCTTCATGTGCTTATGCGTGCTGACACTGTGCATGCTGCCACTAACCACATTTGTATGCTGACCCTGTGCATGTCACCCCTAACCATGTTATTCATTTTGTTTGTTTCTCAAGCATGATTTTACTTACCATTCAATTGCATTTCACTTTGCAGCAAATGTAAAGCGCCTAGAGAGAGATTAAGTTCTCTGAGGGCGCTTTATCAAGTGCATTATTATTATTATTATTATTATTATTATTATCAACACAGGCTCAGGAAATTCTATTCCACTTAGCTAAACGCACTATTGGTGCAGTAATGATTACACCGCCAAAGGTGCAACCACAACGAAGCTGTGGCAGTATGACGATTTTGCTTGCTCCTTTACAGGGGATACATTAAGTGCTAAGAAAGGGATTTAGTTTTATTAGTGCACAATTCAAATTTGCTCTTATTATTCTGATCCATATTCGACACAGAAAAAAATCGAGGAGGCACTCTCGGCATTTAAGAGCCTTACATGCTTCCAGATAATCGAAAAATATTTGAAGTTACACGAGACATAAATCGATGGCACAATGCTGAGAACAACCAATACATAGTAGAGTTCTAGAACAGCATAGATACAGTTAGGATGATTTCTCAATCAATCAGAATCAGCAGCATATTTTTGGCACATACCTTCAGCACATTCTTTGCAATAGCAGGCTGTCTCAGCAAAGCCACAGTAACATCAATTGCATTTCCTCCATTGCCACCACCCAGGCTTTGCTCGTCAAAGTATTGGAAGGTTAACGACATCAAGTCACCAACCAGCGAATTACATATACGACTGAGAATCTACAAGGTATTCGAAGCACTAGCACACACAAGCAAAGAGTAGACTGATGTAACATCCAATGTGCCTGGATGATCGGATATTTTATTTGAATCTACAAGGTATTCGAAGCACTAGCACACACGAGCAAAGAGTACACTGATGTAACATTCCTATGTGCCTGGATGATAGGATATTTCCAAATTCCCGATATTTCCAAATTCCTTGGCTTAAAAAGGCACAGAAAATAGTTATTATTACCAGGTAACTATACCTTCGTGTAAGATGATTAAAAGGTAGGAATATACCTATTCACCAAAAAATCCAATATAGATTCAGTGCAGAGTGAAATGAGAACAAATACGGGATATTTCTAAAATTTGTCGTCATTTAAATAGCATTAATGAGAGTATAACAGGTCCAGGTACCGGCAACCTTCGAGTCCCTTTACTTCTTTCTGGCAATGGTCAAACTCTGTGTCTTTTTCGGGCCACTAGTTAACAAGATCCTAGAGCACAGTGAATTCCCCATGAAGCTTACTAGCACGGTTAAAGCAGCAACGAACATATCTGTCATGCTAGTTCAAAATCTTTGCAGAACACATTTAGTTCGAACTTCCTGGGTAATTGCACAGCCGAAAAAAATGGATCTGGTCGAATCTCCGGTGATGAACTAAGGCACAGAGGAATAAAGAATGAGTTTTTAAAGTCCATATTATAGTACTCATCTTTATAAAATTCAAGAGAAGAGGTGGCAACTTAATCCATGAAGTAGAAGAGCATTTCCACAAAGTTTTAGTGGACTTAAAACGCCACTAACAGACATATTAAAACAAGAACACAAAAGGAAGACTACAGTTGAGGGCTGATTTGTGAAAGAAATTTATGGTAAAATTAATAATATCGACAGATTATCAACTTCTAAATACTAAAGGCCATTTGTACAAAAGTATGGATATATGTCAATTATGGTTCCGTTAGTTTTACACAACCTCACGTGAACAAAAGGACTAAAATAGATGCTGCCACATTTAATGCCCGAATTATAATAGCAGTCGCTGCGAAATACTAATGATTGTATCTAGTTCATAGTTATATAAGCAATTACTAAGTAGCCCTTAGTCCCCAAGAGCACACGTATTAGACTGTATTATAAGAAAATATGAGTGTGCCAGCATCCACAATATAAATGAGACTAACTTACTCCGGTACTAGAAAATGGAGGAGCAGTGAGCATGGTAGCAATGTAACTGAAAACGTTGGTCTTAAGCAGATTGCGGCCGTGCCGAGATACAGTACTGGCGCTGTTCTGGGCAGCAAGGTCGTCTCCGACGATCATCACGAAAAGAACCCAGGCAAGCAGAATCGGGCCATGAGCTGGATTTTCACCCAGCATCATCATGACCCTGTCGACTTTTCTATACAATGTACCGTCGGAGCGCCTTAAAGGATGTTCACTCGATCTGCAACATGAGCAATAAGAATAATCAAATAGCTAGCATACAGGCAAGAGCTGCAAGTATATTTCAGCCACTGATCCGGTCTACATATCAAATGATCTACTAACCGTAGTCTAACAACTACAGAAGAAGATATTGGATCAAGATAGATCAAGCACTCTGAAGCTCAATCCTCTTCAACAAGTCCTCACGCAGATATGTGCCAAGAATATCTAGATGAACATCATGATGAGAAATAGCAGTACATCACTGAAACCAGAAGGCTACTAGGCCCCCTTTCAACTCAACTACGGACGTATCAACACCCTATCCAAGACGTAACACGTGAATACAGTAATTTACAGTCCGAACCAGGTACCTGAGATTGAGGACATTTCTTTTTTTCGTAGGAACTGGCGAACAAGCACCGCAATTGTCCAGCATAACTGCAGCCTGTTGGAATATCTCCCCCTAGCTAGTGTCAAGGAGTTCAATAAACCTAACAAATGGTAACCCATGCTTTGAATAGCATGTACTTAAAAGGCTCTCCATCCAATAAGTACTATGTATAATAATACCTACTATGCTACATCAAGTCACATGATGACGTAAGGCAGCAGCAACACACCCCTTTGAGGCTGCTTTGCTAATAAACCTACTTGAAACTGCAGTATTCTGAAGCACACATCTTAACAAATCCATCCGATTAGATCTTAACTAATCAATGAGTTTAGGGCAGCATTGCAGCCAAGCTACTTGCCTGTCGGACGTGCTCTGGTCGTGCAGACTAGATAGATCAATACCAGCCAAAATAATGAGCACCTGCACATGCCTACGGCAAAGAAAAATCACATAAACAAGCTCGAACAAAGCATCACCGCAATATCGGCACAGCTGCTATTCGAAGGCAAGCATACGTGATCCTTTCAAGTAGCGATGAGTGAACGTCAACCGTCAGTAAGTGCTTGTAGGGTTGTTGGCGTCCAAAACAGCAGCGGCGAAAACTGTCCAGCAGCAAAGAGACGTCGGGGCTACCACTGACAGAGGTATTGGCACCGAAAGTGCTGCTGTAGATAAGCATGAGCTCGAGCAGCTCACACTGCTCACGTAGCTGCTGACTGCACCAGATAGCGCAGCGATCGCTCGTGTCCTAAGAGCATAAACGAAGCCGGCATAGACAGAGGGGGACAAACAGCCACGAAATTAGAGCAACTGTCTCAGCTATCGGATGTAAACAGGACATCAAGAGGTATTGTCTATAAACGACTATGGTATTTTCCCCATTCAACGGATATATATTTAACGGATAAATAATGATATATATATATATATATATCATTTTTATAGCACCCTAAGAGAACTTAATCACTATTCAGGCACTTCACATATACTTCGGAACTCGAGCCTGCAACCTCAGTCGGGGCGAGCAACTTAATTGCTGGACCAAACCAGCTCGGAGAATACTATCATTAAAATTAAAACTGTGGAGAAGAGATCACTACCTAACAATGGACTCAGTTGAACTTACACGACTATTCAAGCAAACACTTCGGGTCCATGTTTGTTTCCAGTGGGAACTTGCAATCTCAGTAAGTTCACCATTCCTTCAGCCTCAAATCTCTCATCCATATCCATATCAGTATAGATATCGACAAGCAGTCCACAAGAGTAAGGCCTAAAGCCACAAAGACTAAGCGGGTAAGTTATCGAAAGTAAAGCCTTAACGGCTTCGGTGTGCCCTACGGTAACCAACAGAATTCACGTCACAAAATAAAGCCTAAGTAAGAAACATAGCTGCTAGCAGGACAGTATAGGAAGTGGGGAGCAGGAAGTATCATCGCGAGATGGCAGGAAAAGATGTGTCGTCATGGCAGCAAGAAAGAAGATGTTCCCTGAGAATTTCGGAACCTTCACAGCAAAGGCTCTCCAACCAACAATCTAACGGTGAAAGAATGGGAAATGCTAACTCATTGTCTAAAGAGGATCTGGGGGCCGTGGCAGGTCATATGGGTGAGAGAACGAGTTGTATCTGCATCCGCTGATCAAACGGGAGCCATCACAGAACCTTAGTAAAGGAGACACATGGTTGCATTATTTGGACTTTAAAACTTTTACAAATCAAGCACTCCCCTTAATTATGTAACCAACTTCATGTATGGAAAACTCGTAAAATGTCTTTAGGCTGACAACAAGTTTCGAGTCAGCGGCTGCATTGGGTAAAAATTAGCATAATGAAAGCAAGGATATTTGGATTTTAACAAGGCTGAAAACTTTAAAACCCGTACAATTCGTATTGAAAGAGTAAGACTGCTTGGCCTTACCTAGCAAATAATTCACCTACTTTTGGATTGCAAAAGGCACACATTGGCAAAAACGAGTGCAAACGAGGTAAGGCTGCACGATATGGACAGATCTTCACTAACGTAACGATGTAACGATGATTAGAGCAACATAGGCAAACATATAGGTAACGCTGAGATTTACAATGGCGATTTTCACTAAAACAAGGGCTAACTATATCCAAAGAGCACTTGATCTGAGCAAGGGCTGTCTCTACAATCGATTGCAGCTGCAAACCTGGCGTTCAGCATAAATTATGAGGGTTTTCAAAATTAATACCGGACTGCAAGCTCCCACAAAAAAAAACATTTCACTGCAATCAAACCTCCCCAAATGGAGCGATTTGATTCTTGGATTAGAAAAGCTGATGAACTTAGTTTGGGCCTTGCCTGTAAAACTACGGCATATCAGTTCAGGCAAATAGTTTAATTTGCACCGAGACTACAAATCAGACCTTTACTAGTAGGTGATGAAGCAATGAAACCAGCACACTAGCAGAGGATGTGCGCCAACACATCCTATTACATCCTAATAGCTTGGTCTAGCAAGTCTACAGTATGCACACCAGATCAATCCCTTATGAATAGAGCCGCAATCCTTCCATCATACCGTCCACAGCAGTGTTGCTGGAATAGGCCATGTGCTGTCACTGAACAACTTAAAAACTCTTGCTCAGCAGTTTGAGTATAACTGCTACTCTTGATAAGCATGCAATGATGCTGCCTAGCAGAAGTGGCAGGTAAGAGCGATTAACACTACTAGGCGAGGGACTGACTGCCATTAGTCTACTCACCCACAGACAACCGTCAGTGGCTGGGGCTTCAATGGCAGCAGCTGCTGTGTACTGATTCTCGATCTGAAACAGGAGGATCGAAAGTAATACAGCAACCAGTGTAGTGTGCATTCAATGCTTTAGCAAACACCAATAACGAGAAATTCTCTTCGCTAAAGAATGAGCAAGGACTGCAGGCCACACAACATACTTGCAGCACCGGGACGTCTCTCACCGGCCAATTTCATAACATCCAGTATGTGTTGTGAGAAAAAAAAGTAAATAGCTCGGGAAAATTGAAGAGAAATACAATGAAATGGTGAATCAACCTATAGGAGGCACAATGAATCGTGGAAGTTGTAAACTAAAACACCCATACTCCTCTTGCATTTATGCTATGACTTATTACTAACATTCTGAAGATCAGATTTTAGCCAGACTCCCCAGCAAAGCTGTACCGGTCCCTGCATCAAATAGCACGAGAAGCTGGTCACTTTTAATACTATTGATATGTTGTAAATATATACAATTCCTGTTGGTTAATAAGGTAACAAAACATGAAGCAAATGAACGATCCAAGGCCTGAGGTACAGCTCAGTCCATGTTAAAGGTCCATACAGTTATGAATGTTAAAATTAATTCATTAGGGATTAAATTAGTTTATACATAGCATTAGCACAAACTACACGCATGACTAATGTCAGAATCTAATATTCCAACTATAGTGGGAGTGTATGGAGTATTGCACTACTCTATAACAAGTCAGACCTGTCAAAATACGATTCATAATAAAACTAATCCAGTATGTTTTGCTTGGGCATTTCTCTGTGTGTGTGTGTGTGTGTGTGTGTGTGTGTGTGTGTGTGTGTGTGTGTGTGTGTATGAGTGTGTGTGCATGCGTTCGAGTTTAGAATGAAACAAGTTTTAAAAATACAGAGCGTGAATGTGCTCTGGTGGAGGACCTGATTTGCAAAACTCAGTTGGCCGGTCAAGTAACATATCCTAAGTTTTCTTTATTGCTAGTCCAGTGACTTTACCATTTGCACCCACACTGACTTGCACTCAATAATTCGACTCATAACTTGGCCTTTATAGGGTATTAATTAACGGGATACAGCTAAAGATCAACGGAGCAACTTCGACCCAGTACCTGGAGTATGTTGCATGGGTTTGACTGCAAAGGACGAGCATGTCTCCATACATTGCAGGACACACATGAATGGGTAATGTCATGAGTATGCTTGAAAATACAGAAGCCCAAAGGATGTCGGCCAATGATTATGCTAAGGATTAGAGTGGCAAAATATGCCAGTGAGCCAAACCAGGACTCAAATCCAGTACCTTTTGAATACCAATCAAGTACATTGGAAAGCAAAACTTAAACTTCCGACTATATTGTGGCTGCAGCACAAACATATAGCGTAGTTAAAGCAAATTCGACTACAAACAGCAAGTTAGCATAGCACCATTAAGCATTTGAATTGTCTCCGATAGTGATGATGACGATGATTACGATTGAAAGACAATGGCTCAAGAGCAAGAGCTTTCTGCTTCTCATTGGCCTGTGCTATGAAGCAATTCCAGTGAGATCAAGTTAGACCAGGGGTGGGCAAACTTTTTCACTCGTGGGCCACAATGGTTTCTAAAATTTGACAGAGGGGCCGGGCCAGAATAGAATGGTGTGTTTATGTGAACTCAAATAAATTATATGCAAAAACCATTGCATGAAAAGATTTGGCCTGTAACAGGCAGCAAAACACCATTGCACTTGGTTTATTGTAAACATTGTTTTAAAAATTTATTATTTAATAACATAGTAATAAACTCCCATTCAGTTTCAGTGGGAACAGTGTTGTTGGTCTCCTTTTTTAACAAGTGCATCAATGTCTGCCGTTATATATGTTGTGGCAATTCTCAAGATAGATCCGACGTGTTGGTCAGTTAACTTGGATCTGTGATGGGCTTTGTTGATGTTCATCCTTAGACAGCCATGTACAAACACATAAGACATTCAGAGCCGCCGGTTTGTGGGACATCTGGCTATTAATATGCACTAAATCATGCACGGGCTAGCATGTAAAGCACACGGGGACACACAAGTTCACTGGAGTGCAGGCAAAACAGAGCATGTCTTCTTGATTGCTTTTGGATGATTGCATAACTAAGATACTGATTAGCTTATCCATGCTTGTCGAAGGACAATAAAATGCAGGTCATTAACCTAGGTTACTAATTAACTTGAAGTGAGTTGTAAAGCACATGGATAAAGATTTGGTTACCTTAGGTTATAATATAATCGACATTACTTATAATTGCTATAAAAAGCTACACCAATACAATACTGCAGATGGCTCAAACAAACTCGTGAAGTATTTGTTCACTGCAAGATATACAGGGACATTACAATATGATACCAGATGAACTCTCAAGCTCCAATACATTTGGATTAAACTGTGTAAGCCTCATATTATACTCAGCTAAGTAGGGTAAGCTCAACCAGAAAAGCAAGCTAGCCACCTGGATTACTCCACAACAAATCAACACACTCATTGCCAATTACACACATTTTATAATCCCAACATTAAATGCAGAATTCCTATACACACTTCAAAAACTAGGTATTGAAAAACCTAAATACCAGCATTGATCATTTGAAATTTCAGGGGGCACAAACTGGTTGCTTGGCATTAAATCCTCTGGTTACAGAAAGGCAACTCTGTTTGATTAACACTGGCAGCCCATAATTCCAAGCTAGTAATGAAAAAATTCCTGGAGTTAAATTACCTTGTTCCTACAAAAACTGGCTTCAACACACCAATAAATAGGCAAACTGCCGAGTTCTCATGGGCTTTACTCCACTTAGCCATGCTATATTCAACTTATATGAAAGATTAATTAACAAAAAACTGTGACACCGCTACTTCTGGAACCCACCTATGCCAAGGTTGAAGGATTGCTAAGGAATGATGTGCCTTGTTTTCCATAACCAAAAGCAAGCGACATCGCGACGTTAAACGAAGGTTTCTTACATTCAGGTGACTACAAAGAAGTGGACTCTTACATCTAACCTTAGATAGTAGGTGCCGGAGTTTCCACAAAATATCATCCATGCTCGACAACTGGCAGCCATTTGGCCTTAACTGCAATGCATGCTAATCAGTAACCATATCACGTTCTATATACTTATTAAGTGCAAAATTTAAGGCAAACTGGATTTGTTTGAACGAACAACGAGGGCTTCAATCAGTCACTTGACTTTAACTATTGTTCACACGTGTAACTGCTTAGTTAGCAGCCTGCACACAGAATCACTTCATTTGAAAAGAATGGAGACTTTCAATATGAGATACAACTGTGATGGATTGTAACCTTCTTCTATTCATGAAATGCATATATGGAATACTAGCTACGAAACAATACACAGCCAAATATGCAGCACAATATTACGATAAAAAGCAAAGGGTTACTGTACCTAAGCATGCAAATTAATGGTAATTGCAAATTTCTGAATGGCAGCTATCAAACATATGTAGGAGGTGCATAGCAGATACTGATACCGAAGTGCTCACACGTTGTGAGTTTAACAAAACTCGGGGTGCCTCATGCAAATGCTTAAGAACTCGAAACACGTTACAGAATATAAGTATCAGCCATTCTACAGCTTGCTATAACCAGGGCAGTCATTGAGGCCATTACATTGCTTCTTAATAGGATGCCACCAGTCCTTGTCAGCACAAGACTCCCAAATGTTGCAGACCAACGATCGGAACGAGCAATAGATCCTGGATAATAGTTCTTTCTATGAAGGACCAAGCTAAAGATTAGAAGCAACAAACAAAATGTAAGACGGTCATCGATTACCAGACCTTTCATTTCATGTACTTATCTCATGCTAAGCTTGATAACCCGAGTAATTGGTGTTGCTGTACAGGAGACTTACAGGCGGTAGCTACAGTCTTTTGTACTTCGACAGTTCTCCCGGCCAATTAAAACAAAGAGCACATTATCTGTTTGCCTCACTTCCACTGAAGCAGCAGGCAAGACTCCTGGTAGGCTCGAAAGCAAGCCTGACTGGCCAGCAGGTTCAACTGATCCTGTTAAATGGAAGCAAACGGTAGCAGCAGCTGGCCTTGGCTGGTTGTCAGCTGCCAAGCAATTGTGTCCACTTCCGCCACCCATGGGTCGAGCCATTCTCACGAGAGAGTGGTTAGCCTGCAAGCTAAACTGACCACATCGGTGGGGCAGCACCTGCCAAATTTTCCTGATGGGCTTTCCCCACTTTGACGATAAAGGCAGGGGGTTTATGTGAGTTTTAAACCTACCTTATTCGCCTCCTGACCCCCGCTCCAATCACCGGGTCAGGGCGAAAGCAACGAGAATGCCCTTAGGGGACTACGTTCGATGTTTTAGAGTGACACAAATGTAGCCCTGCCAAATACTTGATAAACGCACACTCACAGCAATGCTTAATAGTTCAATTCACGTAGAGCATCCCAAACGTAAGCATACGTGAGTGACAAAGCACAGCCCTTCTTTCTCACAACAGCAACTTGATAATTGGCAGTAAGCGACCTCAAATCTGCCAGCAATAATCGCAAAAGGATCTGTCAGGATTGATTCTAAGGGCAAATGTCGAGAAAAGAGTGGGTGGATTAGTCCAACAACCAAACAAATGTTTGGAGTGACTTTTAAACGACAAACATGTATTAAAAACACGATTAGGCTAACCATGTCTAACCCCAAATCTAACTTTAAGCAAAATATCTACGAATAGCAAATGTATCGATCTCGGCATCATATACAACATTTGTTGCAACTTGCTGAACTTTAGTACATCGCGGCACGTGTTTGCAGCATGCTGAGGTACATTTGAGGACTTTTAAACAGCTTCATTTGCAGTGTAGCTTTGTGTAATGTAAATTTCATAACTCGGCCAATACTTCACTGGTCAACATGAAATTTCAAGTACGAGTTCAGCTCTGCTTGCATATCACTACAGCTGTTCGTTTCTGATTTCGGTTGGATAACGTTTACAATACATTTCCATGACTGCAAAACATAAAGCTCAAGGACGTTTATATGTATTGCAAAATGCATCCAACCAAAATCAGAAATAAACTATCACATTGATGTACGAACAGAGCTGAACTCACGTTCGAAATTTCCAGTTGATATCGCAAGTATTAGCCGAGTTATGGAATTTACAAGGCACAGTTACACCGTAAATTAAGATGTATAAAAGCCACAAACACGTACCACTACACTTAGCAAACAAACATGTACTTCGATAGACCCAAGTTCAGGAAGTTTTGCTTGTTTGTCAAATATGATGCAGAGATCGATAAATTTCCTATTTGCAGATATGTTACTTCAGGTATAATCCTGAGTTGGACATGATTTACCCAATCATGTTTGAGAATACTTTCTAACATGTGAAAATCCCCAAAACTTTGGACCCCTTTCTAAATCCTAGTATTTTGAAAGGCATTCAAGATAATTACTCGATTGTTTTGACACATCTTTTTAGTATTTTCTTACATATCTAAAGCAGCATGAAAGTTATAGCAACACAGTCCATCTAATTTTGGAATATACTTACAGTTTTCCAAACTGCATTGCCTCGATTAATCTTTGAAATGAACTTTTCATATACACTCTACAAAATAATGCAGCAATATACAATGTATTATATCAAAAACAAGCAAGGCTCAGGGTAACACACAGCAGCATAAGTGAGAGCACAAGTGAAAGTGTAAGTGCATTAGAGTATTTGTCAACACCAACCCAAAAACTAACATTGTGCACCTTGGGATTAACTGCTTACCTCATACGGGTGGCCTGAGTCTTGACAGTAACTAAAAATATGCTTCAGTGTCAGTAGCAAATAGGTCCTCTCCATGAAGTAGAATGTGACCAACTGCCACAGCAAGGCAGATGATTGCCGTGTGTCACGTAAGGCAGCCTACAATATTGCAATGCAATCAAGCTTGAGGGCTATGAATAACGACTGTTTTGTGCAGTATGTATACGAGCGATTTTCGTGACCTTATGGTGGTAGCCCCTTTTGTGTTCAATCTCATAGCAAGGCAAATGAGAGCCATGTGTTAGACAAGTAGGCCTACAATAATGCAATACAATCTCACCTAAGGGCCATAAACCACTATTACATTTTCGGTGCTTTACGCTCGGTTACTTTCGTGCAGGACACAAGCAAATTTCATGGCGGTAACCCTTTCTAATACGGTTGCCACATATGCAGACAACTCAGAGCCAAATGCTACATCTTTGAGAGTATTGCTATATATGAACCAATAAGCCCGGTGACATGGTGATATCACAGCAAAGCCATACGATCAAAAATGAGACTCTTGCAGACTTCATGGAATGGAGACCTGACTTACTAAGATTGGTTATTGGCTCTATGTGAACTTTTACCTGAAGTCAACTCTGACCGCTACAAACACCACCACAATTAAACTATAACTACAATTAAACACACCGTGCTTCTCTTTTTCCTTTTATCAGCTTTGACATTATTTATTGGGCCCCAAAGACAAAGACCCGGCTGCATCTTGAATAAGTAATTCCACAAGTATGAGCCGGATACAGGTTTGGATTTTTGAGCCTCCTAAGTGATAGGCAGTCAGTACTCCAGCTACACGTAGGCCAGGTCTTTTCAAAGAGATATACCAAGATGCCGAAGCAAATTCGACAACTAGGCTCCCATTAAAATAAGCTACCGATAGCTACTCATCAGCTACTACTTCACCTCGCTAGTAAAGCATGTAAATAAGCGCCTAGCTACGAACTTGCTATCCCAGCCTCGAATCATATACTGCTGCATCTTGTTGAAGCATACTCTCTAATTCTACCACCTACCGTACTTGTAGATATACGACAAGACCAAGATTCTGAGGTTGATGTTTGCATGGTTACCAATGGTGGCAGCATGAAATTAGCAGGTCCTCAACAACCCTTGGAGCAAAATATGACTAATTTTAACAACAGCCAAGTTTGAATAGTGCTGCTGCTTGCCAACTTGCAATGTCCAGGGTTTGTTTATGCAGCACCAAAGGAGAGACATGGCTGGTGATAGGGTGTACTAGCATGCAACAGACTATACAAATAAAGAAAATTCTAGCTGATTTAACAGCTTCTTTTTGTATAGTGGCAGATGAGTCTTAAAGGCTATCGCCACCCCTGCTACAGCAATAAAGGATCGCCCACTGCATGATTCGAACCCACGACTTCGGGACCGTGGTCGTGAAGAGCAACCGCCTTATCTCGTGTGCCATCACGAATACACACCACCTGCCAGGACACAGCGAAAGATATGGAGAAACGTACAGCTCTCGAGTCATTAAAATTCTGGTCTTCTTTTTAAGAGATATACACCCATTCCAAATCATTAGAGATCGGATCATGTGAAAATGTTTCTGTGTGTGCTGAAAATAGGTCAGGAGTAACAGCAACAATAAACGTTAGCCTGACCATGTCATGCATCATGTCTGGTACGACTGAAAGGCTGCAGATCTGCAAAGCCATACTCCCATGAATGCATACAAACTTGCATGCATATGTGTACACCAAAGTATATGGCACTTACCTTAAAACAATTTTGTATAAGCTACAATAAAAGGTATAGGAGCATACAACTAATCATTACTATTATTACTATTATTATCATCATCAATGGACCTTTAACTGAACTACTAGGTTAGGCCAATACTTGTTCTCTAGCAATTCAGAACACAAAACAATAGCAAAGTGGCACATACTGTACTAAGAATGTATACTGAGAAAGAGTGCATCGAGAATCAATAGTGCTGACTTCTAGAAAGAAATCACGAGACAAAAACATTAGTATGCACAGCTAAGGTACTACGTTGAGTACTGCTTGCATGAACATCCATGGATATGAGAAATGATAATACAACGGCTAGCTATAACGGAAGAAAAAACTATTTGAGCTAACAGAGCTACTCCAGGCCCTTTACAAAAACGATAAGCTGAGCCTATTTGATATTTCCACATAAGCATAAAGCAATTCAATGTTTCTGGTTTAGGCACAGAAACGAGCAGTCATTGTGATAAATTAAAGGCAACCAGAATGACTAGTGTACCACAACCTTGGAAGGGGGAGGATCAATAACAACAACATTCCAAGGTAACATCGCTATCAGGCCATCATGGTTAGTACAAAATGCTTCAAGAACGCACACCCCCAACAATATGCAATGCATGCAACCTAGAAAGAGGCAACAAAAATAGACACTGACCTCGAGCGATTCCTTTGTTCCTCTATATTCGTGCAGTACGAATGCCAGGAACAGATCATGACAACGGCCTTCGTCCAAGTTCTATAACCGTGCATATACATGCAACCAAGAATGCGAGAGACATGCCACCGAAATGAAGCAAGTAAATCTGAAAGCAGCCTGATTACACAGCTCACCAGAGATTTGCTAAACTGAAGCAAGAACTTTGTCAGCACCTGGTCAACTTGTCTGGCACATAGCACGTCACCACATGGTCGGCTGCAGCAAAGCAAACAGTTGAAATCATGCAAGAACATTAACTGGATGTCGCTTTATGCTTAAAAGTCGCTGTTGAGGGCTACATTTGCTATGTTTCTGAATGAATTAACGACATGGAGTGACTACCGTGCTTACCATGGAGGCAAGTAGTATCCAAGACCCCTTGATAATTTGTCCTCGTTGTCGAAAATATGTGCTTCTACCACATCCTAAAAGCAAATATCCGCTGTGCTATCATCAGCAGGTCCTCCTTGCCAATTAAGAGAAATGGCAAGCAATTGTGGGTAATCCATAAATACTCATACGAACCACTATATCTTAACTTGTCCCAACAAAACAGAATAAACAGCTTAGTATAGAGACAAGGTGCCAAGTAGCCTGCTGCCAACCTCAGTTTTTGCTCTGCAGGTCCTAGACTGAGGAATTCATGTCCACGATTCTTATGCAATGACAACTACTCTGCTGCTGCTGCTGACTATGGCATACTTTCTTCCCAGCCGTCCTGAGCTGCTACTTCCATGTAACTCACTACCTCAACTGTTCTCCTGACTGCTATGCTTTTCATTTTCTCTTTGTTGCCTGAGATGAAGTCCGTTGGCTACCGAATGTGTAACGAAAGCCATTAAGGCTGTGAATGTGCTATAAAAATCTCTCCTTCGTAACACCCACATAGTCTAGCTTTAGAGCTAATCACTGGCTTTAGAGTGAATCACTCCACAGAGTCAGCATTGCTTAGAGTATACAACGACCTACTTAGGAATGCAGACATAGGTAGAGTGTCTCTGCTTGTTTTGCTCGATCTTTCGGCAGCTTTTGATACCATCGATCATAAAGTTCTTCTAGAGCGCCTCTCATCTCGCCTGGGCATCACTGGCACTTCTCTGCAGTGAATTGCAGTGAATGGTTCAGGTCCTATCTCAGTGGGAGACTCCAGAGTATTGATGTGAATCGACAAAGATCATCTGAGGTACCTCTGAAATATGGGGTACCTCGGGGCTCTGCTATGTCCGGTTCTTTTCACGGTTTATACTCTCCCTCTTGCTGATGAGATTGCCAAGCACAATCTAGGCTTTCACTTCTATGCGGATGACACTCAGTTGTACCTTTGCTTTGATCCCTCAGCCTTCGAGCACTTTAAATTCTCTCAACACACTTGCTGCATGTATTGATGACATCTGCAAATGGATGGCAGCAAATTTTCTACAACTAAACGATGATAAAACTAACGTACTAGTTACGGGCAAACCCAGTGTGATTTAGAAATTGGAAAGGCTGACGCTCAAAATTGGCTCTGCCAGCCAATCTCCTGTTTCATCAGCTCGAAATCTAGGTGTCATATTCCAAAGCGACCTCTCGTTAGATGCCATATCAGCTCCAGTCAAATCTGCCAATTTTCAGCTTCATAACATTGCTAAAATTCGGGCTTGTTTAGATAAGGATACCACGTCCAAGCTGGTCCATGCATTCGTGACATCCCGTCTCGACTTCTGCAACTCACTGCCTACTGGCCTACCAGCATGTGCGATCAGGCGATTGCAGCTGGTGCAAAACTCTGCAGCTAGGCTTGTCTGTCGTGAGCGTCACAGTTGCCACATTACTCCACTTCTCGCCGACCTGCACTGGCTCCAGTCAAGCAACGGATTGACTTAAAGGTTTTGTCACTCACTTTTAGGTCACTTCATTCTTTGGCTCCAGCCTATCTCTCAGATCTACTCCCCCATCAGGCCAAGCATCGTACCACCCGCTTTTCGGAATCCAACAGTCTACAAATACCTCGTACAAACCTCAAATCCTTTGGAGACAGTGCATTTAGTCCGTATGCGCCCAAAGCTTGGAACTCCCTCCCGACCTGCGTCAGAACATCCCCTGACCTGACCACATTTAAAAAGAACTTAAAAAACCTATTTAGGACAGCATTTAGTGGGTCCCTGTGATTCGTCCTTGATGTGCTTATGCGTGCTGACACTGTGCATGCTGCCACTAACCACATTTGCAGCTGACCCTGTGCATGTCACCCCTAACCATGTTATTTATGTTGTTTTATCAAGCATGATATTACTAACCATTCAATTGCATTTCCCTTTGCAGCAAATGTAAAGCGCCTAGAAAGAGATTAAGTTCTCTGAGGTTGCTTTATTAAGTGTATTATTATTCTATTATTATTATTATAGACTCGGTTGATTTTTGGGGTTACAGCCAGACGCATAAATAAAAAATAAATAAATGACACTCAAGCATGGTTGATTATACATCACGAGCATTTACGACACTAATGAAGACAACAGCTGAATTACATGGTCCAACTTTTGTATGACTATCTCATCAAGTAGTAACATCATCACAAGAATTTGGCTAAGATAATGGAAGAGCATCACAAACATCGAAGGAAGCTGGATGGGGTTTCGGCCAGCTTCAGGACAATAGAAGTCTAAACTCTGCATTGTTTCTTTTTTGGAAATAAATAACTAGATTGTGCCCAGGAAGCCAGTAGCACGACCAAGCAAACAAACTAATTGGAAATAATTTGAAATCACGACCGTGTGGGCAAAAGTACTATCTTTTAACACCGATATAAGTAACCTGTAGATATGATTTGTCATCTAACTTACTAAAAACTTAAAACAGATATCCAAATATAAAAATCACAACGGCATGCACATCCAAGGAAAAACTGCTTACTTCAAGACCAGGTAAATAAATAAAGCAGAGGAAAAGAAAAATTTTGAACCACCGTGAGTTACCTTTGGGTGAAGAGAAGCAGTACCAGTGACGACGGCCCATAGCTCTCTGGATGACCTGCAACCATTATGTTATAACATAAAATGAACAAAGCTCATGTATAACACGTTTGACTACACAGTGGATTGCACCGGAAAACATAAGATAACAAAAAAAGCAAATACTGACTTAAAGCTATCAGATTTAAGCAGCTTCGAAGGCAATGCATCACTAGTGTTTTGCAAGCTGCTTAACACCAAAGTCATACTAAAAAACCATAAAATCAAATGTAGTAACGTTCGGCAGATGACATAACAGTCACATGCGCATCATAATACATCCAGTTGACCGAGAATGCTTTTTCAGAAAATCATAGCCTTACAACCACTACACTCTCCATAAAAATGTGGTTAGGCAGGTCTAACGGTCCACCTGCCGGCATTAAAACATCCAAGTATCCAGCAACATATGCCATTTGACTTCACTGGCTTGCAACAGAAGCACCTTTGCAGATATGAATAGCCTAGCCCCTAGACAGAAAAAATGGTACCACAAACTTCCAAGGACAAGCCATAAAATATGACGGACCAAGATGAATAACCACTTTGAGCAAAAACATCCCAAATGTCAAGGCAGTAATCTTGTCCTGATCGCTACCATACAAACAAGCAGACAGAATATAGCTACACTGCCCATAAATGCACTAGTCTACTGCCTGGCTAAACTTGAGGCAGACTTTGGGTTTATGCCAGCTGATTTTGGCAGGCTCCAAATTAGAATCCTCCCGGCATACATGATGCCAAAACATTTCACATGCGAAACAGCTTCAAGTTGTGAAGGCAATATATATGGTATTGGCCCAATCAACTCACATTCCAAAATTCAAGAAAGAACATCAAACAAAGCCGAGTTCTACGAAAATAAGGCCGAAAAATTATACCAGAAGGTAATGTTTATTGCATGGAAGCTTTATTTGTAGCAGATTATACATGCTGCTCCCTCAAAATGCCTACAAGATGGGGAACCGAGCAAAAAGGATATGTTATGTGAGTTTTATTCCATTACAGTCTTGAAGGAATACGACTTACCACTAAAACATGGCAAAATAAGATTAATTCCATATGCTTACCACAAAAAAGGATAGCATTCTTTTTCACAGCTGCTCGAGCTATTTGGCCAAAGGCTACATTTCCAAAACTGTTTCTGAAACTCCTAATTATAACTGAATTAGTGCCTGGGAAAGTTGTGATGGGAAAGTTGACATAACTCTAGTGAGGGAATACCAGGGCACAGATTAAATCTCACTTGACAGTATGCTGACGATGCTATAGAATAACATCCCTGAAAATTAAAAATATTTGATGCCAGAAGCTCTCCACAAAACTACAAAAACAGCTGCCACAGTTCACGCATTTTTGCCTCTATTAAGCCAACATACATGAACTGCTTTGTTGCCTGTATTGCTAAATCAAGAAAATCCTGTTACGTTGATACTCTGTAAGCTATAGGCTCACAAATCACTGACTTTTTGAGGTTACAACTTGACTCCCATGTTGCATGAATTTTTCGAGCCAGCGATGTTCTTGCTCAAGGTAAGGCTGAGGAGAGGAGAGGCTAGGTCTCTAATAGCATTACTGCAGTCTTCGGGCATACAATAGCAAATTGCTTCCTTCAAACTGAGCCGAGTTCCATTTTTACGTCAACACTAAGCAAAATGCAAGCCAGCAAATGAATTCGACATTAGAGCCACATAAGAACAGTAATACTAATAACTTTCAAAATTGGCTCTGCCAGCATATCTCCAGTTGAATCAGCTCGAAATCTAGGTGTCATATTCCAAAGCGACCTCTCGTTAGACGACCACATCAGCTCCACAGTCAAATCTTATTTTCAGCTTCATAACATTGCTAAAATTAGGGCTTGTTTGGATAAGGATACCACGTCCAAGTTGGTCCATGCATTCGTGACATCCCGTCTCGACTTCTGCAACTCACTGCTTACTGGCCTACCAGCATGTGCGATCAGGCGATTGCAGCTGGTGCAAAACTCTGCAGCTAGGCTTGTCTGTCGTGAGCGTCGCAGTTGCCACATTACTCCACTTCTCGCCGACCTGCACTGGCTACCAGTGAGGCAACGGATTGACTTAAAGGTTTTGTCGCTCACTTTTAGGTCTCTTCATTCTATGGCTCCAGCCTATCTTTCAGATATACTACCCCATCAGGCCAAGCATCGTACCACTCGCTTTTCGGAATCCAACAGTCTGGAAATACCTCGTACAAACCTTAAATCCTATGGAGACCGTGCATTTAGTTCGTATGCTCCCAAAGCCTGGAACTCCCTCCCGACCTGCGTCAGAACATCCCCTGACCTGACCACATTTAAAAGAAACTTAAAAACACACCTATTTAGGACAGCATTTAGTGGGCCCCTGTGATTCGTCCTTGATGTGCTTATGCTTGCTGACACTGTGCATGCTGCCACTAACCACATTTGCATGCTGACCCTGTGCATGTCACCCCTAACCATATTATTCATTTTGTTTGTTTTTCAAGCATGATTTTACTTACTATTCTATTGCATATCACTTTGCAACAAATGTGAAGCGCCTAGAAAGAGATTGAGTTCTCTGAGGGCGCTTTATCAAGTGCAATATTATTATTATTATTATTATTAACAATAGGTCATTTCCCTCTAAGAGAAAGTATCTATCCAGGCATTTTTAAACTCACTACATGAGAATCAATACCCATAGAATGAGTGACATGCACGGTATCAAGTAAATGAGTATCATGCTTAGGCCCTGCTAAAGCAAATAAGGAGACACTCATGACCACCGTTTAGTATGACCTCTGGCAAGTAACGTGCGCTGAATCCTTTACATGCTTGCACGGAAAGCACACCAGAAGCAAAAAGAAATACTATTATTAACTAATATTAATATTAATTAAAGAAATACTAATATTAACAATAAATGCATTTAGCACCATTACGAGTACTTAATCTCTTTCTGGGCACCGCATTGTATGTAAGAAAGTAAGTATGCTGGTAAGAGATCATCAAATGCACGAATTGCAGCAAGCATGATAATTTAAAAGATAATTCATACGCACGGACCAAATGTTCTGAATCTAGCTTTCCTTTTTAGAGATTACCAGCTGCAGCTATTGCAGCTGAGGTCAGCCTCTTACAGACTTGTGTAAAACTAAGACATTTGCAAGGATATTAACGCCGAAATTCTTAAACATCAGCAGTAAAAATACAATACAAAGATACGCATCGTGATCATTCTTGGAAGTTAACAATACAAGATAATGTAGTTAAACCTATTTCACAAGGCACTTATTATGTGATCCCAACTTAGCTAAATAACATTGATAATGGGATAGCAATCGATAGCTTTCCAATCACACTGCACATGCATTCTCTTCTACAACACTTAGTTACCAGCATAGCATAAATCCGAAACGCTCTAATAATATGCTGCTATTTTCTCGATTCACAACCCAATGCCGTATGCTATATTACTAGCTAGATTACTCTTAAAAATAAGGCAGAAGCGGATCTAGTTTACTGTAAACAAAAGCAGCAGGATGGTAGTTGCGAATCGGACAAAGCTGGCTAGGAGCTTCTAGCGAGTTTCCATATGTGGGGAGCTTCCATTCCTGAGGCTGGACATGCGCGTAGAGTTGCGTGGGTCTCTTGAACTTCATTGCCAGCAGCTTCAGCCAGAAAGTACCGGAGCACAGAACGCACAGTCGGTAGTGCCACCGTAATTTTGAACTCAGTGCGCCTAGTTATCACAATAATTCTTTGCGGGCACACTTAGCCTTTTCGCAAACGAGCCAAGTGAACAGCAAGCGAACATGAAAACGTGCACTTCGAAATGCAACACTTTGAGGCAGCAATGAGCCGCTCACAGGCTGAAATTATTGTATTGCTAAAAATAGGTACAAATAATGAGGCTCTCCTATTCGCCGTTAATAAGAGACTCATTTTGTAGGAGAAGACAGTTTTTCCACATCAATAGCAGCATTGCAAGTTGTTTACCTTGAATCCGGCGCCTCCACACTGGCCATGACAGAAATGAAATAATTGGTGTGGCGCAGCTATCAATCATTGGTCAGACTAGCCGGATGCGGAAGTCCAAAACTTGGCTCCTTCGGTGGGACTGAGAGAGCCGCATCAACTCTTTTCTTATGCCGCACCCACGCTGCAGGTTAGAGTTCTTAAGAATAATTAATATGACACATACTCTCTTAATAAATAAAACACTGTAGAATATTTCGTTATAGGTGCTAATATTATTTTATGAGTCTCGCCACGAGCAGCATTCGCTCAGCAAGATCCGAAATCCGTTTATGTGCGAAATGCTTGAGACACCCAATGCTCAGGTTTAACCAACGTCACCAGGATTAGTGGGAGTTAAAGTTTTAGCTTTCCCGAAGATTGTATGATAGAAGATGTTTCATGATATTTCTAACGAAATTACACTGGAGTGCCGTGGGTACACTGGCTGTCCTACTGTTCGGAGGGGGGCAGGGCACTCCTAGACGGTTGTGGAAAGTTCTATAAAGTTCTTGACAATTCCATAATATTGAAATAATTTCTTCAAGATTCAATATTACTAAAGCTCTGTATGCGAGCAACTGCAAATTGGCAACAGTGACTCTAGCATGCCGCAAGAGGTGAACACTAGCCGACGTATGGCTTGCTGGCCTACCGGTCTGTGCAATCAGGCGCTTGCAGCTGTTGTGCAAAACTATGCAGTTAGGCTTGTCTGTTGTGAGCGTTGCAATCACCACATCATACCACTTATCTTAGATCTGGACTGGCTCCCAATCAAGCAACGCATCGACTTCAAGGCTTTGTCACTCGCTTAAGGTCCCTTCATTATTTTGCTCCATCCTACCTATTAGATCAACTCCCCCACAAGGCTAAGCATCGTACCGCCCGCTAATCGGAATCTAATCATTTACCTATAACTCATGCAAGCCTCAAATCTTTTTGAGACTGTGCCTTTTGTTCCTTTGCTCCCAAAGCATGGAACTCGCTCCCGACTTGGGTAATGTAATGTGATGTAATGTATCCCCGTCTGTAACTCTACAAAGTCATAAAGACCATGTGGTTGTTACGCGGGAGAGTTTTGTATAGCGCACTCACAGCCTAAGCAGCTTTTGGTACGCATTTGGTAGCCAACAGACTTCGTCTCACGCAACAAAGAGAAAGTGGGAAGCATAACAGAGTCAGGAGAGCAGTTGAGGTAGTGAGTAGCATAGAAGTAGCAGCTCAGGACCGCTGAAAAGAATGTGCCATAGTCGGCAGTAGGAGAGTAGTTTTCGTTGGGTCACGACCTCTCCTGACTTGACCACATTTAAAAAGAAACTAAAAATGGACCTATTTATCACAGCATTTAGTGGGTCCCTGTGATTCGATCTTAATGTATTTATGCGCGCTGAAACTGCTTGCTGCCACTAACCATGTTTGCATGCTGTCCCTCTGCAAGTCACCCCTAACTATGTTATTTCTGTTATTCATTGAGCATGCTACCACTAACCATTCGATCGTGCTTCTTTAGCAGCAAATGTAAAGTGCATAGAAAGATATTGAGTTCTCTGAGGGTGCTATATCAAATTTATTATTATTATTTGTATTATTATTATTAACACCGCATTTACCAGCCCAATAAATCGGTAGTTGGGTTTTCCTGTGTTAAGTCACTCATTCTTGGCTGCGATCCAAAGTGGAAAAAAGATACTATTTACTTATATTCAAGTTAACAGAAAATATAGAAAATCCCGCACAACTATTTGGCATCACAGCTTCAGTATTTTAGCTTGAATCTTAAGTACATCAAAGGGTTGGTAAATGCCTTTATAATCGCAACCTTCAAAATTTGTAGTTGTCCTGTTGTCACCTACGCTTCAGAAGAAAGAAATATTCCATAACGCAACCCTAATACTGGGTTAGAAATATAAAATGATAATGAGAGTGGAACTTGAAGATTGTTTCTATGCTTTTTTTCTTTTTGGGGATGTACGAGTCTGTACCGCGATATCTCTGAAGCATCAGTGTATATAAATATATATATATATATATATATATATGTAGATATATATATATATATATATATATACACAGTATATATATATATATATATACAGTATATATATATATATATATATATATATATATATATATATGTATGTGTATATATGTAACTGCATATTTCCACGTGTGAGCGATGCGAAAATTATATTTCTTATCATGGTTACACGTTATCGCAGCAATAGATGCAGGATTTATCTTTGGAGTTAACTCAATATTTCATCTGCCGTCGTCAAAGACAATTCACTCTGCTCATAGCACACCATTGAGAATATGTCTGCGCTTTTTAGCATGTAAAGACCAGTGACGGCAGCGTCTGAAGACCAGTGATGTTATTAATCGCCAGTCATTTAAAGCCTACAGCCGCGGGTGATATGACGGGCTACTTTCCAGAAGCCGTGTTTCGTCTGCCATTTCATCCGAATGCAAGAGTGCCACTGATGTTATCACAGTCTATTGTGGCATTACGCAGTATCCCACTTTGATCCGTTCGGGCAATGGTGCGTCGTCTAGTCGTGCGGTGGTATTAAAACTTAACATTAGCATTCTCTGGAAACATCAGGCTCAGCAATTTCGTGTTTGGCTCAATCTTTATCTGCGACGGTTTTCCGGGAAAAAACCCTTCAATGTCTGAGCAAAGCTGTACCATTCCTCACTCACTCTGAGCATTTCTTTCAGATACGATGGCAGACTCGAGCTCTAGCGTTATTTCCAGGGGCTTAGCTATTCAATCTACACATTGAACGTGGCGATTAGTTTTTCGCTTAACAGGCTTTTGCCTCGTCGTGTTTGATTGAAGAGCCGCCCACAGTGCAGCTGTTCTAGCCTCTGTGCCAGCCAGGGCTCAAGCTGGCTGGTAACTCTGGAAACTCCGTTTGTGATGCCATTAGCGTTACTCTTTGTGCTCGAACTACTATCGGACCTAGATGGCTGCGATCCGCTCGCAAGGAAGCTTTCCCGCGGTTTCAACCTTATGACAAACTTTGATTGCTCCAGTCGAGTCATTGAAATACCCAGGTTGCAAAAATTCATTCGCTAATAGTGCCCCAAACGCACTGATAGGCTTACAAAATTGAACACGGATTTTCCACAAGCATAGCTGTGACTCAGATATCCTAACAAATCAGTCCCGAGTAATTCACTTATGTAGTTTGCTGCGTGCCTTCGGTATCGGGCTTTGATGTTTATACAACCATGAAACGATGAGTGTTTCTAATTTTGTGCTGTGAAGAGAGGTCGGTTTTCGTGCAGCAGAAGCCAGAGGTCTGCCATCAAAGCCGCTCGCTTTTAAATTAACGGTAAGTTGTAATGATCAGCAATAAGGATGAGGTCGTGTAATAAAAACTGCAAGCTGCGAAATGAAGTTCACCAGTGGCGCCGCTGACAGCATTTGTAGCAGACTTCCTGATGGCTTTTCGATTAAGGATGGATGAATATGTCGAACAGTACCGTCTGATAGCGTACGTTTTTGCTCTAAATAGCGTATCCAGCTGAATGCACTTGATGGATATTGATGCAGACTGTGAGCAGCTCTACAGAAGAGAGAAAAGTACTCCATGAGAAGCCATGGAGTTGTCTCCTGCACTAGCCATTTCTTTCATATAAATCTCAAAATGTGCATAAATCCGTGTGGCAACTATCCAAACGTTGAAGAAATTATGAATTTACATGGATGCAACTTCGCGGAAAGTTGTAAAGTCATTGTCGCATGTGCATTCTGTACTACGCAATAATCGCTGCATATCGAGACCAAGGTATCTCGTTCGCATTTGGCCAGATATTAAAAATCGGTTCTGCGAACTAGGCACTAGTTAAGCGGAGGAGTAATTGCACACTGCCATCTGAAAATGTCCCAGTTAATTTAGCATAAAAAGGAAAACGTAGAGTTGGAAATAGGACAGAGGCTTTCTCGAGCAAAGAAATGCGAAGCAAGTTGAGAACATGGGAGTGATTGCTAAAACGTGCCGTCGCTGAAGAACGAGCAGGAGCTACGCGAGTGGCTCGCTGTTGCTGCCAAGCTGCAAGAGATTACTATTACTCTGATTAGCGCTCAGACAGTAACATTCTGCCCTTTTTTCCTATCGCCAGGCCCCAAGCTAAGAAAAAATTTACCATACTTAGTAAATGCTCGTAAAAGCCACTAAGTTACCCCTGGGTATTCGCCCCGGAGGTAAGGTGCTCGCTCTTCACGAACCAGGTGGTCGTGAGCTCGAGTCCTGCAGGGTAGATCCTTCATTGCCCTTGCAAGCGTTGGTAATAGCCGTTAAGGCTCTTCTGCAATTTTACTAATGAGGCCCGTTAGATCAACTAGCTTTTTGTAACAGCCGGCAGTCTCTCTGCAACACCGAGATCAACACCAGCTAGCCGATTGCATGTTGCACCGTCCTAACAAATAACTCCCGTCCCCACGTGCAACTCAGTCAGCCTTAGTAAACTATATTGCAACTCATTTTTTTCGATAGCTTTCATTTTTACGAACCGAGAAAGCAGACAAGTCCTTTTTCTTTAGAAATTCCGTTACAAATCCTAGGGTCTGGGTAACAATAAAAACGACACATAGACTTTTATGGTATTCGATCGTTGCTTATCCATGGGGAGTTGGCAAATAATTTTGAGATCGCTAGACGATTCAAGATGCCCTCTTTGGAGCATTTTGTTTTGTGATACAAACTCCGCAAGCTATTCAAGGTTGCAATGGTGTCTGGAAAATTCTAAATTTCGCCAGGTTTCTCTTTGCGCGGCAATCTCGCAACCTCGCTGGGCCGGGCCGGGCATTCTTTCCTTTTGCTACGCTCATACCTCAGCTAGTTTCACTCTTCCGCACATCTCGAAGACCGCCCGCACATGTTCTGGGTGCAGGTTAATTCGTGAATAATCCGCCAGCTCCTCTGCTGAAAAGGCTAGCTCGTGAGCCATGTTCACACACTGCCCAATAAGCGCCGACGCTGTTTCCTGCAACAAATTGTCTCAGCGAAATCAACATTACAAAGTGCAACTGCAAAGGTTCTTAGCTTGTAAAATTTAACCGACTCAAAAGTTGGCGCAAGAAAAACTATAATTTAGTATCCTCATTATGATTTACTAGTAACCTTGATTCAGTTCCTCTGCTCAGCTTTTCAAACTACAATCGAGAGCTGTAATGTAAAGAAATTAAAAATAAGAATTATTGCTATCGTATTGTGAAAATACGACCTAGCCAGCCAACCATAGCCTGAATTGCAAAGCTGAGCAAATTATTCTTCTAATTAACAATATTTCAGCTAAAAATAGCCACACGACCAGTGCATTTCGAATGCACGCCAGTGTTTTTAACCTGCAGGTCAATGTTCTAATCACTCAACTAATTTGACTGCAACTCAAAAGATTCTTTACTATTTTTCGATCGTATTTGCGATGCATTGAAATTATTTCCAATTCCCTAACGTAAATCTACATCTAAACTCCGGTATTTCGAAGGGCAAATATGAGCCTATTAAGCACTGACATAGATTGAGTCGCAAGTAACTTCGAGCGAGGTTAGTTTCTTACACATTTTGATGCATCAGAAACGAATCGCTGTGGCTACTTTGCGAAAGTTTAATTTGCAAGTACAAGGATAATTACGCTGCTCTTGTAAATACTAATCCGTTGAAGCTATCTTCTCATTTACTGAATTCAAGCAACTCACCCCGCTTCGTATACCTGCTGCAATGTGAGATTAACTATTTATTGATAAATCACTTCATTCGTCATATTACTTATGCATTTGAATTAGAAAAATCTACTCAAAACTACAGCCAAACTTCTGCAGCCTAAGCAATAGCCAGATAAGCTTCAGCTCAGCTCCGACGTAAGCTTCCACCCTACATTTTCTTCGATAGTGAATCAGGAAAAAATCTGAAGACAGCGAAACAGGTTGTCGCATTATAGCTCTTAATAGATCGCTGCCAACGAACGGCCCTGCGGTCCTTGTCAGTTGGAGTATCTGACTCACAATACTCCGGCAATATACGCTATTGCTAAATACGCTGCGGAGGCTGCTGCGATTGCTCACGGTCCGACCAGCAAAGCAGCTTCGAGTGGCAAGGAAACAACTCTGAGAACTAAGCGAACTCGAGGGGATGCGCGTACTTCCTGAACTTTGCAGCACTGAGTCACGGCTGTGCACAAGCTTCCGTACTCGTCGACTGAAGTATTGTGAATCGTCGTGAATCTTCGTGCAACCCTCTGGCGGTTTCTCCTGGCAGAAATGTAGATGGGACTCGACACAGGGCAGCCTCGTGAATGCTGGTCGTAGCAGTCTTCCGTCTGCAACGCCGCAGCGCCGGCCGTCGCAACGCTGCTCCGCGAGGCATTCGGCCTAAAAGGGCAGACGCCATGACGACAGCTTGCTGTATAGCGTCCTATGCGAGAGATCTGTACCTTTAGCTCTGCTACCGATATACGACGGCCGTAGCTGGAGTGCAGATGACACATGTGCTTTTATATCTCCCCGTCAGTCGACGCGCCGAACTCTATCTACTCTCTTGCAGCTTTTATTGCTGACGTCGGATGGCAGCTAGCGTTCTCAATTGATGAAAATAACTTGCTAGTTATTGAAAGACTAGTGGTGTATATATACATATATTATTGAATATAATTCATTTGTATAGCGCCATAAGATAACTTAATCTCTATTCAGGCGCTTCTTGTATGCCACGGGGCTCGAGGCCACGACCTCGGCCAGACCTCGGTCGGGGCGAGAACCTTAACCAGTGGGCCAAACCAGCTCGGCGTTACTCAGAAATTGAAACTCGCGGACCTCATAATGGGCTCATCTGCAAGCAGTTACCTCCCGCAGCAGCATCTGGATGAAATCTGGGTGTCCTGATCTAAAGCGACTTTTCACTTGACGACCACATCAGCTCGACAGCCCAGTCTACCTACTGTCAGCTATGTACCAGTATGCGAATTCGGCCCTGGTTAGCAACGGGTACAGGAGCCAATCATCAGTCCGCTCATTCGTGACATCCGGGCTAGGCTTCTGTCACTCACTACTACCTAGTCGTCCCCCTGTACAGCAGTCGCTTGCAATTGATGTAAGGCATTTGCTTAAGTCCTCATGAATCACTCTTTTTACGCGTACGGGCACTGTGAATTTTAGCACTAACCGAATTCTTCCCTCCATTCATAAAGTGCCTGGACAGAATTCTAGTTATCTTTGTGCGCTATAAAATTTTAAATTATTGTTAACATTGCTATATAGAACGAGCTGCAGGTGTGTATCTGTGAAATTAATCATAGATCCAGGGTGTTACACTGAAGAGTGAATGGCTGCAAAAACTTGAAGCCCAGCTGAGTACTCCAAACAGAGGCTCCCTCTATCCCGCTGATTGACTGGCTTGGGAAAAGTCAAGATTAAGCCATCAGCTTAGAAATTCGCAGCAGCATAATATGCAATCTGAAACGGCCTAGCACTTGCAGTTACAGTGAGCTCCAAAATACCTTACGGCTGTTATCGAAGTTTTCATAAACGAGGTCAGGTCGTTCGAAGTAAGAGTTAGGACCATTAAGCCGATAATACAACGCTTGAAAAGATTCTTTTCCAAAAGGGAAGCGGCGAGACGTTTAAGTCTTGCTTCAGGCGCTTGCGAGCGTAGCTGCGAGCGTGTTTCCAGCGTTCCGAAGTATCGGAGGTTGGACGCCTTGGCTGCAGGTTTCTATCCAACTCTGGCAGAAGAACATCATGCGAGAGCGGGCAGTCGGCCGCCTGGTTGGTTCAGGCCCTCCGAGCGCGCGCGCGCGCGTACCTGCTGAGAGCGTGTTAGCTCAGAGCACAGTCCTCGCTTCTCTGGTGTAGACTGCAGCTGTCGATTGCACACCGCCTCGTAGTCTGCCCGACATCCGTACAACTAAACGACAGTGAACAAGTCAAACCGAGCGTGTCATCTCCTCTGGATGACAGCTCTGCGCGCATGAAAATTGTTCAACGAATGCAGTCGCATGACGTCTGTCTACTGTTCACCCCGCGAAAAACACTTGCGACCTCTCCCTCTCGCAAGGTGCGTTCTCGGCGGCTTGTGTCTGAATAAAAATAATGAGATATTTGTACAGCAACCTCAGGGAACTAACTCTCTCTAGGCCCATTAAATATGATGCTGAGAAAACATGGCAATATGGCTAGTGATAGAATGCACAGTGTCGGCATGCACAAGGACACAAAGAACAATTAACGTAGACTCCAGCATGTTCCGTGATGAACGGGTGCGGTTTTTGCTTATATTTAAGTTTCATCAAGCCGGAGATGTGCTGACGTCATTCGGGAGTGACTTCCAGGCTTTGGGAGAATATGATCTAAATTTCCACCCTGGTTCTGCCCAAGGGTAAGCTGCTGCCTTTAACGACCAAGTTCGTGGGTTCAAGCCCTTCAACATCTGCAAAGTGCGCAGGTTAAGTTCTCTTTGGGCTCTTTAAAAGTGAATTACATCATTATTTAATATTTAAAATATTTAAAATCACGGTCAATCAAGGATTTGAGTCTGCTTCGAGGCACAGCTCTGCAGCTTTAGCCAGAAGAGGGATGGTACGTTGCCTAACAAGATTTGGAAGCGATTCGGACAGTCAGGCTGGAGCAAGAGAATGAAGTGACATAATTGTGAGTGACAAAACCTCAAAGTCGAAGCGATGCTTTATGGGGAGCCAATACAGGTCGGTGATAAATAGTTAATTGCGGCAACTGCAATGCTCATTGCATAAAAACCTGGATACAGAGTTTTGCACCTGGTGTAGGCCCTTTAAAGCAAACCGGAAGTTATGGATATAGTGAGCTACGTAAGTTAAGACAGAATGTCACAAATGCATTGAAAAACTTTGATTTGTAGTCCTGTCTAAGCTGGCCCAAGTTTTCGCAAGGTTTCGTTGCTTAAATTAGGTGCCGGGTTTTTGATTTTCTCTACCGACAGTGTATAGCTAGCCAGCACGAAGCACTGCTCAGAGCGTGTCAGGAGGGCGGAGGGGGCTTTGGGATGCGTGTTGGATACTTCGAGCTCGAAACTATGCAGAGCTAACAGAGCTACAAGGACTTATCAGGCGGTGAGGCCTTGCCATTCCGCTTCAAGTTGTTCCCTCAGTAGTAGCTGTCACTTCAACTTGCTAGATGCGGCAGAAAGGTTTACCCTAATGGTTCAGCTTTAGGGTCGGCTTCCGTTAGACGTTATCGCTGTATTTGGAAAGGTGTCATCTTATTTATAGAAGAGCTGCAGAGGCGGTAAGCCGTGATAGCACACTAGGTAAGGCGGTTGCTTTCACGACCTCGGTCCCGAGGTACGATTTCTGTGGTGGGCAATTCTTTATCGTCACTGCAAGCGGTGGTGATAGCCATAAAGGCTCTTCTGTCGCTATACAAAAAGAGGCTGTTTAATCAGCTAGAATTTATTTATTTATTTTAGAGGCAAATCCGTTTACACGTGTCTATGGATGATGTCAGGTGACCTGTAGCCTCAGGATCTCAGGATGGATGGATGATAACTTCTTTGTTGACAGAGCCCAGATTCTCAGATGCATCCAACTCAGCCCAACCGTAATCAACTGCCACGCAATCTCTCGTGGCTGGTCATACTGAGAGTGCGTGCGGTTCTCGACGAGGTGCCACGAACCTGCTCCACTCGGCAGCATCACGCTTGGGTCTTTTATGCACATGGCACCACGTGATACTTTAATTCACCGCTCGGCGAGGGGCGTACAGCCGTTGGGCACTATGCTGTAAACGGCTCTTCTGTGGCAGTCTGCAGCAGCTGCGGGCGATGTAGGCTGACCGAAAGTCACCGCGAAACGAGTCGCACTCGGATTCGAGAAGCATCCATCGCTAATAACTTCCGGTATGGTGTTTGCTGGGTACTCCTGGCAGTTTCGTTTATAGTGTGCTGCATTCACGAGACGCGAGCACTTTTATCACCTTTCTCTGCCTCCGCCGCCACAGCAAGAAAGAGCTTTGTGGGCTAGAGTGCTACGGAATCAGCGAGCTCGACTGACGTCATGACTTGGAAGACGTAAGCAGCTGCAGGTGGCAAGGTCGCGTTAGAGTTCCAGGAGTAAACAGGAAAGGTGAGACTGGCTGAGGGCTTCGGCGCCGGCTCCGGCGGCAGCTAGCTAGCCAGCGACGTACCTCGGCATCGTCGCAGATCTTCCAGAAGTATTCCCACAGCAATTTGTTCTGAGTAATGAAATGCGCTGAGCGCAAGCTCTCGCTTATGTTTCTGCAGCTCTTTGGATAGCGGATGTCTTCGGTGAGGCAGCCGTATAAGCCGCCCGGATCGCTCATCACCCAAGACTGGGCCAACTCGCAAAACTCCATCGTACGCTCTGCATAGTACCTGACGTCGCTGCGCTCGGTAAGTTGACCGGAAAGATCGCGCAAATCACGAACCAAGCTCTTGACCTGGTCGGCCACATCTACGGCTTAAAAGACACGCCACCGTCGACGATCCTAGTGCCTACTAAGGCTGATAGCAACAGAACATCAATAACTTGCACCTGACAGACTCATTATGATCAGTTTGTATAATTTTAAATGTGAGTTCGTCCCTCAGTAAGTATAAGTCGACGAGGTCAAGCTTACAATTACCCCTTGATCATATTTAAATTACTACTACAATAGTGCAGCAATGATTAGTCCCATGTCAAAATGAGAGGACGTAATCTAATAAATTTGAATGTGCAGCGACAAAATGTAGTCTCATATTTGAAAGGGATCATTAAATTTTGCATGTAATTATTAAATACTGATACATATTGTTTGGGTTGGTTCTTTATTTAATTTGGCATGTGATTTAAACGCCTGAGATTATCTCTCAGTGGAACTGATAGAAAAGATGAGCCTTGGCAGGGTAATTGGCGATGGTCTGCCAACCGGTAAATCATTGTGGCTGAGCCTTCGTGCAGCTACACACACACAAATAGTCTTTAGTTTTCAATTAAATTACCATTCTCCACTATGCCGCGTATATACGCTATACCCGCGTTTTCCCCGGTAGACGGTGAATGCTTACTAGGCGAGCTGAGGGAGGAATTACTGATCGATGTCACTCGACTGGTAAAAACTCTGGAGTTAACTCACTGTCAGGCGCATTTTCTAAGATCGGCAAAGCGATTTTAAGTGCGTAAGCTATTCATTCAGAGCCCTCGTTAGGTTGATCATTAGCTGCTAGCAACAGTCTGCTGGTCAACGGTCAACGATCTGCAATCAACGTCGCCAGAATTTATTAAATTCAAACTAAATCAGTTCTGAATATTCATAATAATTAAAAAAAAGTCAGCCACTTGCCACTTACCCGATCGAATTGACTCAGTGCCATTAATAGATTTAAAAAACCAGGCGTCCATATTGAAAGTCATCAAGTAATCGGCTGGGTCATATATTCGAGTCTTAATGTTGAGCTGAGCATAACAGCGGCTAAATATTAAACTTTTCATCTCTAGATCGCACCCGGCACTAACGTAGGTTGAAGCAAAAGCCGTGAACAGCATTGAAAGGCAAATCCAACACAATACGCGAAGACATTGTGTCATGTCTGCGCCAACTCGGCGTCAAATAATAATAGACCGATTCGCTAAAGGAACTCACCAAGAACACGTCAGTTATTAAAGTGATTTCAGACATTCAGATTAAGGAAGCATAACCAAAGGGTACTAAGAGTAAAATTCAATAGCTTCCAGTGAATTGAATGAACGGCCGCTTCGTCATTGTTGTTGCTTAACAGTGTACGTAAGACTTGCTGCTAAATGTGGTTGCACACTCACCTGGTCTCGTTGAGTTCGTCGCAATGCAATGCTTTGTACTGTTTCTATGACTACTGTTGCTCTGGTTGCTCGAACGAGCTGTCACCGCTTCTCAACATCTGCTAGTAAAACTAGACTTTGTGCTGAGGCTTGAGGGTCTACATGCATAAAATGGGTTAGCTGATCAAACATCCTCATTTGTATAACGGCAAAAAAGCCCTAACGGCTATCACCACCGCTTGCAGTGGGCAATAAAGGATTGCCCACTGCAGGACTCAAACCCATGACCTCAGGGCCGAGGACGTGAAAAGCAATCGCCTTATCTAGTGAGCCAGCAGCTAGAAGCCCACTTCAGGACTCGAACCCACGACCTGGACCGTGAAGAGCGAGCACCGTACCCCTGGGCCAACTAACACCCAGGGCAAACGCAATACTAGCATGACAGCATGCCTTTGGCATACTAGTTCCTTTAACCAAGTTTCGTGGGCATTATAATCACCGAGGTACGATAGTCAGCTCGTGCGATTTGCTAGCTAGCATCAGTGGATTTCTGATAGCATCAGTGAAATTCACATCACGAGACGGTAGGTGTAAAAAAGAACTACAGAGGTATAGGAGAAAAAAACCTCATACAGTTTGGACTCTGAATGGTTAGCACTGAAGGACGCAAGCTTTCCAGAAACACCTATTCCGGCTAGTAATCCTAATCCCTTCTATTGGCTGGATAAGTGGTTGTGCACCTAAAACAAAGGGCGATAAGTAGACCAGTGAGGCAAATTAAATCTTTTCGCAAAGCTAGGGGTAACTGTTCGCGACGGCACACTTGGGAAGGCGGTTGCTCTTCACAACCTCGTCCCCGAGGTCGTGGTTTCAAATCCTGTGGCGGGTGATCCTTTATCTCAGCTGCAGCGCAGCGGTGGTGATAGCCTTTAAGGATCTTCTGTCGTTATCTATGAAAAAGAGCCAGCTAATATACTTGAAACACTGGATATTGGTTACTGAATACACTGGAAAAGAAGCAATACATGTCTGTCGGTCATGCACTAAGCCCTTAAATATGAGAATCTCGGGGTTTGTCTTAGACCCCACTACTTTGCTATCTAAACTCGAACAGGCTAATGTCAACACCAAACACAAGGCCCATTCATTGACTATATTTGCACTTACGTGGCCCCCATCTTAATGATGCTTAACGACGATAAGACCACCCAGTTAATCCTAAAGTTTGAGGACCTCAACCTCAAGATTGGTTCATCTATTATCACTCATGTGACGGCTGCTAGTAATATGTGCGCTTATGTTCCAAAACGACTTGACAGAGGATGAACACATCGCATCCATTGTCAAGACGGCCGATTTTTAGCTGGGGAGCATTGCAGAAAATAGCTCGATCATTAGTGGAACCATGTCTAGATGACTGCGACCCCCTTTATTCAAGACATTTGTGACATCCTGTCTTGACTTCTGTAACTCACTGCTTGCTGGCCTACCAGCATGTGCGATCAGGCGATTAAAGCTTGTGCAAAACTCAGCAGCTAGGCTTGTCTGTCGTGAGCGTCGCAGTTGCCACATCACACCACGTATCGTCGACCTGCACTGGCTACAAGTCAAGCAACGGATTGACTTAAAGGTTTTCTCGCTCACTTTTAGGTCACTTTATTATTTGGCTCCAGCCTATCTCCCAGATCTACTCCCACACCAGGTCAAGCATCGTACCACCCGCTTTTCGGAATCCAACAGTCTACCAATACCTCGTACAAACCTCAAATCCTTTGGAGATCGTGTATTTAGTTCGTATGGTCCCAAAGCTTGGAACTCACTCCCGACTTGCGTCAGAACATCCCCTGACCTGACCACATTTAAA